>CM062804.1:319459262-320659262 GCA_031772625.1 Pinus tabuliformis | reverse complement strand
CAGCGTAGCCCCTCGTGTACGGTCGCAGACCTTGGAACTCCTTGCTTTTGCGCACATCTCCCATATCGCGCAGCTCTCGGGCCGAATAGTTTATAGTCCCGCACTCCCTTCCAACTGCGTGGAGCACTAAGACTATCCTTCCCTTGGCATCACACACTTCACCATTTTCAACGCGCTACCTTGGTCACTATGCTTAGCAATATGCGGTCCAAGCCAAGGCATCAACCTAATCAATTCATGGAAATAGGCCCTAACCCTGTCATCGGGATCACATGCGTCCTGCCTTACCACTCTAGTCTTTTTGCTGAGGAAATATTTCTTTATTTCGTCCTCCATCTTCTTGACCTCCGTGTCCATCAAAGTGCTTTTCTTCCTTAACCGTACCCTTTCCTCTTCAATTCCGTGGAGTCTAAGGTTTCCCTATTGAATTTCTTCCTCAAGTCCCATACATTATGTTTCTTACGGCTGTATGATCCCTCCTTTTTGGGCTTTACGAACCATCATATGTACGGGTGCTACTGTGCATAGTGTAGGCTTCGCATGCTCCATAGGGATTACAGCTTCTACTTCATACTTCAGCTTCGGAAGTGTCTACGCGGTTAGGGTTTCGCACATGGTTCTATAAGCCCATAGAACCGCTGGTACACGTAGGTCCCAATCAGTTTTCCTCACATGGTGGACCACGTTCAGTGCTTCACATACTTTGTCAAAGGCTTCCACACGGATAATCTTCTGCGTGCTTGGTCTTACCATACCTCCTGGTCGTCATTCGTGCCATTGCCTTGCCCATTCCTACTTGTCGACTATGTTTCCTATTATGCAGATGGTGTGCCTTCGTGCAGGTTGCACACCATACGCCTATATCCATCTGGATAGGTGGGCACGTGGGCTGTTTCGTTCATCATACTTGTCTTTCATCCGCATCGGAGGCTTCCCAAATTTTAGCCGTATCATCCTTCTGCATTCACGCCAGTCCTCAAAATTCTACTAGTCCGTACGTCACCACCTTGCAGGCATAGCGTGTAGTACCCATTTTAGAGCGTCGAAACGCTGCTGTTCCGGTACTTCTCTCTCAAACTTGTTTAGGAAATCATCCACCTCAATCAAACCATCATACATAGGCAGATCTCTTACCTATGTTGCCACGCAACACAGTGACCTTATCATCATGTTGCAATTGAGCGTGGTTACCTCGTGTATTCAGTTCTGCCATCATTCTATCTCTTCGTCTGAATCTGAGGTGCAGGAGCTTTCGCGCTCCCACGAGATCCTGCTATTTGCGGTTGGATTTACCCAGTCCTGCTCCCGCACGATTATCTTGTAGATACAGTCTAGATTGTCATCAATATCGTAGTCGCACAATGGCTCTATGTAGTGTGATCCTTCCACAGGGTCTAGAGGTACCACTACGCATAGTGACTTTTTCTCAAAAATCATCTTGCGCTTCTTTAGATTTATTACTCCATTCATGTCAGTGGCCTAGTCAATTCCCAATAGTGTGGGGTAGGGATTGTTGTCATCAACAATCACTATCACTTCGAAATCTGCAAGCGTGCTCGCAACTTCGATATCCACCGTTATTCCCTGTAATATTCCCATGGGTAGGATCTTTTGCTGGTTCACCATTCGCAATTGAATAGGAGACCATTGCAGTGTAGGTCTACCCATGCGCTCCCATGTCTGCTTTGGCAGGACGTTCGCGTCCAGTTCTATGTCCAAAATCAATTTATCCATTTCATATTCCCCGATCTGCGCGGTCAATCTCATCTCTCTTCTTGTTCGCGTTGTGTGCTTCCCGAGCTTCCGAACTACGCGCGGTTCTCCTGGCGCGGTCCCAACACATCTAGTTATGAGTTCTTGCAGTCCCTTCATAGCTTTTCTATAGCGCAGTAGCTTCATGCATGTCTCAAAAAAGGTAGTGAGCATTGATGGGTCCATTTCTGGTTCCAGTTTGTCTTTACTACCTGAAGTGGAGGCCTATTTGACACTCTTCTTAGCTTCCATGAATGTCTCCTTAGCATGCTCCAGATCAAATTCAGGTTCCATCGTCGGAGCCTTGTGAACCCAAGCACTCTCATCGGGCTGCTTGCCTTTGTCATCCCCCATCGTAATACTGCTTCGGAGCATGATGTTTACATTCGGGTCTTCCTCGCGTGGCTCAGACCTCATCATTTGCAGGTTCTGAGTCAGGGAAGGTTGGAGTGTTCCTTTATCGCGCAACCTCGCTATCAATGTGGGGAAGTCCTCCATCTCATGATCAAATTGGGTATAATATAAGCATGATGCTCTCATCAGATTTGTACACTCCCGGGCATAATGCCGTGGTCCTCCGCAATTGTAACATATTAGCTGGCTGCGACCCCTTCCTAGCCCCATTCCACCTCGACCTCATCCGCACCCCTGAAATCTAGTGCGCGCCATCCCTGCATTTTGATCCAGGGCCTGTGTTTTAGTCTGAACTCTGTATGTAGGAGTCTAATCCATCATCAGTTCATAACTTCTACAGGTGTTCTCATCGTGGCCTACTGATCTACAGAAATTACAAAACAACTGCTAGGAACTCTACGTATACTTCTGTAATAGATGGCAGTTATCTGTGGCATGCTTCCCTCCAATTTGACAAATTGTGCACCATAATGCAAGCGCCGCGCTCGGTTCTACTTGTGCCTCTGGTATCAATGGAATTGGTCCTCCTCCTGCCAGGTAGTTCGCGAAGACCGGACAATGGTCCTTGTCATGTGCCTAGCCTTGGCACTTTACGCACCATACCTCCTCATGCGCTTCTGGGCAAGCTGTCCTGTCTTGTTTCAAACTCTGCATCTCAAGACACAAGTTTTTCAACTGCGCGTGGATTTGTTGGACCCCCAAGTTAGGATCTTGTATTGGGGTCTCGTTTAGTCTCATTGCAATATCCAAGGTCTTGGCCTAAGTGGATAACTTCTGTTGTGACAGTGTGTTCCTTAGATGTGGCGTTAGTGATGCTACAAATCATGCGCGGTGTTGCCCATCTTTCAAGGTCATGTTGGCTTCACGAATCATACACTTGAGGCTCTGATCTAGCTCCCAGGGGGTCTCGCCTGGAAGCATCACGATTTCCTTAAATCCAATAATCGACTTTGCCTCTGATTTTGGCTTGCTAAATTCCCTGTTTAGCACAGCTTGAATATCCGTGATCCCTGCATTTGGATTGTCATTGGAATGCTTAATGTACCATGTCAGTGTGCGATCCTGTAAAGCGCTGACCAGCGTGGCTTTCTTTTTATTGTCATTCGTGACTCCCTGCAATTCCCATACAACCTTTACCATGAACCAAAACTAGTCTGGATCTTCATTCCCAACTCCTTTGAACACCAACAACTTTATCGCGCTCGCCATATTGAATTGTGGTGGTGGCGGAGGTGGTGTGGGCGAAGATGGGGGTGAAGATGGTGAAATTGGTGGTGGTGTAGGTGGGGGTGGTATGTGCGGAATTCGTTGCTTTATTAGACTGATCACACTTCTTGGTGAAACTTTCCCAAGCTCTTCCTCGCTTTCTCGTGGAGGTGAAATCAAGGGGCTAGTTTCTAGTTCTGCACTACCTTCGTTTCTATAGATCCTCCCACTTTGTGTAGCCCCAAACATCAATTTTTTCGCATGACTGACTTTTCACACAATAGCATTTTAATCAAAGTGTTCAAAGATTTAATGTACTTCCCTTGCGTTCCTCTGAGGAAGCGTCGTTCCGCCTCGCTATAGCTGACTGAAGTATCTACCACGAACTCGGTGATAAACCCTCCTATAATTCGATCGAGCCAGTGATCCACAGAATGCACGATCTTATCTTCTGATGCTTCGAGTATATGCACCAACACTGGAGTCCACACAATAGGTTTGTCAAGCCTGCACCTTCCTTGACTGTCTGCTAGCTTTGCGATCCACTCATACAACTGAGAAGGGAAGGATGTAAAAAAAAATTCGTGGATTTCCGTATATAAGTAGCAATCTAACCACTCTTCCTTCAGTAACTGTAGATTCCTATTTTCCTACATCACGAACTTGTGAATATTTCTATCCAACCACTCTTCAATTCCTTTCTGTGTCGGATTCTAGTGATATGACATCAGACATGTCTTATGCAGATCTCGGTCCTAGCAATGGAACCATTTTTTGGCTTATTGGGGCCTGACCCAGGTTTAGAGTTGATTTAGCAAAACAAATCCTGGTACTATCGGCCCTTTCGGCAATAGTCTGTGGAGCGTGGACTGAGGTCTCACCCAAAGTAGTATGGGAGGGTGCTAGAACCAGGTTTTTGCACCCTGGAGATGTCTGATGAGTTCGACTGGTCCGCGGGTTGACCTTGTGCGCAAGTGGCTTCACGCACTTTCCCACACCTTGCAACCTGATATATTATCTTCGCGTAGCCCTACCCAAGGGCTGAATGCCGCACTTTGCGTTATTACCCAAGACTTTACCAGTATTCCAATGTTAGTTGATTATCTTAGCCTATTTGCATGCTTTAAGTTATACTTAACAACATCAACCATTCATTCAGGTGTGCACAGTAAATAAACAGTATATTTTCAAATTATATCAAACATGCATTAAACCAAGAATAGATACACTGAATTATGATAAAACTTCTCTTTATTAATTCCTTCTTTGGTTACAGACTCGACTCCACCCTGTGCACTCAGCTGCAGACTACTAGGCCTCTACGCACTCAGCTGCAGAGCCTTCTCCTACTCTACGACCCAAAGACACACTTCACGTATTCACTTAGACTCTTCCTTCTCTAATCTTCTCTCCTTCTACACTTAGAGCCTTACTCTATTTATACAATCCCATGGTCTGCGGACCATGGGTAGATCTCTTTAGCCAACATAACATTACAAAACTAGGGCGGACAACCCTGTGACTCTATCATACTTTCACGCCCCGCGCCCACAATTCACAGAGATTTATAACAAAATTTGGTCAAACTTGGGCTTTAAGCCCCAAAACATGCCTTGGGGGGATTCCATGCCCAACAAAGAGTTTTGCATGATTTGGATGATTGATATAGATAAGCAGTGTTTGGAGTTTTGACATGATGTTTGATAATGGCTTAGAAATTTGACTTGATGTTGAGATATGTTCTGGACTATAGATCTCATTATGATAGCAAATTTGGGATTTGATTTGATGACCGATGATTTTCCTTGATGACAATGCTATATGGGAATAATGACTTTTAGTGATTGATATTGGAATTCGATAATGGTTTTGTATTGTCCTCCTCGTTCTTAACACATTGGTTGAATTATTGATGGTTGTGATTCACTATGAAGCTATCTCTCAATAAATACTTGGAACCTACATGACTTATCCTTGGTGTATGAATTTTCATGTAGTGACATAAATGACTTATATTATGATCATGAGGATGACTTGATGAAATTTGGATTGACATTTTCTGATAAATGGCAACTTGTTGGCATGATAATAGATGAATTCATGACTTGATGATAGCTCTACCTATTACCTGGTCTAAAGAATTTGATACAAATGATATTATTGAGTTTGATATTAAACTAGAATCTAAACTTTTATAAGATGAATTAGTTGATTAGATTACACAATATTGATTTATGTAAGGTTGATCATATTGCTTTCATACATTGTTATGTTTGCAGAAAGCTTTGTGTAAAGCAAGCTCCTTGATCCAAATATGTTCACATTGACGGTTATCCAGTGAAGCCAGGAAAATATGTTGATCCAAACCTCTAATTCAGAAGTGTTCCAAGGTATGACTTTGATTTTGAATTTTTTTTTATATGATGATGGTATAATCTTGACAAGAAATGGGCCCCTGATAATCAAATTAAGAGGGAGAGGTCCTCTGAAGTGCAAAATGAAGAATCATGGCACGACAAATCAATTTCTAAAGTTTGGAGAAGAAAATCTATATTGTGATGCTACTAAAGAAGTGTTTGAAAGTGGAAATGAAAATCCCAGGACACTCTGATTGAATTTCGAGAAGTTTTGAAGAGATATTGTTGAACTTGACTTGGTAATCGACAATTGATTGAAGCGTTGATGTTCTATATATATATATATGATGTGCATAGAACTTGGATGAATTCATGATTGATCCGCTTCATATACATTGAGTTTCCACCTAACATCCTTCAAAATACTTCCATGGGGTGATCAATTTTGGATTTGAGATATTCATTCTACTTATGTGACTGCATGGATGAACTGATGATGTTTAGGATTTTTATTGATGAGTGCATCTGGGTGTTGCCTTAGTATGAGATATGCCATGATATCTTGAATGAGATTTCTGTAGCAAAACTAAGGTTGAGTATGATGTTGCTAACATTGATAGCTATGAGGTAGGATGAATAATCTCCTTAGAGAGACATCTGAGCAGGATTTGGATATGACATGGATATATTATGATGACAAAGAGTGGGAACCGATTGGAAGAGAATCATGCATATACTTGGCACTAAGTTACCTTCATATATTGAGATAGTGCTGTTGTACGAGACAAGCTTACGATTGTGGTTGGCACCTCCTTGAGAGGGAGGATGAATATGGTATCCTTTTTGTGATATACATATGATTGTTTATGTTCTAATATGATATTTGATTCGATGTCCTATACGAACAGGAGGCAGCTACTATAGAGACATGATTATTACCAAATATGAGTATGATGATATGTTGATCTATAGAAATAATTGTTGATAAAGGAAATCAAGTCAACTCTTCCTCCCCTATTTGAGCTCCCAAGGTGTGGAATTGAGATGGAGAGCTCTTGAGGTTGAGGAAACTCTGGAAAATAGGGTATCACCCTTATCTCTTACCCACAAGGTTGAAGATCATGCTCCCCTATCTTCATAGGGTCATAGATGCTACTAACATATCATGATCTTTGCAAAGTATACCCTAGATATCATCATACCCATAAGATGATCTTGCTGGGAATACTGATCCCCGTTTGGCCAACAAATTGAGAGTGTACTTGGGGTGTAAAACCCAAGTCGATTATGATGTAGGTGTTCTACCACATGACTGCTTAGAGTCATCGATGGGAAGATCATCAGGCAATATGATTCGGTTGATATTTTCTCCCTTATGAGATTCTGAGTTGAGAATGAGCTCCCTGATTTGATTCCAAGGTTGATATGTGCTCCCATGTGTGTTTGGATATCCTATTGCTCGATATGGGGTTGGAGTAGTAGATCCCCATGAGATTCTGAGTCGATATGTGCTCCTGAATGTGGTTCCAGGTTGAGATGTGTTCCATAATGATATCCACTCTGATGATGATGTGAGTCGTAGAATTGAATCTCCGCTGATGTGATTCTGGGTGGTAGCAGTGGCTCCCCAATGAATAGAGGGTCATAGAATAAGCTCCCCTCTAATAACAAATTCTTCTTCTTTTATATCAGAGAATATTCAACATAGGAGCAGGGACAATCAAGGGATAAGCTAGAATGATCAAGAGATGAATCGAGATGATCAGTGATGATACAAAATTATGATATAATTTAGATTGGATATGATTTGATGACAAGATAAACATGACGTAATGTAGGTGGAATTCTCCCTAGTTGAGAGGGAGTATTAAAATATGAAACTGTGGTCAAACTCCACTTTGGATAGATCACCTGATGGAGATAATTATTTCATTGAATTCCCCTTTTCAAGAGGACCAAAATCAACCTAAATATTACTCAAAACAGATAAGGGAAAGTGTATTTATAAAGAAAATCCCACATATGCACATTTTTCAAGGTTGGCCCTAAAGCAAAGTGGACACCCTTGGAAGGCTATAAATACAAGTGAAGTCTACCTCATTTGGACATCATCATGAGATAATATTCTATCTTGGTTTTTTGGTTCACACAGATCTAAGGCTCGGTCACGGAGGCATAAGTTCGCTCTAAGGTGAAATTGCAGGGTCCAAAGCTCAAATCTCAGTTTTATAGTTTTTGGCCAAATTTGCGGGTGCAACTCAAGAAGATATCGACCACATTCACTCACACATAATCTCATCCATGCAACTGGTGCCTTCCAGTCACACGAACAACTCTCCATCCATGCAAGTTAGGGTTTCAATATCACAGTCGCTCTCTTCTCTCAGATCAGATCTGATCCTAATCACTCGAATGCTAGGATTGACGGTGAAAATGGGTTGCTACAGTCACTCACATGACTCCTCCATGCAAACAAGACCTAAAGAATGGAATCTAATTTGTCCAAAGATTTTGCTGAGTGACCATAGGGTTCGATAATTGACTATAGACAGTGACAATTCATTACATACTTCAGAATCATATTTTTTAATATAAGCTTTGTTGGGTTCATTTATGGATGTTGTATTTTTTTTCGTTGGTTAGTTACATAGATGAAGATATGGATAATTTTACTGTCTTTTGATGAATCATTTGATGACAATCTAAGAAGAAGAAGAATTTGAAAGGGTTTTCCCCATAGTAGGTTTTTCCCTGGTCTTCAACCACTCCTGGTGTTTCTATGTGTGAATTCTTTTCTTCTCTTGTTCATTTATGTTCCGATGCATTGATGATGATGATATTTTTATTTCTACATAGTTGCATATGATGTTGAATAATGACGTAAATTTGAATAATGTTATGATGTTATGGGGTGAAATTAATGTGTTAACGAAGAAATGAAATTGTCAAAGCAAAGAACAATATAACCCTATGAAAAATTAACACGGGAAAATCCACCAAGTGAATCAATACTACCTGAAGGGATGAGACTACATGTGTAAAGGTAAGAACTAAGAAGAGAAGTTGGAATTCTGCCAGTGTGTCGCAAAGTGTTGTCACTACGGAAATGACCCTCCAAAATTTTTTCCTTAGTCAATTTTGGAGCCTACATGAACTATCATTTCAAGATATCTTGTGTAATATTGTTATTTGTTAATGTTTTTATAAGTGAACCATCCCTACAACGTTCCTAATTGTCACTTTTCCTCCTAGGTCAAAATTTCATAACTGTCATCTTCTTATATTTACAAGCGTTGGTGTCGTCTTTCTTAAGATAGTAAAAACACTAGCTTTCTTTGACTCAGTGACCAGATTTATGCACTTGAATTGCATATCACACAAAAGCATGAAAGCACAACTTTTTCTCCTAAAGAAATCATAATTTCTAAAATTAGTAGTCACACAAGCTCCGTTGGGGGAAACCACACCCTCCTAAGCATGAACACACTTCTAACTCTTAATGGAGTACACTTTCTTCCCTCAGTGGAGCGCACTTCTTGTCCACAAGGAGAGCACACTCCTTGTTAATAGTGACTGCGCCCTCTTTGTCTTCAACTCTAGTGCACTCCTTGTCCTCAAAGAGTGCGAACTATTATTTCTTGTGCATGTGTCGTTCCTTATTTGCATGATTATGCACTCCTAGAAAATAGGAGTCCTCTTAACTTAGCTTAACTAACTCACCCATCAATCAAAAAGTGGCGATCATGCATTAAATTGCTTTGCATGTTAATTATTTTCTAAGTTGCCCAACTTATTATTCATTCTCATTATCACTGTTCACTTTGGGTAGAGTGGACTTTATCACCACAAGGGTATTTTCTTCAATATTAGTCTCAAGTGCGTGGATTAGAGATAAGTTTTGCAACATGTCATTTTTGTCATTTTTAGTGGCGCTTTTGTTTTCCTTAGTGGTGTTTCAATATGTTTTCACATACAAAGTGTCATTTTCATCCATACTTCCTCTTACAATTTGTTGAGCCCCAAAACTACCTCTCTTCCAGGCATTTTCTTAAACCCTTTCTCTTCTATTTTCCCATGTCACTGCCTCCTAAGCTATCAAAAGTTGTTACATGTTAATTTCAGAAGTGTATTTGAGTGATTTTCAAATTATATCATTGTGTGTGCTATTTGATCTAGGTTTTGTTTATCAGCTACGCAATGTAGCCACTTTTCGCGGCTAACTCATAATTCTGTAGCCATTTTCATTGTTCTGTAGGTTACAGGTGTTGGTAGGAGGAATGAGACACATGGGCAGCTTAGGAATGATCCACACATGGATGAGGTCCTATTTGCTTAGCCAAATTCGTAAGGAAAGGTACCGGTCAAAGGGTGGTCAACAGAGAGTTCTACGTCAACTAGGACTCTGTTCCTGCACGTAAAAGAAGCCCGAAGCTGTTCCTGAACTCGTGGATCCATTTTTTCCACCTGCAGGCCATCTCCATAACGCAATCCAACATCCACCTCGCATAGATTTACTGCTCATGGCAACCGAGAGGTTGAATCCTCGGATTTTGACCTGTTCACGTGTCTATTGCTGAACAAATTCCTCTGAGATACAGTTATCCATTTTCTCTATAAATATAAGCATTTGCAACGCAGATAGTTAGTTCTTGTTACAGTTGATATAGCGTTGTTTTGTTATTGTGTAATTGAGAGACATATTCCTCTGTTTCATAATACAAAACTCTATTTTTCGCATGGTTGTTTAAGCGTGGTTTGAAGTAACAACATGTTAGTCCAAAGCTGTGCAGAGGACCCCTGTGTAGCTGAGGTCCCTTCTTTTGTTTTGTATAGTTTTTCATGTATATTTTCTCTCATTTGAGTTGTACATTTCTCATGTTTTGCTTATGATTTTAATCATTCTAATCCTATATATGTTTTTGCAGCTTGTTACATTCTCTACTAACACTGATCAGTGCACTTCAGAATAGGTCTTTAAGTCTGGTTATACTCGAGCTTTTTAGTGTAGTTTTTTGCATTAAGTAGTGATTTGAGACTTGCTTCCTCTGCTGAACTTTAGTTTTCAATTTGAGTTGTTTATGCTTTTATTTAGTGAGACTTGTTTACTGTTCATGGTAGTTTAGATATCAGTTCTTCATGCTATATGATGATATCTCTAGAGCCTTTAGCTTAACCCTGTTTTAGAAGTTAATTGGAAAGCTATTGTGATTATAGGTGGAGTAATTGATTTTGCTTTCATTAGTTTGCAAGTAGATAGTTTAGATGTCAGTTCTTTCATGCTATATGATGATATTTCCAGAGTCTTTAGCTTAACCCCATTTTAGAAGTTAATTGACGAAATATTGTGATTATAGATGAACTAATTGACTTTGCTTTCATTAGTGTGCAATTTAGATGTCATTCTTTTCATGCCATATGATGATATTTCTGGAGTCTTTAGCTTAACCCCGTTTTAGAAGTTAATTGACGAAATATTGTGATTATGGGTGAAATCATTGACTAGTTTCCAGTTTCTTTACTTTTTGGTTTTGAGTGCAACAGTTTATTAGATTTCAATTCTGCAATTAGGATGGACAACAAAGATAGTTACCTCACTTTCAGTACTTCATTTTTAGTTTGGTTTATGTAGCTGCATGTTCAAACTCTTATTCAAGTTCTGATTTTGTAGACAACATGTTTTGAGATTTTTTTTTAAGTTCTAAGTTTGGAAATTATCATAAGAAGCATAAACCTTGTCTTCAATTGTACATCCACACTTGATCTTTAAAAGTATTCTTAAAACTTTAGACTAGGATTTCCATTGCATTAAAACACTTTAGGAGACCAACAAGAACAAAACCACAAAACAAGATAAAACTAAAAACAGTGAGGTAAGAAAAGGGTTGTCTAGCTCATACAGTGCACTACACTTCATCAGTTTACGACTCCCAGATTGATAACTTATGTAGTAGTTTAGGACACACTAAATTGACTAAACATTTTGGCACCGTTGCCCGGGAAGTGTAACTATGTAGCCTATTTCTTACATTAAAAAAAAGGGGAAAAATTAATAATTTCTTG
Source organism: Pinus tabuliformis (assembly GCA_031772625.1). Lineage (NCBI taxonomy): Eukaryota > Viridiplantae > Streptophyta > Pinopsida > Pinales > Pinaceae > Pinus > Pinus tabuliformis. The sequence continues at coordinate 320,647,473 of CM062804.1, read as the reverse complement.
AAGTATGCTCTCCTCTTGCACCTAGTGTGATCTGGAGGATCAAAAAAGAGAATTATTAGTTCAATAATTTCTTGAGTATGCTCTCTTCTTGCACCTAGTGTGATCTAGAAGATCAGAAAAAGGATTATTAGCCCAATTAAAAATCATCAAAATAAAAAAATGACATGCATAGAGAAAGAGATTCTAGGGGAATGTTTATAGCTAGGGGAAAAAGTTCGATTTTTACAACTCCAACTACTTCAAGGAATAGACATGATACACCTCCATCCTAGACTCATACTCCTAGCCTTAGGATTCCTAGAATTCAAAGGGCAGTAACTGAATTAGAAGATTCTGCCACTCCATCTACTAAATCTGACCTAGGAGAAGAACCCTTCTTCACCTCCATAGGAGAGCCTATTGCAGTGGAAGAAGTAGAATTACCTAGAGAAGAAGAGGAGGTAGAGACTCTCTCTCATCAGCCATTAATAGAAGAGCCAGAAGATTCTGAGGAAACTATCATGGCAGAAGAAGAACAAGATGGAGAATTTTCACTATTTGGAGGAAGGGGTAGAGGTAGAGGTAGAGGAAATAATGGAGGTGGTAGAGGAAATAATGGAGGAGGTAGAGGTAACAATGGGGGAAATAGGGAAGGAGATAACTCATTTGGATTCCCTATAGTAGATGAGGAAACCCATACAACAATGAAAAACATTTCACCATCTGTCCTCCCAAACTTTTATGGATTGCGAAGTGAGGATCCTGAAACATTTCTATTTGAGTTTGAAGTCTTATGCCGAACCTATGACTATTTAGAAGACTCTCAAAAACTCAAATTGTTCCCTTCAACATTGAAAGGGGCTGCTCTGAAATGGTTTATGGGATTAGTAATTCAATATATTGGGATTTGGAATGATTTGAGGCGGGCATTTTTGGATAGATACCTGGATTATTGTATGTCTACCAATCATAAGGATGAGGTATTTAAAATGATGCAAAAAGAAGATGAGAACTTGGAGGATTTGCTTGAGAGGTTTCAATACAACTTAAAGAGAGAAAAAATGAACAATTTAGATGAGGAAACCTTGAAAGCCCTTTTATTGAAAGCCATTAGAGATGAATGGATAGATATTTTAAACATGATGGGGAAGGGAGACATCTCTCAACTTCCACTAAGTGACATAGCAGAACTATGTGTCCATCTCTCAAGGGGAAAATCTAAAACTGGAAAAGGGCCTAGAGATCCTTCTCTTATTAGAGCAAACAAATCTACAACTGGGATAGTAAGTAGGGCAGAAATTGGCAATATGCTTGATGAGTTCAAAACTAACATTCTAGGGAGCCTTAGTGAACAGCTAGACACCCTCAAAATTCAAAACAAGCAGAAAACAGAAGTTGATGCCTTAGCCATCTTTTGCCCAAAATGTAGAAAGAAACATGCTCTAAGAGAATGTCCCTTAGATGTAAAAGTTGTAGAAACATGTATGATTTGTTCAGAAAGTCATGAGATCAAGGATTGTCCTTGATTCCCAGGGTTTAAGACTGCTTTTTCGGGAGGACCCAAATTCTGTAGAATCTCTTTGCTTTGTTTCAAGAAGACCTTGGCAAGGGCAACAAAATCAAGGATTTAACAATCCAATGAATTTTCAACCCCCACCAAATTGGAATTCTTGGCAACAACCTTAGCCTCAACCTCAAAATAAGTATCAATCTCAATCATGGGCACAAGGGGTAAAAAATCCTTATGGGAGATTTGCTCAATATTATCAATATCCTCCATCTTATTAGGGCTATCCTCCCCCACAAAACTAACAACAAAATCCACAACTTCCAAATCAAAGCCCACAACTTTCATTACCATTTCCACAACACCAACCTCCTCAACAAAATCAAAGTCCTCAACTCTTGCTTCCATTTCAACAGAAGCAAAATCAACTACCAGCCCAACCAGTACCAAATCCCAACAACAAAAACCCTCAGAATGCTTACGCAGTAGAAGGACAACAATTTCCTACCTACTTGATTGTTCCTCTAGATCTTAATGATGTTCAACTTAGATCTGGTAGGATTTTAGAAAAGGAAAAACCTTCTATAGATGTTCAAGAGCAAGATGCTTTTGAGGAGGATTCTCTGAAAGTCAATAAAAGTTCTGAAGAAGCATCCCTTCAAAACCCAACCATTCAAAAAGAAAAACAAGAAGAATCAACCCCCACAACTCCTATAGTTGAGCAACTTGTATCTACATCCACACCTCCTTTTCCTGAGAGATTACAAATTGACAGGGGAGTGGAAAAATAAATCTTGTTGCTTGAATATGATTTCCTAGATGAATTAAATAATGTATGTATTCAGATTCCCTTGCTACAAGCCATTAGAGAAATTCCTATTCTAGCAAAAACAATAAAGGAGTTGAGTATCAAAAGACCAGGTAAGAAACCAAGAGACACAAAAAGAATCCACCTGGTAGGAAAAATAGAAGATATCATGATGGGAAAGATTACCATGTAGAAATATGTGGATCCAGGTAGTCCAATTGTCAAGACACACATAAATGGAATAGAAATTCCAAATACATTGATTGACTTAGGGGCTGCTATAAACATTATGAGTAGACAGACTATGGAACAGCTTAAACTTCCTAATCTTCTTTTCACACCTACCATACTGCAATTTGCAGATAGATCTGCAATAAAACTAGATGGTGTACTAGAAGATATTTCGGTCTCCTTAGATTTTTGGGAATATCTGGTGGATTTCATGATTTTGACTCCCAAGAATAATCTAGGAGGACACCCACTCATCGTAGGAAGACCTTGGCTAGCCACAACTGATGCTTTTATTAGTTGTAGATCTGGTGACATGTACATTTCTAATGGTAGTTCAACAAAGAAATTTACTTTGCATCCTCTAGCAAAAGCAATCACAAAAGTAAGAGACAATGAATGGGTCAATGATGAAGATGCTATACAATCTGTCTTTACTCTCTTTGAAGTTAGTGAAGATAGTCAAATCCTGAACACATTAGAAAATTTTGAAACATATTCAGAATATGATCACACATAATTTCAATTAGATTCTGATATTGAATACTTGTCATCAAGGAAAATGTCTCTCTACTCTATGGAAGAGTTTGGCAGTTCTGCAGTTGAAATTTTTCCAGGTAAAACATTGAATATTAACAAAAACTTGGAAAAGTTACAACAAGAAGAGCTAACCAAAATCTTACAAAAACATTCTGCTGCATTTGCATGGGAGTATATTGATATGAAAGGTATTGACCCTAAGACTTGCATCCATCATATCTATATTGAGGAAACAGTAGACCAATTAGACAACCTCAGAGAAGGATGAATCCAAATCTTAGGGAGATTGTGAAAGAAGAGCTCCAAAAATTACTCAATGTGAACTTCATTTACCCAATCTCAGATAGCTGATGGGTTTCTCCCTTGGTGATAGTGCCAAAAAAGAATGGTAAATGGAGGGTGTGCATTGATTACAAGGAATTGAATAAAGAAACCTTGAAGGATCACTTTCCTTTGCCCTTTATCGATCAAGTATTAGATACATTAGTAGGCAAAAAGTACTTTTCATTTCTAGATGGTTTTAGTGGTTATAATCAAATTCAGGTAGCACTTGAAGATCAGGATAAAACCACATTTACTTGTCCATGGGGAAATTTTGCCTAACGAGTGCTTCCTTTTGGATTATGTAATGCACCTGCAACATTCCAAAGATCAGTACTAGGAATTTTTTCTGATCTAATCCATGATTGTGTAGAGGTATATATGGATGATTTTACAGTCTATGGTAATACATTTGAAGAAACCTTAAAAAATTTGGAAAAATTTCTTATAAGATGTAAAGAAACAAATCTTTCATTAAGCCATGAAAAATGCTTTATGATGTTTACTGAAGGTATTGTTTTGGGACATCATATTTCAGGGGATGGGATTAAAGTAGACAAATCCAAAGTTGAAGTCATCTCCAAGTTACCTATTCCAAATTTTCAAAAAGATGTTAGAAGTTTTCTAGGATTTACTAGATATTATAGAAGATTTATAGAAAACGTTACCAAAATAGCATCTCCACTCTTCAAACTACTTAAAAAAGACTGTGAATTCAAGTGGAGTCCTGATTGCCAATAAGCATTTGAAGCTTTGAAAACAAGAATATCTAAAGCACCTATCTTGAGAGGACCAAATTGGAAACTTCCTTTCCATATTTCTACAGATGCTTCAGATACAACTCTAGGAGCTATATTGGGACAAAAAGACTTGGTTCCTTATGCTATTTACTATACCAGTAAAAATTTTACTCCCACTGAGTTGAATTATACTGTGACTGAAAAAGAGTTCTTAGCTGTTGTTCATGCAATTAATAAGTTCAGACATTATATAACAGTCTATGAAACTTTTATTCATACTGATCATTCTGCAATTAGATATCTGATGAACAAACCTATTACTAATGGCAGAGTTACAAGATGGCTCATACTTTTACAGTAATTCAATATTACTGTGTTTGATAGACCTGGGAAACAAAACACAGTTGCTGTTTTCTTGTCTGGGATTCAATATATCAAAGAAGATTCTCCTGTAGAGGATAAATTTCCTGATGAATACTTATTTGTAGCAACTACTAAAACTCCTTGGTTTGCAGATATGGCTAACTATTTGGTTACAGGGAAACTACCTCCACATTTATTTCCTAGTGAAAGAAGAAAGATTATTCAAGATAGTTCAAGATATTCATGGATTTATAACGAATTGTTTAAAACAGGGCCAGACTTTGTGATCAGAAGATGTGGCAGGGAAAATGAAATGCCTGATGTTCTCAAAGTGTGTCACGATGAGTCGTGTGGTGGACACTTTGCTGACAAGAGGACAACATATAAAATCCTTTCTTTAGGATATTATTGGCCGTCCCTCTTCAAAGATGCAAAACAATATGTCAAAAGGTGTGACAGTTGCCAAAGGGTAGGGAAACCTACCCCCTCAAATGAGATGCCATTACAACCTCAGGTACTCATCGAACCCTTTGAAAAATGGGCTTTAGACTTTATTGGACCTATTAATCCTCCATCCAAGCAGAAAAAGTATATATTGGTATGTACTGATTATGTCACTAAATGGGTAGAAGCCAAAGCATTATTTTCTACTATTGAAAATACAATAGTTAATTTTCTTTATGAGGATATTTTTACTCATTTTGGTGTTCCAAGAGAAATTGTGACAGATCAGGGAAGTCAATTCACATCTAGAATGATGGAGAAGCTTATGGAATAGTACAAGGTCAAGCATAGGAAATCCACTCCTTATCATTCGCAAGCAAATGGTCAAGTGGAGTCCAAAAATAAAGTAATTGAAGGAATCATTACCAAGAATGTGCATTTACACAAAAGAGATTGGGCAGAAATGCTTACTGAAGCCTTATGGGCCTACAAAACTACATGGAGGAACACAACAGGACACACTCCCTATGAACTTGTTTATGGGAAGGAAGTTCTTCTCCCCATTGAGTTCCAAGTTAAAACCTTCAAGATGGCAGTTCAGTTGGGAATGGATCTATCAAAAGCTCAAAAGCATAGACTGGAGCAGTTGAATGAACTAGATGAGATCAAACAAGAAGTAGTTCAAAGAACTGATCTAGCTCAGCAGCAGAGAGCTAAGTGGCATGGCAAATACATCAAGGACAAAAAGTTTCAAGAAGGAGATTGGGCATTGCTATTTGATTCAAAGTTCAAAGATTTTCAAGGTAAATTTTAGACTCATTGGCTTGGGCCATATGAGATTGAATTTTTTTTTAGCAATGGAGCGGTAAGAATCAAAACAATTGATGAGCATCAAAATACTCTCATTGTGAATGGTCATAGATTGAAGATCTATCATAAGCCACTCTCAAAGGAGGAGTTTATCAAGATCTTTCAAGATAATTCTACAATGAGGGTGGTGAAGAAGAATCATTCTTGTCCACCAGCCTAGTCTTTGTCCTTTTCATCATCATCTAAAAAAAAATAAAAGAAAAGAAAAAGAATAATGTAGAAGCCTGAAAACCAATCATTGATTGGCAGTCTTATACAGAAAATATAGGGCGAAAATCAGAAGATTTTGACACTCTATATTTTCTATAAAAAAAAATCTCTCATTTCACTCATTATTTCTTCCATTCCATTCCATTTCATTTCGCTCCATCTCACCACCACATTTCATCAATAAAATTTCTTTCAGTTTCTCTTCATATTCACCTTTCCATGTATCATCCATACAGTCATTTTTCATTTCCATTCATTCGCCAAGTCATATGTTATTCACTATGTCAGTTTCCGCAGCTGAATTCTAATTCCGCAGCTAAATTCTGATTCCGCAACTGATTGCTGATTCCATAGCTAATCCTCTGTTACTCTGCAGTGACAGTCAAGTGATTAGCCAAATAATAATAAAAGCAAGATGCAGGTATGGAAGAAGAAGATCTTTGAAGACATCAACACCTGAAAAGCACCTACAGAGGCAGCCAATTAAAAGTTAGCAAAACGAAAGAGGTATGATTCCAAGGTATGGACAAAACCATTTTCAAATAGCATTTCAAACGCATAATTTGTATAGTTTGTAAATCACAAGCTCCATAATGTGTAATGATTTGAATTGATGGCTGCCTTAATTCCACCATATTCTCCACATCAATTCTAATGGTCTCATAATCCATTCTCGAGTTTAACTTGTACTTAGTCGTACATCCTCATTACACTTGTTAAAACGACTAATCATGCAGACATGAGCTGATTGAATACGTCTTTCTTCCACTGACGTTCCGCTCCGCAGCCTTTTATGAACTCAAACTTCATTCAATTTCGTAAATTTCACAAGTGACACTTTTCCTCCACTCTTCCACTCTAGGTTTTACAATCCTCGGTTCATTGTTTGTTTACACAGAATTCTGCTCCATGAACCCACTCTCATTTCATGCTTAACATTCTTCCCATTTCATAATCATTGATTTTCTCCGTAGCCCTCTTCTATTTTCTATTCACATAACCGTTCTGCTCCTGTAAAACTGTCATTTACAGAGGTGTCTTCACATTGAGAAGGAGGAATGGGTCTTACAGTGAGAACAGAGCCCGAAGGGGTTAAATTCATGGAAGGATACGCGCAACTTAAGAGCACATTGAAGAAGGCAAGATGGTTGCAGTTTATTAATAAGTTCAAGGGTCATAATAAGGAAGTTACAAAAACGTTTTCAATATATTTCAATGGTGTAGAAGTTGAAATTGGGGATATCAAATTTCCAGTGACAGAGTCATCAATTGCAGCAGCTACAGAGCTTCCACAAGAAGGGGAGAGATGGTTTAAGAATAAGGACTTCGATGAAAAGGTTTGGAGTGTCATTCTTCGTAATTTAGGTATGGACGTATCAATCTTTTAACGAGGAATTCCTATTTCAGCCTTAAAAGATAAATGGACTAGTCTGCTGTTGATAATTCAAAAATTCATTACGTGCGAGGGCAGGTATGGCTCCATCTACATGTATCATATCAGATTATTAATGAATTTCTTGGAGAATGAAACTATCAACCTTCCTTATTTCTTGCTGAGTAGTTTGAGAAAAATGTCTACTATTGTGCAAAAGAATATAGATGATGTGGAGCCTCATCTCTATCATCATGGCCTTATTAAGATCCTGGTTGAGAATCATTTGAAAGAGAGGAAAGATACATGGGAAAAATTCTTAGTTAGGAACTTCTTCCAAGACCCTCCTGAAGTTCCTGAGGGGAGTTCAACAAAGAAAAGTAAGAGGAAAAGAACAACTTTAACAATTCAAGATACTCTTACTAGTGTGACCAAGAAAAACAATGAAGAAGAATTGCCTTCTGAAACATTAACTGAGATTAGGAAAAAAGTAAAACAGAAAGGAAAGAGGAATATTGAAGACATTTACTAGACTCCTAAACCTTCTTCAGAAGAAGAGCAAGTGCTTTCTGAGAGATTAATTCATCTTAAAAAAATAGTCAACTAAGGCAAAACGAAAAGGAAAGGAGAAACAGAGGATAGAAAAGGGAGACACAAGCTCACAAGGTCTAAGAAGAAGCTCTAGATTAAAGGGCAAATTGAAGAAAACACAAATCAAAAGAGCTCACTTCATAGACCTGGGAGGTGAAACTCCAGATGAGTCACCAGAAAACACTTCACCTGATCAAAGTCCACAGTATTCTCCTTCTCCTCAGTTAGATTTTGAAAATAGTCCAAGGAAGACAACTCCAGAAATTGATCAAACTCAGCAGCAGATGTATGATTTCATTGAATCATTGGAACAGTAGAAAACTACAGCAGAGCAAGGAACTTCATCTAATCAGCCAGGTACAACTCAGGAAACCTTGATTCAGTCATTGAAGCAAGAAATTTATGAGCTGGAAGTCCTAAATAGGCATATCCAAAAGGAGAATGAAACATTAAAAGAGAAAAACAAATTGGACAAAATTATCCATGACAATACCATGCTGCATTTAGGATTATGGCACAAGAAAAATAGAAAACTGAAGAAGAAGAATAGGAGGTTGAGTAGAGCCCTCATCAATCTCAAGTATAGATGTCTTATGATGAAGCCTAGGATGACAGTGACAACAAGAAAGAAGAAGAAAAGGTTAGATGTCTTAGCAAAAGTTTCAGAGCAGATGAATTGAAGGAAGGATAGTTACAATTTTGGTTGCAGGAGGACATGAAACATCTTCACAGTGGGTGTATGTTGAGCCCCAAAACTACCTTTCTTCCACGCATTTTCTTAAACCCTTTCTCTTCTATTTTCCCATGTCATTGCCTCTTAAGCTATCAAAAGTTGTTACATGTTAATTTCAGGAGTGTATTTGAGTGATTTTCAAATTATATCATTGTGTGTGCTATTTGATCTAGGTTTTGTTTATCAGCTACGGAATGTAGCCACTTTCCATAGCTAACTCGCAATTTCACAGCTGTTTTCATTGTTATGTAGGTTATAGGTGTCGGTAGGAGGAATGAGACACATGGGCAGCTCAAGAATGATCCACACATGGATGAGGTCCTATTTGCTTAGCCAAATTCTTAAGGAAAGGTACTGGTTAAAGGGTGGTCAACAGAGAGTTCAACGTCAACTAGGACTCTTTTCCTGCACGTAAAAGAAGCCTGAAGCCGTTCTTGAACTCGTGCATCCATTTTTGCCACCTGTAGGCCATCTCCATAACGCAATCCAACATCCACCTCGCATAGATTTACTTCTCATTGTAACCGAGAGGCTGAATCCTTGGATTTTCACCTGTTCACGTGTCTATTGTTGAACAAATTCCTCTGAGATACAGTTATCCATTTTCTCTATAAATATAAGTGTTTGCAATGCCGATAGTTAGTTCTTGATACGGTTGATATAGCGTTATTTTGTTGTTTTGTAATTGAGAGACATATTCCTCTGTTTCATAATACAAAACTTTGTTTTTCACATGGTTGTTTAAGCGTTTTTTGAAGTAACAATGTGTTAGTCCAATGTTGTGCAGAGGGCCCCTGTGTAGCTAAGGTCCCTTATTTTGTTTTGTATAGTTTTTCATGTATATTTTCTCTCATTTGAGCTGTACGTTTCTCATGTTTTGCTTATGATTTTAATCATTCTAATCCTGTATATGTTTTTGCAGCTTGTTACATTCTCTACTAACACTGGTCAATGCACTTCAGAATAGGTCTTTAAGTCTGGTTATGCTCGAGATTTTTAGTGTAGTTTTTTACATCAAGTAGTGATTTGAGACTTGCTTCCTCTGTTGAACTTTAGTTTCCAATTTCAGTTGTTTATGCTTTTATTTAGTGAGATTTGTTTACTGTTCAAGATAGTTTAGATATCAGTTTTTCATGCTATATGATGATATCTCCGGAGCCTTTAGCTTAACCCCATTTTAGAAGTTAATTGACGAGCTATTGTGATTATAGGTGAAGTAATTGATTTTGCTTTCATTAGTCTGCAAGTAGATAGTTTAGATGTCAGTTCTTTCATGCTATATGATGATATTTCTGGAGTCTTTAGCTTAACCCCATTTTAGAAGTTAATTGACGAAATATTGTGATTATAGATGAAGTAATTGACTTTGCTTTCATTAGTGTGCAATTTAGATGTCATTCTTTTCATGCCATATGATGATATTTCCGGAGTCTTTAGCTTAACCCCGTTTTAGAAGTTAATTGACAAAATATTGTGATTATGGGTGAAATCATTGACTAGTTTCCAGTTTCTTTACTTTTTGGTTTTGAGTGCAGCAGTTTATTAGATTTCAATTCTGCAATTAGGATGGACAACAGAGATAGTAACCTCATTTTCAGTGCTTCATTTTTAGTTTGGTTTATGTAGCTGCATGTTCACACTCTTATTCAAGTTCTGATTTTGTAGACAACATGTTTTGAGATTTTTTTTAAGTTCTAAGTTTGGAAATTATCATGAGAAGCATAAACCTTGTCTTCAATTCTACATCCACACTTTTTTTTTGCTGAAGCAAGAGTTGGACCTTCTATTTCATTAAATCGGAATATAAATTACATAAAATACAACAGTTCACAAGGAACTGTAGACTAAGGAATAAAACAAATCTCTAACTGCCATCGAGCCAAAGGAAAAAGCCCCGACCCCTACACACAAAACCTCTAAACCCTTAAAAGAAATACAAAGCTGGGACCAAACGGTCAAACCACCGAAAGCAGGCTAACGAGAATAAAGAATCGGACCCGAAGAGGAAAAAAAAGTACCAATCTATAAGGATTTTGGGTCTGAATTACTCACAAACCCTCGAACCTATAGAACGTACTATAATCAACGATTCCCACCAAGAAAATTTTCCCACCCATAAGAATAAATTGCCACCAGGCTTCCCGCCTTCATCCATACTTGCATCTTTAATCTCTATTTTCAGATCACCTCGCCCGATCCAACGGTAGTGGAGGATTTTTCATTGCGTAGAAGCACGACGCTTACCGACATGGACCCACCAACAAGCTTGGTCGTTCCTGACGATAGATTCACCTTTCTTAATCCGAAAACTGAGGATCATATCACACGGGTCTAAATCACTGAACAATAGCGCACAATGAAGGCGGTATTCAATATTACCCCTTGGCCACATGTTTCCCGATGAGTGGAATCGCTCCCAAATTGGAAAAACCACTTCCCACTTGCAAGGCGTGCGATCACTGAAAAACCACCCCAAACGCGGTATAGCATGCACCAACGGAAAACCAGGGGTTTTGAGGCCGCCGATAGATCCCAGATTCTAGTCTCTTGCAGCATCCCCTCTACGCCTGTACCTGATCCAATGTAAGATGTTGCTTCCGCCATCCAGCCGCCCATCCAAAACATAAAGTCTCCTAAGCTGCCTCCCCCTGGAGCCTCTGTGAATGTACTTACCAGTGTTGCGAAGGTCAAAAATGGCTTGCATCCCACTAAAGACCAGATAGTGAATAAAATAGCTAATCATAAAGAAACTAAGTCATCTAGACCTTGACTCCATGGCTCTGTATTGAAACACCATACAGTATTCATCCGCTTGGTTGTGACAATTCGCCTTTAATCTGTTATGAGGCAACTCTTGCCAACCCATCACAACCCTATTTGCTGTGCAGATCACTCCTTGATTGGCCAGAATATCCACTGATTTGTTGGCCGTTCTATGCACATGGTTAAAAATAACTGTTCGAAGGCCTTGGAGGTGAAGTTGAATCCATTGAAAGACCTAGATCAGCCTCCAGTTTTTTGAGATTTTTTTCGGTTTTGTACCCCAGCTGATTCTATTGACCAAGTTAATGATTAACTTAGAATCAGCTTCAACAATCACATTTTGGCGGTTATCCTGCACTAGGAAATCTAAACATTTCTCCATAGCCATTAATTCCACCATATTGTTAGTGGATCTTCCCAAATGGCAATGGAAGATGAAAAGAATTCTTCCATTTTCATCCCTTAACACCCCTCCATAGCCAGCAGTGCCCGGGTTGCCTTTTGAAGCCCCATTAATATTGTATTTCAAAAAACCTTTAGGGGGAGGATGCCAGAAATCCTGCTTAGAATCCATTGCTATTACCCTCCTATCTAGGCCTTGATGAATAAGTCCCTGCAAACCCAGCTGACTGAGAATCCTCAAATCAGCTTCTGAAGGCGGGTTCTTAGGGGGATTTCGCACTATAGTACCAATCGTCTCCTTAAGCTGTTTTAAGATCTGCTCATAAAGGCGATAGGATGGATTCTTTTCATTATTGAAGATTCTATTATTCCTTTCTTTCCAGACATTCCAAATAATTAAGCTTGGCGTAAGAGCCCAAGTTGAGTCAAGAAATTCATAATCTGAAAAGATACTTCTCTAGTTGTTTAGGGTATTGATAATACTCCCTTTGTCCCTATCAGTCTGTTGGAAAATGGTGGCAAAATTATCCCACAACCTGGAGGTGAAAATGCAATTGTTGAGAAGGCGCTCCCTTGTTTCCTCTTGGACTTCACAGAGCTGGCATCTGGAAGGCCCCAGAACACCCCTCTTTCGAATGTTATCCCAGGTCAAAATTTTCCTATGTTGAACTAGCCATATGAAGAGTTTAATCTTCATCCAACCTTGATGCCTCCATAGTCTCTGCCAAATCCTATCCAGAACATGGGAATCCAGTTCAAGGAGTATGTGTTTTGCCTCCTTAAGATTAAAGTTACCTTCATTATTGTAGCCCCATCTCAGTTGGTCATGCCGCCCAGACACTAAAATCTTCCTTTGCTCTAACATTTTCATAAGTGCCTCTGCTTTAGCTTTCAAGGGGCTATCATATCTATAATCCAAGTTCCTCCAGGTTCTCCATTTTCCTATACCGTTAGTTTGGTCCCAAAAATCCTTTACCTTGGATAACCCTTTATTATCTGTTTCTTTCTTGAGGTCCACTAAGTCTTCTGTTAACAATATAGGTTCTTGTTGCCATTTATCCTCCCAAAATAAAGCTAAATCTCCATCTCTAATTTCACAGAAGTCGTTTTTTTGTTCTAAGCCCCTGTTCTCCTAGGTCTTATTCCAGATTTGTGAGCCTTTTATATTTCCAGACATCCTTATATGATCATAACTTTGCCAAGAACTGGCATATTTTTCTTTCCAAATAATAGCCCACTGAGCTTTTGGGTCTTTTACCCAATGCCACCATAATTTTGCCCCTAGAACCTTGCTTAGAATCTCCGGATCATCCAATCCAAGACCCCCATGGTTTTTAGGTTTGCAGATTTTCTCCCAGGCTACTAAGGCCCATTTCTTTCTTTCTTCCCCCTTGCCCCAAAGAAAGTCTCTTTGGATGGTTCTGAATTGTTGCAAGACTCCTTTTGGTGTTGGGAGAGCTGATAGCATAAAGACTGGGATTGATTGAAGAACAGCCTTTGAAAGCACCAACCTACCAGCCAAGTTTAAAGATCTAATAGTCCATTTCCTGATTTTATCTTGCAACTTATTAATCACTGGCTCCCAAATGCTTTTGAGTAAAGGTTTAGTAGTTAGAGGAACTCCCAAATATTTTGAAGGGAGGACATCCCTTTGAAAGCCCAAAATTCTGGAGATATTCCTCTGAATAGCAATATTGGTATTAAAGAAAAAAATCTTAGATTTGGAGAGGTTAACATCCATACCTGTAGCCATGGAAAAATCATTCAGGATCTATTTATACGCAAGAGCTTCCTTGACTGTGGGGATTCCCTGTAGCATGGTATCATCAACAAATTGTTGATGAGTCAAGGCCTGTCCATTCTCAGAAAGTTGGAGACCCTTAATCTTACTAACTTCCTTAGCATGCTTGATAGACTGGCCAAGTCCTTCCATCATGAGGATGAAAAGAAAGGGTGAGAGCGGGTCTCCCTGCCTGAGACCTCTTGAAGGAATAAAAGTCTCGGAGGGAGAGCCATTAACCAATATTGAAAAGCTGGAAGAGGTTACCAGGGCCATGACCCACCTAACCCAATTATGGTCAAACCCAAAAGCAATAAGAACTTTCCTGATATAGGTCCAATTCAACTTATCATAAGCTTTGGCAAGGTCCAATTGCATGATCATTCTAGCCTTCCTATTGCTAGTCAATGAGTGCACCACCTCATGCGCTTGAATGATGTTATCTAGAATTTTTCTGCCTTCCACATAACTAGATTGTTCTACAGAGACTAGTGTAGGAAGAAGAGGCTTGAGTCTATTGGCCACAACCTTGGATATTATCTTGTAAACCACATTGCACAAAGCTATGGGTCTATACTTGTCTGGAGTTTGAGCATTGTCCTGTTTAGGTATCAGGGATATAAAAGAGGTATTAAGCACCTTCAAAATATTTCTATTCATTCTGGAATCTTCCACTGCATTCAAAATATCATGTTTAACAATATTCCAGCAAGCTTCAAAGAAATCCAAATTGAAACCGTCAGGGCCAGGCGCTTTGCCATTCTGCATTTCTTTAAGGACTTCACTGACCTCCTCTTCAGTCACTGGCCTATTAAGGTTGAAATTATCCTCTCTAGACACCAGCCTAGGTATATGTCTTGTTAAGTCCCTGATGGAGTGCTCTCTATCTAAAATGGTTTCCTTTGCTATGCCTCGAAAATGCTGGACTAACACAGCTTCTATATCTTCATGGGTGTTAAGAATATTCCCTCCCTCATCCTTGATCAAAGAGATCCTATTGTGAGCTTTGTTCGCCATGGTGGATCTATGGAAAAATCTTGTGTTTCGTTCTCATGCATTTAGCCATTGAACTCTAGATTTTTGTTTCAAAAATATTTCCTCTTGTTTACATAAATTTTTCTGGTCTTGCTGATGTTTGGTGACTTGAAAACTTTTGACTTTATCATAGCCATCCGTGATAAGGGCTTGGTTGAGTTCCTGCATTTTATCTTCAGCAGATTTTTTTGCTTCAAAAATATTGCCAAATTCATTCTTGTTCCATTCTTTGAGCCTAAGCTTGATATGCTTTAGTCTTTTGTGTAGAAGGAACATTCTTGTACCCTGAATATGCAATTCTTCTGACCACCAATTTTCAATGTTGCTAATGAAATCTGGGTGTGAAAGCCATATATTCTCAAATCTAAAAGGTCTATTCCTGGGAGTACTGTTATCAGGAAAACTAGTGTCCATTCAGCGCTGCTAGTCCCACTAAGACGGGTAGCTATCTTAGAAACAAACAAACTAAATTCACTTGTGTTTTCCTTTATGAGAGATAGATGAGAAAGAATCATAGAGTACCAACCTCAGTCTTTCGCTTGGCTCCTTGTTTGTTTCCTTTCCCCTTTGACAGAAATTCACCACTCTTTCCTCACTTGTCCCACTTCAAAGAACACTTGTGGAGTCAAAGTAGCATGATACCATCAAAGCATAGAGATCTATAACCATAAAAAATATAGGATCAAATATATATTAACCATACAAATGCATATATCAAGACAAGATTCAGAGATACACAAACATATGGAGGAAAACTCAAATAACTTTATTGATAGAAGTAATAGAAGAGAGGATTACAACCCATTGGTCTGACCCGGAGCCATCCTCCCAGCATGAAAGCCCTCTTCGCCTCATGAAAAGCTTAGATCACCCAACAATGTTGCACAGAGAAACCAACAACCTTTCCTTACAAAAATACAAAATTCCAGCCTTTGGATCTCTAGGATGAGGGATCCATATATAGATTTTTTCAAGTGGGTGAGTTAGCTTCTGGGATTTTGATTAGTGTCCTCTCTCTGATAGTTCTTGGTTCCACTTGGAGATTCATGATCTCTTATTCATCCCTGGGCGAATTCAGAGAGGCAAGTGTCAAATGGTCAGTTTCTAGAAGATTCTCTGCGTTTCCACCTAGCCAACTACCTCTGCCATTTGTCTACTCTCTCTCATCGCACCCTACAGAAGGGATTTTCAGTATGCATCGCACTTTTTGTATGTGGCAGGTGAGATGCATTGCTCCCTTAGCACTGAGCAGTCTGTATGGTCCAGTTCTGAGTAGTTTTTCAGGGAGAACTTCTGGGAGATGATGTAATCAGCTGACCTTGCTCCTTTAGGGTATGAACCAACACTTTTAGGGACTTATAAGCCCTTGGTTTATAGACATATGTGATTGGGGTTGCAGTGCCCAAATATGTCTATAACAGTTGCCCCCTAAAGCATGAGGTCGTAAATCTTCAGATGTCAGGTGAAATGCTTTACCATGAGGATTCGAGGTTTTTCAAACTGGAAGGTGACCTGTAATAAGATACAATACAATACATTATCTTCATAATATTTTCATGATCTAGCTGAGGCGGGCATTCCCATGCTCAGCTTTATAAATTCATTTTCATGTACATCAGACAGAAAATCGTCTATGTGGCAGACTGATGATTCTGGTAGAGCCATCATCCTTTGGCTTGGATGATTATCTGTGCAGCAATGATGTACATTTGATGTTTTTATTTTCCTAAATGTATCGCAGCCCAGATGGATGAAACTAGATCCGGGGTCTTCAAAACTCGTTCAATCTTTGCCTAAAGTACAAGTCAATCCATGTGAAAAGATGTTCTGGCATCGAACATGGAAAGACATCGCCTGATTACCAGCCAATGATGTAAGTTGTTAACAGGCATGAGAGGAATCACCGATAATGATAATGACCCTCAAGGTACTGCAGTACAATTCACGTGGTGTGAATACATGAGTCGATGTCGAACACCACACAAAATCTTTCGGTCGAAGGTCATTAATGTAAACTTGTCGCCGGAAGTGAGAAAATTTCCATTGAGGCATGCAAGCTTCAAAGTACTGAAAGGGTTGTTCCTAGGTCGACTTCTTGGATAATGAGTTGATGTTGACAAGAAGTGAACTGTCGTAGGAGGGCATTAATGAATCCCACATCTATGACACGGAATGGAGCAAATGATTTTCTGGAGGTGAAAACGATCTGATGATACAAGGTTCAGGGTGGTGGTCATGAATGAATGAAGCATAAAGGTATTGTAGCGGATGAGACACAAGCTGGGTCGGTGAATTCTCTAAGTGACTTCTCTTGAACATATTGGCGACCTTGAAATGGATTGGTAGCATTAACCCCAAAAATGGATGGTATGGTGGACCAATGGTGATATGACCGGTGAATAGAATAACCCAACCCGACTCAATCATGGTGACGGAGTGAAAGTGTCATGTTAAAGAGCGACCTGCTACCAATAAAGTTTCATCAGGTTTTCTTCCCAATATTTCCCTAGTCATTTCTGACCAGTACCTCTTTATTTTTGTAAAGCTTGAGGAGGATAACATATGCTTGTTATATAATTTTCCCTTCATGCAAACCTGTCGCTATGTTTTAATGAGCCTAGCGACAGTGAAACTCGCCCTTACCTGCATGGACAAGTTTGTCGCTATTGTTTTAACGAGTTTAAGGACAAAGATAACTCAGTCCTTTTTCAATTTTAGAGAGTCTGAAAAGGGATGGAAATGAAACTCCAGCATTCCTTTTTTGTAATATAATCCCTTAAGTCCGAAAAAGTATAAAATAATATGAAAGGGATGAATTTTTGATAGTTTTAACGAGCCGAACAAGACAAGCGCTTGAACATTTTGTGTAATGATCCCTCAGGTCCAAAAAGATTAAAATCTAGAGGAGGGATAGCACTTCCGATCGCTTTAATGAGCTGGAGAGGCCAATTGCTCGGTAATCATTTCCAATTTTACGAGTCAGATGAAAAGAGCTTAAAGGAGACTCGTTTTTTGAAGAACGAGTGATATTTTCAGGTAGCCGCTGGTTCCAGGTGAGGTTTGGAACTCCTCAATCACAGCAGTGTAAAGAAGATGGCTAACAAAATCACTCGTCGCAGCTGTTCCCCCAAAAGGGGTAAACAATCAAATGGAGGCGTATGATCGGCTAAAAAAAAGTGGAGGCGATGGTAAGAACACGACCAAGGCTCAAAAGTTGATGATAATGCAATCGCAATGGTTATTTACCGAAGGTAGGTTCATTTTTTAATGAGCTTAAACTGTGGTGGAACATATGCTCATTGCTAGGCTTATTTTTTAACAAGTTTGAACTTCGCGTAAAACTGCTCGTGCCAGTCGTATAATAAGGATGTCTCATTGATAGGTTCATTTTTTAGGGAGCTTGCCCCATTTGAAACTTTGGTCCGGATCCTTTCATTATGTAAGCTAGGAATGACCAATCCTATGAGTTTAAAGGGTTAAGAACCTACAAACTAAGAAAATAAATGGTTGCTTTTCACTTTCATGCAAAAAGGTTTGCATGCCACTAGGTATAACGAAGTAGAATTTCTAGGTTACCATTCAATTTGCAGACAAAACACTTTCTTGGCTCTGTCGGGAAAGGCCTACAATCTCACAGAGGAATCTTATTCCAGTCTAATCCCATTTTTCCTAAATGAAAGGGTGTGTCAGACTAGTCATATTCCTACGCAGAAACCTACCTTATAACTGGGGTTTTCCTGTCGAAGCAGACTAGGGCGCATGCCTCCTGGGTTCCAGTCCGTCCACCTGATGAGCGCGAGTGATTGAGGTTGGTACTCTCTACTTCTTTCTCATCTATCTCTCATAAAGGAAAACACAAGTAACTTTAGTTTGTTTGTTTCTAAGATAGCTACCCGTCTTAGTGGGACTAGTAGCTCTAAATGGACACTAGTTTTCCCGATAACAAAATGATGACTCTGCTGGGGATGAAACAACACTTTTAGGGGCTTAGAAGCCCTTGGTTTATGGACATATGTGATTGGGGTTGCAGTGCCCAAATATGTCTATAACAAGTACCAGTACCTTGCACCTCCAGTTGAACCGACCAGTGATCTGATCCTCCAAAGGGGAGAACTCTTGCTATCATTTCCTTATCAGTGAGCATAAGGTCCTCTGAGATTAAGAATTTGTCTAGCTTTGAGGCTACTTGAGACTCTCCTCCTCTTTTATTGTTCCAAGTAAAGAGACCATTACTCATATCTGTGTCAACTAACTTTAGATTATCAATAAAAGTTTGAAATGCTAAAGAGTCTTTGCTAAGAGTTTTGGTTCCTCCTTTTTTCTCTGAAATTGATTTGATCATGTTGAAGTCTGCCCCCATGATCCATGGTATTCCAGCATGTCTATCTATGAGATCCATAAGATAATCTATAAACCTGAGTTTATCATCCATTCTTTGGGGCCCACAAACATTCGTGACCAGATAGGTCTCCCTATCTCCCACAGGGTAAATAAGCACTGATAAATAATTCCTCGATGCCTCCACATCTATAATGTCAATCTTTTGGGTGTTCTGTAGAGTGCGCATATGACCTGTTGTATTCTCTGCTTTGACATCTAGAAAATCAAATCGATTGAGCCATTTTCTATGTATTTCTTTTATTTTTTGAATGGAACATTTAGTTTCCTGGATAAAGATAATATCTGGAGCTGCTTGTTTCATTCTATTACTAAGTAATCTTTGTTTTCTTTTACTACCTAGACCCCTGATGTTCCAAGATGTGAACTTCATCATTAAATATTTGTAAAGGAGTAGCTGGTTAGGTCTTTCATCTTACCTGAATCAATCATTAGCTTTCCACATTCCATCAATAGCTCGTTCTGCTTTTTCCTGCCTCTTTTCTTTCCTGGGTTTCTAGGTGCTAATCCTGGTGTGGTTTTCATAGTTTTCACACCTTCGTCACCCTGCCTTTCATGCCTCTCCAGCCCTTTAGCCTGAGTTTTCCATAGGAATAGTTACTGAACTCTATTGAACTCCTCTTGAGGTAACGAATCTACCCCTCCCATTGTTCCCTGTTTCAAGAACCCTTCTAGATCTAAGTGTTCTCTATCAAGAATCTCCTGTAGTTCATGGTCCTCCATTTCCATCTCACTCTATGTCATTTCCTGGTCCATTTCTAGTTCTGCATCGCTCATCATGGCCTCTTTCTGTTTATTACTACCCTGTGTTTGTTCATGTTCTTCTTCTTTCTCTTTCTCCACTGGACTCCCTTCCATTGTCTGATCTACTTTTTCTATCTCTTCTTCTTCTTCAAGTACTTGGAACCTGTTCTGATTAATCTATTGCCCTTCTATTTGATGTGGCTTAGGCCCCCTTTTGCCCCCTTTTCCTCTGTGTACCACTTTGTGAAAGCTTTCATTATCTTTCATAGTATTAGCTTTACTCTTGTTCTCTATTTTACTAAGAGGGAAATCTCTGAAAAGGTGCCCATGCTCATGGCATCTGCGGCATCTGAAAGGAATATGTTCATAATCTACTGTTTGCACCCATTCTTCATCAAAAACTTCCAAGATTACCTCATCCGGTAAAGCTCTAGAGAGATCCATCTCCACACATATTCTTGCAAAGGATGTGTATTTTCCCCTTCTGGTGGCCTTCGAAGCTTTAACAAAACGCCCTAATTTATTTCCTATGGCAGATAACAATTTCGTTTGCCAATAATTATGAGGTAGAGAGTAGAGTCTTACCCAGACCAGATCGAAGTGAACGTCTCACGCTCAGGGAAAAATTCATAATCCATGGCCGCATATAGAGGCCTACTACAAGATAAAAATAGGGCCCTCCTTCAAACACTCTGTCTTTATCTTCAATATTTGTAAAGACCACAGTGAAGAATCCCTTAGACCCAAGATGTAGGTCTATGCTTCCTTTTGGTTCCCAATGGTATTTAATCCATGTCTGTAAAGCTTTTTCAGTGGGCCATAATCCCATGAATTTACAAATGATTGCATATGTCCACATGTGGTCCTTGTGTGCCTACAGAGCAGGATCATTTAAAACCACTCTAGGTGTGATCATAGCTTTGGGTTTGCATGGTCCCTTTTGTGCTTTGTTTTTTGTTCCCTGTTCCTTGTCTTCTTCCTCATTATCGTTTGTGCTATTATTCTCCCTTTATTTCGTGCAATCCTGCTCCCCTTTAATTATCCTTTTCCCTTCTTCTGAAGGCCCTCTAACATTTTCTAATGGTTTCTTACCTCTGCTGGCCACAATCTACTTATAGGAGGGAGTGGAGCTCCCTCCTTTGCGCTCTTCGGAGATCAACACCTGCTGAAATCCGTAACCCTAGCTGTTCACTCCGCTCCACTGTCCAATTCTACATCCACACTTGATCTTTAAAAGTATTCTTAAAACTTTAGACTAGGATTTCCATTGCATTAAAACACTTTAGGAGACCAACAAGAACAAAACCCTAGCACATACAGTGCACTACACTTAATCAGTTTACAACTCCCAGATTGATAACTTATGTAGAAATTTAGGACACACTAAATTGACTAAACACAAGTGTCATCTTTCCATCACAAGTGGTGTTTCTAGTGACTTTTCACATTCCATTACCTTTCACCTACCGGTCATGATTGTGACAGAAATGATAAACACTTGCAACCTTTCTCTTTCATTGTTAATGTGTTCTTAACTTCATGCTAACCTTCACTTATATATTTTGAGTCGATATTTGAGCATAAAACAATGATGGAAAATAAAGACCCTTTGTTCATTAAAACTACTCCCAATAAGAAGGAAACCTCTTCAAGAGCACACAATGAACTTTAAAGCAAAAACGAGGCCTCCTTATCCTTTGTCACTGCACCCTCTACCCTCGCTAGATATCCTTGGAACACTATGAAATCCCAAGAATTAACGTTACCCTCCCTTTTTGATGATAGACTAGGTTACCCCAGCTTCCAATAACCTAGGCTAGATCCACACGCACAAATTTGTTCTCCTTTCCAACAATATTTCATTCAACATTTGAAATATGTAGTTAAAATAAGAATATGAGTTTATCTTGATAAGTTCCATGAGAGATATTTCTCTAACCTCCCAATCCTTGTTCTCACCTCATCCAATTTGCATATGCCTCCATTTAAAAAATGATGCAACGACAAGCCAAACGAGATTTTAAAAACCAAACATGCACTCCTGGAAAAATTTGCATGTAGTTGTTGTAAAATGATTCCGTAATGTAGTTAAAAAATCCTGTAGGCACCATGAAATTATTTCGTAGTAGCCAAAAAGATTGTATTTTGATTTTTTGGAAGGTGAAATGACTCGACCTTGTTCCCAATCAATTCTTCATGGCCTAAACTTGCTTCTTAACTCAACAACTGAATTATTTTACCCTCCTTCACCAGGAGTGCAAAGCCAACTTCAACATACTAGACATAAAACGAATCTAAAAGCGTTTTAGTCTCTATTAAACAAGACCAAAAATAGAGTGCTCCATTTTTTCTAATGGTATTCACACCAAAAAACCACGCACTTACTAAACCAAAATGTATGACACCTCCCGAAAGGATTTTGAAACAAAACACAAAAGAACCATGAACAACCGCACAATGGTTAAGACCACAATATTCCTATTTTCTTTCAATATAAACTCAACATACAACATACTAGCACCAATAGCATGTCAATAGCAGGGACTCAGCTATCCATGATAATTCAAGGCTCAATAATAGTATACCATCAATATATAACATCTACAACACATATATGGTTTCGATCTCTAACCCATACACACAGGTGAATATATGTTCAGTTCCAAATTGCACTTGAACAAAAATTCAACTTTCCCCTAAAGCATACAACCACCACACTTCTCGACACATTCAGATTCTTAATATAAATCGACTCAACAAGTTAAGACAAACAACTTCACTAACAATACGAAGACATAGAATTTAACACACACATATGCATATAAACAACTTCTCCTTTATCAAATTCAACTATACATTAAACTAGCCAAATATACAATGTGGGCATGTGCGGCCCAAGCTTCTCTACCTCTTCCTCTTCTCCTTGTGCTGGAGCATCTCCTCTTCTCCTCCTCTTCTACCTCTGCTGCCTCATCTTCTCAAGCACTCCTCCTCTTTAAAAATAAAGCTAACATGGGACAACCAAGAGTCACAAGATGAATCGTTTCCCCTTCTCCACAAAATAAGGGAAACTGAAACTATATTTACATTAGGAAATAATTCCTCCAATTTATTCTAAAAGAAAAAATCATTACCTAATGTAAATATTTACAAAACATTTAAAATTTCTCTCAACATCACCATGTGATCATCCCATCACATTGGCAAGCTTCGGTCTAGTCTTCATCGAATTTTGTGCTCCATCTATGCACCTCCATTAGACTCCCACGGTACAAAAATTTATGACCTCTTATTCATATTCATTTGGCCTTCTCCTACAAATTCAACTCATGAGCTGCAACACGCCTCTGCAGTAACAAGTGTCCCCTTTGCTACATGATACCTCACCAAAATTTCTCCTGAGTTTGGGATTTTGGCATCCTCCCGCTTCTCTTCTCTAAAACCCTTCGAGAACTATTTGTTCTAGGCTGCTGCAAATATCCTCACCTTCCTTTACTGTCACTTGCATAGTGAATCAAATATCTTACCAGATATTTAATCAACTTATACCTTCTTCTATCACTTCTACTTCAAATTCTAACCTTTACTTGCTGTTGAAATACATTGTTCAAAATTTCCTTTGAATCATAGGTTGTATATTCATACAACAAACTATACCTTCCTACTTTCCTTTTGTCAATTTCATCTTCTAGTTCAGTCCTTGGCTGAAATATATTGTCTTCAGGTTACTCATCAAATCTTCATCTGCTTCATCCACTATAACAACATCCTCATTATCATCCACACACATGTGTTCATCACCCTTAGTTTGTTCTTCCATGGTTACACCTCAACTCCCTTGAGATTTTCCTCCACTGAGAATTTGATCTTTGTCTCCACTTAACCTACAAAAAATTCCATTTTACTTTCTTCCAGAGTGTCCATCTATAACTCTGGTCTTTGTCATATTTCTGTAGGATTCCTCTCATCATGTCTAGTTGTAATTTGATTTTAGCTACTTTTCTATCAAATTTGTCTTGACCTGATCTACTATGGCTTCCCTCTAAACCTTGACTATGACTCTCAGCGGTCATAAATATCTTTCTTTCATGAGATTCTTCCTTGCTCACTATGATCTACACACAAGCCACCGCAATAAGTTTACTTCACTAACTCATTTGTAAAGACCATACTAAGCTCTTCCATGCCTAGTCTTCTCCTGGTATTCTACGGACTCCTTCCTGGAATATTCATCCGAGCACTTCTTTGCTCTTATGGATTTTGCATGTAATTTACTTACCTTATTCCTCTAAGAACTTTGTTGTTCTTCCTTACTTTCTACCACAAGGTTCCCTTCCATCATCCTCAACTTCAAACACTCATCGCTAATACTTTTAATTAGTAATTAATCCAAAACTGACTAAAAGCAAAAGACCATTACCTCTTGGTTCAATCTTCACTTTAGAACATAATTGATGCTACATAATTCTTCTTACTTTTGTTATCCCTTTGTTGTTGCAAACCTTCCTGTTATTTAAATCAACACCATTCTTCCTCTTGATTTCTCATTATCCATCCATAACTCTCGTCATCTTGAATTTATTGTAGCAATTGTTTCATATGATTGAGTTATTCTCTTAACTCAACCATCTCCTTCAAATTATTCATCACTCAAACCTAGAGTCCAACTGCTTTGGCACTTTTCTTTTTTTTTGTTGTGAATTTCCTCTAAACCCATGTTGTGACTAATAACAATCATCTCCATCTCTTCCTCTTGTGATCTCTCCTCCTCTACTAGTGAGATGCAACAAGCCCTTCTTTTATTTGTAAAAGGTTCACTACTTGTCACCCATACCAAGTCATCCTCTTGGTATCTTCAATTCTCTAGGTTCTCTGTAGTAGAACCTCTTCTTGAGCACTTTCTCTCCTTCACTTTCAAAATTGTTTGTTGATGCATATTAAACTAATCACTCTTCTTAGTTTCTAGCAAATTTGTTTTGGTTGTTGGGTTTTGTCACCGTTTCTTCATCTATGATATTTTCCTACTCCTTTTTATTTGACATAGCTTACTTGCTACGGTGGATGCTACCAATTAAGTCCTCAATAGCATATCAACTCTTCACTTTCTTGCAATCATATCACTTCATAAGAATTGAACTTGTCCCCTTCTTGCTATAAGGCTATTCTTCTCTTCAACCTCTTTTCATTTTCAAGTTGTCTTTAAACCTGTAATTTCCATCTATACATGGATCATCTCTGCAAGCATATCCACTATCACTTCATTTCACTTTCATTTATAATGTAGCTTTAAAATCCAACCTCTGCTATTCTGGCTGCATCATCGAGAGAGAACATGCTTTTATATTCTCCAAAGAATGTAGATTAGCTCTGATACAACTTGATGACATGCTGGGTTACCCCAACTACCAATAACCTAGGCTAACTCTAGACACACCAATCTATTCTCCTTTTCAAAAATATTTCATGCAACATTTAAAATATGTAGTCAAAATAAGAATATGAATTTATCTTGATAAGTTCCATGAGAGATCTTTCTCTCACCTCCCAATCCTTATTCTCACCTCTTTCAATTTACATATGGCATCTATCATTTAAATAATTTGAAGGGGAGAGATGGATAAAATAAGACCATGTTATTAAGCACTGCATTTATAACCAATCAAGTTAAGTTGATTATTGGGACCGAAGAAAAACCCAAGCTTGCCTCCATTGGTGACTATTGGGATGAACAAACTACCAACGAGGTTTTTGATCTCCTCAATGAGTATGAATATTTATTTCCTACTTCAGTCTCCGAACTAAAATGAATTAAAGGATATCTTCGGGAGATGAAGATATCCTTGAAATTGAATGAAACACCAGTCAAGCATTGACCTTACAAGTTAAATCCAAGGGTCAAAGAGAAAGTGAAGAGGGAGATTGACAATATGTTGGCTGCCAGAATTATATTCCCAATTGATGAGGCTGAGTGGATAAGTCCCATTGTCATCCAAGATAATAAATATTCCTAAGAAATTAGGGTGTGTGTTGATTATAGAAGCCTCAATAATTCTTGTGTACATGATCTGTTCCCCACTCCCTTCAGTGATGAAGTTTTGGACAATGTTGTGGGAAATGAGGCTTATTCTTTTACTGATGGCTTTTCTGGTTACCACTAGGTTAGGACTACAGAACAAGACAAGACGAAAACTATGTTTACCACTGAATGGGGTTCTTACACATATAATGTCATGCCATTTAGATTAAAGAATGATCTTGTTTTCTTATCATGAATTGTGATAAATTCCTTCTAAGAATACATTCACAAGTTTCTTGAGGTCTACATGGATGACTGGACAATTTATAGTTTGCTAAAGAAACATTCTAGCTTGCTAAGAGTTATGTTTGACAGATGTAGGAAACTTCAAATCTCTCTAAACTTGAAGAAATGCATTTTTGTTGTCCCCTTTGGAATTTTATTGGGTCACATAGTGTGCAAGGAAGGAGTATGTGTGGACCTTGCCAAAGTTGCGGTAATATTGAATATGCCACCACCAACTACTATGAAGCAATTGTGATCGACTTTGGGACACACTAGATATTATCCTAGGTTGACTTGGAACTATGCTTTAACCACCGCACCGATGGAGAAGCTTTTAAAGAAATCTAAGTGTTTTGTTTGGTCTATTGAATGTGATTCTGCATTTGACACTCTCAAAGAGAAACTCATAAGTGCACCTATTTTGGTTAATACCAATTAGAATAAGGAATTCCATATTCATATAGATGCATCTGGGGTTGTGTTAAGAGCTATCTTGACACAACCAGGAGAAGGAAACTTGAATCATCCCATATATTTAGAGAGTAGAAAACTTTCTACTGCAGAGAATAATTATACAACTATGGAAAGAGAATCTCTTGCTATGGTGTACTCACTCCCGAATCTCTGACACTATCTACTGGGAGGTCAATTTAATTTTTGTACAAATCATTCGAATTTGAAGTATTTGGTTAATAAACCTGTTCTTGAAGGGAGAATACGACGTTGGCTTCTAATATTTTAGGAATTTACTTTTGAAGTCATTGTCAAGCATGGAAGAGAAAATGTGGGTCCAAATCATCTATCTCACCCTGAATCAAGGGAATCAGGAGGTTCCGTTGACAAACATCTACCTGATGCACACTTATTTCATATTGAAGAAATTCTTGACTACTTGGAGGACAATGCATTATTCCTCGCAATAGGTCAATGCCCAGAGGAATATACATCCACTCAAAAGCAACATATGGTTGTTCGTGTTGCCAAATATCAATTGATCGCGGGTCAGTTGAATAAAATGGGACTTGATCATATTTTGAGAATATGTGTATTGGATCATGAAAGAGACAATGTTATATGGGAATGTAATTCCAATGTTGTAGGAGGCCATGTTGGAGGAAAATTTATTGCTCACAAGGTCCTACAAACTTGTCTATGGTGGCCCACCTTATTCAAGGATGCCAAAGAAAATGCCAAGTAGTGTGATGTTTTCCAATGGATTGATTGACCCTCTCAATGGGACGAGCTACCTCTACACCCAGTTCGAGCACTTGAACATTCAAAAAATGGGCATTGATTTTATTGGACCTATAAACCCACCTTCTTGTCATTCCCATGCTCGATACATCATTATCAAAACATATTAACTGACATAGTGGGTAGAGGCAACTCCTATTAAATATTGCACCGCTGATACAACCACGTGATTCATTTTTGAAAACATAGTCACCAAATTTGGCTGTCCTAGAAGCCTTACCAGTGATCAAGGTTTTCATTTTATCAATGAAATGGTTCGGACGTTGCTATAGAACTTCATGATACAACATCACAAGAGTAGCCCTTGCCACCCACAAGCAAATTGAACTATTGAAGCTTTTGATAAGATCTTGGAGAAAGGTATTAATAAAATATGTTTTGCAAATAGAGATGACTAGGATGAAAGGATTATAGCCACATTATGGGCATATCGTACTAAAACTAATTGGTTGCATAAGTATACACCTTTTTAGTTGGTTTATGGAAGGGAAGCAGTGGTTCCAGCAGAATTTATAATCCCTAACCTATTTATTTCTCACACTACTAAGATGTCAGAGGATGAATCTATCCCAGAAAAGTTGTAGGTTTTGTGGAAATTGGATGAGCAATGGTTTCTTGCATATTTCCATCAGACTATCGAGAAGGAGAGACAAAAGGCTTGGTATGACTGACATATTAAAAGGAAACCATTTTCTGTTTAATATCATGTGTTACTTTATGATAGCAAAAATCTTAAGCATCCTGGTAAGCTCCAAATGCATTGGCTTGGTTAGTTTTATGTTGTGGAAATTAAAGACTCAAGAGCTATGAAACACACTCAACTCAATGGTATCCGTTTTTCGGGATGGGTGAATGTTGCACGCCTGAAACCCTATTTTGGCTCATAAGTTTACTTTTGCTGTACTCTTTGAAAAGGGGGTATTAGTTAGGTTTTAGGACAGTTGAGTCGTTTTTCTTAGTTAGAGTTAGTTTCTTTTTGTGTCATCTTTAGTCAAACTCGATATGTTTTGTTTCTCATATCAATAAAGCCCTTTGGTTGTGACCCTTTGCAAGTGATTGTGGTTGAGGAATTCTTGTCGTGTGTTGTCATTCGCCATTAATACTTGTCTTTTCAGTCATTAAGTTTGGTCTTGTCCTAGTCATTCCATGATCCAATTTTCTTGTATTTCTATAGGATTTTCCATTAATTCTTGGTTTCCATCAACTTAAGTTATTAAGGAAAATTGAGGGATTTTTCATAATCATGAGGGACTTCGAG
Source organism: Pinus tabuliformis (assembly GCA_031772625.1). Taxonomy (NCBI): domain Eukaryota; kingdom Viridiplantae; phylum Streptophyta; class Pinopsida; order Pinales; family Pinaceae; genus Pinus; species Pinus tabuliformis. The sequence goes on along the minus strand of CM062804.1, from coordinate 320,618,832 downwards.
TCTAGTGGGAATCTCTTGCGTAACAATTAAGTAATTTCAAAATTCTCTCATGAATTTCTATATAATCCTCGTCAGTTTTCCTTCGAATGTCATTCCACCTAAGGATTTCTCAAGACTTTCACCCTGGATTTTGTGTCGACCTTCGACATATCTTCTCTTTTAATCGCCCCCCTGTTCACTTTGTTTACAGTGATCTCCTTGCTAGCATAGGTCGTCCATCTAAAACCATCGTGTCCCTCTTCCCTATCAACTCTCATATTCATACCACCGATGATATTCTTGGGAAATATGAAAAGGACACCCTAGTCGATAATGACATCTAAAACCATGTTATTTTCCCTTCCCTCCACACAGAAGTCTTCATGGAGCCAAATTTTAGACCTAGTGGGTTATTTACCCTTAAAAGCAAAACCAAATTCCACTCGTTGAAGCAATCTTCCTTGCTGCTTCTTCATGAAATACCTATCTTTGGTACCACGAAATAAGTCATGAAATTCATGTACTAAGTTTTTAATTAGCCGAATCCATGGAGGTTCGTTGTGGTTGGATCAAGAATATTCGATCCATGTCCAATACATTCACAGGCTCTCAGGACTCTTTGCCTACGGTTCCAATGTTGCTACGACATTTCAGAAGGTTTTGAAGTAGGGTAAGAAGACTAGTACGAATAGCATCTATACCAAGTATGGCACCTAGAGGAGGGGTCAAGGACCATTCATTGATTTGATCAATAATCAACCCATCAATCTTGCCTGTATTCTTATCACTAGTAAACTTATGTGAAATTTCACAACAGCAGAATGTTCTCTCGACACAATCTTTGTTGTAGAGGTTTAGGTCCTAGGAGACCAACTCAATTGGTCTAGCTACCTCCATAATGATTTATTCAAAGCAAGAGCCACTTATTCTATTTTTGGGTATTTTCTTATTCCTATCTCCATGTTCAAATGGTGCCTGCCTGAGGGAAGGGACCTAACACCTGTTTCTAATGATGAGTCAATCACTTATGCTTATGCCCTATGGCACAACACTGAAGATACAACAAATCACAACTTTAATGAGCTTTCCTTTGAGAACTGGTATAACAAAATGGTTGGCATCACCCGCAATTTTTCTAGAGTGCCCCTTCCACTGTTGGATCACTATGCTCACCAAATTTGGTTCGGGATTAGTCACAACAATTATTATATTTGTACAATCAATGTCAACCAGGAAACTTTCTACATGCACACATTTCCACTCTACATTAAAAAGAATGCATTTCATAGCAAGGTTCTTTCATGGACTGGGATAATTGCTATGCATAAAGATGGTTAGGACCTTTATTATTTTGATGCTATGTGCCCCAAGGACTCAACTACAAATGTCCCATCTTCCTCTCATAAATGTAATGGTGACACAAATGAAGGCCTCCAAGCACTCTTAAAGAAGGTGCATGAACAAATTACTTCAACACGTATTACCTGGATGGAGATAGGTTCTTTAGTCCATTAAGCTACACCTATTGATTCTATTATGCCTATTTATAGTGTGCCACCCACTGTTTCTTCTACTCTCCCTCCATATACCACCAGCACCTCATTTTCCTCTTGCCATATCCATAAAAACTCCACATCAGCATCGTCTAGCCATATTTATCTTACCGATGAAGGTACGTCAACCACTATCAATCTTGTTGTGCCTTTCACTGAAGAGCACCCCCCTTTCCCGCACTCCACCTCTAATGCCTCAATATTTTTTTTTGAAGAAACCATTTCTGGCCGACCCGATTCTGATATGGGTTTGATGAAACTAATGAAATGGTTGTTGACCAGGTCGTTGTCTACACGTCGTTTCGCTTCGATCCACTCCAACTAATTCGCCTCCATTGCCTCCAGTTTCTAAGTCAATTGTTCCAATGTCAACTGTCTCTTTGTACCCACCTAGTTCACTTCTATCCATGGAGTAGGTTTCTACCTTCATTAGTGATATTGATGATATGAAATGATCATGTGTTAAAACTGAAGTAGAATTGATTATGCCAATAGTGAAATTAATGTTAACTTAAAGTGCTGAAACCGAGAGAACTGCTTTAGAAGAAAGACTTTACGACAGAGGATAAGCATAAGCAAGATGCAAAATAGAAGTGAAAACAACAAATACACAGTGATACCAAACAACAATATTGATTACGGAGTTCGTCCCTAATGGACTATGTCTCCGGGTCTACTTTCAAGATGGGAAACTGATTTATTAGGATTGAATCCGAGAAGGTCGATTACATAGAAAATTGATGAAATTGAGTGTGCATGCAGACACTTTTGGTCACTTTCATTAGAAATCTCTCTGAACCAGCTTTCCAATGCCTATCATGGTTCCCAATTCTGACTTCGGATGCTCCTGTTATACTGAAAACAAAACAGCCTATATCCTCCAGAACCTACATACAAAACTTAAAACCACTCTCTCCCTTATTCATGAGTAAAAGGATGAATTTATAGGCTCAGTAGGTTCATTTGAACTCCTTTTGACTAAACTTGGCATGAATGGCTTCTATTTTTCGTCACAAAGGCTCGGTCTAGTTATGATTTTCCACCTTAGGGTTAGGTTGCATGGTCATCGAATTAGTTTTAAATGACATAATAACTAAAAACCCATTTTAGCACTTTGGATAAGAGAAAATTGTCAATGGTTTGCTATCCGAGCAAAGGAGGCAGACGGTTAGCATGTGACTGCCGCAGTCTAACTGTAGGCTACCACCTTCGCGGTCATTATCCCGACGGTCTCGGCTTACGGTGCGGCCATGCATGCGATCTGACTCTAGGTGGTTATGGTTAGGGCTTGCTCCGATGTGGTGACATGGATATCCGCTGCGATTACCCCCGCTGCTCACATGTCCTGCAGTCCCACTGCGGTCTCCAAGCTCAACGGTTAGGAATGCTAGTTGCAATGTTACCTCTGTTCACATGCTCCTATCTCCGTCATGGTCTCCATACCCGCACGGTTTAGGGACTGTTGTATATAATTTATAATGTTTTGTATTTGATTTACAAAGGCCAAGGGTTGTAGACTTAGGGTTATGATTTTTTATTGCATTTTTTAATACATGGGTTAGGTTTAAAGGGTTTAGGTTTGTACCATGGGCTTAGAGTTAGGATTTAGGACTTAGGTTTATTAACATAATGTCATAGGTTTAGGGTTTTAATCTTAACATCATTTTTTTCTAAAGACAACCCTTTTTACATCAATTGTCACAAAGTGTCATTCAAACCCACATGATGACAAACCCTTTTCGACATACAAAATTTGCAAGGGAGATGACCAACCCACGTCAATAACCATATCCTGGCGGAACTGTCAACAATCACATGTCGACAACCAGGTATCAAACCATATCACTATGAAAACCATATACATTACCAGAAAACCTGAACTATAAACATCACTGTCGAAGCTGATGGCACCGGACACTGAATGTTGAAGACAAAACTGAACCTGTGCAATTGATCCGACGAGATCCTCCTGGATCAATCCTCTCCACTTGAAAGCTTTTGGACCACAAAAGTTTGACAAGATAGATAGCAGGTGAGGGTAGAGCTCCCTCACTCTCCACCTTGTCCTGACGATGTACCAATACATTCCATCAACAACCTGAAAGTGATGACCTTGATGATGCTGATCATGGCACACTTTGAATCTGTGAACTCTTCCTTCCATCTACAGTATGCACAACTTGCGAAGATGGTCAAACAACTTGTTATGGACATGGAAGTTGACTTATTTCCATGAAATACCATGAATTAGTGATTCATACACATATTTGAAAACAATCTCTATAGGATATTGTTCAATACTATTGACATGTATTAACAATCTATTTTGCAGAATGACAGAGACAGTCAAAGAAACTTTTGATATCATATTAGCTATTCGACTTGATATACTTTCCTGATTCCTGATTACTAAGTGAACTTGCTGTAATAAACCCATCAAACTGTAAGGTGTAAACTACTGCAACTTAGTTTGTCTTTGAAAGTATTGAAATGGCTGTTGATTTTTTTGAATCACCGTTTCTTCATTAATTAAATGATGTTTCCATTGATTATCACTTTCCCATGATGCATAAGTTTCCGTTAGATATATTAGATAATTTGACACTGCTTTAGAAAAGGCTTTGATATGAAAACAAACAGGCTTCCTCTCCACTTGAAAAGAGGCTTCCAAACTGCTCGAAACATGAAATTGTGACACAATACAAGAGAAATTTAACACTAACTTTCCCAAATACTGACCTTCATCCCTGTAACTGTTAACTTCCAAACTTGGACTGAATTAATTCATTCTGACATTAGGAAGAGGAGCTTTAGGCATCAACTGTAATTCATGTTGTATTCCCTGCTTATGAATAAGATGTTTGGTTTCTTTAAATAGAACTGGAAAAGTTTCGACCTTTTTGATCAAATTGTCTTTAAACTAGGACTCATAACTTGAAAAAACATAATTTTGGTTCTTATGTTGTTCCTTTACACACATGATTACAAATCTCTTATTTGAACTCATTAATCGCTTCATCTAATTAGAAACAACTAAATTCAAGTGATTTTTACTTTTATGTGCCCTGACAATAAATTCAACCCCATATTTCTTAAGGTGATATTTATGCTCTCTTCTATAGAATATTGCATCACGATCATAAAGATAAGGACTTCCTAAAACAAGTCCACATATGTCTACTGGAACCACATCTAATTCCATTTCATCAATGTAATTAGTTGTAATGGCAAATCTTAATTGACATTGTTTTGTGACTTTTATCGGAGTTGATTTATTTAGCCATCCTAATGGGTAAGGTCTTGGATGATTCCGTGTTTCCAAACCCAAGTTCTTAACTAAATATTCAGATATTAAATTTTCCTGTGATCCATTGTCAAACATTGTATCTATCTTTGTGTGCTTATAAGTTATCCTTATGTTAAATAATTCAACTCTATTATCCTCATTTGAAGGATTTATGTTTGATGAACATGCAATAGTATTTGAACTGGAACCAGTTTCAGAAGTTTTAACTGTCGAAACTATGGCAATTATCCTCCTTTCATCACCTGAATCGGAACCTAGATCTTGCTGGTGTTATGAAACCATCTCACAAAAATATAGAAAAGATAGATCAACGCCTTAGAAATAAGCCTCTTCAAGGGGGCAACCTCCTTTACATTACACAAATGAACAATTCTTAGATGATTCAAATGACAAAACCTCATTTCTATATATATGAGTCTACGGGGTCACAATATAACCAAGCCGACCTAACAATAATAATATAAAGGCACAAAAATAACAATAGAGTGATTCTATGGGGCACAATAATAACAATATGGGGACAATAGGGGCACAATAATAACAATAAGGGATACAATGACAATAGTAATGGGGGGATCACTAGTATTATAGGGACCTAACATGCCCCTCTCCTTCAAAAAAGTGTTGTCCTCAATGCTTGAGTAGTTCTAGATGCTTTTGTATAAAATTCTCATTCTCCCATGTGGAATCTTCAATGGGCAAGTTCTTCCACTTGATGAGATACTTTGAAATTGATCTATTTCGTAGTTGTTGAGTTCTTGTTTCTTTAACTACTTCAGGTTCCAATATGATTTTTCCTTCCTCATCAAGTTCTGGAAATATTGTCTGACCTGGAAGCTTGTCAGCTATAACCTTCTTTAAGCATGAAACATGGAAAACTAGGTGCAATTGAGAAGCTGCAGAAAGCTCCAATTTGTATGCCATAGTACCTATCTTTTGCAACACCTTGTACGAACCATAATACTTTGGTGATAATTTGTTATCCTTCTTAGCTTGCATGAGGGACATTTGTTTATATGGTTGTAGTCGTAGGAATACCCAATCACCTACATCAAAACTTCTTTCGCTGCAATGTTGATCTGCCTGTTGTTTCATTCTATTATGTGCCAAGGTGAGTTTATCCTTTAAGAGTTGGAGAAATTTTTGTTGATGCTCGATGTGATCTTCCACTGCTTGAACCTTAGAATTTTCTCTTAAATATGATGTGATGGATGGTGGATGATATCCATAAAGTGCCATAAATGGGATCATTTTTGTTGCAGTATGAAAGGAAGTGTTATACCACCATTCAGCCAGAGGCAACCATTTGACCCATTGTGTCTGTTTATCAGATACAAAGCAATGAAGATATCCTTCCAAACATTTGTTTACTATCTCAGTTTTCCCATCAGATTGAGGATGATAAGATGAGCTATGAGCTAACTAAATACCAAGACAAGAAAATAATTCTGTCCAAAAATTTCCAGTGAAAATGGGATCTTTGTCACTTACAATAATCTTTGGGTTTCCATGTAGCTTTTTAATTGTTTCCATAAATGCAGTAGAAACTGTACTCACTTTAAATGGATGAGATAATGCACAAAAGTGTGCATACTTGGTAAGTCTGTCCACTACCACCATGATAACATTCTTTCCTTGAGACTTGAGTAAACCTGTGATAAAATCCATTGAAACCTCCTCCCAACGTTGGCTTGGAATGGATAAAGGTTGTAATAGTCCTGGAGTCTTAATTGTTTCAAATTTATTTTGTTGGCAATCCAAACATTCTGCCACAAACTTTTGAATATCCGATTTAAGACCATCCGAAAAAAATCCTTCTTAACCCTGTGGTAGGTTTTTAGAAATCTTGAGTGCCCTCCTAAGGGAGAGGTGTGCAATTCCCTAAGAATCTTTTGTTTGAGTTGGGAATTTTTACATAGGTATACCCGATCCTTGTACCATAACGAATCATTTTTCTAGATAAATGTATCAGATGTACTGGGATATTGTTGTATCTTTTGAATGAGTGCCCACACTTCCTCGCCATTCTTCCGTTCATCCCTTGCTTCGTTTATCCAATCTGGTTAGATAATAGAAATGGCGCAAAGAAATGCTTCCACATCCTCATCCTTTCTTGAGAGTGCATCTGCCACAACATTTTGCTTCCCTTTTTTGTAGATGATTTCAAAGTCATAACCCAACATCTTTGTGACCTATTTTTTCTGCTCTTCTGAAGGTAATCTTTGTTCTAAAAAGTATTTAAGACTATCATGATCTGTTTTTACCTTGAAGTGTCTTCCCATTAGGTAGGGTTGCCATTTCTTAAGTGCATGTAGTATTTCCATCATTTCCTTCTCATAAATAGCTTTGTGTAAATACTTTCCTTTGATTGGACGACTTTCGAAAGAAATGGGTCTTTCTTCTTGCATTGAAACAACACCGATTCCATTTCCTGAGGCATCACATTCCACAATAAAGGTTTTTGTGAAGTCCAGTGTAGCTAAGATTGGTTAGATTGGTTCTTCGCACATTGCCTCTTTAAGATGTTCAAAGGCCTTCATTGCTTCTGGAGTCCATGAAAATGCATCTTTCTTCAATAATGTTGTTAGAGGTGCTGCTATTCTCCCATAATTCTTAACAAACTTGCAATAATACCCTATCAACCTGAGAAATCCTCGTAGATGCTTTATGGATGTGGGGATTTTCCATTCCTTAATGGTTTTAATTTTGCTAGGGTCTACCTTAACACCTTCATGAGATACAATATGACCCAGATATTCCACCTCTTGTACTCCAAAGAAACATTTGGAGATTTTTTGATATAGTTGTTTCTCCTCCAATAGTTTGAGCACCATGTCAACATGTTGGACATGATCCTTCCAAGACTTGCTGTAGATTAGTATATCATCAAAAAATACTAACACAAATTTTCTAAGGAAGGGTTTGAAAATGGAATTCATCAAACCTTGAAATGTAGAAGGTGCATTAGTAAGGCCAAAAGGCATGACCAAAAATTCATAATGACCCTCATGAGTTCTAAATGCTCTTTTTGGAATGTCTTCAGTCTTCATTCTAATTTGATGATATCCTGAATGAAGATTCAACTTGGTGAAGTAAATTGATCCAATAATTCATCAATGACAGGAATGGGAAATTTATATTTAATAGTGAGCTTGTTGAGCTCCCTATAATCTGGACACATGCGCCATGATCCATCCTTCTTGTGAACTAATACTACTGGAGCAGAGAAATAACTTTGACTAGGTTGAATTATACCATCCACTAGCATTTCTGCATCCATACGTTCGATTTCACTCTTTTGGGCATAGGGATATATGTACGGCCTGATGTTTGGAGGAACACTTCTTGGAATCAAATGAATAGCATGATCATGATCACGAATAGGTGGGAGACCTTTGGGAGTCTCAAATACCTTGGAATGATTGTCCAAGACTTTTCAGAGATTTGGAGAAATAGATGATTTCGATGTGGGAACATCTAGCGAACATAATTGTGCAATTACACCTTGTTGTTCCTTCTTTAGAAGCTTTGTCATACCATTAGATCTGATTATGTTTCTCGGTTTCCCTACAATAGCCCTTAATTCAATTTCCTTTCCTTCAACAGAAAATTTCATGAAAATTTCTTGAAAATTAAAAGCTATTGTACCCAAGGATTATAGCCATTGGACTCCTAGTACAACATCAGCACCACCCATTGGAATGGAAAGCATTGGGCTATTCAATACATATTCTCCCATGGATAAATTGATATTATGGCACTTTCCAGAGTAATTTATGGTTCCTCCACTTGCAACCATCACTTGACACTCTGGTGCTGGATATAGGAAGCAATTCAATTCCTTTGCTATCTTACAATGAATAAAATTATGGGTACTTCCCGAATCAATCAACACTATTGCCTTTTTCTTCTTGATATGACTTCTATCTTGATAGTTTGAGGAGTGGTAATTCCAAGCAATGCATTACAAGATATGGTCAGACTCATTTCTTCTTTATCTAGGGTTTGTTCCTGGAGTATATCCTCTTCTTTTGACATTTCTTGTTCCTTTTCTTCCTCCTCTTCACAATCTATGTAGAATAATTTCTTCTCAACACACTTATGACCTTTAGTGTATTTACTATCACAACTGTAACAAAGCCCCTTTTGCTCTTTTTTCTTCCAATTGTTGTGGTGTCAACCTTGTAGGTTGTGGAGGCTAGGGGCAACAACACTTCCATCTTCATAGTTGTGAGTGTGATCCAGGTGGATATTGGTGGCCACCTTCCAAGTCCACCTGGACCCCCACCATTGTCTTTTTCAGCATTTTCAGTTTCCTTAATTGTAGCACAACTTACTATTTTTAGCAGTTTTTCGGGTCCTGAACTTCCGGAGCCGTTTTGAGGCCCTAAACGACGTTTTTTGGGGAATCCGGGGGCAACATGGGTCCATGAAATGGATTGATGTTGCTCGTTCCAACAATAATAGTGCTCGGATAGATCTTTCTAATGAGATATTGTACGCGTCAAACGAAGATCATATGCCAAAGTTATGACCCCGGGAAGTTGATGTACCAATTTACCCCAAACGGGGCCCACAGTTTGGCGTTTCATCTCCTAGGGTTAGGTTTTGGAATGTTAAGGGTTTTCCATTGTTTCTCAACAATAAATAGGCCTTTGAGCCTCATTGTAACACAGTTTAGAGGCATGTAGCCATCACATCTCTTCTCAGAGATAAGCTACCATCGCCCTAGCTGGTTTATTTCCATTTTCTGATTGTAAGCATATTTCAGTATTTTCCATTAATGAAATGAAGTATTATTTCCGCTGCATCTTTGTGTATATGGTTATCTCTGTAATTTGTTGCGTTCCTGTTTAAATTCGGATCAGTGGTATCAGAGCGGTCTGCTTTTTCTCTGTTTTTCTTTGGATGTCCCCAACAAGGTCGGGATATAAGGAGTTAGGGCTTGAACTGGTTGAACCCTTGCAAGACCAGCCTCGCAAATCCTGACGGCCTCCCATGGCGGACGAGAAGAAAGATGAGGGGGCAGGAGATCCCATCAAAATCTTGCTCAAAGAAGCCCTCGAGCGACAACGGAACGCGATGATGGACAGCTTTTCCTAGATCCTTCAGCGGCTACCCAGAAGCGGCGCATCGGCTTCCAGCAGCTACTCTGGAAACGCCACACCCTTTAAGGTACAAGTTAATTTTGAAATCCCCATATTCGAGGGTCAGATAGACGCAGATGCCGTAGATAAATGGTTAAATCTGCTAGAGGGTTATTTTTCTGTTCATGAATTTTCGAGTCGGGAAAAGATTGTTTTTGCTCTTCTCAAAGCAGCCCCCCACGTCAAGGACTGGTGGGAAACCTACTGCGAGCAGAAGGATGAAAGTACTGGCTCACTAGTTTCAGCCGCACCCACCTGGGATTCATTTCGGGATGCCATCAAGGAGCAATACTTTCCTGTCAGAAGCTATGAGGATGAATACATAAAGTGGACCATGTTGCAGCAAGGAAGGGACCAAGACGTGCCAGATTTCACCAATATTTTCCATACCCTTCGCACAAAGTTGGGTATCAAGGATTCAGAGCAATATTTGATACTCAAATACTGTGGCTGCCTGCACAAGTACATCCAGGAAGAAATACAATTCCTAAACATCCCCTCTCTCGGTGCAGCATACCGATATGCCGTCAAGGTCGAGCAGAAGTTTAAACAAAAGAAGCGAGACTTTGGATCTGCGAATCCAAAGCAGGGGAAAGGTGCCCCGAAACCACAGAACAAAGGACAAAGCCAAGGTGGGACAGCCCAAGACAACCAGCCGAAGCTGCAAGCAAAGAACAGCGCCGCGAAGCCGAGAAAGGACACTGGAAAATGGTGCGAGTTCCATAAGAGCTCCACTCACAACACAAGTGAGTGTCGGGCCAAGCAGTCACTGGTGGCTAAGCTAAAGGTTTCAGAATCAGATGCATGTTCCGACTCTAAGTCAGAACCCGATAAGGGGTATGAAATAGGGAAGCAGATCATTGATGCGGATCCCAGCGCCACTGTTGCTACCGCAAAGATCCAGAAAAATGAACCCGAAGATCTAGAGGAGGAGGAGCGTCTCTTCCACTCCCAGATGTGGGTAAAGGGCTCCCCGATACAGTTCATTATTGATAGTGGGAGTCAAAAGAACCTCATTTCGGTAGAGGTCGTGAAGCGGTTGGGCTTACCGACCACAGCACATCCACAACCATACACCATTGGGTGGCTTCACCAAGGACGAGATCTTCGCGTGAGCCAGCAGTGTCGCCTTCCATACAACATCAAGCCCTTCAGGGATGAGGTATTGTGTGACATTGCTCCCCTTGAAGTTTGTGATGTATTACTAGGACAACCATACTTGTGGAAGCGACATGCTGTGTATGAATCAAGGCCCCGTGCTGTTATTATCACATTGGGAAATAAGTTGTTCAGGATACCAGAGGTAGCACCACCTACCGCCATCTCTTTGATTACTGCGAAACAATGCAGTAAGATCATTTCCAAAACCAGGAAATTTGTTTTCCTGATGATACGCCCTCAAGGAAAGAAGAAGACAGTGGCCGCGGCCTCCAAACGGGGTCCCTCTGCACGACAACTACAGATGGACAAGGTTGTGGAGGAGTACGAGGACAGCTTCACCTCCCCGGCAGGGGTTCCTTTGCACTGTCAAGTCAAGCACTCCATCGATCTGACCCCAGGTGCGCCGCTAGCCAATGGACCAATTTATCGGCGCTCCGTTCTGGAGAACAATGAAATCAAGAGGCAGATTCAGGAGCTCCTGCAGAAAGGTCACATCCGTCCGATTGCATCGCCCTGTGGGAGCCCGATCATGTTGGTACAGAAGAAGGATGGGACGTGGAGACTCTGTATTGACTATCGGGCACTGAACAAGATCACTGTCTGTAATAGGTACCCGATCCCGCAGATTGATGACCTCCTAGACCAACTAAAGGGGGCGAAATATTTTAGCAAGATCGATCTGAAGTCAGGATATCACCAGGTACCAATCGAACCCTCCGATGTGTGGAAGACTGCCTTCAAATCCAAGGAGGGCCTCTTCGAATGGTTGGTCATGCCTTTCGGATTGACAAATGCTCCTGCAACCTTTATGAGGCTAATGGATGACATCTTGCGGCCATTCACCAACTCCTTTGTAGTAGTATACTTGGATGACATTCTGATCTTCAGCCAGAGTTGGGAAGAGCACCTCCACCACATCCGACAGGTTCTCCAAACACTGTGGCAACACAAGCTATGTGCCAATTTGGAGAAATGCACTTTTGGCATGACCCAGGTTCAGTATCTGGGATACATCATTGGTGAACAGGGGGTGCATGTCGATTCAGCCAAGATCTAAGTCATTCGGGATTGGCCCTCTCCAACCACTCTAACAGAGCTCCGCAGCTTTCTAGGTCTTGCCAACTTCTACCGCAGGTTTGTGTTGGGGTTTTCTCATATTTCTTGGCCTTTGAGTCAAGTCACCATGGGCGAGGCGAAAGAAAAATTCTTTTGGTCTGAATCTCAACAGAAGGCATTCAGGGAGTTGAAGGATCGCCTCTGCACGGCACCAGTGCTCGCGTTACCAGATTTACAACAACCATTTGAGGTCGAGACAGATGCCTCTGACTATGCTATTGGGGCCAAGGAAAATTTTAAGAACCCCCTCTAAATTTATAATATAATAAATGGGCGAATATCCATGGTATATAGGAAAAATGGAAGGCGATTTTATCAATAATATAATATGTATATATAATTTTTTGGCGAATCTCTCACCAGGCATGGCGAATATTTTACTCAATTATAAAATCTTGTAAGATCTTGGCGAGTCTTTCACTAAATAATAAAACATTGTAAAGTCCTAGTGAATCTTAGCATAGGCTACATGCTGGTTTAATTCCCCCATTTAAATAGGCTACATTCAAGGTGAATACCATGGGTCAATACCATGTGCCATTTTGGTGAATACCATGGGTCAATACCATATGCCATTTTTATTTTTATTAATTCCAATATTAGGGTTAATATGGTTTTTTGCATGGTATTAATAAAAATCTAGTCCATGGTATTTGTCCCATAGTATTTTGGCCATAGGTTTCACCTAAATATAACCCATTTTTTGAGTGTTCGTAAATGTAAGGTGACTTATGGAGTAAATATAAAAAAATGTTTTATTTATTTACCATACCTCTCGTTTATTTATATTTTTATTAATTTACCATACCTCTTTTACAAATATGGTATTTGGCCCATAGGATTCACTTAAATAAAACCTCTTTCTTGAGCCTTCATAAATAGAACGAGGGTTATGGACTAAATATAAAAAGATGTTTTATTTATTTACGATACGTCTAGTTTATTTATATTTTTATTTATTTACCATACCTTTTGAGTAAGTATAAAAAGACGTTTTATTTATTTACCATACCTCCACTTATATTTTTATTTGTTTACACCCTTACATGTATATAAGGTGACTTATGGAGTAAGTATAAAAAATGTTTTATTTATTTACCATACCTCTCATTTATTTATATTTTTATTAATTTACCATACCTCTTTTATAAATATGGTATTTGGCCCATAGGATTCACTTAAATAAAACATATTCTTGAAAATGGGCGAATGGATTCACTTAAATAAAACCTATTCTTGAAAATGGGCGAATGGAAGGTTGTAAGTCCTAATTTCAAGGGCTAAATTTACCTTTTTTACCCTCTCCCTTAAAATAAGGTGGGCTATTTGAGGTGATTTGTAAAAATGTACTATGATACAAAATATTCGCCCACTAAAAATTTAAAACCCTTTAATTTCGCCAAAGGGCGAACATTCGCCCCTAAAATTATCCTTGATTGGGGCAGTCCTTACTCAACATGGACATCCAGTGGCATATCACAGTGAAACACTTTCAGACACAGTCCGGAAGTACCCCACTTATGATAAAGAGATGTATTCCATTGTACAGGCCTGCCGACAATGGAAGCATTACATTTTGGGGAAGGAAACGGTCATCCACACAGACCATCGACCTCTGCAGTTCATACAGACCCAAGGGAAATTGCAGAATGATCGCCATCAGAAGTGGTCTACATACCTGCAACAATTTCACTTGAATATCAAGTATAAAAAGGGCAGCACCAATAATGTTGCAGATTGCATCAGTCGACCACCGATCATGGCGCTAACCACCGTGCTCAATTCTTGTGGGCACGAGACTTCTGATTGGCCACTTCTCTACAAAAGCGACCCAGAATTCGGCCACACATACCAGACACTCTTGGAGGGTCGGCATGTTGTAGATTTTCACCTCCAGGATGCCTTATTATGCCACCTCGGTCACCTTTGTGTTCCTTCAAGCGAGCGTGCCAAGATGATTTGGGAAGCACACTACTGTCGGGCTACTGGGCATTTCGGGGTCGAGAAAACAGTGGCAGTATTGCAAAATTATTTCTATTGGCCGAATCTTCGACAGGATGTTGGGAAGTACATCCGATCATGTACTGCCTGTGCCATTGCCAAACCGACCATTAAGAAGCACGGCCTCTATACTCCGTTTCCTACCCCTAGTCGACCGTGGGAATCCATCTCCATGGATTACATGTCAGGCCTTCCTTCCACTAAGCATGGAAATGACTGTGTTTTTGTGGTCGTCGATAGGTTCTCGAAGATGGCCATTATGGTGGCCTGCAAGAAGAATATTACAGCAGAAGCCACTGCTGAACTCTTCTTTGAACGAGTATGGGTGCACTTTGGGATCCCACAGTCTATCATATCAGATCGGGACAGTCGGTTTCTCAGCACATTTTGGTCCAGTCTCTGGTCAATGCTGGACACCAAACTCACGAAGTCCACAGCCTTCCATCCTCAAACTGATGGCCAGGCAGAGGTTGTCAATAGGATGATTGTGCACATTCTGCGCATGTATAACTCAAAGCATCCACGCACATGGGACGAGAGCGTCCCCTATGTTCAGCACAGCTACAACCGAGCTCTTCACAGCTCCACTGGCCATAGCCCTTTTCAGGTGGGTTTGGGATTCCAGCCACTATGCCCTATTGATGTGGCCATGCCACTTGCAGCTACTCACATGAATTCAGTTCATGTCCAGTCCGAAACAGATAAGGCCACCAGCTTCATTGAGCGCATCCAACATATTCGCCAGCAGGTCCATGGCATTCTTGAGAAATCAAATGCCAAGTACAAGCAGCGACATGATCAACATCGGGTGCCACACAAGTTTCAGGTGGGCGACAAAGTCTCGTTGCATTTGCAAAAGGAACGCCTTACTGGAGCCTATCGGAAATTGAGACCACTCCGATATGGTCCTTACACCATTACTAAGGCTATGGGAGACAATGCATTTGAGCTCAGTATTCCCCCATTCCTTGGCCTGCACCCAGTGTTCAATGTGGACCGCCTTCGACCATACTTTCCACCATTGCTAGACACATCCGACATTGCAGAATAGCTCAAACCCACAGAATTAAATCCAGATTGCATGGAACAAGCTGCAACTGATCGGATCATGGACATGCAGATCAAGAACACTCGCCAACAGAATATCCAACTGTATCGAGTTATCAAAGCAGGCCAACTCCTTCAGTAGGGCAAGTGGCTCACCAGGGAACAAGTTCAGCAGAAGTTTCCTCATCTCATGGAGGAGCTCAACGCAATGGGGACCATTGCTTCCTAAGGGGGGAGGAATGATCCAGGTGGATATTGGTGGCCACCTGCCAAGTCCACCTGGACCCCCACCATTGTCTTTCTCAGCATTTTCAGTTTCCTTAATTGTAGCACAACTTACTATTTTTAGCAGTTTTTTGGGTCCTGAACTTCCGGAGCCGTTTTGAGGCCCTAAACGACGTTTTTTGGGGAATCCAGGGGCAACATGGGTCCATGGAATGGACCATGTTGCCCGTTCCAACAATGATAGTGGTCGGATAGATCTTTCTAATGAGCTAATGTACGCGTCAAACAGAGATCATATGCCAAAGTTACGACCCCGGGAAGTTGATGTACCAATTTACCCCAAACGGGGCCCAGAGTTTGGAATTTCATCTCCTAGGGTTAGGTTTTGGAATGTTAAGGGTTTTCCATTGTTTCTCAACAATAAATAGGCCTTCGAGCCTCATTGTAACACAGTTCAGAGGCATGTAGCCATCACATCTCTTCTCAGAGATAAGCTACCATCGCCCTAGCTGGTTTATTTCCATTTTCTGATTGTAAGCATATTTCAGTATTTTCCATTAATGAAATGAAGTATTATTTCCGCTGCATCTTTGTGTATATGGTTATCTCTGTAATTTGTTGCGTTCCTGTTTAAATCCGGATCAGAGTGGTATGCTTCTTGGTTGCCATAATTTTGCTTTCCATTTTTCTTGCTAACCTGAACGCCTTCTGTAATGAATCAGATTCCTAAAGGCGAACCTCATGTTGGATCTTATCCTTTAAAGTCCCTATGAACACATCAATCCTATGCTCCTCTGGAATATCTTTTACCCTTATGTTCAATTTTTGGAAGTCCTCAATGTGCTCCATCATTGAACCCTTTCGTTTGAGATTTATCAGTTGGCTAAAAAAGGTGTTTCTTTTTGTATCCCCATAATGTGCTATCATTTCTTCTGTAAATATTGCCCAAGTGACAATTTGTTTACGAAAGCAAAGCCATCGATACCATACAAACTGATTTGGTTCCAAATATAAAGTTGCAATACGCACCTTTTGTGTGTTTTGCACATTATGAAGATTGAAAAATTGCTCCATCTGTAGTATCCATGTTCTGGGATCCTTGCCATCAAACGTCCTCATATCGATTTTTGGAACATGGTGGGTCTTTAATCCAAAACTAGAGTCTATGAAATAATGATTAACATTTATTTTGTTCTCATCATGAGTTTCCTTTACTACCCTTTCACCATTAGTGACCATTTCTTGTAGCAACTTATTCAAATTTATCTTCAATTCTTCCATCTTATCGTCCATACCATTCATCTTAGATTCCATCTTAGCATCCATGCCATCCATCTTAGCTTCCACACCATCCATCTTAGTTTCCACGCCGTCCATGTTATTTTCTGTTACCTTTTGTGCGAGTAAAATTTGTTGCACTTGGTTTCGTAATATTGATATATCATGTTGTATTTCTTCCTCTTCTTCATGAGTCATGCTAGAGCTTTCAGGTTGCTTACTAGGTGTTTCCATTTTCTTTCTTCGAGGCATCAATTACCGATAATAATGCTTTACTATGCCCTTTTAATTTCTTCAAACTAAATTTTCAAACCAAGCTTATGCAAAAATTTAAAAAATACACACCTTTTTCCACTTGTAGGAGCTCGATATTGAATCTGATGTACCTATGTAATTTTGGATCTCCCAGTTTTGAAATCGTGACCTACCGAAGCCCTCTATGTCCTCTTTCCAATTCCACCAGTCTAATCAAAATTGGATTCTCCAAGGAAGAGTTATGCCAAATTTCGTACGATGACCTGATTATAAACTAGTTCAATAGAGCGAACTTGTACGACATGCCATGTGTAACTGTTTCGACCTTAGTACCTGAAACTGATACAAAAAAAACTAGAGGCCGTCCTCTTTCTAAAACTTCTTACGATATTTCAATTTGATGCTCAAAACAAAAGTTATGATGATTTTTCCTAGTTCACCTGTTTGGAATGTAATTTGGGCGTCTTAAAAAATGCCAACTTCCTCAGATCATATCTCCGCAAATATAGCGAGGAAAGCTCTGAAATTTGAACCCGAAGTTCATAACTATTTTGACCAAAATGAGTTTTTTTTTAGTTTTTTAAACGTCGTAGAAAAAACGTTATAGCGAAAATGGCACGATGACTTGTTTGGAGCAGCGAAACCCTAGAATCCAAAGCTCTGATACCAAATGTTATGAAACCAGCTCACAAAAAGATAGAAAAGATAGATCAACACCTTAGAAAAAAACCTCTTTGATGGGGAAACCTCCTTTACATTACACAAATGAAAAATTCTTAGATGATTCAAATGACAAAACCTCCTTTCTATGTATAGGAGTCTACGAGGTCACAATATAACCAAGCCGACCTAACAATAATAATATAAAGGCACAAAAATAACAATAGAGGGATTCTATGGGGCATAATAATAACAATATGGGGAAAATAGGGGCACAATAATAACAATAAGGGATACAACGACAATAGTAATGGGGGGATCACTAATATTATAGGGACCTAACGGCTGGACTGCTGCAATTGCTTTCTTTTCATCCTTCTCTTTAAGGAACTTTTTGCGTGTAAGTTCTAGAGGAACTTTCAACACCTAGATTCATCATGACCGATTCTCTAGCAATGAGAACAAGTAGATATTTCCTTCTGAAATGTCGGTGATTTATTTTTATTTGAATTGTTCTTCCCTTTACTATCATTGGAATCTTTGATTTCCAACTTTTTTGATGATTGCAGTGAAAATTTGAATGGTCTGCCACCTGATTGATTATGTATGGATTGAACACACACTTCATCAAAATCATCAGGATTAAACATCAACAATGTATGCTGCAAATATGAAGGTAAAATGTTGATGTATTTGGTGGGCTCTAGTATTGTAGCAATAATTCTGCAACTCCTAGGGCTTCCTTCTTTACTTTTATCAACCCGGTAGTTCGCAACAAACCTGGAAGCGACGGTGCTGTATGCACAAGTACTAGCTCTTACTACAGGCTGTCACTTGATCAGCTGATGCAAGTTTTCTAGGAGCTTAAGCCAACTTATATGAGTTCTTAGAAGAAGCTTTTACTGTGATGGAAGAAAGCTAACTCTACAGGGGCTATTCTACTTGCAGAAAGAGAATGAAAACTGAAATGAAACACAAACCCTAGCAAACCCTAGTTTACCCACTAACCCTACTTTTGCAAGAAAAGAGATGGAAACTAATGAAGTGAGTGCCATTGACTACTGAAAAGGTAAATTGCATTTATTCAAGCTACTTCTGAAAAGAAATGAGAAGAAATCATCTTTTTGTACTTTTGAGTATTTTTATGTGGAATTATTATGCTTGTGATTTAACTGGTTGTGACTGTGCAGAGGTTTGGTGGAAAAGGAAGATGGAGTTGGCTTTTTTAGAGGGTGAGGAAGGTGTGGAGAGGTCCTAAGAAGCCCCTAGTACCCTTCTGAAGACTTCCATTACGATCAGACTTCGAAAAATCACTCACAGGAAATTCTACAGGAGGTTGCAGGGGATCTACAAGAGGTTCTACAGGAGGAGGCCGAAAGCTGTTTTTGGAGTTTTGAAGGTGGAAAAATGATGGGAAAGGGGAAATGAAGGCTAGATGAAGGTGTTGAGGTGTCTAGAACTTGTCAAGGAAGATTAGGAATGAACATGATGGTTGGATTTGTTCAAATGGAAAGAAAGCAACTTTATGGAAAAAACACAGAAATTAGGGCAGATTGGCGAAATGTTGCGAATGAGTTGGGAAATCTATGAGAAGTGAGCTGGTGCTGGCTATTCTATGGATGTACGGTGAGCTGAGATTTCTTGCAAGAGATCTGCACATTTACTTATCAAATTTGACCAAAGAAAGAACTAAAAACATAATTTTGTCTAGCTTGACCTAATTTCTGACCTACAAACAGGAAAATGCTGAACAATACCTTATGAACAGAAAATCATGCAAGAGAACTATGGTAAAAGAATAGGAAATGATCTAAGCAAATGAATTTGAACCAATATCAACCTTTCCAAATCAAAGTATCACACTAGCAGTTGCATGGAAGAGCAAAAACTATGTTTTTGGTGGCAGCAGTAGTGCCTTGACCTCAAATCATAGTCCTAGGAAGGGAGAAAGGAGATCAGGGCCTGCTGTGGCTTTTTTGAATCTTATTTTGTCACTGCAGCAACCTACTTGAGCAACTGAAACAAAAACAACTATGCTAACCATCAAAAGAAACCTAATCTAACAAAGTAAAATGAATCTATGCAACAGAAATTAACTCATGAATGGAAGCAAGAAAACATATAAATACACAAAGGAGGTGCTGGGAAGCTTGGGTTGGGCCCTAACCCAAGAGCTTCAGCCCTCTGAAAGAGATCAGTGTTGGCTCAAAAACTATTTCATCTTCATTTATCAAAAAAACAACAGTTACATCAGATAAATTGTTCTCAAAAGGAACTCGAAAATAAGCTGACCAATGTGCTGCAAAAAAGTGTGAAAATATACTAAGAACTGGCTAACCCACTGAGGTTCAAAGCCTTCTTATTTATAAAAATGGGGACTTCCAACAGTCCTCCTAAAATCAAGGAACTCGGCTTCCTAGAATTGAAGATAAACAACAGTCCTACTTGACTTGCTCGACTGCCCCTTGGAATCATCAATGTGGGCCTTTGTGCTCCAAGTTGCTGATGGAGGATTCGAGGAAAGGGGTCATTAATGAAGGAGACACCCCTCCTACAAGTCCTCTTCCCTATTTCCCTTGATTTTTGGCTGCCATTTGCTCATAAATTCCTTGTCTTTGTCCAAAATTGTCCAAAAAATCTGCAATAACACTCATTAGACTACATGGCAAAGTGACTAACCCAATTCACTCTATTAGCATAAATATATTCAAAAACATGCAACAAACTAATGAGAATGGTGGATTAAGTCGAAATAAGAGGCAGAATGAGCCCATATAGTTACCCATTTCTGGGGCTCATCATCACCCCTCTGCTGAGTGGGTTGCTCATCCTCTGAGTAACTAATCTGACTCTTCATTTTTAATGGCTCTGATAGATTCCCTAACATCCCAAGCCTCTGATGTGATGTATTCCTCTCTATCATGGAAACCTGCTTTCCTATCCACTTCTTCCCATTTTTTTTGTTCTTCCTCCTCCTTAACTCCTTCCAACAGTCCTAGCAGCAGTGGAGGACTGAATTTAAGACCAATCCAGTTGGCTTTCAAATTTTGCATTGAGTGCTTATACAGGGGCACTCTCCTCATGGCTTCCCTCATCCTGTTTGGGGAGTGATACTCCCTGATCCTTAGGCTATGTGGCAATGTATTCCACCTTCTCATGCAGGCATGAAGGCAGTCATCGCTAAAAAATCTCTCCATATCCTCGAAATGAGCAATAGCCTGTGCTTGCTTGTCAACATAGTCAGGGAGAACTTGAGGATTAGCTGCAAGGTGTTGGTGGGCATAGATGAGAGCCAAGGGTTCTGCTCTAATCATCAGGGGCTCACTCAGCTCTTTTGCCATTATTTTCTGAATTTCCACTACTCTCTTTTCTTCATGGCTCATCCAAGATGCCATAGCCATGAGCTGCAAGTCTCCCAATGTAGCATTTGGATCCCATAAATTCATGTTAGTAAGTGCCATGCTGTATAGGTAAATTCTGATAGCTTTTCTTTATCCTCGGCTAAAATGTGATCACATAAATGCATAAATTGGCCATAATCTTGAAATGGTATTGTGCCCCTCTGGGCCAGTGTCTTAATATGGAATTGGAGCCACTGATTTTTGAGGTACAGTGCATATGATTTGGTTGGCTGCCTGCACTGTAATTCCTCCATTGCCTAGTTGGCCATGCAGGCTAACTGGGCTTCTTTTTCCTATAGCTGCCTTTTCAAAATCAGCGCTTCAGTTCTACCTGGGATTCTTTTTCTTGCTATTGTTTCATCAGTGTCTCACTATCTGTTTGTGGTTCTTTTTCTTGTTGTTGTCTCCTTGTTGCATCACTATCTGCCTGGGGTCCCTCTTTCTGTTGTTGTCCTTTCAAAATTGACAGCTCATTTCCTCCTTGAGGTTCCCTTTCTTGTAGCTGTTTTTTCAACAATTCATTTTCTTCCTGCAGTTGAGCTCTTCTGATGCTCTCGGTATGCCTTACCATGCTCAATTCTTTGCTCATCTCTCTCAACTTGTTTTCCATGTGCCCTATGTCTTTGACCCCTTTGGATTTTGCAATCTGCATCCAGGTGTGGGTCCTGACTCTTTCCTTTTCCAGTTCGAAGAAAAGAGGCACTGCAAATTTTTGTGGGATGATCTTCCCACCTTCTAGAAGGTTATAGTAGGAGCCTAAGTTAGGCTGAGGTCTAGGCTCTGGTATCTCTTTTGCCTTACCTTCCTCTTGGGACTGTTCTTCTGCCTTCTTTTCCAGTTTTTCAGTTTCTTTGAGCTTAGCCAATGTCTCCTGTAGAGAGGTTTGTGCCTCCTGTAGGATTGCTTTAGAGTCCATTAATTTGATCCTTTCCTTCCAGGTGGAGGTCTTAGGACTCCCTCTCTCATAAGTGATGGAGATTTTGGAGGGAGATTCCTCCTTTGTTACAGTAGGTGCATCCTCAATGATAATGGGTTCTTTCGAAGGTGGCTGGGGCTTGCCCACCTTGATTCTGGTGCTCCTCTGAGCTTTGAAATACATAGATGTCTGTCTTTTTCTTTTCCCTTTTTTCTTAGCTAGAGTGCTAAGTGCAGCAAGAACAACTGCTGCTTCTCTTGCTAGTGTCTCAGGAGACACTTCTTCTTGCTGTTTTTCTTCTTCATCCTCTGCAGTTTTGCCTATGTTTGCTGTTTCTAATTTTGTTTCTGCTATCTTTGGTGTTGTTTTCTCCTTTTCTTGCTGATTTTCTGCCTTTTCTGTGGCAGTCTTTTTCTGAGCTGTCTTGGGATTTTTCTTCTTAGTTCTTGTCCTCTTCCTTTTCTCTGCTTTTGATGCTATTTTCTTTTCTGCTTTAGGTTCAACTGTGGTTGTGTCATGTTTCTCCTCTTCTCTCTATTTTTCTTCTTCTTCTTCTTCTTCTAATTGAACATTCTGTACTTCCTCATGGATTTCCTTCTCAAGTTCCTCTTTCTGCTCCTCCTCTTCACTAAGCTCATCATTGAGAGTTTTTATGTCATCCTCTCTTGTCATGTTCCTGAAAATTTCCCAGGCTATAGGGATTATGTATGTGTGGAGGGCATCCTCTACTAACAATTTAATGAGCCCATGGTGGGCTAGTTGGTTTGGAACTCCTGCATTCAACTTGGTGCCACACTCTATCAAAGATGGGAGGAGGAAATATGGAAGACTGAGTTTTCTAGATGCAGGTAGGTCCATTCCATATCTTAATTCATGCAATAATATGAAATAATAACCACAGACTATACTATATCTCCCTTCACAAGAAATATATTTCATGAACTGGTAGCTGACCTCACCCCATGGATGAGGTATACTTGTCCTTTTGATCCCATTCTTATCCTTTATAGGATGTTCATCAGGCCAGAAAAAGGTCTTTTTAGCAACTTGTCCTAATGGTTTTTCTTCTCTGCTCCAGGGGAGCCCAAGTGGAAGACCTGTAATTCCGCTGATGAATTTTGGTGTAAGCTCTATGGTTAAGCCCCTGAAACTGACTGTAGCATGGGTCTTTTGAATGGGGTCTTAAAGACATTAAAAATTCCTCTGTCATGTCCTCATCATACCCATGAATTCTCTCAAAGAAAGGCATCCAATTTTCCCTAGTAAAGAGGGCTACCACTTCTGGGTGTTCATGCAATTTGGTGGAATTTAGAGGCTCTTTTCTCATAAAACCCCCTGTCATGATGTTTGGTGACTGTTGGAAGTTCTTAGGTGAAAATGAAGGAAACAGATTTTCAAAACCGAAAATAGAGAAACAACTGAGGTTTTTTTTGGAAATAGAGAGAGTTTTTTGTGTTTCTTCTTTTTAACAAATTTTAATTTTCCTGCCCTTCAAACGCTATTCTCAACCTTCCTTTACTTCTCGGGTTGTTGGAGGAAATCAATATTTTGACAAAACAAAGAGTATATAAAACAATGTTTTTTTCTTTCTCACAAGATAAACAGACTTTCCAAATGCAAATTCACTTTTTTACAAGCTTGATTTTCTATGGTTGCATTCCTTCTTTACAGGAGAATACGGGGAAGAAAAAGACAGGCTTTTAGTGCAGAGAGTAAAATGGAGAGACTGTATATATTTTAGAAAAACATAGGAAGACTTTTGTTTTCACTTTCCCTTCCTTTTTCAACCTAGTACTTTGCTTCAAATCCCTCCACCTATTGTAGATATATCACATGCAGAGTGGGTTTCTGAGCCTACCTTTTTTCGAGCTTGAATTTGGAAAAAATTTTGAATTTTACCTCTGTAGAGCTGCTCTCTGGCCTTCCTGTAGAAAGGCTCCTGTAGACTGTGTTTCTACTCCTGTAGAGTGCGATAATGCTCCTGTAGAGCCCGATAAGTGGGAGGGTTTTAAAAATTGGCAGAGAGTGACTGTTTCGATGTTTTGAAGGTGGTAGGTGAGTTGTTGCAGCTGAGAACTCGTCGATGCCAATGAAAACAAATGGTGGTGGAGGCTTCTACTGCAACATACTTAAGCTTATGGCGTGTTCTGCGATGACGAGGGGAGGTAGTAGGAAGGGTACATTATCCCCATCCAGACCGTTGGTCCCTACTCCAGTGCCATTATGGTATTTCATGTCACCTGCCCGTAATTAGTTCCATCATTCCCGTTATACGCCGCCACCACTACCTGTTTTGAGTTTTTCTTCCTGAGTTGATGGACCACACGTGCTGATTGCACCTTCTGAACGTTGTTTGAACTAGATGAGGTTTGTTTGAACAGGACGAGGGTGGCCAGTTAGCTGGCCACCGATTTCATTTAATCGCGACCATCTCAACGGTTCATGTAGTTTCTAAATAATATTCATGCAATAGAGGAACGGGTTTAGCCACTTACCTGTTAGTTGCTATTGTGCTCTACATGCTCATATTTTGCCACTTTGTTTTTTATTGCTGCTGTTGTTGGTGCTTGTGGCCTCTGAACTGGTGGCTTGACTACCTTATGTTGGTGATTTTCGATCAGGAACTACTCCTTGCACGTTTCATCCATCTTGGCTACACTAAACTTGCCTCTGGAGCTTGTTTTTTAAAGGGATCAACTGTTATAGGAATCCTGCAGGATTTCCTATAGCTGCTTCTCCCTCTAAAATTTCTGGCTGATGCTTGAGCAGGGACTGAAGAGACAACTGAGGAAGGTTCTGAAGGAAAGGAAAAGAATTTGGAATGCATCAGGTAAGAAACAAGTGAAGAATGTTGCTCTTTCATTCATCATTTAAAAAAAAAAAACAAAAGAAACAGAATTTCTATGTTTTCTGTGCAGGGAAGAAAAAGCAAGTGGAAATGTAGTGGTGCAAAGATGGAATGGAGAGTTAGGAGGATGAATGGTGGCAGGGAGGTCCACAGGCCTTCTGGACAAACTTCTAGCCCTCGGATTCTTTTCTGAACTTGATTTTGAGCTCTTTGTGGTTTCTACAGGAGCCTCCTATAGAATTCACAGAGTTTCCTATAGGATGAAGAATTTCCATAACAAGTGAGACCAAGGCCTAGGAGAAGACAATGGAAATGGAAAAATGAGCTATCAAGGGTGTATGCAGCTTGGCCATGTCCTTTTTTCTTCTGTGACCCTCCTGCAATCTGCAATGCGTTCAAAAGAAGTTAGTTTTTTCTGTTTTTTCTTTTCTTTTTTTTCTCTGTTTTTTTCACTTTTTATCTTTTTTGTTTTATAAGACAGCTGGGGTGCCTCTAGGAGGTTTTCACCCTCACTGCCTGCCCTGGGTGCCTCCAAGAGGTTTTCACCTAGGGATATTTTATTCTTTTATTTATTTATTTATTTTTTCTTCTTCTTCTTCCTTTTCTTTTCTTTTTTTAGGGTGTGGGTGGAGTGGAGGCAGAGACCTGCTCCACTACCAACACTGTTTTACTCAGATTCTCAATGAATTCCTGCTTGGAGAGGGGCTTCCTATAGAGCTTCAACCTATGCCCATTGACGAGCATGGGGATAGCTTCTTCATCGATGGTTCGGATCATAACTGAACCATTGTTATTACATTTTTCTACTGTGTATAGTCCCAGCCATCTTGTCCTAAGTTTGCCTTTGAAATCCTTATATCTTGAATCATACAACAACGTCCAGTCTCCTTCCTGGAATTTTTTTTCTTTGAGGTGTCTGTCATGCCATATTTTCCTTTAAAGTTGGACTACCTCTGAGTGGAGAAGGTCCTGCAATCTCTGTTCATCCAATCCATTTAGCTGAAGTAACCTTTCCTTTTGTGCATGGCCGAGATCTAGGTCCAGCTGAGCTACCATACTTAATGTGTTATATTCAAATTCTATTGACAACAAAGCCTTCTTCCCATAGACCAACTCATAGGGTGTGAACCCTATGGTGGTTTTCTGGGTGGTGTTATAGGCCTAGGTGGCCTCAACTAATCGATCTGCCCAATATTTTCTGCTGCTGCTCACTAACTTGGTCAATATCCTTTCCAAAGCTCTGTTAGTGACTTCCACCTGTCCATTTTCTTGCAGATGATAAGGGGTGGAAGTCTTGTGCTTAATTTTGTGATGTGAGAGCAGGTTTTCAATCAGATTGGAGGTAAACTGACACCCTTGATCTGTGACTAATTCTATTGGATAGCCAAACTTGTAGAAGATATTTTCCCTCAAAAACTTAGCTACTTTTTCTTCTGTTGCTGCCTTGATCGCCTTTGTTTCTGCCCATTTTGTTAGATAATTAGTATACATAATGATGTAAGATTTTCGTTTTGAAGGAGGGTTGATAGGACCCAAAACATCCATGCCCCACTTCTCAAATGGCTCGAAAGTGACTTGAGGTTGCAAGGGAATCTCATCCCTTGGAGTAGGTTTCCCCATCCTTTAACATTGGTCACATTGGCTGATATATCTCTTGACATCTTGATGAAAAGTGGGCCAATAGTAACCTGCTTGTAGAATTTTGAAGGCGGTCCTCTTTGCTGCAAAATGGCCCCCACAAGGCCCATCATGACAGGTTAGGAGAATGTGAAAAAATTCCTCCTCCCTGACACATCTCCTCAAAATATGATCTGGTCCAAGTTTGAAAAGATTGCCCCCAATCCAAGTGAATGGGGCACTTTTCCTCATAATCTTGCTCTTCTCTTTTGAGGACAGGTGTGGCGGAAACTGTACTGAAACCAAGTAATTTGCTATATCATCAAACCATGGAGAGAGTACTGAGATAGAAAATAGGTGTTCATCTGGCATTTGATCATCCACCATTCCTTCTTCACTTGCAAGCAGATCTAATCTAGACAGAAAATCAGCAACAACATTTTCCTTACCTGGCTTATCAACAATGGTTAAATCAAATTTCCACAATAAATGTAACCATATAATAATACGAGCATTTAGATCTTGTTTATTCATCAAATACCTAATTGCAGCATGATCAGTGTGTACAAATGTTTGATAGCCGGTGATGTAGTGTCTGAACTAATTTAGGGAATGGACTACAACTAGGAGCTCCTTTTCGGTTATAGTGTAGTTTAATTCTTCCTTGGACAAGTTTTTACTTACAAAATATATGGCATAAGGTAACTTCTCATCAACTTGCCCCAAGGCTTCTCCTATTGCTCTGTTCGAGGCATCTGTATGAATGTGGAAAGGTAGGGCCTAGTTTGGACCTCTCAAAATTGGGGCAGTTACCAGTTTACCTTTCAAGGTATCTAGAGCCTCTTGATAGTTGTCAGTCCATATGAACTCAACATCTTTTCCCAAAATACCAAACAATGGAGAGGCTAGCTTACTAAAATCCTTAATGAATCTTCTATAATACCCTGCTAAGCCTAGGAAACTTCGAACATCTCTTACCTTCTGAGGAAGTGGGACCCTTTGGATGATGGCAATTTTGTTGGGGTCCACCTGTAATCCTTTGCTGAGAAATTGTATGACCTAGCACGGTTCCTTCAGTCATTAGGAATTCGCATTTTTCAGGATTGAGAGACAGGTTCATTTCAATGCACTTGGCTAAAACTTTTCCCAGGTTAGTCAAAGCTTCCTGGAAGTTAGAACCATAAGGGGTAAAGTCATCCATATAGATTTCAACTGAATCATGAACTAGTTTAGAGAATATGCTCAGTACTGCTCTCTAGAAAGTGGCGGGAGAATTGCACAACCAAAAACGAAGGACCCGCTGATTTGGTCTTCCGGGCTGATTTGGATCTAGTTCTACCAGCTAAACCCTTCTAGGAAGGAGAAGAACTTCTTCCTTGCCAAGCCATCTAACACTTGATCTATGAAAGGCAAAGGGAAATGGTCCTTCTTGGTGGCCTTGTTTAGTTCCTGATAATCTACAAAGATTCTCCACTTCCCGTTTTTCTTTGGCACTAGCACCAAAGGAGAGACCCATTCGCTATCAGAGATGGGGTAGATGAATCCTGCATCCAGCAACTTTTGCAGTTCTTCTTTGACAATGTCCTTAAGGGCTAGATTCGTCCTCCTTTGAGGCTGCCTAATTGGGTTACAATCTTCTTTAATATAAATGTGATGAGTACAGACTGAAGGGTGAACTCCCTTCATCTCCTTATAGCTCCAGGCAAAAGCATCCAAGTGGTTTTTGAATAAGCTACACAGTTCTTTCTCCTGAGAGGTGGATAGGGATGAGTTGATCTTCAAGGTTATTTCTAGGCCAAATTCCACATTCTTAACTCGGAGATAGGTCAGATCAACCACACAGAGATCAACTAAAGTATTGTCTTAGGTTTCTTCCACCAGCTTTTCTAATGGCAACACACTGGGGGGTGGATTCTGAATCAAGTTTTCAATTAGATCATCCTCGGTTTGTGGGCCCCCCATGGTAGCTTCTACTATACACAATGGTGTGGAATAAACCTCATCCTCATCTTCCTCCTCTAACCAGAGAGGTAAATCATGTTCTAACAGAGGTTGGGTAGGAGTATATAGGACTAGCTGTTTGGACATATGCCCGTTTTTGATTGTCATGTTCCCAGCTCGACAACTGATGTAGGCATCTGCAGTAGCCAACCAAGGTCTTTCCAAGATGAGAGGATACCCAGTGTGCTTTTCCTTTGGCTGGAGAACCAGGAAATTAGCAGGGTACTCCCAGGAATCAATAGAGACCATTACATCTTCTACAATCCCCTCAGGGGTCACGATGGAGCGGTTTGCTAACTGCAGTACTGTTGTGGTCTTTCTCAGGGAGCCTTGAAGGTTGAGCTTGAGCATAGTGTCCTTGGTCATCACATTAATGGCAGCCCCTAGATCAATCAAGGTATGGGGGATTACGGTGCCATTGATGTGGACATCGACTACAGGACTCCCAGGGTCTAGATATTTCAAACAGATTACCTGCCCCAACATCAAGTCGGACAGTTGTCCTATGACATTGATAGTTGGAGCATCTCTCCTGCGCCTGCTTGGGTGCCTGAAGCACTTCTCCTTGATCATCTTGTTGTATATAGGCACATCTTTTATGGCTTGGAGAAGTGGTATCTTTACACATAACTGTTTCAGTTCTCCCAGAAGTTCAGTTTCTTCTGGGGTCGGTTGTGTGGTTCCAGTTAGTCTCTCAAGAAAGGGTGGAATGGCTTTTGGTTCACTTTCCTATTTTTCTTCCTCATCCTCCTTAGGAGGAGGTTGGCTATCTGGGAGAACCTTCCCAGATCGTAGGTTAATATCCTGAATTTCCATAGCATAGGTTGGGCATGATGTTTCTCCAGTATATACCTACTGGGCCTTTCTGTTATTGGGGTTCAGGTTTGGTTGAGCAAGTATTTGGGGTTGCCTTGGTGGAGCAGGTGGCAATGGTTGAGGTTGAGTAGGTGGTGGAGGCAAAAGAGCGGGAGGAGAGTTGTTCTGGGGCCTCCACCCCTAATGAGGTGCATTCCATTGAGACTGTGACTGAGCATAAGAGTGAAATGAATGAGCAACTAGAGGAGCATAGTATTGAGATGGATACAACCAAGGAGGGGGTGTGGACCAAGAAGGATGAGTAGGGGGACCCCAAGAAGGCATGGAAGTGGCTTGATTGTGGTTGTAATAGTTCTGGGATGTCCCTTGCATTCCCTGCTGGTAAGGTTTGGGTCCATGTGGCCTCCTTTGGTTCATGAAATAGAGTGGTTCAGTGGCTCTTTCGGCCCCCTGATATGCAACTTTAATTCCGAGCAAGGAAGGGCATTGATTCATAGGATGGTATTCTTCACAGACTAAACACATTTCTATAGAGTGCAATGGGCATTCGTTCCTAGGATACTTTCTAGTGCCCCTGGGACAAAAGATGGCCAAAGCCCTCTCAGCTTCCTCGTGTTTCCTTTTGATATGCAAGGGATCCATTTGCATGGCAAGAGTCTGCCTCATCTCGCTCTTGAAATCTTCCAGCCGATTCTCAAGTTTGCTTCTAAGGGATGAACTGGATGAGGATGTACGGGCTAGAGGTTGACTTCCCCTACCTCTCTTTCTGGCTGTCCTAGAATGGTTTCTAAACATAGTCTTTATGTCATCATAAGGTAGTTGGTAGATGTCTCCCCCAGCCAGCAAATGGAGGGTATCTAGAAGGTCTTCAGGGACTCCTCTGAGCAGGACCAACTTCAGAGATTTGGGGTCAAGTGTGCACCTGGCCCTTTTATAACTGAGCTGAAACCTCTCTTCATAATCTTCTAAAGATTCATCACTTCCCATGGTCATTCAGAAGATTTATTCCTTGGTATCCTTTGACCTACAATAGTCCCGGTATTTGTTGTTAAAGGCTTGTTGCATCTGAGCCCAAGTTGTGATACTGTTTCCAGGTAACCCCATGAACTAGTGCAATGCTGCATCCTTGAGCGTAGAAGGAAACAGTTTCAACTTCTGCCCGTCATCTACATAGTCATAGGTTCGACAGAGAATAGCAAATTCAAACAAGAAGGTATCAGGATCTTCGGTAGTCAATCCATGGAAGTGAGGTAAGGCTCAAAGACTTATGTTTTTCATTTTTGTGTCCCCATTGATCTCTCGGATAGTAAAGGCACCCCCTATTCTTTCTCCATTTCCTCTAACGTTTCTGTTTTCAGCCATGGTCTTAGGAGGAATGGTTTCTTTCTCTTTTTCTATTATAGGATCTTCCTATATCTCTGGAGGTTCACCTATAGGTTCTTCTGGATCAATGCCACCAAAGAAGAGAGAACGGTGACTTAGTGATGTGGTGGGGGTGTTGGGTAGGAATTTTCCTGAATTGTCTCTATTCCTACGAGGCATGAAAGGAAATCTCTTTTTGGGTGATTTTTGTTTTTTTTTTCCTTCTTGTACCTACAAAACTGAAATGGATTGAACAACAAATTGCAACTAACTGAAATGAATCTTGCTGAAATGAAATTGCAGAATTGAAATGAAAGCAAGGAAATGACTAATCTACTTTGCTGAAATGGAAATTGCAGAATTGAAATGAAAGCAGGAAATGACTAATCTACTCTTGTTGAATTGCAAATTTTAGAATTGAACTGAAAGTAGGAAATGCATAATCTACGCTTGCTGAAATGAAATTGCAGAATGGAAATGAAAGTAGGAAATGGCTAATCTGCGCTTGCTGAAATGAAATTGTAGAATTGAAATGAAACAACTACTCTACTTTTGCTGAAATAAACTACTTAGTAGAATGTTGTAGTAGAAAATAGAAGAAAAGCAGTAATCACAAAGTACTCTGACGCTTCCCTGGCAACGGCGCCAAAAATATGGTGGGCTCCAGTATTGCAGCAATAATGCTGCAACTCCTGGGGCTTCCTTCTTTACTTTTATCAACCTGGTAGTTCGTAACAAACTTGGAAGCGATGGTGTTGTATGCACAAGTACTAGCTCTTACTACAGGTTGTCACTTGATCAGCTGGCGCAAATTCGCTAGGAGCTTAAGCCAACTTCTATGAGTTCTCATAAGAAGCTTTTACTATGATGGAAGAAAGCTAACTCTACAGGGGCTATTCTACTTGCAAAAAGAAAAGGAGAAATGAAATGAAATGCAAACCCTAGTTTGCCCACTAACCCTATTTTTGCAAGAAAAGAGATGGAAACTAATGAAGTGAGTGCCATTGATTACTTAAAAGGTAAATTGCATTTATTCAAGCTACTTCTGAAAAGAAATGAGAAGAAATGATCTTTTTGTACTTTTGAGTATTTTTATGTGGAATTATTATGCTTGTGATTTAACTAATTGTGACTGTGCAGAGGTTTGGTGGCAAAGAAAGATGGAGTTGGCTTTTGCAGAGGGTGAAGAAGGTGTGGAGAGGTCCTAAGAAGCCCTTAGTATCCTTCTGAAGACTTCCATTGTGATCAGACTTCGAAAAATCACTCACAGGAAATTATATAGGAGGCTGCAAGGGATCTACAGGAGGTTCTACAGGAGGATCTACAGGAGGATCTACAGGAGGAGGCCGAAAGCTGTTTTTGAAGTTTTGAAGGTGGAAAAATGATGGGAAAGGGGAAATGAAGTCTAGATGAAGGTGTTGAGGTGTCTAGAACTTGTCAAGGAAGATCAGGGATGAACGTGATGGTCGGATTTGTTCAAATGGCAAGAAAGCAGCTTTATGGAAAAAAACGCAAAAATTAGGACAGATTGGCAAAATGCTGCGAATGAGTTGGGAAATCTATGAAAAGTGAGCTAGTGTTGACTGTTCTATGGATGTATGGTGAACTGAGATTTCTTGCAAGAGATCTACACATTTACTTGTCAAATCTGACGAAAGAAAGAACTAAAAACATAAATTTGTCTAGCTTGACCTAATTTCTGACCTACGAACAGGAAAATGCTGAACAGTACCTTAAGAGCAGAAAATCATACGAGAGAACTATGGTAATAGAATAGGAAATGATCTAAGAAAATGAATCTGAACTAATATCAACTTTTCCAAATCAAAGTATCACACTAGCAGCTCCATGGAAGAGCAAAAACTATGTTTTCGGTGGTAGCAGTAGTGCCTTGACCTCAAATCATAGTCCCAGGAAGGGAGAAAGGAGATCAGGGCCTGCTGTTGCCTTTTTGAATCTTATTTTGTCACTGCAACAACCTACTTGAGCAACTGAAACAAAAAAACTATGTTAACCATCAAAAGCAACCTAATCTAACAAAGTAAAATGAATTTATCCAACATAAATTAACTCATGAATGGAAGCAAGAAAACATATAAATACACAAAGGAGGTGCTGGGAAGCTCGGGTTGGGCCCTAACCCAAGAGATTCAGCCCTTTGAAAGAGATCATTGCTGGCTCAAAAACTGTTTCATCTTCATTTATCAAAAAAACAACAGTTACATCATATAAATTGTTCTCAAAAGGAACTCGAAAATAAGCTGACCAATGTGTTGCACAAAAGTGCGAAAATCTACTAAGAATTGGCTAACCTACTGAGGCTCGAAGAATTCTTAGTTATAAAAATGGGGACTTCCAACAGTCCTCATAAAATCAAGGAACTCGGCTTCCTAGAACTGAAGATAAACAACAGTCTTACTTGACTTGCTCGGCTGCCACTTGGAATCATCAATGTGGGCCTTTGTGCTCTGAGTTGCTGATGGAGGATTCGAGGAAAGGGGTCATTAATGAAGGATACACCCCTCCTACAAGTCCTCTTCCTTGTTTCCCTCAAGTTTTGGCTGCCATTTGCTCATAAATTCCTTGTCTTTGTCCAAAATTGTCCAAAAAATCTGCAATAAACACTCATTAGATTACATGGCAAAGTGACTAACCCAATTCACTCTATTAGAATAAATATATTCAAAAACGTGCAACAAACTAATGAGAATGGTGGATTAAGTCGAAATAAGAGGCAGAATGAGCCCATATAGTTACCCATTTTTGGGGCTCATCAGTATTTTAATAAAGTTTAAAGTGTTCCTAATGAAATACTAAGCACCAATGATTTCTTTCTGAACTACTGAGTAAACTCCTGAACACTCTTCCCTTTACCTTGCCTCAAGTGTTGCCAATCAATAACAGCTTGTTGCATGTATCCTAAAGCATAGAATTGTTTCCTAAGAGCTTTTAAAAACTTAGACCATGAAGAGATGAATTTACCTTTCCTCTTTACATCTATTTGAGTTTTACTTTCCCACCAGATTAAAGTTGTTCCCCCATTCTAAGTGTAGCTAACTGAATTTTCATTTTATCGTCAAAAATGTTCGGAATACGACAATACCCTTCTAACTACTTAATCCAGTTATCTAGCTTTTAAAGATTCATTTCGCCATCATAAATAGGTAACTCAAATTTTAAATCAAGTTTCAAAAGAGATGTTTTCTTAGGTTTCTTTTCCGTTTCAGATTCTGCAATGGAATAAGAAGACGAAGACGATGATGATGGAGATGATGGAGGTGAAGGTGGTTTATCAACCTTGCCTTTAACTTTGTCTTTCTTCAATGTCTTTGAAGAAGAAGCTACATATCTCGCCTTCTTATTTTCGTAAAATTCTCCCAACATCTGTTGCATAGTCAAGAATGCTTGCTGAAACTGTTCATCACTCATCTTCATTTCTGGCGTTTCACCTGCATCAGATCCTGTCATGGTCGACTTATGAACGACTCTTCACTTTCTAATCTCTGGATTAACCTCCTCGAGGATTCCTTCTCCACGTTGCGATTTTGACCTAGTTAACATTCAATTTCAAATTATAAAAATGAAAACTGGTGTGATACCAAATTATATGATCATAAATTATCATATGTTAAAACTGAAGTAGAATTGATTATGCCAAAAGTGAAATGAATGTTAACTTAAAGTGCTGAAACCAAGAGAAATTCTTGAGAAGAAAGACTTTATGACAAAGGATAAACATAAGCAAAATGCGAAAAAGAAGTGAAAATAGAAAATACACAATGATACCAGACAACAAGATTGATTACGGAGTTCGTCCCTGATGGACTATGTCTCTGGGTCTGCTTTATTAGGATTGAATTCGAGAAGGTTGATTACACAGCAAATTTATGAAACTATATGTGCACGCATGCACTTCTAGTCACAGTCATTAGAAAGCTCTCTGAACCATCTTTCCAATGCCTATCACGGTTCCCAATTCTGACTTTGAATGCTCTTGTTACACTGAAAACAAAACATCCTGTATCCTCCAAAACTTGCATACAAAACTCAAAACCACTCTCTCCCTTCTTCATGAGTAAAAGGATGAATTTATAGGCTTAGTAGGTTCATTCGAACTCCTTTTGACTAAATTTGGCATGAATGGCTTCTAATTTTGGTCACAAAGGCTCGATCTAGTTATGATTTGCCACCTTAGGTGTTATGAAACCAGCTCACAAAAAGATAGAAAAGAGAGATCCACGCCTTAGAATTCAGCCTCTTCGAGGGGGAAACCTCCTTTACATTACATAAATGAACAATTCTTGGATGATACAAATGACAAAACCTCCTTTCTATATATAGGAGTCTAAGGAGTCACAATATAATCCAACCGACCTAACAATAATAATATAAAGCCACAAAAATAACAATAGAGGGATTCTATGGGGCACAGAAATAACAATATGGGGGTAATAGGGGCACAACAATATAAATAAGGGGTATAACTACAATAGTAATGGGGTAATCACTAGTATTATAGGGACCCAACATGCCCCTCTCCTTCAAAAAAGTGTTGTCCTCAACGCTTGAGTAGTTCTGGATACTTCTGCATAAAATTCTCATCCTCCCATGTGGAATCTTCAGCGGATAAGTTCTTCCACTTGATAAGATACTCTGAAATTGATCGATTTCGTAGCTGTCGAGTTCTTGTTTCTATGACTGCTTCCGGTTCCAATATAATTTTTCCTTCCTCGTCAAGTTCTGGCAATATTGTTTGAATTGGGAGCTTGTCACCTATAACCTTCTTTAAACATGAAACATGGAAAACTGGGTGCAATCGAGAAGCTGCAGGAAGCTCCAATTTGTATGCCATAGTACCAATCTTTTGCAACACCTTGTACGGACCATAATACTTTGGTGATAATTTATTATCCTTCTTAGCTTGCTTTAGGGACATTTGCTTATATGGTTGTAGCCGTAGGAATACCCAATCACCTACATCAAAACTTCTTTCACTGCGATGTTGATCTGCCTGTTGTTTCATTCTATTTTGTGCCAACACGAGGTTATCCTTTAAGAGTTGGAGGACTTGTTGTTGATGTTCGATGTGATGTTCCACTGCCTGAACCTTAGAATTTTCTCTTAAATATGATGTGATGGATGGTGGTTGATACCCATAAAGTGCCATAAATGGGGTCATTTTTGTTGCTGTATGGAAGGAAGTGTTATACCACCATTCAGCCAGAGGCAACCATTTGACCCATTGTGTCTGTTTATCAGATACAAAGCAACGAAGATATCCTTCCAAACATTTGTTTACTATCTCAGTTTGCCCATCAGATTGAGGATGATAAGATGAGCTATGAGCTAACTGAGTACCAAGACAAGAAAATAATTCTGTCCAAAAATTTCCAGTGAAAATGGGATCTCTGTCACTTACAATAATCTTTGGGTTTCCATGTAGCTTTTGAACTGTTTCCATAAATGCAGTAGAAACTGTACTGGCTTTAAATGGATGTGATAATGCACAAAAGTGTGCATACTTGGTAAGTCTGTCAACTACCACCATGATGACACTCTTTCCCTCAGACTTGGGTAAACCTGTGATAAAATCCATTGAAACCTCCTCCCAACGTTGGCTTGGAATGGATAAAGGTTGTAATAGACCCGGTGTCTTAATTGTTTCAACTTTATTTTGCGGCAAACCAAACATTCCGCCACAAACTTTTGAATATCTGATTTAAGGCCATCCCAAAAAAATTCCTTCTTAACCCTGTGGTAAGTTTTTAAAAATCCTGAGTGCCCTCCTAAGGGAGAAGTGTGCAATTCCATAAGAATCTTTTGTTTTAGCTGGGAATTCTTACAGAGGTATAAGCGATCTTTGTACCATAACGAATCATTTTTCCAGCTAAATGTATCAGAAGTACTGGAATCTTGTTGTAACTTTCGAATAAGTGCCCACACTTCTTCGTCATTCTTCCATTCCTCCCTTGCTTCGTTTATCCAATCTGGTTGGATAATAGAAATGGCACACAACAATGCTTCCACATCCTCATCCTTTCTTGAGAGTGCATCTGCCACCACATTTTGCTTCCCTTTTTTGTAGATGATTTCAAAGTCATAACCCAACATCTTTGTGACCCACTTTTGTTGCTCTTCAGAGGATAATCTTTGTTCTAAAAAGTATTTAAGGCTATCATGATCCGTTTTTACCTTGAAGTGTCTTCCCATTAGGTAGGGTCGCCATTTCTTAAGTGCATGGAGTATTGCCAACATTTCCTTCTCATAAATAGCTTTGCTTAAAAACTTTCCCTTGATTGGACGACTTTCAAAAGCAATGGGTCTTTCATCTTGCATTAGAACAGCACCAATTCCATTTCCTGAAGCATCACATTCCACAATAAAGGTTTTTGTGAAGTCCGGTGTAGCTAAGACCGGTGCTTGGCACATTGCCTCTTTAAGATGTTCAAAGGCCTTTGTTGCTTCCGGAGTCCATGAAAATGAATCTTTCTTCAATAATGTTGTTAGAGGTGCTGCTATTCTCCCATAATTCTTAACAAACTTGCGATAATACCCTGTCAACCCAAGAAATCCTCGCAGATGCTTTATGGATGT
Source organism: Pinus tabuliformis (assembly GCA_031772625.1). Taxonomy (NCBI): domain Eukaryota; kingdom Viridiplantae; phylum Streptophyta; class Pinopsida; order Pinales; family Pinaceae; genus Pinus; species Pinus tabuliformis. The sequence continues at coordinate 320,581,548 of CM062804.1, read as the reverse complement.
GGGGATTTTCCATTCCTTAATGGCTTTAATTTTGCTAGGGTCTACCTTAACTCCTTCATGAGATACAATATGACCCAAATATTCCACCTCCTGGACTCCAAAGAAACATTTGGATCTTTTTGCATATAATTGTTTCTCCTCCAATAGTTGTAGCACCCTGTCAACATGTTCAACATGATCCTTCCAAGACTTGCTGTAGATTAGTATATCATCAAAAAATACTAACACAAATTTTCTAAGGAATGGTTTGAAAATTGAATTCATCAAACCTTGAAATGTTGAAGGTGCATTGGTAAGGCCAAAAGGCATGACCAAAAATTCATAATGACCCTCATGAGTTCTAAATGCCGTTTCGGAATGTCTTCAATCTTCATTCTGATTTGATGATATCCCGAACGAAGATCCAACTTGGTGAAGTAAATTGATCCATGCAATTCATCCAGTAATTCATCAATAACAGGAATGGGGAACTTATCTTTAATAGTGAGCTTGTTGAGCTCCCTATAATCCGGACACATGCGCCATGATCCATCCTTCTTGTGCACCAATACTACTGGAGCTGAGAAAGAACTTTGACTCGGTTGAATTATACCAGCCTCTAGCATTTCTGCAACCATACGTTCAATTTCACTTTTTTGGACATAGGGATATCTGTACGGCCTGATGTTTGGAGGAACACTTCCTGGAATCAGATGAATAGCATGATCATGATCACGCATAGGTGGGAGACCTTTGGGAGTCTCAAATACCTTGGAATGATTGTCCAGGACTTTTTGGAGATCTGGAGAAATAGATGATTCCAATGTGGAAACATCTAGCGAACATAATTGTGCAATTACACCTCTTTGCTCCTTTTTTAGAAGCTTTGTCATGCCATTAGAGCTGATTATCTTTCCTGGTTTCCCTGCAATACCCCTTAATTCAACTTCCTTTCCTTCCACAGAAAATTTCATGAAAAGTTCTTGAAAATTAAAAGCTATTGTACCCAAGGATTGTAGCCATTGGACTCCTAGTACAACATCAGCACCTCCCATTGGAATGGAAAGCATTGGGCTAGTCAATACATATTCTCCCATGGATAGCTTGATATTATGGCACTTTCCAGAACAATTTATTGTTCCTCCATTTGCAATCATCACTTGACACTCTGGTGCTGGATATAGGAAGCAATTCAATTCTTTTGCTACCCTACAATGAATAAAATTGTGGGTGCTTCCTGAATCAATCAACACTATTACCTTTTTCTTCTTGATTTGTCCTTCTATCTTGATGGTTTGAGGAGTGGTAATTCCTGCCAATGCATTACAAGATATGGTCGGATTTATTTGTTCTTCATCTAGGCTTTGTTCCTGGAATATATCCTCTTCTTTTGACCTTTCTTGCTCCTTTTCTTCTTCCTCTTCACAATCTATGTAGAATAATTTCTTCTCAGCACACTTATGACCTTTTGTGTATTTGCTATCACAATTGTAACAAAGCCCTTTTGCTCTTTTTTCTTCCAATTGTTGTGGTGTCAACCTTGTAGGTTGTGGAAGACTATGGGCAACAACACTTCCATCTTTATAGTTGTGAACGGTATGCTTCCTAGTTGCCATAATTTTGCTTTCCATTTTTCTTGCTAACCTGAATGCCTTCTCTAATGAATCAGGTTCCCAAAGGCGCACATCATGTTGGATATTATCCTTTAAAGACCCTATGAACACATCAATCCTATGCTCCTCTGGAATATCTTTTACCCTTATGTTCAATTTTTGGAACTCCTCAATGTGCTCCATTATTGAACCCTTTTGTTTGAGACTTATCAATTGGCTAAAAAAAGTGTTGCTTTTTGTATCCTCATAATGTGCTATCAATTCTTCCGTAAAAATTGCCCAAGTGATAAATTTTTTACGAGAACAAAGCCATTGATACCATACAAACTGATTTGGTTCCAAATATAAAGTTTCCATACGTACCTTTTGTGTGTTTTGCACATTATTGAGATCGAAGAATTGCTCCATCTGTAATATCCATGTGGCGGGATCCTTGCCATCAAACTTCCTCATATCGATTTTTGGAACATGGTGAGTCTTCGATCCAACATTAGAGTCTATGGAATCATGATTAACATTTCTTTTGTTCTCATCATGAGTTTCCTTTACTACCTTTTCACCATTAGTGACCCTTTCTTGTAGCAACTTCTTCAATTCATCCATCTTATCATCCATGCCATCAATTTTAGCGTCCATGCCATCAATTTTAGCGTCAATCTTAGCTTCCATGCCATCCATCTTAGCTTCCATTCCCTTTATCTTAGATTCCACGCCATTTACCTTAGATTCCACGCCACTTATCTTAGCTTCTGTTAGCTTTTGTGAGCGTGACATTTGTTGCACTTGTTCTTGTAATTTTGATATATCATGTAGCATTTCTTCCTCTTCTTCATGAGTCATGCTAGAGCTTTCAGGATCCTTACTAGGTGTTTGCATTTTCTTTCCTCGAGGCATCAGTTACCGATAATAAAGTTTTACTATGCCCTTTGAATTCCGTTAAACCAAGCTTACACAAAAATTGAAAAAAAACTACACACCTTTTTTCACTTTATAGAAGCCTGATATTGAATCTGATGTATCTCTGTAATTTCGGATCCTCCAATTCTGAAATTGCTACCTGTAGTAGCCTTCTGCGTCCTCTTTCCAATGCCACAAGTCTGAGCCAAATTGGATTCTCCCAGGAAGAGTTATGTGAAATCTCCCACCGTGACTTGCTTTTAGACTGGTTCAGTAGAGCGAACTTGTACGATGTGCCACGAGTCACTGTTTCAACCTTTTAATCTGAAACACACACAAAAGAAACTACAGTCCGTCCTATTTCTGTACCTTTTTACGAAATTTCAATCCGATCCTCAGAGAGAGTGTTATGACGATTTTCCCCAGGTCACCTGTTTTGAATGTAATTCAGGAGTCTGCAAAAAGACCAACTTCCTCAGATCATATCTCCGAAAATATCACGAGAAAAGGTCTGAAATTCGGACCCAAGGTTCAGCGCCAAATCTTCTCAAATGGGTTTTTTTTGCGACTTCTGAAACGTCACAGAAACAAAGTTATAGCGAAAATTCCACGATGACCTGTTTGGAGCAGCGAAACCCTAGAATCCAAAGCTCTGATACCAAATGTTATGAAACCAGCTCACAAAAAGATAGAAAAGAGAGATCCACGCCTTAGAATTCAGCCTCTTCGAGGGGGCAACCTCCTTTACATTACATAAATGAACAATTCTTGGATGATACAAATGACAAAACCTCCTTTCTATATATAGGAGTCTAGGAGTCACAATATAATCCAACCGACCTAACAATAATAATATAAAGCCACAAAAATAACAATAGAGGGAGTCTATGGGGCACAGAAATAACAATATGGGGGTAATAGGGGAACAACAATATAAATAAGGGGTATAACTACAATAGTAACGGGGTAATCACTAGTATTATAGGGACCCAACATTAGGGTTAGGTTGCATGGTCATCAAATTAGTTTTAAATGACATAATAACCAAAAACCCATTTTAGCACTTTGGATAAGAGAAAACTATCAACGGTTTGCTAACCAGGTGGAGGAGGTGGACGGTCATCATGTGACTTTCGTGGTCTAACCGCAGGCTGCCACCTCCGTGGTCATTATCCTGGCGGTCTCGGCTTACGGTGCAGCCATGCATGTGACCTGACTCTTGACGGTTATGGTTAGGGCCTGCTCCGATGCGGTGACATGGATATCCACTGCGGTTACCCTCGCTGCTCACATGTCCTGCGGTCTTGCTGCGGTCTCCAAGCCCGACGGTTAGGGCTGCTAGTTGTGATATTACCTCTGTTCACATGCTCTTGTCTCTACCGCGGTCTCCATACCCACGCAGTTTAGGGATTTTTGTACATAATTTATAATGTTTTGTATTTGATTTACAAAGGCCGAGGGTTGTAGACTTAGGGTTATGATTTTTTTATTTCGTTTTTTAATACATGGGTTAGATTTAAAGGGTTTATGTTTGTACCATGGGTTTAGAGTTAGGATTTAGGACTTAGGTTTATTAACATAATGTCTTAGGTTTAGGGTTTTAATGTTAACATCATTTTGTTCTAAAGACAACCCTTTTTACATCAATTGTCACAAAGTGACATTCAAACCCACATGACAACAAACCCTTGTCGACAAACAAAATCTGCAAGGCGGATGACGAAACCACATCAAAAACCATATCCTGGCGGAATTGACAACAATCACATGTTGATAACCAGGTATCAAACCATATCACCATGAAAACCATATACATTACCATACAACCTGAACCGTAAACATCATTTTCAAAGCTGACGAAAAATTGAATCTGTGTAATTGATCCGACAAGATCCTCCTGGATCAATTGAGCACTCTTAATAAGTCCTTTCTGTCATTGCATGATAACATGACATCGTTTCTTTTCTCCTGACACCAGTTCTATTAAAGCATTGTTAATATATCTCCAAGGAGCGTGACCAGGACTGAGAATCTTCTCCCCATGGCTAGTCTGTTTTCCAGTGGCCAACCATTGCAAGCTAGGTTTCGATTGGAAGATACCCTCATGGTAGATACATTTAATGCATGGTCTATCCCACATATTTTCCAATTTATTCTTGCCTCTGATACATAACATAAATAATTCCTAGTGCTTGTGGAATCACGGTGTACATATCTTTCGGCCACATGTGATCAACATCAACGATAACTCGCCTTGGTTACAAGTGAGCATGATCAACTATGGATGGATAAAGTCCATTTAGAGAAACAATTGTCAGATTTGAGTGTCAAATTTCAGTCTATATGGTTGACCGTTGCTACATTTGTTGATGAACAGCTTGATGACTTTTCCACTTGTTCCCCTACCGAAAGTTATGAGTTTGTTGAAGCGACTTGTCTGAAATTAGTTGCGTAGAATCAGGAGTTGCAAGCTAATGTTAGTTGAATTTCTCAAACAATATTGAATCTGTATACTTGATACCATGATTAGATTTATCAGCAAATTGTTGCTGCATTAGCGGTTAAAGAGACTCTCCCTCAACTTATGCATGATTCTCAGGATATTTTTAGTTAGTTCTTTGACTAGAGCAATGTTCTTGACAGGAAAAATCAGCCTGTTTATCCACTCTAGGAGAATTTCAAACAACTATTTGGACAAGCTATGAGCACCTTTTATTTGGCATAACAGAAAGAACTCTTGGCACAAGCAGATGCACTTGATGCCTAGATCAATCAGATAGAGAATGCCTCACAGGCCACCAAGCGAGTGCTCTGTGACCTTCATCTAGATGCGGAGTGTCACTTCATCAGTTTGAGCACTTTCACTGCCAATGCTGATGGACAATTTCAAGAGCTCATCCAGTCTCATCCCACCAAGTTTACTACCAAGACAGCTGCACAGTTTGTGGGACATGTTTCTACTATGCTGGACACATGGAATGTTGTTATTCTACTTATACCAGTTTTAGGGATACCATGTTGAAGACATTGCTAGAGTTGGGTCCTTCATTTGAAGGAGAAACAACTGCAAACAATGAAGTAAAAAAAAATCAAGAGCTAGATGCACTAGTGGCACATTGACTCGAGGGTGAGTCAATAGATTGTGGCCAGGGCTTATTGGGTTCTTTGTTTTTGGAGAAAAATGGAAAACAACAATTGCAGAGAATAAATGGATAAAGACACTAGAAGCAGGCTACCAGAAACTCAAATGTGACAGAGAATTAAATATTAGGACCTGTGGAGCTGGAAAATAGTGAAGCACACCCACATAAATAGGAAAGAGGGACTAATTTTGAAAGAGTTAATAGGAAAAGGGGGAAAAAGCACTAGGATTTCGTCAAAGATGACAAAATCAAAGGCATGATCAAGCAACCTCCGTGAGGACCAGGTTGAGTGAGTGATCCTATAAAATAATACATAGAGGGACAAATCAAGCAACCTTTTTCCATATACAAAACACCTGAGTTGTGTGGTTTTTCATTGTTTCTAGTAGTTGCTCGTAGGACTATGCACCTGCGCAAAAGTTTTAATCCATGTTCTATTAAATCTGGTGTAGTTCCTAACTTGAGTAGATCTACAAGTCTATTTTATCTATTATGCAGTGACTGGGCAATTTTAATATAAAAGGAGTTCTAGGAAATTTTATGTTGTTCACTTCAATGAATGTATAACCCGTTTAAAAAAAATATTGTTTCCTTTATATGAATGGTGTCTTTGTTTATTCTTTTATGAATTCATGTCTTGGCTATAACATAGTTTTGTGGGTAATAAAAGGGTTAATGGTGCAAATGATGTCATGATATTGATTTAGATCCCTTATCTATTCGAAAGGTTCTGTCTCACATTGGGTGAGTGACTCCTTTGCAAAAAGGGAGTGAAAATGTCGACGGAAAGCTAGACCACAACAATCTCCTTTGTTGGCCACTTAGGACAAACCCTCAGTCTTCACCACTTTAAACTTTTGCCAACATTATTATAGGTGGGGTATCTCCAAATTGTACCAGAAAGTGTCTCACTATGATAGGCCACCTGATACCCTTGTTGTGCGAGAACTGCAACAATAACATAGTCCACAATGTCTATTTTAATTTCAAATGGTGGTTGCAGGTATGGAAATGTGAGCAATTTGCTTTCAACTTTCCCTTAGTAACTTGACTCAAAGGCCAAGCGATATGAGAGAATCCCAAAAGAACCTACGATAAAAATTGGCAAGGCCAAAAATTTGTGAAGCTCTATTAGAGTGCTCGAGGCTTCCCAATCTCAAATGACTTTGATCTTAGTTGGATCCACATGCACACCTTGCTCATCAATGATGTAACCCAAATATTAGACCTGGCTCATGCGAAAGGTGCATTTCTCTTAATTGGCACATAGTTTGTGTTTCTAGAGGGTTTGAAGGACATGCCTAATGTCCTGTAAGTGCTCTTCCTAATTCTTGTTGAAGATGAGGATATCGCCCAAATATATAACCACAAAGAAGTTGGTAAAGGGTCGAAATATGTCATCCATCAACCTCATAAAAGTTGAAGGTGCCTTTGTTAACCCAAAAGGCATGTCCAACCACTCAAAAAGACCCTCTTTGGATTTGAAGGTGGTCTTCCACACAGTTTTGGGCTTTATTGGATCTTGTTGATAGCCAAACTTAAAATCGATCTTGCCAAAATACTTGGACCCATTGATTTGGTCATGGAGGTAATCAATCCATGGGATTGGACACTCGTTCCTAACAATGATTTTATTTAGTGCTTGATAGTCAGTGTAGAGTCTTTAGGCCCCATCCTTCTTTTGTACAAGTACAATCGGGCTCCCACAAGGTGAGGAACTTGGCCGGATATTCCCTTTTCAAAAAGAATCCTAGATCTGTCGCTTGATTTCTTCAATTTCCAAGACAGAGTGGCAATATATCAACCCATTGGGTAGGGTTATTCAGGGATTCATATCAATCAAATTCTTGACCTGATAGTGAAAGGTACCCATTTGGATGAGGAGAAGGTGATCCTTTATTCCTCCACAAACTTATCCACCTACTTCTTCTACGTGGTGGAACCCTTCTCGGGGTACATGGATGTGGCCACAGTCTTCCCCTTATTGTAAGAGTAGATAAAAAAGAAAAAAAATTCTGAGTCTGGGAGATGATCTTAGTGCATTTCTTAGTAGAGATCAAAGAGATGGTGGTAGACAGGGCTATCTATGTATCCTGTATAACTTACTTCATAAATCGATAATAACAGTTCAAGGTTTGGTCTCATACACATAATGATGCTTCCACAAGTATGGTTGGCTTAATAATACATAAAAAACTTCAAGAGGGGAAAAATCACATAATACCTCATCAATGAAGGGCTTGATGCTGTAGGGCGGGCGACATTGCTAGCTGATGTGAAGATCTCGCCCATGGTGGAGCCATCCAATGGTGTATGGTTACGAGTGTGGTGTGGTCAGTAGGCCCAAATTCTTAATGACCTCCACTAAAATGAGGTTGTTTTGGTTCCCATTGTTGACAATAAACTGCAATGGAGACCCCTTCACCCACATCTGTGAGTGGAAGAGACACTCACCTTCTTCTAGATCTTATGGCTCAACCTTTTCGAACTTGATGGTTGAAATAGTGGCGTTGGGATCTACATCAATGATATGCTTCCCTTTGTCATTCCCCTTATTGGGTTCTGACTCAAAGTCAGAACATGCATCTAAATTTAAATCCTTTAGCTCAACCATGTCTGACTGCTTGGTGCAACACTCACATGTGTGGTGAGTGGGCCACTTATGGAACTCACACCACTTCCCGGTGTCTTTCTTTGTCTTCATGGTGTTTTTATTTGCTTTCATCTTCGGTGGGTTGTCCTCGGTCACCCCACCTTGGTTCTATCCTTTGTTCTACAATTTGGGGGTGCCTTTTCCTTGCTTCAGATCCACAGATCCAAAGTCTCATTTTTTTTTATTTTGTTTTTTGTTTTTTACTTTTGCTTGATCTTGAAAACATATTAGTATGCGGTGCTAAGCGAGGAGATGTCTAGGAACTCTATCTCATCCTAGATATATTTGTGTATACAACTGTAGTACTTGAGTACCAGATGCCGCTTAGAATCCTTGATACCCAGGTTCATGCGAAGGTTGAAAAGAATTTGTGAACTCTGGCACGTCTTGGTCCCGTCCTTATCACAATGTGGTCTATTTTAAGTATTTATCTTCATAGCTTTCAGCAAGGTAATTTTGTTCCTTGACGACATCTTAGAAATAATTCCAAGTAGGTGCAACTGAAAATAGTGAGGTTTCTCTCTCGTTTTTCTACTCACAGTAGGTTTCCCACCATTCCTTGACATGGGGAGTGGCCTTGAGGAGTGTAAAAGTAATATTTTCCCTATTGGAAAAATTATGGACTGATAAATGTCCTTTCAACAGATTCAACCATTTGTCTATGGCATCTACATCTATTTGGCCTTCAAATATAGGGATTTCAAATTTGACTTATACCTTCAAGGGAGTGGCACCAATGAGGTGGCTTCCGGATGAAGATGCTTCGCCTACTGATACCCACCAAAGGATCTAGGAAAAGTTATCCATCATCTCATTCCTTTGTTGCTCGAGGGATTATTCGAGTAACGTTTTGAAAGGATATCTTGCTCCCTTGTCTTTATTTTCTTCCACCATGGGAGATCATCAAGGTTGGTGAGGCCAATCTAGCAAGAGTTCAACCAGTTCAAGTCCTAACTCCTTATACCCCGACCTCATAGGGACATGCACAGAAAAATAGAGAAAGAGAAAATCACTTTGATACCACTCATCTAGATTTATGTAGGAACGAAATGAAATACAAATGCAAACAGAGACAGAGAGCTAGAATGAAAATTGAAACTTCAATTCATTAATAATAAATATTGAAATGGTTTACATGCAGAATGGAAATAAACTAGCTCGGGCGATGATATCTCCTTTATGAGGAGAGATGTGGTAGCTACATGCCTCTGAACTATGTTACAGTGAGGCTGGAAGGCCTTTTTATTATTGAGAAACAATGGAAAACCATAAACATCCAAAAACTAACCCTAGAAGATGAAGTTCCAAAAGTATGTGGGCCTCAATGGGGTTAGTTGTTACATCAACTTCTCGGGGTCATAACTTTGGCATACAATCTATGTTTGATGCATAAAATACCTTGTTAGAAATATCTATCTGAGGACTACAATTTTCGTGTGTGAACCCCCATTATAGCCTAGGGGTCTGCCTTTTTTCCAAAAAAGTGTTGTTTAGGGCCTCAAAATGGCTTCGGAAGTTTAGGACCCATAAAACTTCCAAAAATAGTAAAATTTGCTACAATTAAGGAAACAAAAAGGAACAGTGTTTGGGGCCCAGGTGGAACAGGTGTCTGGATACCAGTATCCAGCTGGATCATAATGCCATTAAACAATTAAACTATTTTATCCATTTTTTTTACTATAGTCTACAAGAATCAACATAGGCTACTAATCTGTTCCCTTCTACTATTATGTTTTCTAGAAAGAGTAGAGAGGGATCAAATCTCTTGGGGTACAAACCTTTTTATAGTGAAAAACTTTAAAATTTTGCAGCTCCAAATATTGCATCCCTCTAGGGACTTGATAGATGGTTAAGATGAAAAAATCTCTCTCTCTCTCTCTCTCTCTCTCTCTCTCTCTTTCTATATATATATATATATATATATATATATATTTATTTTTTATTTTTAAATTGCATTTTTGAATGCATATATTTATTCAACCCGTAAAAAAATTTCTTCAATACATCGAATAAAATAGCTTAAACATGCAATTCCAACAAATATTTGCTCCATTAAAAATTAACCCTTAATAAAGGGGTCAAAATGTAAAATAATGATATTTGAAATGCTATAACAATACAAATTTATTTTTTCAATTACTGTATGTAATATATAGACATTTTATTATTATTATTATAAACCATATATAATATGCCAATTGTTGTCTTTAAAATAATTTAGTTAACATGAGTATTGAGATATTTTATTTATGTATTACATTATTCACATCAAGTTTTTTCTTTCTATTAATATATTTTTAAATACATTTCAATATTACTTTCAATCTTTTTACTTTCAATTATTTCTTCTCTTTGCATATTGAAATATTTTATTGTGATTCATATATATATATATATATATATATATGAATTTTTTTATTCTAAAGTTGATATTAAAATAAATTAGTTAACATGGATATTAAAATGGTTTATTTATGTATCTAAATGAAATATGAAAATATAAATAATATCAACTTTATTTGTTTTTTGTTTTAATTATATTAAAGGAAATTTAAAATTTGATATAAAATTATCTTATTTCATATGAACATGGAAATATTTTATTTATAACTGAGAGTGAGAGTGAAATATTTTTACCATATCTTCTTTGTATTGGGTTGTATTCTCAACAACCAATAAATCAATCACAGTTAGGCTGGGCCTACATTTTATAATACTTTCCAGTAAAATTAACCAAATATGTATACTTATTTTTTATTTTGATTATAGCTGACACTATTTTTTTAATTTAAAGTTTTTTTTTCTTAAAGGACATGTGTCAACTCTACTTTGAGCATGGACAAAATTACACATTTCCCTCATAGTGAATGAATGAATGGATGGTTTCTAATGATGCCCACGAGACCTTGTAGTCTAATGGATCATCGAGTAGCAACTTAATCCATATTCAGATTCTTTTCCATGTTGATTCTACTGTGATGGATATTGAGTAAGAAATTCCTTGTTTTGTGAATCCTTTCCTCCTTAAAAATTTCAATGAGACTATTCACCTTTAGGTTGTTATCAAAATGATGAAGAATATCTTCATACATTGCACATTCTTTGATAAAATGTCATTTTGTTCCTACCACACCACCCCTTTGCTACAAAAATTGCAAGTTCATTGTTCCCAATCTTCTTTAGGGACCATCCATCTATCTATTTCACATCTTAGATGATGGGAGGTAGTCCTCGTTTATGCAATTAAAATTTTATCTTTTCCCTTGATTGGGGAACTCAAATACTCTTTATCATCATGCTTCGATGCGGGGTTAAATTTTTTGATATAATATGTTTTTTTTTGCCTACCTATTTTTTTTTTCCAAGGAAAAAAAACGGTAACCTTTTATTAAAGAATTTAATGAAAAGTTACACTAGCAGATGCAGTGAAAATTCTATAAATTGCCACATGGGCTCGAGTGCTTTCGCACCCCACACAACGTTTGCAGACTAACGTGCACAAAGAATAAGATCAAAGAAGAGAGAAAGGAAAGAAAGTAGGTGATGAGTAAAAACCCCCACTTCAAGTTTTTCTCCCCTTTTTCTTTTCGACTTTACGCCACTCTCCTTGAGTGGGCTCGACCGGAACAATGACTAACTGTGTTTCTTCAGTCTGAGGGCCTGTTTCTTTGTCTGAATCTGAAGTATCTGAGTGATGATGCCGCTTGATGCCTCCCATGCTTTGATCCATGCTTGTCGTCTCTGCCTGATTTTGGTGGCTCTCTGCCTGATTTGGAGCCTTGTTGTCTGATATGTTTTCTTTCTGGTTCTTTGTTTCAACTTCCTCAATGGTGGTATCATCCTCTTCTACTTCTGTTTCTTCGTCTTCTGTTATCGAAGAGGCTTTCTTTTCCATGGCTCTCTTCTTTGCTACATCATCTATGTTCTGCCATCCTTTGGATTTCCTTTGTTGTGGCTTGCTCTTGTTGAAGCTTTTGCATGCATTGAACAGGTGACCTGTTTGTTGACATCCCCTACATCTGAATGCTGTATTCTCATAGTCCAAAGGTTGTTTCCACTGTGTATTGTTGAAGTTCAGAATGATGCTTTCAGGTAGTCCTTGGCTAAGATCTACCTCGACACAGATCCTAGCAAAGGTAAAGATCCCTTTTATGTGTCTTTCTGCATCAATCTTTACCATTCTTCCAAGGGTATTCCCTATAGCTGATAAGGCCTTGTAATGCCAAAAATGTATCGGAAGATTATGCAGCCTTACCCATACTGGCATCCTTGATACCACCATAGTATTTGCATCAAACTCCGGGAACCATGGGGTAACGAATAGTCCCGCACTGCCCCAGAACCATGGTCCTTCATTGAGAACTTTTTCCTTTTCTTCTTCTGCGAGGAAATTTACTATGAAGAAACCCTTAGAGCATAGGTGAATCTGGCAGTTTTTTGTCCAGACCGTATGAATCCATTGGTACAAAGCATCGGTTCTAGGCCAGAAACCGTTAAATCTACAAATAACAGCGTTTTTTTGTAGATCTGAGAATATGTACTTTACCTCTGGTAGATCCAGCGGAATGGAGGGGCTCTCTGGTATTTGATCCACGATATACTGCCCTGGGGGGGCATTTGCAGCTGGTTTGAATTCTTTCCCCTTTGGGTTTTCTTTCCCTTTGGCTGCATCGCGGTAGGAGCCTGTAGATTTTGAGGTAGATCCCTTAGATCCGCCTCGCAATCGATGATTTAGGATAATAGTCGAGTCCTTTCCAACCCTGTAGTGCTGGAGGGTGTGTTGATCCTGCATGCAGAGCCCTGAAAATAATAGGATTTGTAGTGAAGCTGGAATTCCCAATTTGTCCTGAATCTCTATTTTTAAATCCAAAACACTCATCTGCTCCCAGATCTGCATACAAACGTGTCTGCCTGCTATTGATCTGACAAAGATTTGCTTCAGATCCATGGTGTCAGCCTTGATCAAGTCCCATTTTTCAGATTTGTGTTCTAGATCTGGCGAAAATCCACTGGATCTGGCCAGATCTGGTAAATCCTCCCCTGTTTTACAAAGTTTTGCCCGATCTGTTGGGTTATTTCCCAGATCGGCCTTCCTGTTGATGCTATCTTTCCTTTGTAATCCATCTTCTGCATGCCCTCTGTTAAAAAGTTGCACCGAGGTGGTAACAACCCCGATCTGCTCTCCAGAGGGCATATAGTCTTCAAATCTCAGTGGAGTCAGGTCTATACTCCCTGCCCATACTCGATCTTCTACCCCGCCAATTGAAATCGGCCCTAGATCGGCCGATCGGATCCACGACGTACCAAAATGATTCATGGGGGATGTCAACCGCCTCTTTCTTCCATAATCGCTGACAAATCTGCCAGGCCTGTGCAAAGCATTCACGAAATAGGGCGCATCAAGACGAGGCTGTGTAAGAAAAGATTGTTTTGGAAAGATCTCTGGATGATCAGGTGCCGCCTTGTGAGAAGAGCCCTGCGCCCAGAAAGAGAGCAGGCGCAGCGAAACCTGTTTGCTTGAGGCAGAAAAACCCTTTCCTTTCGCGGATCCGGCCCAGAACCAGAGGGAGGCATCATTCTCAGAGAACCCAGCAATCTGGCTTCTAACCGATCCAAAGCAGTGGAAAGCTTTTGGGGTCGCGGCGACGCAGCTCGGCCCTCCTGAAACCCTAAGCCCGTGAACCTCCATCCTCCAATTTTCAGCTATTTTACTATTTTCAATTCTTGTGCTACTTATTCAATTTTCTTTTGCCTACCTATTTTGTCCACATGGCAGTCCTGAATTTTTCTAATACCCACCTTTTTATCTCCTCCTTAGCACGAGGGTAGTCATGCATATTTATGTCCCATTTTACCAACCAATTTATATTTTGCTTCATCTGTGTCTTTTCCGATGATTTATCTCTTCTTCAACAACCATTTTGGGCCAATGGTGCTTATCCATGTTTTCAACCTTTTTTAGGTAAATTTACAAATGAATAATCGGTAAAGACTCAATTGGAAACATGTTAGCCTCAGTTAAAGGGATATCACATGGGACCATCAATTTTACTTTGAGGCTATCCGCGACTAGATACATTTGAATTCTTTCTATTTGTTGCCATTTGTAGCTTCACATGTTGCTCCCCCATATCTCACAACCATAGAGGATAACTAGCACGATTAATAAACCAAAAAGGGTTTTCTTAGTCTTCCAATCTCATAGTTATTCTTTTCTACACTTGTTTTAGAGAAGGTATGAATCTTTCCACCCTCCTTGGGTTCTCTTCGATCTACATGTCCCCCAATTGAGCCTATAGTGGAAATCAATTCTTAAATACTTGTACTCATCTACAACCTCCAAGGGGCTACCCTCAAGAAGAAAAGTAACTTATTATTTCTTTATTTCCAAATAAAATATCGTGATTTTGGTCTTGCTGGTATTTACTTTCCTTCCTACCTATTGAAAAAAAGGTTCTAGATCTTTGCAGTGTTCTGTCAACCCTAATGTAGATTTAGCAATAAGAATAAGGTCATATACATATAAAAGTAGTTGCACCACATATCATGCCAACTAAATTCCTTCTCCCTTGGAATTTTTATCCACTCTTCACGCTTATCGATATATAAACCAAATAATGTGGGGAAAAGAAGGCATCACTGTTTGACTCCAATGTCAATACCAAAGTATTCAAACATGCCTTCCTTAGTTCTGATTTTGGCTCTAACCCTCTCATTAAGCTTATGAATAACCACCCTATATTCATTTGGGACTCCTAATTCATCCATTCTATGTCAAATATTATCTCTATAGAGAATATCAAAGGAATTTTTTGAGTCAACAATGCAATAGAATGCTTCCTAACCTTGGCTCTCCCAAATTTTTCAATGAAATGCCTTAGAGTGAATCAATGATCAATGGTAGAATGTTTAGGCCTGAATTCAACCTGCCCCTTTGATTTTTTTTCCTCTTTTTCTACCCACTTGTTAATTCAACACTCTAGCATGCTCCCAAAAAGTTTTCCAAGAAGACAGTTGATCATAATAATACAATAGTTAGAAAGGTTATTGATGTCTTCGGTTTTGTGAAGAGGTATAAAAACACTAGTCCACTCAACCGGAAAGCTACATTGATTGACTATGTTAAATATCTCCTTAATGTGTGGAGATAGAAGCTTCACTCCCCATTTAAAAAAAAATCATGTAAACTGTCAATATCTTGAGCTTTACCACTTATTAGTTTCTTTATACCTTGTTCAATATCTATAATTGAAAATAACTCTGCTAAGGTGAAAATTATGGGGGGATTACTTTTCTCATTTGTTCGTTCATTTAGAAGCTTTGCATAATCTAACCACTAGGCATATGTGATATTATTTTCTATTTTCTTTTTTCTTTTGTTGTAATTCCTTCCAAAAACCTTTGGGATTGTGTTCTCCCAAAGAAATTAATTCCTTCCTTCTTGATATCACATAAATTTATTTTTTTTGATTTTATCAATTGCTTATATATAATCTTGTTTTCTTTGCTTGAGTTTTCTTTGAGGGATCTTTTCACAACCTTGCACTCCTGGTCATACCAAGGATTAGCTAAAAAGTTATTTGAGATTCTTTTCAAAGGCCTAGATCTATTACACACCTTTAAAGTTTTATGTATTAAGAGAATCAACATACTACTGCAAATATACCTTTTATCTCTTTCATTATCCTCGCTATCACTATTGTTGTTTTTGGCCAACTGGAAGTGTTCTTTAAGAGCAGCCCTGAAGAGCTCTTGTTTTTCTTGATTTAGGAGGATTCTCCCTTGTTCATAAACTTTCTTACGAGAGTGTTGGATATGCTACCTCTTTTGATCTTCTGTATTTATACCAAGATTAATAACAAGAGAGAAATGGTCAGAATATATCTCTATAGGGAAGCACTCAATACTAAAGTCCAACAACTTGGAATAGACCTTTCAGAGCATATAACATAGACTATTGTTCTTTTCCCATTGTAGGTTTTATAAGTGATACTATTGGACTTCGACCAATTTTTCATACCATTACATATAGTCATGTCATTTAGGCTACAAAGACCTAATAATTCTACTCCAAATTGTGAAACATTCTCTTTCCCAACTTGTGATGTCCTCATCCAAGGATGTTCTTCACTCTCTCTTAACCATAGTGGATTGTTATCCTCTCCTATATCACTACCCAACTGAATAGATTGTTTTTTTGTTATTGTAGCATTAAAATCACCAAAAAGGAATATTTCTCCCATAATGTTAAAGTTTGAAATATCTTTTTTTAACACTACAAAGGAGTCTTCACTATCTAGGTTCCTTATAGAATTTTGAGATTTTTGGAGCAAAATAACAAGAAACCAACCAAACTATTGCATCATTATCTATTTTTTTGATACATATAAATTGTTTATTTGGGTCTTCTTCCACCAATTTTATAATTCTGATCCACATTTCTTTTATTAGAATTGTTATTCCTCCATGT
Source organism: Pinus tabuliformis (assembly GCA_031772625.1). Classification (NCBI taxonomy): domain Eukaryota; kingdom Viridiplantae; phylum Streptophyta; class Pinopsida; order Pinales; family Pinaceae; genus Pinus; species Pinus tabuliformis. The sequence continues at coordinate 320,564,793 of CM062804.1, read as the reverse complement.
CCTTTACCTGTTTTAGTTTCTTTGTTATAAACAAATATTTTATTGTATACTTCAAAGTCTAGAACTCAAAATCCATCATGTCCATGTGTTTCCATAGGGAAAGTAATGTCTTTTTCCCTCAGTTATGGGCCCAAATCTCGGTCCCCTTCTCCATAGTTAACCTTGAAATTCTAGCTTACTATGTTTAGGTACTCTCATGGGGCCCCAAATCCCTATTTATTGTGAATTAATCTATCAATGACCTCGGCTTTCCCGTTTTTCAACCATGAACAAATTCCTACCTCTCTTGCTGAGTTTACTTTATCCCATTCTTCCCCCCTTTCTTCTTGTTGGGAGAATGTTAAATATTCATCTAAGTATATACGAGTACCTTTAAGCAGCCCTCTATTCTTTAGGATCCTAGACTTGTCTCCCATGCTTCTTAAAGTAACTCTCACATGTCTATGTTTTGCTTCTCCCATATTCTTTCCTATCCCGTTTTCTTGTTGAATCCCACCTATTCAATGCAACTCATCCTTGAGAAAAATGCTTGCTAGAATATTTGTTCTCTTTTTCCCCAAAGTCCTTCAGGCCTTTGATGATGATATTTACCACTTTTTCTTCTCTCTTTTTCCTCTCTCATTTGTCCCTTGATTTGTTTTTATATATTTTCATTTTGTTTAGTTGTCAGTTCTTTTAGCACATGAGCCCACGATTTAGCCTCTTTTATTTACTCCATTAAATTGTTTTCTCTTATTTCTATGTCTATCATTACTAATTGAAACTTTTCCATTTGAACTGTGTTAGTTGTTCTAGTTGGCTCTCAATGATTTTTTTTCTATTTCTCTTTCTTGTTCCATTTCTTGTTTTAATTTGATTAGCTGTTGTTGTTCTTTCTCCATTTTGTTTTGTTGACTTCTTACCTGCTCTTTTAACAACTTATTCTCTTTTTCAATGCTCCTTCTAGCTTATGTGATTTACTTTATCTTGTTGTCTTATTGTTGTCCTTTTTCCTCTAAAATTTCAATTCTCCTTTTCATGTTCATGTCAGCTCATTTACATAAAGTTCTAGAGACCACACCAAAGGGGAGATTGCGGGATTGTATATGTCTTTATTGATTTGAGGTCCATCCTTTCTTGTCCCTTTTTTAAAGAAGAGGTTTCAATTCTGATTTGCTTTGTCTTGTATGTTTCATGGGAATAAAGAACCTATTTCTTTTTCCTTTGTACATCCACGATCAATCTGAAAGACTATTGTATCACGCCTTGTAGCTACTGCCACATAGTTGTTTTTTGGTACTTTTGGTAAAATCATGATAAGTATTTTTTCCTACAGCTGTGTCCATTTCCAGACTTACAAAGATCAACTTATCACTTGAGCTACCTGTGTTAACTTTCTAAAATTCTGGTAAAAGGGGTTTCCATTATGACTCATGATAAGTTCTTGTAGGCCTTCTCATCATCTCAAAACAATTTGGAGTCCATTTTACTAATACAAGATTGTTTGGGCATATTCTTTCAACAAAAAAATGATTTTTAACAACATCAGACTTGGGAGATGTTGTGTTAATAATGTCTTGACCAAATTCATGAATGGGCATGGTTTAAATGATGGTTACCTAACTCATTTTTTGTAGTTTAAAATTATTTCGCCAACTCTAGCATGAAGTAAAAGTGGGAAAACTTAAAATTGTTGTTTCAAAAGAGAAAGGGGAGAAAATGCAGTTGTCCCCGCAGATCACTACATTGGTCTTACAAAGAACTCTCTTTTGACCCACAGACCCCTAACAATGCCTCTCCTTGACAACAACACTTCGTTCCTGTGACCCTAACAATATCCTGGCAACTCCTAGGAACAAGGCCTAGAATTCCAAATCCCCTCCACCTGTCAAATGAAAATTTGATGACGTTTTTACATTTTTCATGCCTTCACTTTATGTACTACACTAATAAACCTCCTTTCATGTCAATAAGTTGATTTATTTGCATTGTATCTTCTAGCTTTAAGCTCTTCTATGCAATAATCAAGTCATAATTCTATGTTATATTCATAAAGCTTCAAGGCATTCTAATCAAAATAAAAATCTCACAAACTCTAGGCATACTTATCCACAGCAATTACTCTATATATATGACTATTTTTGAATCTTTGACAAGGAATAAGAACCTTGGAGTGATGAATATATTAACATGTATCACTCAGTAACCTAAAAAATGTCCATTGAACTTTGACATCCATAGTTTAGCTTCATGTATTTTTTTGACATCCGTACTTAGCTTTAATTTTTAGTATGTTTTTCACTATACTAATCTTTTGTATTAGCTTCATCCACAAACAACATTTTTCTACTTCTACTATTTTTTATTATGTGGTTCATTGTACTAATCTCTGGTACTAACTATGCCCAGAAACAACCTCCACTTGTTATTCCAAGGAATCAAAATAGATAATAACGTTACAAACAAACATGTCATAGCCAATACATCCAAACTAGGTAAGAAGGTGTCCACCACACAACCTACACTGGGTTAACAAGTTCAGCTTTATATTCTGTGTTGTTTAACACTTTTTAATGTACATAACTATATGTATCTTTGGCTAAAATTTATACAGGATGTCTAGCCGACCACTCTGGCCTCTGGTTAGGCCATAACTTTTTATTTTGATTTATTTCTAAACAATGTGATTTTCACTTTTCTTTTAATTGCTTATAAAGGAAGGAATGATAAACGTTTTGTGTGAGTGTTGGAGCTACATGTCAAATCAAATGCTTTAATCCTTCCTCAACTAGTTTGAGAGATCAATTCAACACTACTACCACTGGATTTATCATAGATGTTGTCAAAGATTCCAACTCATTGTTATCATTTACATTTTCTTCTAGATTTCTTGGAACCAATACTCGAAAAGGAAGAAGCCATTCTAAGTGCACCGCTTTCATTTTGGCATGAAATTGACAACACTCTAGTACAATTTGTTTTCGCGTTTATCTCTTTCATCCATAGAAATTTATATAAGTTGAGTGTAACTATAACCTTTTGCAGGCTTTAAAATAAGCTCCAAAAGTTCCAATACAGCTTCAGTTAGGAATGGTGTTTGTAGATGTAAATTCCAGTTATTTGAATTCAGTCCTTGCACTTTAGAAACATCATTCAAAGAATCACTTATTTCCTCCTTAAATGGCTAAGAAAAGTGAAGCCACTTATGGATGGTCGTTGTTTATAATGAGACCTTTTAGCATGTCGAACCTCTGTTAAGGATAAAAAAAGTGAGGCCACTGATGGAAAATTGTTGTTTATAATAGTGGCCTAAGGAATTAGTTTTCAATTGTTAGGGGTCATGAAATTCATGAAATTTTCAAAGGGAAATTTATTTCCCTCAATTGTAAATTGTATAAATTAGAAATAATAGGATTTGGATATAGCTCCATGTGTCTTAATTTTACAATTAGTCTGCTGTTGGGATATTTTTTTGATGAGCTATTGTTTGGCCCAAGTAAACCTGTGTAAATGTAACAAGTGCCCAGCTTGTAAGAATAATTATTTCATGATCTATCGTCATCGCCACCGCCTTCGCTCTTCATGCTTCCAGAGGTCATCACTGCCTCACCGCCTCACCACCTACATAAACGAAAGGGCAGCACCGCTTAAAAATATATACTTTTTAATTGATGTAACTGACATAAAAATCTACTATAAATTGAAGGATCACGGAGAGGCAGAGATCATCCACTCTTGGTTTTTTTTGGTTTTGTAATCTTGGTTGTGTAATTAAGCAGTTGTAGTTGCTATTCTCTGTATTTCTATATTTCTATTTCTTTCATTTGGTATCAGAGCCAGTTTGGAGTTCGTTGGAAGTCTTTATTCCCCGAGATTCAATGAGAATCCAGTAATGTGTCCCTGAAATTCGTTGTTGTGTGAGGATAAACAGAACTACTGTGCAGAGCACTTGTGACCGAAATAGTTGGTGATGTTAAGGGATTGTTGCAGAGTGGAGTTGGAGCTGTTTAATGTTGCATTGAAACCATAATTGTATTGGAGTGTGAAAGACTAAGGAGTTGGGTGGAAGAGTTCAGCCGAGCTGCAAAGGTGTTTCAAGCAGTTATGTGATGTGGCAGACCAGACTAATGAACTTGGACAGTTCTGTATGAAATTTGGTGAAGTGGAGCCGCAGTTTGCATTCTGCGAGCCAGTGAGGTAAATCTGCATTGTGTACACATCTTTCAACAGTGTGGATAATTGTCTTTTTTCAAAGCCCTTTGCAAAGTTTTAAAGACAAATTATTTAAAGTCACATTGAAATTTGTTTTAAAAAAATGATTTAAATATTGTATTAAGGGAGTTAAAAGGGCATTCTAAAGTATTATTCACAAAATGTTTATTAAGGAAGTTAAAAAGGGCATTTTAAAGTTGTCTTTTAAAAGAGGCTGCCCACAATATTTGTAAGGGTACTTTGGAAGGGTATTGGAAAGGAATTGAAAGTATTATAGTGTGAGAGTTTTGTTTTAAATTTTATCTAAAGATTTCAATTATTTGTGAGAGATGGCATCCAATACTAATACTACTCAGTCAATTCCTATTTTAACTGAGAAAAGTTATGATTCCTGGTTTATTCAAATGAGAACATTGTTACGTTCTCATGATCTTTGGGGATTTGTTACTGATGGGTATCCTGAGCCTATTAATGAGGCAACAACGATGGCTCTTACAAATGTTGAACGCAAATTGTTGAAAGAAAACAAAAAGAAGGAAAATAAATCTCTTGGCCTTATTCAACAAGGCTTAGATGACATGATACTTTCAAAAGTATCAAATGCAGAATCTTCGAAGGAGGTGTGGGACATCCTTGAATCCTATTATCAGGGTGTAGCAAAAGTAAAGAATGTCAAGTTACAGAATTTGAGAAGAGATTTCGAGAATCTGAAAATGAAAGATAGTGAAATTGTGGATGCTTTTATGACTCAAGTCATGAGTGTTGTTAATCAATTGCAACAATATGGAGAATACCTCTCAAACAAGAGGGTGATCGAGAAAGTCCTTCAAAGTTTGCCAAAGAAATTTGAAGCAATTGTTGTATCCATAGAAGAGTTCAAGGACACAAGTCAAATGCAAATTGAAGAGTTGACTGGTTCGTTGATTGCACATGAATCCAGGATGTCAAGATATGATGATAGCACATTGGAGAATGCCTTCAAAACTCAGCTTCAATTTCATAGAGGAAGAGGCAGAGGAAGATTGAGTAATAGAGGACAAGGCGACATAGTAGCTGATCAAAGATGTCCACAAGATAATTATGATCATGAAGAGAAATATCAGCAACGTCCTCCTAATTTAAGGGGGAGTTACAATAGAACTTGGCATCAAGGAAATCAAAGGTATGATATGTCTAAAGTTCAATGTTATTATTGTAAAAGATATGGCCATTTTGCTACTAAGTGTTTGAAGAGGCAGGCAGATGTTGGTAAGCAATTTGCACACATCTCAGAAGAATTTGAAGATAGTCAAAAGCCAGTGTTTATGATTTGTAACGTGACTCAAGAATGTTTGAATGATATTTGGTTTTTAGATAGCGGTTGTAACAATCACATGACTAGAAACAAAGATTTGTTTTCCAATCTAGACACCAGTATTCAGTTTGAAGTCAAGTTGGGTAATGATATTAAGGTATGTGTTAAAGGCAAAGGAATGATTGTTGTTTATACTAGAGATGGTGATAGAAGAACAATTGATGATGTTTATTATGTACCTAGCTTGAAATGCAATTTATTGAGCATTGGACAATTGATAGAGAAAAAGTATAGAGTGTTCTTCAAGAATAATGAGTGTACTATCATTAACAAATATCCAAGTAAGCAGCTGATAGCAAGAGTAGAAATGACAAAGAATAGGATGTTTTCGCTTATAATGAGAAATGAATTGACTCCATCCTTGAATGCTTACAAAACTAAGAATTTTGATGAGTCATGGTTATGGAATTTAAGATATGGTCATTTATATTTTGGTGGTCTAGATTTGTTGTAGAAGAAACAAATGGTGAAAGGGTTACCTAGTATTCAACAATCGACGAGCTCATGTGAAAGTTGTATACTTTCAAAAAATCATAGATAGAAATTTGTATCTGTAGTTTCATACAGGGCAAGAGGTCCATTAGAGATTGTTCACGCAGATTTATGTGGACCAATGCAAACACCTTCTTTGGATGGTAATGTTTACTTTTTTACTTTTATTGATGACTACAGTCGAAAAACATGGGTTTATCTTCTGAAACAGAAATATGAAGCATTTTCTGTATTTAAAATATTTAAAGACATGGTTGAAAAGGAAAGTGGAAATCATATTAACGTTTTTAGATCAGATAGAGGTGGTGAATATATGCTAACAGATTTCATTGAGTTTTGTCAATCACATGGAATCAAAAGGAAGTTTATTGCATGTTATACTCTACAGCAAAATGGAATAGCTGAAAGGGAGAAATGAACTATTATGAATATGGCTCGAAGTATGTTGAAGGAAAATCATCTACCAAATGAATATTGGGGAGAAGTAGTAGCTTGTGCTGTTTATATTCTTAACAGAAGTCTGACTAAAAGCATGAAGGATCAAGTTCCTGAAGAAGCATGGAATGGTAAGAGTTGTCATATATCTCATTTAAGAATTTTTGGTTGCGTTTCTTATGCACATGTTCCTAAATAATTGAGAAAGAAGTTAGATGATAGAAGTGAGAAATGTATCTTTATTGGATATAGTGAGGATTCTAAAGCATATAGACTTTATAATCCCATCACCAAGAAATATATTATCAGTAGAGATGTTGAGTTCAAGGAAGAAGAAGCTTGGGATGGAAGCATAGATAAATTTGTTGCAGAGACAATTGTATTATCTCATGGAGATGATAATGAAGATGAGCAAGAAGCACAAGGTGGACAACCAATTCCATATACACCTGTTGCAACCACGCCAGTAAGCCAATCACCAAGAGTTAGTCCATTACAGTTCAGAACACCGAGAAATCATGAACATGGTGAACCATCAGGTTATGGTGGACAACAAACAACAGGATCAGAGGTAAGTAATGATTCTAATCCTACAATAACTACATTGAAGAATAGAATTAAAGGTCAGAAGGCTAGAAGTTTAAAGGAATTGTATGAGAAAAATGATGAAATAGATCAAGTTTCAAATTTTGCATTACTTGCATATGATCCAGTAAATTTTGATGAAGTTGTGAAAGAAAAAGTTTGGATAAAAGCCATGGATGAAGAAATTGATGCTATAGAAAGAAATAATACTTGGGAACCTATAAATTTTCCTGAAGGTAAAAATATTATAGGTGTTAAATGGATTTACAAAACTAAAGTGAATGTTGAAGGTGAAATTGAAAAGCATAAAGCAAGACTTGTAGCTCAAGGGTTCAGTCAACAACCTGGTATTGATTATAATGAAACTTTTGCACCTGTAGCTAGACTTGACACAGTAAGAATGGTATTAGCTATTTCTGCACAAAATAAATGGAAAATATATCAGATGGATGTTAATTCTGCATTTTTAAATGGTTTTATGGAAGAAGAGGTTTATGTGAAACAACCTTGTGGATATGAAATTGATGGTCAAGAAGATAAAGTTTACAAATTAAAGAAATAATTATATGGATTGAAACAAGCACCCCGAGTATGGTAAGACAAAATTGATGAATATCTGAATAATAATGGATTCATCAGGAGTCCAAGTGAGCCAACTTTGTATACAAAAGTAAATGAGGATGGTAAAATTTTGATTGTGTGCTTGTATGTTGATGATTTGATTTTCACTGGAGATCTCTCAATAGATGATTTTAAGATGAGCATGAAAAGAGAATTTGATATGACTGATTTAGGCCTAATGAAATATTTTCTTGGTATTGAAGTAACTCAATCTGAAGATGGTATTTTCATTTTTCAATCTAAGTATGCAAAGGATATATTGAAAAGGTTCAGGATGCAAAACTGTAAGCCAGTTGTAACCCCAATTGAAATTGGTACAAAACTTAGTAAGGATGATCATGGTTCAGATATTGATCCAACCTTGTTTAAAAAATTGGTTGGAAGTCTTATGTATTTGACTGCAACAAGGCCCGATATAATGTTTGGTGTAAGTTTAATTTCCAGATTCATGGAGTCTCTGAAGAGTACCCATTGGCTAGTTGGAAAAAGGATTTTAAGATATGTTGCTGGAACAAGAAATTATGGTATCCTGTATGCATCTGATTTAGATTTTAAACTAACTGGATATACAGATAGTGATTTTGTAGGCAATATTGATGACAGGAGGAGCACATCTGGGTATGTGTTCAGTTTTGGTTCAGGTGCAGTTTCATGGGCATTAGTGAAGCAATCCATTGTGACTTTATCATTAGCTGAAGTAGAGTATGTTGCAGCCACAACAACAACATGTCAAATTGTGTGGATGAGAAGAATTTTGAAAGAGTTGTTGCATGAACAGAAAGAACCCACTCATATTTTCTGTGACAACAAATCTGCTATTGCATTATCAAGAAATCATGTTTTCCATAAGAAGAGTAAACATATTGATACAAGGTATCATTTCATTCGAGAATTAGTAAGCAATAATGAAATATGTATGGAGTTCTGCAGATCAGAAGACCAATTTGCAAACATATTTACAAAACCCTTGGGAAAAGAATTGTTTGAAACTCATAGGGAAAACATAGGGGTATGCATGATGTAACGACATTTTGATGTAATAGCAAAGTTTTGTTCTTTTTTGTGAAATAATTAAGGGGGAGAATGTAAGAATAATTATTTCATGATCTACCGTCACCGCCACCACCTTGGCTCTTCATGCTTCCGGAGGTCATCACCGCCTCACCGCCTGCAAAAATGAAAGGGCAACACCACTTAAAAATATATTTATTTAATTGATGTAATTGACATAAACATCTACTATAAATTGGAGGATCATGAAGAGGCAAAGATCATCCACGTTTTTTTTTGGTTCTGTAATCAAGCAGTTGTAGCAATTGTTCTTTGTATTTCTGTATTTCTATTTCTTTCACAGCTGAGGGGTTGGGAAGTTTTGGGTTGTTGGACAAATGTCCTATTTGGTCTTGTTCAGTTAGGATATTCCTCTCTCTAATAGATGGCTATGTAATTGTCTATAGTTAGAGTTCAGAGTTTGGAGACGGAGCTCGGAAGGAGAGACTCTAGAATCAGTGAAAAAAAATCAGCTCAAGAGGAGTACTTGGGATCTACTAGAAAATAGCTTAAACCTCATCTTTCCTTTGTAAATATATCTTCTGAATTATAATAGAATAAAAAAAAATCTTCTATGTTTATTTACCTTAAAAATTTTCATATGTTTATTTAACTATGTCTGAATATGTGTAATTTCCCTATGTAGAGGGTGTATGATTCATGAGATGGAAAATATAGCAAGAAATTATGAACAGAATTACATATGTTGATTCTAGTATCACGCCTGCCCCATTAACTATAGAGATCAATAGTTCCTAGGTTTGATTAATACATAATATGTTCATTGTGAAACGCTCAATAATGTGTAGATAAAAGATATGGAAATGAAATCTTCTGTCAACTCATTCTTCACTATGGGCCAAAAAGTGTTCCAGATCCCATCAACGAGAGCTTCGAGGTTGGTCAAATCTCCAGATATGGCCTCATGGCCCTCGAACAACTATGCGATGGAAGCATGGTTCTCGGCCCTGGAAACTCGTGCGCATTAGATGTATGGCCTCTCGACCGTGACAGTCACCTGCGCATTTTGTGTATGGCTTCTCGACTTTAGCAACAACTTACAACAACAAATGTTGACCGATCCTTGGAGAGTAACTCTGCCTTCCTATTTTGATGTTGACAACAGTCCTTCGCCCCCAAATATTTTTTCTCACTCAGATCTCAGTGTTCAATGCATCTGCAGGATCGTGAGTCCCTATAATGTATGAAATGCTTGACTGGAAAAATCATGGGGCATTTTGCACTTTAACACTTAAAAGCTTTTATGCCTATTTTTCCAGATTGTATTAGTTCAACTTCCAACTACTACCTTCTATTCTTAGCTTAAGTAGGGTAAATGAAACCTTCCCTGGCCTTTCTTATATTCTTTCTTACTGAATCCATTCGAGTATGGATAAATGAGGGTAAGGCTTCTTTGCTTCCCTTAAGGATAGGGTCTCATGAAAAGAGGAGAAACTAAGAGAACTCTGGGTCGACACCTCAAATCCATGCCGATTGGCAGAGTTGGGTGGGGTAATAATGAGTAGCAACATAACATATTGTATTAACAATGCTAAATTGAATGAATTCTATTGTGGAGAGATAGAAAACAAGTGATGGGATTACTTCAGGAAGTAATCAAGAAGAAGGTCACTCCATCCCCTTTACGCCAAATACGATACTAAGAAGGCATCAGTTATAAGAATCCTAAGCTTGAGAATCTATAGAATTCGCCGTATAACCTAAAGAGTGAACTCTGGGAAGATCAACTCACTTGGAAGATAGTCGGCCTTGGCCTTGAACTTGAAAAAACGTTTTTTGATGGGGCAGCAATTATTTGAAAAAATTATTAATTTTATTTTTTTATTTGAAAAATTTATTAATTCTGATTTCTTTCCACTTTATTTTCTACCTACCACTGAACATTATTCGATGCCACTTTATTTCCTATGTAGGTTTTAACCCTGTAACGAAATTACCTGCATACGAATTCTAAAACACAAAAAATAAACAATGTGAGAGCATAACACATATACACAGAGATTTTCCCCTGGATCCCAAAACCAGGACTACCAGCTTGATTTTTCATTATGTTCCTTTCAATGTTACAATACATATTTATACATGCCGAAGCATCCAATACCATGGATCGAAAACCATCACGTCCAAAACCATGTGTGAAAATCATGCACAAAACCATAGGTAGGTCCGCCCAACCTAATATAGGGTCCAAAAACAAAATTTTCCGGGGCGCTGCCTCGGACCCCATGGAGTGGGGTTACTTACACCACTCAAACCCACTGTGACCCCCCCCTCTACGCAATCGGCACAATGAAGGGGGGCTCTGCCCCCCTTTTAACCCCCCAGTTAACTACGTCGGCTAATCATGGAAAGAATATAACACAACCCAACATTCTCCCACTTGTTGTTTTCTTTCCACAGGGGGCCGCAAGAGAGCTTAGTCATTTATCCAGCCCTGCAACGTCCATTGTTTCTCTACACCAAGAGAACTTCTGAGAGCTCACAAATTTTGTCAATGCATCTGTAGTATTCTTTAAAGTGTCCACCTTTACCAACAACACCTTTTTGCCTTCTATCGTATCCCTCACAAAGTGATACTGAACATCAATGTGCTTTGTCTTTGAATGATATGCAGGGTTCTTTGCCATGAAAGTTGCACTTTGGCTGTCACAGACTATCCTTATAGCTCCCTGTACTAACCCCATACTTGAACACAATCTCTGCAACCAAACTGCTTCCTTGCTTGCATGAGTGGCTGCCATGTATTCTGCCCCTGTAGTTGATAGTGCCACTATAGATTGTTTCTTACTCATCCAACTAACTGCACCTCCAAATAGGTTAAACACATACCCACTTGTAGATCTTCTCTGATCCAGATCTCCAGCCCAGTCTGCATCAACAAAGCCACAAATATCCAACAATCTGTCCAATTGTAGTCTTCCTTGGTAGCACAAACCATAATCACCAGTCCATGCAAATACCTGAAAACCCGCTTCACAACTGTCTAGTGCTCCTTACCTAGTTTTGACATAAACCTGCTCAATACTCCCACTGCATGTGCAATGTTTGGTCTAGTACAGACCATCGCATACATCAGGCTACCGACTGCACTTGCATATGGAACATGGGACATGTCCTCTTCCTCTTCTTGTGTCTTGGGACACTGTTCAGCAGATAAATTTACACCCACAAGAATAGGAACCTTCACCAGTTTACTATCTTGCATATTAAACTTCTCCAATATTTTCTCGACATACTTCTTCTGGTTTAACCAGAGATTCCTCTTTGTCTGATCTCTTTTAATTTCCATCCCCAAGATATATTTTGCAACACCAAGATCTTTCATGTTGAATTTGGAGGACAAATGGGTCTTCAAATCCTGGATAATTTCTTTGTCATTTCCAACCAGCAACATATCATCCACATATAAGACCAGATAAATAACACGGTCACCAATTAATTTAAAATACACACAGTGATATGCTTTTCTTCTGGTGAAGCCAAATCCCCGTATAAATGTATCAAATTTCTAATAGCACATCCTTGGTGACTGTTTTAACCCATACAGAGACTTCTTTAACTTTCATACCTGTTCTTTCTTACCCTTCACCACAAAACTTTCAGGTTGCTTCATGTAGATCTCCTCTTCCAGATCCCCATGAAGAAATGTTGTCTTCACATCCATCTGTTCTACCTCAAAATCAAAAGAAACAACAATAGATAAAAGTAATCTAATAGAAGTTACCTTGGCAACAGGAGAAAAAATATCACCAAAATCAATTCCCGACACCTGGGAATAGCCTTTTGCTACCAACTGGGCTTTTTATTTCTCCACCTCTCCTTTTGCATTTGTCTTCTTCTTGAACACCCATTTGCTGCCAATGGGTTTCCTTCCAGCTAGCAACTCCACCAGATCCCAAGCCTCATTTTTGTACAAAGATGCCATTTCATCAACCATGGCCTCTTTCCAGAGTTTTCCATCCTTTGAATCTACTGCTTCCTTCACAGTTTTGGGATCATCATCAGTAATAGATAAAGACAAATTTGAATAGAAAGCAGATGGACTATACCTTTCTCGTTGCCTTCTTTCTCGAACTGATCTTCTCACACCCAGAGTTTGTGGCTCTTCATCTTCTAATTCCTGCTCTGCTGTAGAGTCTGATTCTTACTCCTCTAGCTCAGACTCTATCTTCTTAGGTTCCTTTGGTTGGACTTCATGTTTAATAACATCTTTCACCTCTTTGAACACCACATCTTGGCTGTACACAACCTTCCTTGTTACTAGGTTCCAAAGCTTATAACCCTTTAAACCATCCTTATACCCAATAAAGATGCACTTTTCAAATTTACTATCCAACTTGGTTCTTTTCTCCTTTGGAACATGTACATATGCATCACATCCAAATACTCTCAGATGTGAAAGAGAAGGTTTCTTATCAATCCATACCTCTTGTGGAGTCTTATCCTCCAATGCTGATGAAGGTGAACTGTTGACTAGGTAACATGCAGTCTCCACCGCCTCTGCCTAGAATTCTTGTCCTAACCTGGCACCACTGAGCATGCTTCTTGCCCTTTCCATCAACGTCTTGTTCATTCTTTCTGCAACTCCATTTTTCTGAGGTGTATATGGAGTAGTCTTCTGCCGTGCTATACCACACTTCTTACAGAATTATTCAAATTCCTTACTGCAAAACTCTCCACCGTTATCTGTCCTCAACACCTTTATCTTCTTCTCTGTCTGGTTTTCCACCAGAGCCTTAAATTCTTTAAACCTGTCAAAGACTTTAGATTTCTTCTTAAGGAAATATATCCATGTATTCCTTGAGAAGTCATCTATAAATGATACATAGTACACAGACTTACCCAGTGATGGAACCTTCATAGGTCCAAACACATCACTATGCACAAGCTCTAATATTTGTTTCGCCCTCTTACCACTAGAGGGGAAACTCACCCGATTATGCTTCCTATATACACAATTTCACAGAAATCAAAATCTAGAGAGCTATTACTCATACCTTCTACCATACCTTTACCATGAAGTATTCAAAGGCCCTTCTCTCCAATATGTCCAAGCCTTTGATGCCACAACATGGTCTTCTCTCCAGACACCACTAGATTTTCTACTCCACTTTCAAGAATCACAAAACTATTGCACCCATCAACAACAGTGATACCTTGTAGCTTGTACAGAGTTCCAATTCCAACTCCCCGCATCAATACCAGTGCCCCCCGAACCATCTTGTAGGTATCCTTCTCGAACATTGTTCTTACACCTGCATCATCCAGCTTGCTTACAGAAATCAAATTTCTAGCTAATGCCGGAATATGTAGAACACTTGGAAGTGTCCTAACCCTTCCACCTTGCAATTTCAACTTTACTTTTCCACGACCAATGATTCTGGCCTTCCTGTCATCCCCCAAGAAGACATCACCACCATCATATTTCTCATACTCGCAGAACGACTCTCTATGGGGAGTGAAGTGAAAGGATGCACCTGAGTCAATCAACCATGCCTCATGATCTACATGTGTACTTGAAGAATCCAAGTACACATCCCCACCTTCATCTAAGGTGGCTCTCGCTTCTACAGAAGGAGCATCATTAGATCCCTTTCCTTTATCAGGAGCTTTAGATTTATAGTCCCTTTTGTAGTGCCCTTCCTTTCCACATTTCCAACACACCACCTTTACAGGTTTTCTTAGATATTTATATCTCCCTCTAGATTTAGATCTCCCACTCGATGACTTATTTTTGTGTATGTTCTGGGACCGTCCTCATACAGACAAGGCATCACCATTCTGGCTCTCCATATTTTTCCATCTCATCTCCTCCATCAACAAGGATGAGACTAGTTCATCAAACTATAAGGCAATTGTATTGCTACCTATTGCAATAACCAGACTATCCCACGAATCTAGTAAAGAACACAACGAACTGATTCACTTATCTTCATCTGAAATTTTAATATCAATAGACAATAACTAACTTATCACAGTATTAAATGCGTTCAGATGATCTGTCACCGAGTCTCCATCTTTCATCCTCAAGTTATACAATTTTTTCCGCAGGAACAATTTATTCACCAGAGACTTAGATTGGTACAAAGTCCCTAACTTGTCCCACAAAGCCTTTGCTATAGCTTCCCCTGATACATTCAATAATACTAAATTTGAGACACATAATCATATTGTGCTCTTTGCCTTCTGATCCAACTTCTTCCACTCTTCATTGGACAATCCCGTTGGTTTAGTACCCGGATCTACCGTGATCCACTGATATTTATCCACCAACAGATCCTCCATCTTGAGTTTCCACAACTCAAAACTGTGACCATTAAATTTCTCGATCTTTATCTTTCCACTGCTCACCATGTTCTTTCACCACCAGAAACGATCTCGTAGATCTCCCACTGAACAGGGTCTACCATAGGCCTGAGTGAAACCCCTCAGCAACAAAGACATCCCCTTGAAGCCAAAACAACCCTGATACCAATTGTAGGTTTTAACCCTGTAACGAAATTACTTGCATATGAATTCTAAAACACAAAAAATAAACAATGCAAGAGCATAACACATAAAACACATATACAGAAGGATTTTCCCTTGGATTCCAAAACTAGGACTACCAGCTTGATTTTTCATTATGTTCCTTTCAATGTTACAATACATATTTATGCATGCCAAAGCATCCAATACGATGGATCAAAAACCATCGCGTCAAAAACCATGGACTGAAAACCATCACGTCTAAAACCATGGACCGAAAACCATCGCGTCCAAAATCATGTGCGAAAATCATGCACAAAACCATGGGTAGGTCTGCCCAACTTAATATAGGGTCCAAAAACAAAAACGTTTGGGGCGTTGCCCCAGACCCCATAGAGTGGGGTTACCTGCACCCCTCAAACCCCCCGTGACCCCCCTCCCCCCCCCGCTACGCAATCGGCATAACGAAGGGGGGGCTCCGCCCCCCTTCTAACCCCCCAGTTAACTACGTGGGCTAGTCGTGGAAAGAATATAACATAACCCAACATTCTATCTACCACTGAACATTATTTAATGAAGCTAGACATGCCACTATCCAGTTTAAGTTGGCTCATTTAACGACATTATGATATACTTCTCATCACTGAACAACAGGCCACCCAAGGACAATAGGCTACGACCTGTAGGTTTGAAATCTTATATATGATAAAACTTGATAGTGCAAACTATCTTCCCTTCATTAATCAAATATCATATTACATATATATAGGAGTATTATCTCAAGATAGGAAAACTATCTTGGACATACAATCTATTGGTTGAGAGAATATCTCAACTACACACCAAACTAGGGAAACCACTCCTATAGAATAGGAACAGACTCTTTACATAGAAAGTCACAACTGAGACAAGTAGGAATTAATATTCCAACACACCCCCTTAATGAGTACTTGTCTCGATATCAATATGCAAAATCTACATCTGGTCCAGTCTCGTAATTACACCTTGTACCTTGTTCATGCAATTGTCGATGTCCATATAAAGGAACAAACATCTACAAAAATGCATGGGTTCCCAACCACTGCAACCGTCAATCTACTAGGAAGTCCTTCACATACATGGTTCATCTAATGTCTCGATGAAATCCCCCTAAATATAGAATTTCACCTCATGGAGTCTAAAACTAATATGGCCCACCCAAGTGTATCCATCCCGCATGACACACTCTTCCAAGGTGTTAAAACTCTCTTACAAAGGGAACACATAAAAAAGGGTATGCATGCCTCTCTCAGTCTTACAACAGGTACATAAAACATTTCAAGGACCACAATTAACCATTATAAAACAATAACATGTAGATTTGCCATAATTACAATGTGTGACTCATAATACATCATCATCATGAGTCTATTCCAAAAACTCACAAAAATTCACACCAACTCGATTCTCCATCATCTTCTAATATTTGATGCAACTCCTCTAATGCCATATTCACTGTCATGTCTTCATCATATATGGTTGTTAAGCATTCCTGCAAATAAATTTTTCTATTGCTGGAATGGCTAGTTCCAACAGAGACACAAATGTGTGACAATAGTTGGCCAAACTAAATGCCACTATATTCTTTTCACTAGAATTACATCACCGACATAACACTTTCTAAAAAAAATAAAAAATAAAAATGGCTTTCTCCAGATGACAAATCAGCTCTCCAAACTTGGTTCTAAGGCTCTTATGACAGATCTCCTCTGCGCTTCCAGAAGACCCAGCTGCAACATATTCACGTCGGTTCACCATGATCCGGTTCTGCCCTCCATAGGTCACGCAACCTAATAGGCAGGCCACCAAAGGTGAAGGAGGCAAAAACCAACATCCACACCAGGCTCTAGCTCGCAGCCAATGTGATTCACACTCTTAGAGACCGTCCTCAGAATACTCAACGACCACACCAACCCACTCCTCATTCATCAAGGGTGGGGGGGAATGACAAAATTGATAAACTGCTCAATCATCTTCTCATCTTTTAAAGACAACGCCGAAGAAGCTTCCTCGAGGCCTTTGAAACAACCATTTTCTACACTATTGCGGCAGGTTAGTTACAAAATGCGTACTTTGCTGCTTAAATGCCCCAGATTTTCTCCTCTTCCTCTTCTCTCCGCTTGCCAGAGAGAAAAGAGAGCCGAGAAAGAATATCACTCTCCCTAATACAAAAACAACAGAAAATGTGTGATATTTCACAACACTGCCCCGGGCGGTAAGCGAAGCGACGACGGGGAAAGAATAAAAGACCAAAGCGCAATAATAATGGCATGAGAGCTGACAAAAGCCAGAGATAAATAAAGGAGAACCGAACAGAGCAATGACCCAGGAAGAACAAATAAAACCTGTTGTCTCCCAGCAGCCACACCAACGATCTGCAATCGGTTTCTTTCTCGGCACACATTGCCGGCCCGATCTACTACAATCCTGAAATGATCTGCACCCAACAATCTTCTCCACGTCGGGCCACCGCTCCAAAAACACAGCAGCAGGACTGCCAGTCGACCTTTGCCAACATTACCAGTCCACCGACTCGATCGATCTGCTGTCACCTGCTCGGATCTCACTCTCCGACTGGAAGACACACCACTATTTCCGATCTTGGAGGTCCTACTAGGATCAAAATCATGACCTGTAGCAATTCACGATGCTGCTCCACGACCTGCAGGAATCGAAGGCACCACACACTAGGCACCTGCAACGATCTCACTCTCTTACACTGCACCACACACTTTGCTCCAGCAATCTCCTTTCACACATTCACAACAACCACGAAAAGAAACACCATGAATCGAAATAGCCAGAACCTCCAGAGGCGTGGCGATGCCATAGATCCGTTGAACACAAACCTTCAAAAAAATTTACACCAAATTGAAAGTCTGTGACAAGATTCGATCCGGCTGTGGCACAAGCAACTGAGCGAGAAACAAAACAAAACCCTCCCAAGGAAGGATTGATGGGATCAAATGCGAGATATCAACTCAACTGATCCTGGAGATAGCCTCTTCACTTTCAACCTGTTTGATGTTGAATCTGGCTCGCTGATGGATGAAGCAACAAGTGAACTCAGACCTACAATTCTTAGAGACAAGGGTTTTCCATCATTGGCAGAGGCATGCCTCAACTTGGAAGCCAGTGCAAACAGGCTAGAAGCCAGGTTGCTATCCTCTGTGCTACTACCTAGGGGTAGAGGTATCTGGAGCGGCTGCCTTAGATGGAGCTCCCTAACACCTTTAACAGTCACAACGGCTACATCTGCACCACCGCTGGCACCTTGCTCCTCTGCTGCCACAGTCCACGCTCTTCCACGCTGCACACACAACTTTAATAAACAAGGTATCTCACACAGTCCTTGCAGCTACACCAAAAACCCTTGATGCGTCCTCCACTGCTTGTTTTTCACAAGATCTCCGCCTGAATCGGCTGCACCGCCCATTCGATTTCAACCGTCCAGTGTTGCTTCAGGAATGAGGATGAAGACGAAATCTGCATTCCATGGAAAAAGGAACCGAAATAACAAGGCAACTTCGTCGTGGAAACGTTGACACAGACTCCATTGATCGAGATGGACAAACAAAAAAAACTAAAACAATTCAAATATATTTTCTTATTTCACTCAGCCCAGGAGGGGTCAGGCCCTCGCGGGCTCTGGTACGATGATAAAACTTGATAGTGTAAACTATCTTCCCTTCATTAATCAAATATCATATTACATATATACAGGAGTATTGTTTCAAGATAGGAAAACTATCTTGGACATACAATTTATTGGTTGAGAGAACATCTCAACCACACACCAAGCTAGGGAAACCACTACTATAGAATAGGAACAGACTCTTTACATAGAAACTCACAATTGAGACAAGTAGTAAATTAATATTCCAACAATATATACATTATATACTGCTGCAAACACAACCAGAAATAAAAAAGAAATAGTCTGAAATGAAGCTTGGAGTAGTTGAGTTAAAGGTATACATATAGAACTAAACTACAGAGAGTATGATTGGGCTTGGGCTTTGGACTCCACCTATAGACTTGAATATGGGGTTATAGGGCCCTCCGAACTCAAAGAGTCAAGAGAGGATGATTGGGCTTGGGCTTTGGACTCTACCGATGGACTGTGAATATGGGATGAATATGGGGTTTTAGGGCCCTCTGAACTCAAAGAGTCAAGTCTGGTTGGCCTCCCTCCGGACATCCATTTATTATTCTCTAGCAAACTGCTAGTTTGTCAATTTGCATCCCCAACATTACTCAACGCTTAAGAGCACCCCCAGGTTAGTTTTCCCCCTTCAACTTCATTAATTGAATTTGAATATATGTTTCTCAAAACAAGACCTGAAATTCATTAATAAAACACAAATTATAATCTCAATCTCGGTTGAGGATTGGATGTGAGTGGTGATTTTTATATTCATTATTTTTTTAACACATTAATAAAAAATAAATTATAATATTTGCCAAAAATTAGATGTAGGTGGTGAGTTTTATATTTATGATTATTTTTTTATAAATAAGAGAAGTGAATATTGAGAAGGAGAGTCATTTCTTTTTATTGAGTTAGTTTGAATGCTTTGAATTAATTTAAATTCTTTGATTATTAAGTTTATTTTGATGAATTTATTAACTGGAAATTTAAATATTTTTATTATCGAGTTTCATTCTTTGCCTCTTCATAAACTGTAGGTGGTGTGATTTAATAGGTTTTTGTCGTTACTCGTTATCTTCATATTAACCGTTTTGAGAGACTCGCTGTCTCCAATGATTTATGCACGTAGCAATGCATTCATTAGCTTTTGATTTTTTTCTATGGCTGCACTTTGGGAGAAGTTGTTGATTAGAATCATATCCATCTAGCCATTTTAATGGCCATGAAGCTGATGCTATTGTAGTAATGAACCTTATTTTACTGTGTTGAGGTTTGGTGGAGTAGATTTTCCCTTTTATTGCTAGGCCATTTTGTTTTAATTTGGTGTTTGTTTCCATTTTATCCATTTACAAATTTCATTTGAAATTTAATAATAATTAATCTTTAAAAGACCAAAAAACACATTGCACTGTACTTAAGACAGTTCAAAAACACAAAGAGATTTACAGACCAACTAGAAGTGTGCATACGAGGAGAGTGCAAACAACTTCCCTAAGTTAAATCGAAGTCGCATGAAACAGGGATTCAAACCAACACAATTCCTAAGCATGAATTCTCAAAAGATTAAGGTAACAAGAAAAAAAGTTGGGTGTGTATGTTTGTGTCAGTGTCTTTTCACAAACAGACATGAATTCTTAAAAGCTTAAGATCACAAGAAAGCAACTTTGGTTTGTATGTGTGTGCGTTTCTCTTTGCACAAGTTGAGAAATACTCACAATTTCTTTTTAGTGTTCTAGATATTCTCTTTTCTTTTACATGTTGCAAATAATATTTAAAAATAGCACATGTTTTAAAGAAAATACTAAAGAGATCATCATTCTCTAATCTAAGGACAAAACAACTCGAAAATTATGCTAACATGTAAAAGATTTTCAAGGCATTTTCTCACAATAAAGTATGAACACTAAATAGAAAAGGTCACACACTAGTTAACAATTAGAAAACTAATCAAGTGAAGAAATACCAGATTAAATAATAACATTTGTTGTTATTTAATCATTTATGTTGTCATTTAATTGTTTACAAATTCCATTTCAAATTTAATAATACAATTTTTTATTAAGATTTTTAATTTTTTATTATTAAAATTGTAGTTTTTAATATGAAATGAATTTAATGTTTTGAATTTTTTTTTGGCATATTTGAATTTTATAAATTTATTTATTATTTTTGTAATTATAGTAAATTTTAACTATATTTTGGAAAATTTTAATTAGAAAATATGCCTAGAAAAATGCCTTAACATATAACATTTAGACTATGTTTATAACTAGTAGGCCTAATGGTTAAGAGCATGTGTTTCTACCTAAGAGGTTACATGTTCAAAACCAGAGTGGGGTAGAGTATGTATGCCTTCATAGACTTAGCAGTCAAATCACTCCACGCAAGGTCTTATCCTTGTTCGAGGTAAAAAACAACATGGTTGATAAATATTAAGTAATTATAATGATGTCACATAGAGAAAAAGAACATTGGTCATTTTGTTTTTTTCCTTATGATAAATATGTGAAATTTTTTAACATAATTATTGGTCATTTTTTTTTTCCTTATGATAAATATGTGAAAATTTTTAACATAATTATGTTATTGAAGGGTAGTTTTTAATCAAGCCTTTATTGGCGAAGGGTTAATTTATTATGAGAACATCCTTGCTGAAGGGAAAAATTTTAAACATAAAATTTCTTGACGCGAAGCATAAGGACCCAAAACGTAAAAAAAATAAAATTGTATGACGGGTAAAGAGAAATCCAAATTCCAACCCCAGTTTCAGTTATCATGCCCATGAAAAAATCAAGCTTTAAAATTAAATATTCAGGCAAAACAAAGTTAGTAGGTATTGTTACCCCTTTTTAAAAATTCTTACGCATCAACTTTTGACGACGACATTCGTAATCCCAAATGTGTGCAATTTATGGCCTTCTAGTGCCATGTTTGATTAAGTGTTTAAGTGTATCTTATATCCCTAATGATAGGTCATAGAAAGTCTTCTTAGCTTCATTTTCATGGTGTTTGGTTTTGTGGCTTTGTCAACTTCCTCTGGGTGGGTGTCTAAGTCACATGGCATGATGACACGAAGGACTCATAAAATATCTAACACTAGACACTAAACACTACACCCTCAGAAATAAGACATGGGCGACATATATATATATATATATATATATATATATATATATATATATATATATATATATATATATATATATATATATATATATATATATATATATATATATATATATATATAGATATATATATATATATCTATATATATAATAAAAATACTAAAATATAGTGCTTGATCCATATTTTTTAGAAATTAAAACATTTACAAATATGAATCAAATAATCAAATAATCACCATAATTGTGTAGAGTAGCATTTATTGTTATTACCACATTTTTAGTGTTTACATATTACAATGTTTTAATGAGTATTTGTGTTAATAAAATCACTTCATATGTTGCAGATCTATTATGAAGGATATTCAGGGTAATGGTATACCACAAAAATAATCAGATATGTTAGTATAATATAATATAACAAGTACTTTAACTGATTTGTGGATAACACTCAGAAACACCAAAATCCAAGAATTAATACGTAGAACGACACTTGTCAATAAGAATTGTGGCATTTTTTGTTTGTTTTTCAAGTTGTCTGAGTTCTCCGGAGATTACTCCAAGCTTGACCCGTGGCTTGGGAAACTGCTACCCAAGGTCATCTAAGCCATCAAATCACCAAGGGATCAAACCTGGCCTGGCCCACACCAACCCTTCACATGGCTAGATTTTTTCCCATGAAATTTCTAACCATTGACCTTCACATCACGGGGTGACTGAACAATACATCCCATCCCTATCTATTCTACACCCAGTGGGTATAATTTTGGCATTAAAAAAAGTATCTACAAATTAATCTTCAGAGCACATTAACTTGAGTGGCTAGATCCCAAGGATTACCTTAAGGTTCAACCAATTAAATAAACAGTCAATAAATAAATTCATGATTGACCTTATGCAATGGATTAATCATTTACCATGAAGAACACATCTAAATCTAAACAAAAAGAAACAAAGTTTTAAGATGTTAGTTGTGGAATGACTTTCACCGGAATAGTGTGAATGGAGCTTTCAAAGTAAGTTTGAACCCTCTTAACTCTTTATTTTGTATAGAACCGTTTCCTTAAAAGATAATTCCTGTCATGGTGCCCCCTTTACAATTTGTTGAAGAAATTTGTCCTTTAATGTACAATTTCACTAGCCAATGACTATTTTATTCCATGCAGGGTTCAAATTGAACACTTTATAGTCTATTAGTCACATGCTCATTAGTATTCCTCTCACGGACATACACACAACTGATAGATAAAATGAAGAAAATCAAGGTGTGATGCCTTTTACTTTGGAATTATAGTGGGATGCATGCCCTAAAATTGGAACATGTTAGGGCAAATGTTCGACATGGTTCAAACACAAGTCTTGATTTTAGGACACGAAGAAAAACATGTCGGACATGTTTTATATTAAGTTCGTGTCCAACACGTGAAATACGAAACATGAGACCTGTAAGGGTTGTGTCTTGTGAGTTAAGTGGGTGGTGACTTCTTGCCTTGATGGGCATTCTTATTTGTTGGGTTGGTATGTGGGCACCATGGAGGTGGACCTATTTGTTGGTGGACAAAGATTATTGGATTCTTGTTGATTTCGGTACCACACCAACAACGATGTCAATAGAGACTGGATTGATTTGGATTGAAAGGAAAAGAGAACAATAATATTGCTTCTCTTAGATTCAATATTATTGAATGTTTTAGGAGAAGCTACAACAAAGGCTTTGTAGAACAAGATAAGGACTTTGTCTCAGTCTAAGCCCTCGTGGAACAAATTGTTCTTGCAGAAGAAATTGTATAACTTGAGAATGAAGGATGGAGACTTAGTGAGAAAGCATCTGAATGCATTCAATACTGTGGTAAGTCAACTATTATATGTTGATATTAAGATTTCAGTTGAAGCTAAGTGCATTAGTTTTTTATATTCTCTACCAGACTTGTGGGATAGTATGGTTGTTTCCATAGATAATAACAAAATTACTTAAGATTTGATGAAATAGTCTCATCCTTGTTATCAAAAGAGACGAGACGAAAAAACATGGAAAAACATAATGAAGATGCCTTTTCTGTAAGAGGATGATGCCAAAATAAATATAAAAAAAAGTCTTTGAGTAGGAGATCTAAATCTCCAGGAAAGTTCATAAATGTATGTTGGAGATATGGGAAAAAAATAGTATGGAGGTTGAAAAAATTCTTCGTATGGGTTAAAGAAATCACCAAGGATGTTGTATCAAAAAATTGATTCTTATATACTGGGATTTAACTTCATAAGGAGCATAGTAGATCAATGTGTATTTCAATTATTTGGTGATTGTGTTATTTATTTGGTCTTGTATGTGGATGATATGTTGTTGATTATAAATTACAAGGAAATCATGTAGGAATTGAAAACTTAGTTGTCCTCTAAATTTGACATAAAGCATCTCAGTGTTGAAAAATTTATCTTAGGCATGTAAATTAAAAAAAATTGGGCAAACAAGGAACTATGTTTAAGTCAAAGGAATTATGTCGAGACAATACTAAAATGGTTTAATATGCAGGAATGTAACTCAGTAAAGGTGCCTATTTCTATAGGTTTAAAGTTATCTGCAGATCAATGTCCCAAAACACATGAAGAGGACATGTCTCATGTTCCATATTCCAGTGCGGTTGGAAACTTGATGCATGCAATTCTATGTAATAGATTTGATATTGTACATGTAGTGGGAGTATTAAGCATGTATATGCCAAAACCAGGGCAAGAGCATTAGACAACATTAAAAACGATTTTTAAGCATTTGTGTGGCAATACTAGCTATTGATTGTGTTACCAAAGAAGACCAAGACTGGATAGAGTGTTGGACATACATGGCTTTCTTGATGTAGATTGGGTTGGAGATTTGGATCATAGAAGATCTACAAGTGGGTATGTGTTTAACCTATTTGGAGGAATAGTCAGTTCGATGAGAAATTTAAAGTGACACTCTCAACTAAAAAAGTTGAATATATGGCATCCACTCATGCAAGAAAGGAAGTAGTATGGTCACAATGACTATGTTTAGGCATTAGGTTGGTACAACAAGCTATAAGGATAGACTGTGACAATAAAAAATAAATATTTTTGGAAAAGAACCCATTTTATCATTCAAATACAAAACACATTGATGTTCAATATCACTTCGTGAGAGATATGATTGAAGACAAGAAGGTGTTACTAGAAAAAGTGGAAGCTTTAAAGAGTCATACAGATTCATTAACAAAATATGTGAGCATTGAGAAATTTTCTTAGTGTAGAAAAACAATGGGAATCATTGTTGGAAATATCAAGAGGGGGTTGAATCAATATTTCCCTATTTTTCACAATTTAAAAGTAATTCAAAATTCCAAACAATAATAAAATTCCAAAACAATAATGTATGCACACTACACCATAATTTATGTGGAAACCCAATGAAGGACAAAAGCCATGGAAAATATTTCAATAGTTCCACTGTCTACAAGCTTCAACTTGATGGAGGCTACAACCCCCAAGTTTTCTGGCACCCACTAGAAGGAGGTGACAACCTCCTGATTTTCAAGCTCCTACTTGAGGGAAGCTACAAATCCCTTAACCTTTCACCACCCTACCACCCTTAAGATAAAAGATAAGAATAAAGGCTATGTCTCCCATACCAAGGATACTGGCCCACTTACAATAATATTGAATCTTCTGAGCAAATCACTATCATTGCACAAATGTCATTGTACTTAATCACTATAATTACATTCAATATTTCTTCACTAGGCTTGCAAAAACTGATTTTCGCTTCTTAGATTATCACAATTGTCACAATGATATCTTGTTCACACTTTTGCTTCTAGGGGATGTCAACAATATTTTTCAAGCATAAGCACAATTAAACATGCCATTGATATGTCCCGTGACTAGCCTCTATCTGTCTCAACCTCTTCCTTAGACAACACACAATCATAACCCTTAACAATTTATTATCGCTACTTAGGTGGCATGATATCTTCAATATATTATAAATGACATCAATAACCTAGGCCTTAGACAAATAAACAATCACTCATCATTCTTCAAAATCGATTTTCTGACTCAATTTTTGATGTCACACTTGTTATCATTGCTCTGCTGCACTTGCACTATACTATCACTATGGCCTCTCGATATGCAAGATAGCATATATTGAATGCAACTCACCTTGGTCTACCACAAATATTCAATATTGAGGTTTCAATACACAAAATTTCGGACTCCTTAGGTTAGTAACCATGTACAAAAACATGAAACAATGCCCATAAATCAATAAAACCTTGTCCAGCAAATCCTAATATATTTGGTCCATGTCTCGGTGGCAACAAGGGTGAAACTTAAACCGAAAAGTATGAAAAAATTTGGGTAGCTTGAGATTATGTCCCAAATGCACAAAGAAAAATCTCTAACTCAAGTTGCAGGAACACATAACAAACCCAACCTCAAAATATCAAAAAATTTGTAACGAGCCACAAAAATATAATATAAAAGAATAACCCCAAAAAATATGATGCCCTTAAACATCTTACAATTTGTCTTCCTTGGGAATTTTCGATGACTCTAACTATTGTGATTCTCAAAGCTTGAAATAATGAATTATTGATGCACCATAATGCCAAATAATGCCTTATATTTATACTAAATGGAGTAGGGGATTTTTTGGGCTGACTTGTGCTACAAAACATAAAAAAATGTCTTCCAAAAAAACATTTTTGTTGGAGCCGACCTATCAATTTCGCTTTACGTTCAATATTATTTTTATGATGGGGACAAGCTCATTCATGTGGGGCACCATCCCATGCATTAGGAGGCAGATCCAATTTGCGCACTCCAAATCAAGATATCTTTGCAACCAAGAAGAATTTTGTGGCACGCCACCTATCAAAAGAAACAATGTTGATGGTCTTGTATTTGTTTTCATTGATCTTCATTTTCTTTTTGCTTCATGAATTGTGGGGCTCTAGATCTCTTGTGTCCAACCTAGGATTTCTTCAACAAACCATCAACACATTTTGTCTCATCTTGATGACAACACCTTAACAATATAAATCACTTCTCTGACAGAAATGACAACATTTCAATAATTGCCCTAGATTTTTGATCATGCATTCTTGTGACCCTTTGTATACAAAGAAAACAACAAGTGGGAGAATGTTGGGTATGTGTTATATTCTTTGCATGACTATACCCATATATTGTATAATGTGCAATGCGCAACAAGGGGTCATGGGAGGGAAGAAACTACCCCCATTTGGGGGGTTTAGGGACAGTTCCTAAAACAAAAATTTTGGGTCTTCTTTTGCATCTATTTTTTGGCAATTTTCGGTACATGGTTTTTGCTAAAAACAATTTTGTGGCGCATGGTGGTTTTGTCCATGGTTTTTTAGTTTTAGTTAAGGAACTACAATTGTGTTATGATCTAGAGTAAATGGATCGGAAGTTCATGTATGCCACGAGATATTTTTTGCATTGTGATATTGTATAGAAGAATATATATTGAAAAAATATTGTTGATTTTCCTAGTTTTTGGTTTCAAGGATAAAATCTCCTTGTTAATGTGTGTTTGTCATTGCATATTTTCTATTTTATTAAGAATCTATTTGTAATAATTAATTGTAAAGGGTTAAAACCTACATTAAGCTTCACTACATGTAATCCACAAGCACAAAACCATGGGAAACCAAAACCATGTGCCCAAAACTACCATGGTTTTCCAAGTAACTTTGACTCTTTCACTGAGTCAAGTTTACCTAAGAACCCATCCTAAAAAATTGACTTGGGTTTCCCTTCACCGAATCTGGCCAAACCATCCAAGTGAACAAACCACGCTTACTTCTAGGCCCTACCCACCTCAAAGTTTATATCCAAAGTATATAGTAATTCAACATGCCCCCTATAGCCTAGGTCTAACTCTAGACTTTACTGGTAATTTCCTACGGGTACACATGCCTTGTGACGTCTTATAGTAGTTTTCCCATTTACATGTAAACTTTTTCAACTCCATCATAATAATTTATTTATTATTATTTTTATTTTCAATACACAACCAACATCTCTCTCTTCCGTAAGTGACAGATTTCACCATTGAAATTTTACAATTTGAAGCAAACAAACCATGATAAATCATCTCATTGAAGCATGCAAGCATCCTTGACATAAATATAGTCTCAATAGGAGGCTTGGCATGGTTTTTTTTGTACACCTCCTACCACATATCCATGGTTCTTATCATTCTCACAGATGTTGACCAAAACCCAAGAAGCTTCTCACTTGGATTTGGCCTCACCCCACTTAAAAATTATTGAGAGAAATTAACTAAGAAATATAAATTTCCTAACATAAAAAAAACTTAGACATTAACACAAAGATTTATCCTAGAAACTCAAAACCGTGAAAACCAAGATTTTTCAATATATATACTTATGTACAATATTACAATATAATGTATATCCCACAACATCCATGAGATACCAATCCATTTATCCTGAATTGGAATACAATCTCAGTTTGAGATACCAATCCGTTTATCCTGAATTGGAATACAATCTCAGTTTTTATCAAAACTACAAAACCACCACGCACAACAAAACCACTTTAGCAAAATTCATATGCTGAAAACCACCAAAAACATATGCAAGATCATTTAATTAAGATATATGGTTTATGTGCTCTAAACGATTCATTAATTTGCATTAATAAGTGGCCAAACAATCAATATTGCACCAAGTCATTTCAAATAAATCAACATCTAATCCAAGTCACATTCTCACTCACATTAAATGAGAAACCTAGGATTAGAATCAAACGTAGGGAATCCCCCTTTAAGAT
The DNA here is from genome assembly GCA_031772625.1 of Pinus tabuliformis. NCBI lineage: Eukaryota > Viridiplantae > Streptophyta > Pinopsida > Pinales > Pinaceae > Pinus > Pinus tabuliformis. The sequence goes on along the minus strand of CM062804.1, from coordinate 320,535,929 downwards.
TGGAAATCACTCCCAAACCTAGAAGTGAGGAGCAAGTTTGTTGAGGTGATAGTGGGTACTTTGCCTAATAATACTTTGACAAAATATGTCCATGTCCATGCCAAATAAAATATTTCAATGTCATATATATATATATATATATATATATATATATATATATATATATATATATATATATATATATATATCATAAACAAGATTCTTATGGTTAAAACATTTTATTCATGTGTTGCACAAAATGAAGGAGATGTCTACTGACATCCCTACTGAGTATGGAACTAACTATATAGATATATAACAAAAAATCTTCTAGATGAAATCACTATATATATATATATATATATATATATAACCAAAAATCTTCTAGCTGAATCTTGGATCTAAAAAACACCAAGAGATCGAATTTCTAGAGGGAGGTCAAACCTTTAAGTCTTGCACTATAACAAAGATGCACAACTCAAGGGATTTAATCCCTCTCTACTCTTATAGATTTAGAAACCATAAAAATATAAAATTAATGTGAATACATAGTCCTATGCTCACAATCACCCATAACGTTGTGTTGAAATACCATACAATTCATTTAAAAATTATATATATATATGAAAAGTAAAATATTTTATTAATAAAATATTTAAAACATTAATTAACAAAATACTTAACTATAAAAAATAACTTATTTACCACCAATAATATATGTTAAATTAACAAAATAATAGCCAACCATACCTTTCTAAAAACTCAATCCCCACATTGTGGGACATCTCAATTATTAACCTAATCAATTTTGTCGAACTCAAATAGAAAGTATGAAGAACGCAACATCCACCTCCACCTTACTTTTCTTTGCGACCGTCATCTCACCTAGCTTTGCGCTATTATTATAATAATTAATTAATCATGTTCAAACATGCAGATTTTGAGTGCTTCATATATTCTTTTGTCATCGTCCTCTCAATTAAAATTCCAAGCCAATTTGAATCTACTTATTTTAAAATTTTATTAAATTTCTAATTTCTTCATCAATTACATTATGAAAATCAAAATGCCGCACAATGCATATCTCCCACATAGAATTATATCAACTGTGCATATCTCCCACGTAGAATTATAAGAATGAAAGAAAAATATATAAATGTTTTTTATTATAAAGAAAAAGGTTAATATAAATGTTTTTAATGTTTTTTATTATATTTATTATAAAGAAAAAGGTTAATAAAATGATAGAAAAGGTAAATGAAATGATAAAGAAAATATAACATTGAGAGATGAATAGAAAAACAATTAAATAAATATAAGAAAAGAGAGAAAATTGATTAAAATAATAGAGAAAATTAAAAATGATAATAATTTAGCTACACCTTACGCTGTAATGATGACTTGATTCGGGAAATGTTAATGGGCGTGGACAGAAAGGAATGAAATGTTAATGGACGTGGACAAAAAGGAGACGGTGTGGCCGTGGAGTGCAAAAGCCTTTGAGAGTTTTAGGAAAGGATTTATGTGGCCCTTTGCATAATAGAAAATGAATCTTTTTCTTTCCAATCTGGGTATCCATCATCCCATAAGGATTTTTTATTTTATTTTCCTCTAATAGTATAAAAGATATATGGCAGATGATGAATATCACAAGGATTTTCTATTTTCCATCTGCGATTCCTTTCTCTTAGTCGAATAAATGAAAAAGACTGAATCCAGCTACCAGTGAACATACGACTTGTTTTCCATCATCAACTAATAAACAGATGTTCAAAATCATTAATATGACAGACCAAACGCTGAAGACTTATCATTGAATTCACAGATTCACAAATCCTTTGCCAATTCCATGGCCACCAATCGACCAAAGTTGGGAAAGAATGTTCCACTCTAGAACATACGGAGAGAAAAGACAAACCCGACCATCAGAGGCTGGGTGTTTAACAAATGAAACCCCTTTGTCTGAGTTTTCCACCATTGTTAGAGCCTTTTCAGAGGGGTTGAAATCGAACCAGAGCTTGTACTTCCCGCGGAAAAAAAAAAGTGAATAAAATCCGTAGAGAACATGGGTTCTCAGATCTAAGCTCACTGTTTCAATATCAGTTGAAAATTTCAGAATTTTTTTGATTGAATCTGGATCTCCATCCAAACACAGTTAGCAAATAGTATCGCAAACGCCTATAACAAACAAACTGCACCACACAACACTCGTTGAAATTCACTTATGAGAGAAAATCTGTGCTCATACCACAATGCCATGATTTAAAAATACGGTTGTCGGGAGAGAAATCTTGCAAATGCCACATTCCAGAGATCCTTTGACTGAGTGGACTAGAAAATCGATCCAGAGGTTATAAATTTGACGATGCCCACTACTACAGAATGTGGAGTATACATGGCTAAATTAAAAGTCCATAGTTTAAAAGTTATGTTTTTTTTGCCTTGAAAGCTACGCAAATTCTGGTTATATTTTGAAAAAATTTCGGTGGGATTTTTGTAAATCCAAGTAAAAGTTGTCAAAATTCATAATTTTAGGTGCCTTAGACGTCTTTGATGGTGTTGAATCCATTTCCACCATCAAAAACATAATTCAAAAACTGCATCTACAAAATTTTTGAATTTTTTTTGCTCGGATTCCAGCCACTTTTGACCGTCCAGAGAATTCCTCCGCCTTTGTAGACGACTCCAATTCAAAATAGAGTGGGTGGGCAAATTTCAAAAATCGGTGGGAAAATTTAAATCTTTGTAGAGGTTTAAACTAGCACAACCAAATTTACTAATGTGGTTGATATATGTAGATAGGCTTATATAAAGCGCATGTCCAACCACATTTACCAATGCGGTTGATATAGGTTGATAGGCATATATCAAACACATTAATAATTATAAGGTATATCTTATTAATTAAAGGCTAACCATATATGATTCTTAATAACTATATAAATAATAACAACAACACATACACACACATATATTTCAAACTATAATATAATTAAAATATAACATAATAATAGAAATTACTTATTATTAATAGTACTTATTTATCTCTCACTATTATGTTATGGTTAGTATATATTTATCAATATAATTTTCTATATTAGGAGTATATGGACCATATATATATATATATAAACCCAAAGGATTATTAATATTATAAGCCCAAGGGATTAATAAACGGAAGGGATTACTATAATAAACCGAAAGGGATTAACACTATAGACCCAAGGGATTAATAAACCCAAGGATTAATATTATAAACCTAAGCGATTATTAATATTATAAAACCAAGGGATTATTAGTATTATAAACTCAAGCGATTAGTCAACTCAAGGGAATAATGTTATAGACCCTTATGATTAATATTATAAACCTAAGAAATTAATAAACCCAAGAGATTATTAATAATTATAAACCATGTATATTAAACTATATATCTTAAGCACACTATATGATAAATCTAATATTAGAAACCTCATATTATAAACCGAGTACTTTAAAACCTGTTATTAAACCCGTTGTTATAAACCCAATATTATAAACCCAAAATTGATTTATATTTAACCCAAGGGACTAATATTGAACCATAAGCCCAAGCGATTTATATTGAACCCAAGGGACTAATATTATAAACCCTATTAATAATATTATACCCCATGAATATGAACCCTTAGATTAATATACCTAAGAGATTGATACTAAAAACCCCAGTGAATAATAAATCCAAGGGATTAGTACTAAAAACCCAATGAATTATAAACCCAAGGGAATAATATTAAACCCAATGGATTAATACTATAAACCCAAAGTATATAAACCCTAAGATCAAGAGATTATTAATAATTATAAACCATGTATATTAAACTCTATATCTTAAGAACGTTAAATGATAAATCTAATATTAGAAACCTCATATTATAAATTGAGTACTTTAAACCCTATTATTAAACATGTTGTTATAAACCCTAATATTAAAGCCAATATTATAAACCTAAATATTAAACCCCAAGAGATTTATATTTAACCCAAGGGACTGATATTAAACCATAAGCCCAAGAGATTTATATTGAACCCAAGTGACTAATATTATAAACCCTATGAATAATATTATACCCCATGAATATGAACCCTTAGATTAATATACCTAAGAGATTGATACTAAAAACCCAAGTGAATAATAAACCCAAGGGATTAGTACTAAAAACCCAAGGGAATAATATTAAACCCAATGGACTAATATTATAAACCCAAAGTATATAAACCCTAAGATACATATTATAAACCCTAAAATAAACATGGTTGACCATGGTTTACCATTGTTTATTTTCATATTGACATAATCTTTGTCATAATGCAACGTTGGGCCATGGTTGACCATTGTTGATTTTCATAGTGAGACAATCTTTGTCACAATGTGACATTGGACCATGATTGACTATGTTTGATGATGGTTAACATTGGTTGAACATGGTTGATTTTCATATTGAGACCATGGTTGACCATGATTATAAACCCAAGGGATTTATATTAAACCCAAGGATTAATATTATAAACCCTATGAATAATATTATACCCTAGGTATATGAACACTTAGATTAATAAAATTAGGGGATTCATATTATAAAACCAATGTAATAGTAAACCGAGTTAATACTAAAAGCCCAAGGGATTAATATTATAGACCCAAGATATATAAACCCTAAGCTAAATATTATAAACCTTAAAATAAACATGGTTAACAATGATTTACCATGGTTGATTTTGATATTGAGACAAACTTGTCGCAATGTGACTTTGGAGCATTGTTGACCATGGTTAAACATGGTTGATTTTCATATTGATACAATCTTTTTCATAATGTGACATTAGACCATGGTTGACAATGGTTGAGGACAACTCACAATGTTTTACCATTATTGACCATGGTTAACAATGGTTGACCATGGTTGATTTTCATATTGAGATAATATCTATCACAATGTGAAGTTGGACCATGGTTGACCATGATTATAAACCCAAAGTATTTATATTAAACCAAAGGATTAATATTACAAACGTGATGAATATGAATTCTTAGATCAATAAACCCAAGGGATTGATATTATAAACCCAAGGGAATAATAAACCAAAGGGGTTAATACTAAAACCCCAAGAGATTATGAACCCAAGGGATTAATATTATAAACCCAATGTATATAAACCTTAAGATAAATATTATAAACCCTAAAATAAACAAGTTGACCATGGTTTACCATGGTTGATTTTCATATTGAGACCATCTTTGTCACAATGCGACGTTAGACGATGGTTGATTTTCATATTGAGACAATCTTTGTCACAATGTGAGATTGGACCATGGTTTCCCATGATTGAAAATGGTAGACGATGGTTGACAATGGTTGATTTTCATATTAAGAAAATCTTTATCACAATGTAACATTGGAAAATTGTTTACCATGGTTGACCATGATTATAAACCCAATGGTTTATATTAAACCCAAGTTTTTATATTATAAACCCTATGAATAATATTATATCCTAGGTATATGAAGCCTTAGATTAATAAACCCAAGGGATTGATATTATAAACCCAAGAGAATAATGAACCCAAGGGGTTAATAATAAAATCCGAACGGATTATAAACCCAAGGGAATAATATTGAAACCAAGGGATTAATATTATAAACTGAAGGTATATAAACCCTAAGATAAATATTAAAACTCAATAATAAACATGGTTGGTCATGCTTTACCATGGTTTATTTTCATATTGAAACAAACATTGTCACAATGTGACATTGGACCATGGTTGACTATTCTTAAACCCAATGATTAATATTATAAACCTAAGGAATTAATAAACCAAAAGGGATTAATATCATAAACTCTTGGGATTAATATTATAAACCCAAGTGATTATTAGTATTATAAAACCAAGAAATTATTAGTATTATAAACTCAAGTGATTAGTCAACTCAAGGGATTAATGTTATAGACTCTTATGATTAATATTATAAACCTAAAAAATTAATAAACCCAAGAGATTATTAATAATTATAAACCATGTATATTAAACTCTATATCTTAAGCACAATGTATTATAATTCTAATATTAAAAAACCTCATATAATAAACCCATTACTTTAAACCCTGTTATTAAACCCACTCTTATAGACCCTAATATTAAACCCAATAGTATAAACCCAAATACTAAACCCCAAGAGATTTATATTTAACCCAAGGGAATCATATTGAACCATAAGCCCAAGGGATTTATATTTACCCCAAGGGACTAATATTATAAACCATATGAATAATATTATATCTGAGGATGAGTCCCAAGGGTTAGCTTAGTTGGTCAAAATCAGTGCCTCGCCATCGAGAGGTCACAGGGTCCATTCTCCCCGAAGCCCTTGGGGTTAGGCCTAGCTAGTGGGCCATGGGGCTAGATTCCCTTCAAGGTCGATCAGCCCAGATTTTTCCGTGGACATAGCACCGCCCATTGACCAGGGTGTCCGTGAACCACAACCAAAAAAAAGAAAAAAGTATATTATATCCAAGGAATATGAACCCTTAGACTAATATACCTAAGGGATTGATACTAAAAACCAAAGTGAATAATCAACCCAAGGGGTTAGTACTAAAAACCCAAGGAATTATAAACCCAAGGGAATTATTAAACCCAATGGATTAATATTATAAACCCAAAGTATATAAACCCTAAGAAAAATATTATAAACCCTAAAATAAACATGGTTGACCATGGTTTACCATTGTTGATTTTCATATTTAGACAATCTTTGTCATAATGCGACGTTGGGCCATGGTTGACCATGATTATAAACCCAAGGGACTTATATTAAACCCAAGGGATTTATATTAAACCCAAGGATTAATATTATAAACTACATGAATAATATTATACCCTAGGTATATGAACCCTTAGATTAATGAACTCAAGGGATTCATATTATAAAACCAATGTAATAATAAACCGAGTTAATACTAAAACCCCAAGGGATTAATATTATAGACCCAAGATATATGAACCCTAAGATAAATATTATAAACCCTAAACTAAACATGGTTAACTATGGTTTACCATGATTGATTTTCATATTGAGACAAACTTTGTCGCAATGTGGCTTTGGACCATGGTTAAACTTGGTTGATTTTCATATTGAGACAATATTTTTCACAATGTGACATTAGACCATGGTTGACAATGGTTGAGGATGACTCACAATGGTTTTCCATTGTTGACAATGTTTTACCATAGTTGACAATGGTTGACCATGGTTGATTTTCATATTGAGATAATCTTTGTCACAATGTGACGTTGGAACATGGTTGACCATGATTATAAACCCAAAGGATTTATATTAAACTAAAGGATGAATATTACAAAGCTGATGAATAATATTATACCCTAGGAATATGAACCCTTAGATTAATAAACCTAAGGGATTGATATTATAAACCATAGGGAATAATAAACTGGAGGGGTTAATAATAAAACCCCAAGAGATTATAAACCCTAGGGATTAATATTATAAACCCAAGGTATATAAACCTTAAGATAAATATTATAAACCCTAAAATAAGCATGGTTGACCATGGTTTATTTTCATATTGAGACCATCTTTGTCACAATGCGATGTTAGACCATGATGGATTTTCATATTGAGACAACCTTTGTCACAATGTGAGGTTGGACCATGGTTGACCATGATTGACAATGGTAGACGACGGTTGAAAATGGTTTATCATTGTTCACAATGGTTGAGTTTTGTATTAAGACAATCTTTATCACAATGTGACATTGGAAAATGGTTTACCATGGTTGACCATGATTATAAACCCAATGGAGTTATATTAAACCAAAGGATTAATATTATAAACCCTATGAATAATATTATACCCTAGGTATATTAAGCCTTAGATTAATAAACCCAATGGATTGATATTATAAACGTAAGAGAATAATAAACTCAAGGGGTTAATAATAAAACCCCAATGGATTACAAGGGAATATTATTGAACCCAAGGGATTAATATTATAAAGTGAAGGTATATAAACCCTAAGATAAATATTAAAACTCAATAATAAACGTGGTTGGCTATGCTTTACCATGGTTTATTTTCATATTGAAACAAACATTGTCACAATGCGACATTGGACCATGGTTGACCATGCTTAATTTTCATATTGAATAACATAATACCCTAGGAATATCAACCCTTAGATTAATATACCCAAGGGATTGATATTAAAGACCCAAGTGATTAATAAACCCAAGGGATTGATATTATAAACCTAAGAGAATAATAAACCCAAGGGGTTAATAATAAAACCCCAATGGATTACAAGGGAATATTATTGAACCCAAGGGATTAATATTATAAAGTGAAGGTATATAAACCCTAAGATAAATATTAAAACTCAATAATAAACGTGGTTGGCTATGCTTTACCATGATTGATTTTCATATTGAAACAAACATTGTCACAATGCGACTCTGGACCATGGTTGACCATGCTTAATTTTCATATTGAATAACATTATACCCTAGGAATATGAACCCTTAGATTAATATACCCAAGGGATTGATATTAAAGACCCAAGTGATTAATAAACTCAAGGGATTAGTTCTAAAAACCCAAGGAATTATAAACCCAAGGGATTTATACGAAACCCAAGGATTAATGTTATAAACCCTATGAATAATATTATACTTAGGTATATGAACCCTCAATAATAAACGTGGTTGGCTATGCTTTACCATGATTGATTTTCATATTGAAACAAACATTGTCACAGTGCGACTCTAGACCATGGTTGACCATGCTTAATTTTCATATTTAATAACATTATACCTTAGGATTATGAACCCTTAGATTATATGCCCAAGGGATTGATATTAAAGACCCAAGTGATTAATAAACTCAAGGGATTAGTTCTAAAAACCCAAGAGATTTATACGAAACCCAAGGATTAATGTTATAAACCCTATGAATAATATTATACCTTAGGTATATGAACCCTCAGATTAATAAACTTAAGGGATTGATATTATAAACCGAATGTAATAATAAATTCAAGTTAATACTAAGACCCCAAGGGATTAATATTATAGAACAAGGTATATAAACCCTAAGATAAATATTATAAACCTTAAAATAAACATGGTTGACAATTGTTTACCATGATTGATTTTCATATTGAGACAAACATTGTCACAATGCGACTTTGGACCACGGTTGACCATGGTTAACCATGGTTGATTTTCATATTGAGATAATATTTGTCATAATGTGACATTAGACCATGGTTGACAATGGTTGAGGATGACTTACAATGGTTTTCCATTGTTGACAATGGTTTACCATTGTTGACCATGGTTGACAATGATTGACAATGGTTGATTTTCATATAGAGATAATCTTTGTCACAATGTGACGTTGGACTATGGTTGACCATGATTATAAACCAAAGGGATTTATATTAAACCCAAGGAATAATATTATAAACCTGATGAATAATATTATACCCTAAGAATATGAACCCTTAGATTAATAAACCCAAGGGATTGATATTATAAACCGAAGGGAAAAATAAATCGAACTGATTAACACTAAAACCATAAGGGATTATAAACCCAAGGGATTAATATTATAAACCCAAGGTATATAAACCTTAAGATAAATATTATAAACCCTAAAATAAACATGGTTGACCATGGTTTACCATGGTTGATTTTCATATTGAGATCATTTTTGTCACAATGCAATGTTAGACGATGGTTGACCATGGATGATTTTCGTATTGAGACAATCTTTGTTGCAATGTTACATTGGACCATGGTTGACCATGATTGAAAATGGTTGATGACAACTGACAATGGTTTATCATTGTTGACAATGGTTTACCATTATTGACGATCGGTTATGATGGTTGAAAATGGTTGATTTTCATATTGAGACAATCTTTGTCACAATGTGACAATGGACAATGGTTTCCATGATTGAACATGATTATAAGCCCAATGGATTTATATTATACCAATGATTAATATTGTTAAACCTATGAATAATATTATACCCTAGGTATATGAACCCTTAGATTAATAAACCCAAGGGATTGATACTATAAACTTAAGAGAATAATAAATCGAAGGTTAATACTAAAACCCCAATGGATTATAAACCTAAGGGAATAATATTTAACCCAAGGGATTAATATAATAAATCGAAGGTATACAAAACCTAATATAAATATTAAAACCCAATAATAAACGTTGTTGACGATACTTTACCATGGTTTATTTTCATATTGAAACAATATTTGTCACAATGCGACGTAGGACCATGGTTGACCATGCTTGATTTTCATATTGAGACAATATTTGTCACAATGTGACATTAGACCATGGTTGACCATGATTGACCATGGTTGACAGTGGTTGACAATGTTTCACCATTGTTGACCATGGTTGAGAACACTTAACAATAGTTGACCATGGTTGATTTTCATATTGAGATAATCTTTGTCACAATGTGACATTGAAGCATGATTCACCAAGGTTGACCATGATTATAAACCCAAGGGATTTATATTAAACCCAAGGATTAATATTATAAACCTTATGAATAATATTACACCATAGGAGTATGAACCCTTAGATTAAAAAACCCGACGGATTGATATTATAAACCCAAGGGGTTAATACTAAAACCCCAAGGGATTATAAACCCAACAAAATAATATTAAACCGAACGGAATAATATTAAATCCAAGGTATATAAATCCTAAGATAAATATTATAGACCCTAAAATAAACATGGTTGACCATGGTTTATCGTGGTTGATTTTCATGTTGAGACAATCTTTGTCACAATGTGACATTGGACCATGGTTGACCATGATTAACAATAAGGTCAATAACTTGATAATTAATAATTAATTATAAATTATAAATTATAAATTATAAATTATAAATTATAAATAATAATAATAATAATCATCATAATAATTATTAGTATTATTATTAATTATTTATAAATTATCTATTATTAGTTAATTATTAATATTTTTATTAATTAATAATATCAATAACAATTATTATTATTATTATAAACCCAAGGGGTTAATATTAAAACCACAAGGATTATAATCCTAACAAAATAATATTAAACCCAACAGAATAATATTAAATCCAAGAGATATAAACTCTAAAATAAATACTATAGACCCTAATATAAGTATTATAGACCCTAAGATAGTTAATTGGTCATGATTGAACATGATTAATTATTAATTATTAATTATTATTGATTGACCATAGTTGATGACAGTTGACAATGGTTGACCATGATTAACCATAAGGTCAATAAATTAATAATTATTAATTAATAATAATAATAATTAGTATTATTTTTAATTATCTACAAATTATCTCGTATTAATTAATAATATCAATAATTATTAATAATTAATAATAATAATATTTATTATTTATTATTTATTTATCTATTAAATATTATTAAGAATACTTAATTATTAATTAATTGATTAGTTAATTAATGCATTATTAATTAATTATTACTTTATCTAACTATAGAGATAATATGTCAAAGGAACTTAGCTCAAGTGATATGGTTCACGATTTGTGTCCAAGTAGAGTGGGTTCAAGTGTGCACACATGTTGGTCTTTGTGGCATTTATGAAATATTAGTTCTACCAAGTGAAATAGTAGCATTCCTTTCTATGAAGTTAGCATTGTACTTATTGGAATGTGCTCAATGTAAAATATAAAGTATAATATTGAATTTAATTTTAAAACTTAAAACCTTAAAAACTATTTGAAGTGTTTTAAAACTTAAAACCTAAAATCCTATAAAACAAAAAATTAAAATCTAAAAATTCAATGTAAAATATAAAATATAATATTGAATTTAATTTTAAAACTTAAAACCTTAGTAAAACATAAAAGTAAAAGTAAAATAAACTTTAAAAAAGTAAAAATTTGAAACTTAAAAATTAAATCTAATCTAAAACATAAAATATAATATTAAATTTAATTTTAAAACTTAAAACCTAAAAATCTAAGTTAATGTTCATTTTAACCCCTCAAATATTTTATTTTTCCTTCTCAGAACACCATTTTATTTCAGAAGCTTAGTGTTTTTTCAGAAATTGTAAAGAGGCACTTTCTGTTCCTTCCTGAGTGTACTCTAACTATCATCCCAGCCTAAAAAATAAAAGAAATTGAACTATAAAAAAATAAAAGAAATTGAACTATAACCAGTGTTACAATAAGAGCATTTTAACAAAAGCTGTGTAGGGTTTATGCCTTAAGCTAATATAATTTGAAGTGTGACTAGTGTTACAATAAACACAAGCTTTAATTACCCAGTGTTTATGCTTTAAGCTCACAAGTACTTAAGAATAATTAATAATTTCGTGAAAAAGACTAAATAAATATGAGCAAATAATAAAATATACATTTTAAAATTATTTGCTATTTTAAAGAACCATGGTGAGTATATTAGTGTTTCTTCATTTAAATACTAAATTATTTTCTATTTTAAAGAATCATTGTGAGTATCTCACCCTATTTCCAATGCTAAATGAAAATAGAGTAATACTAAATGAAAATAGAGTAAAAAACTGATCGTGAATGCTTTGGTTCATAATTTGCATCCATTATATAAGAAGCATATATCTCATTTATTTTTTTATTCTGGCAATGCTTTGGTTCTTAATTTGGAGCCATAAGCATACATCTCATTTATTCTTTTTTATAAATGAAAATAGAGTAAAAACTAATCGTGAATGCTTTGGTCAATGATTTGCATCCATTATGTAAGAAGCATACATCTCATTTATTTTTTGATTTTTTGATTGCGGCAATGCTTTACATCTCATTTATTTTTTTAATAATTTCGCTCCATAAGCATACATCTAATTTATTATTTTGCAGTAAAGCTAACAGTAGAGTTGAACAGCCAGAACAATAAGCTGCTACTATTGGGTTTCACCATATTCATGATATAGTTAATTGCCTTTTGTTAATCCTTCAATCCAAGTTAATATACAAACTTTTATTTGGTAGGTATGCCATGTGCAGCCGGAATAATTATTACAAAACTGATCCTTAACTTTAACCTCAATCAACATAATTAAATTAAACCTGAAAGTGGGCCTACACATTGAAATAAAGTGGGCCTACTTGCTTCCTTTTCCTTTACCTTACTCACAACAACCTTAGACTTCCTTCTCGTGTCTTTGGAGTCCTTAGCTAGTTTTTCATCTACAATGACTCTAATAATGCGTGGGTCTTTCTGCACATCAATTGCTTCTTGGAAATTTTCAAGCAGTGTTGGTTTCGCAGCTCTCTTGATGAACTGCACAATATTGGTCAGCATGGCAGATGTGTAGTAGTCAACTGTGATGTAGTCATGAGGTTTAGTGTCTGCCGTGAACTTGTTCAAGATACGGTTAAACCCGTGGTTAAAATCTTTCACTTTTTCTTTTTGCTCCATCTTGAGACTACCCAACTCTTTTAACAACATGGTAGGGGTTTTGTCCTCAGCAAAATTCTCCAAGAAAATTCTCTTGAACATCCCCCAATTCTAAATGGATTTGATAGGAAGGATACGGTACCATACAGTTGCTCTGTCATCCAAGGTACACGGAAATAGTCTACATGCAACATCATCATAACATACCTCGATTGTTTTCAGATGTAGGTAGAACGTATCTAGATGGTCTTATGCCTTCATTGTTTTGTCAAGGTCATACTTCGTTAACAAATTCTCTGTGTGTCTTGGCATCTTGTGCAAGACACCCTGGAATGACAATGGGCCCTATGTCATCCATTCCAATTTTTGATCAGCCATATTGTGCTCTTTTTCGTCCTCCTCCTCTCCTTTTGAATCTCATGGTTCAACCTATGAATCTTTTAGTTCGTCACCTCCTCCATTTCCTTCCCCTCCACTGCCTCCTCTGAAACCTGAGCCCAAGAGTAAGTTGTTAACTTCTTCTCCTTATAGGAAAATAGGAGTTTCCTCTTATTTATCAACAACTTTTGTCAGCTCTTCAAGAGTGGTGAGGATTACTTCTTCAATAGATGAGACTACCACTCATGTGGGTGTAGTCTTTTGCTTCCTCTATGAAGAGGGAAGAGTGTGTACTCCTGGAATCATTCCAACAACTTTAGAAAACTAATGGGTGATGGGACGGACATCACAGATGTGATGATATGAAATTTCTTGTTCGAGTCTAGGAGGTGAGGAGTAACCAACTTTAGAGTTGCGTGTGGGAGAGAGGGAGTATGTGTTACTGCCTTGACCAGATGATTGATAAGTAGGGTTGAGGGGACATTTAACCATAAACTAGTGGTGGCCCTTCTTCTAGTGCTAGAAATGTTGATGGTGCTGGACCCTCCAATATTCAGGGGATCTCCCCGGTATGAAGTCTCAACTATACCTCACACCATTTCTATAGGAGTCCCATCTGGTATGATGACCCGATTTCCATTATCTTAGAGATTTTTCTTAGCTCTTGTTGTTCACGACATGATAGTGTTATGCTTGTAACTTCAAGAAAGTGAGGTGAGTATACCTGGTGAGTGTGTAATGTAAATTTGTGTCCAGGTTATCTTACTGTAAGGGAGAGGGTAAGAGTGAGCCTCTAGATGAGAGGTAGTAATACCACCCAGGGAGGGACACATGAAAAAACAACAAGGGTATGTCCAACATCCAACGGAATAATCCACAACGAATGCGACAGTCGATAAAACCGAAGTGAAAGGAAGAACACATACACCATCCAACAAAGTAGTCCACACAGGGGTGACAGTCATTAAAACCAAAGAAAACAAGAATGGTTTGTCTAATGTCTAGCAGAGTAGTCCACATGGATGAGACAACAATGATAAAAAATACAACACATCTTCAATAATTTAAGTACTAAAATAACTGAAGTAGTTCAACTATCTTAGTAGAAGTTAAGAAAACATGCATTACAAACGTTTAACAAAATTTCCAAGACACATCTATACACCATACATCATTAGCCCCAGTAGTGGGACATTGGAGCCACTCCTCACTCCTCAAAGAACAAACTACAGACTCTCAAGGTTATGTGGGAGGATCTAAGGTGAAAATTCCTTTGCTCATACAATGAGGGGGTATATATAGCTAAGGGGGATACTTGACCCTTGTGACTCTTCGAATTCCCTCATAATTTTTTGACTTCCTATGACCTTTTGACTTACATGACTCTTCAACTTCATATGTGTGGCTCTCGTACTTTCACATTACATTACATTTGATTACAACAAGTATGGCCCATAGTAGTTATGTGGCCGGGATGACTCATGACACAACTCGACATGACACTGCTGACATGTATTGGTTGACTATGGAGTTCATGTCAAGCTGCTATGTTGCTAAGTGATGGTGTGCTCTCGGTGTATCATGCCTCAAGCTCCGCATGGAAAAGTGTGTGGGGTCTTCAATGGCCTTGGTCTTTTCTTAATGGTGCACATGTATGTGTCCCTTTCTCTTGCTACTCGATGTTCTTCATACATTTGTTCAACTGTAAACAAGTCTCCTAGCATACACTCCTTCCTCATCACGTTCGTCGTCACACCATGTTTCATCAATGTACCTATTATTTCAATCACTCATGACGAGATTACATCAAATCCAAAAAATTCCTAGTCTAGCATGATGCATTGTTTTCCGTTTCGGGTGCAGGTGACCCGGAGGGAGGACAAGGCATTGAAACTGCACAGATCACAACTCAGGCCGGGATGTTAGGCTCCAGAGCACTATTAGAAAAACTGCACAGATGTCATTGGGAGGCAGATTTTCATAATCCAGGATAGTAGTGACAGCTGCAAGGTAGAACTAGCTGGGTAGAACTGCACAATTCTTGGGAGGAAGACAAGGTAGAGTGTCAGGAGGAAAGGTTGGGAAATTCTGTGCAGTTTTCAGAATAAGGACTAGGCAGGTCATCTTGGGGTCTAGCTAGGAATATGCACAGTTTCTTTGAGGAAGATAGAGTAGGTAGCGGTAGGCACTGGCAGACATTTTTGTGCAGTTTTCAAGAGAAAGGCTGGATTGCGCTGCGAGGAATTGTTGGTCACAACTGACAGTTTTGAGGGATAGTGTCAGATAGGCAGTAGGGGCCTTCCCGACACAACTGCATAGATTTTGGGATGAGTGCAGAGCGGGGAAACAGGAAGAGTGCCAGTCAAAACTGCGCAATTTTTAGGGACAAAGCAAAGCAAGCCAACAGGGGACTTGCTAGTCAAATTTGTGCAATTTCTTGGAACAATGCAGTGCTAAGTAGCAGAGGCCTGAATCACATGACTGCACAGTTTCTGCAGGCAGTTTAGGGTAGGAAGTTGGGCATGTCTGTGCAATTCTGGAGAGCAGTGTAACCCGGGGTCACAATGAAGTTTAGGTTTCCGGTAGACCAGAGGGAGGCTTCATGAGTGATCTTGTGGGAAGCACAGATTGGATCGAAATTGGGGACAACTTCTACACAATTATGGGAGACAAACATCTTTCTCACTTCTAGGATTTTGCAGTTCAGGTTGTTCCGGAGGGAAGCCTCAAGATTTGCACAGTTTTGGGCAACAAAACAAGGTCACTGAGAGCTGAGACTATGCAATCCAGCTTAGTCGGGGTCTAGTTGAAGGAGGGTTGTCCGGTTGAAATATTTTCATGAAAAATGTCTAAGTGTGAGAGTAAGTGAACTTGTGCATACATAGAATTGTGATCACACATTTAACATGACTCGATGACAAGATACCTCAAATCAACAAGACAAACATGTGCTCAGTGAGCCTACCTTAAAGGTTATGGGTGACAAGTGCAACACTTGAGATAAATCTTAGAACAACCATGACGACACTTGAGCGACAGTGCTTGCAACTTTGTGTCTAGGTACGACAGATGTTCACAGAGCAAAAAAAAGTCATGCACACAATGACAAACCTTCAAAATTTCCAGCACAAGATCGCAAGAATGACATAGAAATCAACATGCCAAAAAGACAATTGGTGGTCGAGCAAGAAAAAAGGGTGTAAATATTCGACAAGAGCTCATGGAATGAGCTTGAGTGTTTGCAAACATCAAGGGAAAAAAAAGGAAGGCTCTAAAATTTGGATGCAGGCCAAAATTTTGGATGGTGTTGCAGCTGCTACAACAGGTTGTCATGCATGGGGTCATGGTGTATAGTTGGTATGGTCATACATGATGATTGTTATATTGATGTGATTATGATTATATATGTATCACGCTAATGTCGACAGATCTTGCATATGAGATAAGCCTCCCGTGAACATCAATGAGGTATGGTTTTAATTTTGGTATCTATTTGGTTTATCTAACATGTTACACTTGGAAGAAGAAGAGAAAGAAAAGATGACGTGAAAAATGGTAGACTACAGTTCCCGTGACTCTCCCTACTGATCAGTTGGGCAATAAGGAGGAGATCATTATCTTGGTATAGCAGATACATTGAGGATTTTGATGGAAGATATCAGGAGTTTCAAAGTAGAAAATGACAGGTTGGTTGAGGCTCAAGAAATACTTGCAAGGGCTCAGGAGAAGTAGGTATAGGTCAATGCCACAATTATTCAAAGATTTTTTAGATTTGCAGAGATAGGGATAGTTGAGGATCAATTAAGAGTAGGAAGAGAAAACTAATGGAGCCTATGGTAGCAGGTCTCAGTTCGGATACAAGTTGGATAGAGGGGATACAGTTAGAGGTGGTAGATCACTGGATACACTTGACAGGAGGACTGGTATGTATGGGCATCATTCTAGTTCCTCATCCAGGAGACATCATCACAATCATCACCATCATCATCCTTATAGGAAGGGTGAGTACTTATCAAAGGAATTAAAGAAATTCAAGCCGCCTACATTTGATGGAGAGATGAAGAAGTCAGAAGATGCAGAGGCATGGTTGCTTGGGATGAATAAATTATTTAGATTGCACAGCTATTCAGAGAACATGAAAGCCAAGATATCCACCTTCACTCTCAAAGGGAAAACATATATTTGGTGGGAGGATGTGAAGAATATGAAGGCAATTCAAGAATAAGAGTTGATTTGGGATGAGTTTGAGAGACTCTTCAAGAAGAAGTACTTGTTAGAGAAGTGCTATGATGACAAAGCCAAGGAGTTTTATAAGCTATAGATGGGTTCTATGACAGATGATGGGTACACTAACAGGTTCTTAAAGCTATTGAGGTTTGTGCCTTATCTCAAGGATGAGAAGGCTAAGATTTAGGGATTCATCAGTGGGCTGCCAACAACATATAGAGACCAGGTTTAGTTTGATGAACCTAGATCATTGGAGGAAGCCCAGGAATCTAGAGCATTGTTATGAGTAGTCAAAGCACAAACCTGAGCCTAAGCATGACCTGAAAGGAAATGATAAATTTAAAGGGAAATGGCCATCGAAGTGAGGAAGACCTCAAGATGAAAGTGAGAAAGAAAATGTGGTTCCTTACAAGAAGTTCAATACAGTTGAGAAGGGACATGGGTCACAACGTGGAGAGAAGCAGATCTAAGGTGATGGTAGAGGACCATCGCAATGTTGGATATGTGGAAAAGATAATCGCAATAAGGATTTTCCATCATACCAGAGTGGTATGCCTCACATCTATAGTGCTCAGGAGGTCCAGACAGTTGGGGATGTTTGTCATAACATTCCTCATATTTATGCAATTGTGGACAAAAAGAAGGAAGATCATCAAGCATCCATTATTGATATGGAAGGTAAGCTTTGTAGTCGAGTTGTTTCTATTTTGATTGATCTCGAATCTAATTATAGTTATGTTAATCCTGACCTGGTGGATAATTGTGGCTTGAGAAAATAAGTGCATGCAAAGTCTTGTTTGGTGCAGTCCCCAGCTTCACTGTGGGAGAAATACCATACCATGTGGGTTCATATTGGGGGATATATATTGAGGAAAAAATGGCATAATATATTGGGAGATATATAGGGGGTAAAGTGTTTTTATATTAGCAGTTACAAAAAATGGAGCTCAAATTTAATGAAAAAATGTAAAGGGGTATAAAAATGTTAATGAAAAAATGGATACCTACAATATCTAGTGAAAGTAAACTAGGGAAGGTGTATTGGTTTCATATTGGTAGCGAGTTAAATAATGTGATTTTTAGAGGCATTTTCCGATATGTAGTCAAATTAAGGGTATTGTTTAATATGCCATGAATGCACGTGATACGTTAGAGGTTTATTGAGTGAAGACCCCATGAGTGAAATTAGATATAGGTACTAAGAAGAGAGTTCATCATTTGGTAAGAGCTTGCGTATTTGAGTCGAATTGTATGCCTACAACAACACATCTAAATGTACTTCCACTGGGATCATATAGTATGATTTTGGGTATGGATTGGTTGTACCTTCACATGACCAAAGTAAATTGTTATGACAAGGCTATTGAGTGCCTGGATGATAATGGGGAGAAGAGAATTATGAAAAGAAATAAGAATCCTAAATTAGTGAGGATGGTCATCGATATGTAGGCTAAGCACAGTTGCAGGAAATGATGTGTGATTTTTGCAGTCCATATCTCTAGTGAAAAGGGTAAGTATGTTGAGGATGCATAAATATTTGAGAAGTACCCTACATTACAATAGTTTCAGGATGTGTTTCCAGCATAGATTCTAGAGTTACCTCCCCACAGGGAAGTGGAATTTTCTATTGAGTTGGTACTAGGGGTAGTACCGACATCAAAGGAACCTTACAGGATGAGTGCACCAGAGTTAGAAGAGTTGAAGTTGCAGATGAAGGAAATGCTTGATAAGGAATACATTAGGCAAAGTGTATTGCCTTGGGGTGCACCAATATTTTTCGTGAAGAAGAAGGATGGTATTCTTAGGTATTGCATTGATTATAGAAAAATGAACAAGGTGATGATCAAGAACAGGTACCCATTGGTGAGGATTGATGACTTGTTTGATCAGTTGAAGGGATCAACTGTGTTCTTGAAGATTGATCTAAGATCAAGATATCATCAGGTACACATCAAGGAAGGGGACATCTACAAGACTACTTTCAGGACCATGTTTGAGTATTACGAGGTTTTTTTAGTTCCATTTGTTTTTCCTAATGCTCCAACTATTTTTATGTGTTTGATGACTAGTGCGTTGTGTCCTTATCTGTACAAGTTTGTTATTATATTCATTGATGACATCTTGATATATTCTAAGAATGAGGAAGAGCATGTTGAGCATTTAGAAAAAGTGTTGAGATTGCTAAGAGAGCATCAATTGTATGCTAAGCTTAGCAAGTGCAGTTTATTTCAGACAGAGGTGCATTACTTGGGACATGTTGTTTCCAAATAAGGAATAGTTGTAGATACAGATAAGATAAGGGATATCATGGAGTGGGAAGCTCATAAGAATGTGGATTAAGTCAAATCATTCATGGGGTTAGCAGGTTACTACAGGAGGTTCATCAGGAAATTCTCTTACGTTACTTATTCGATTACATCATTGCAAAGGAAAGGTAAGAAGCTTGAATGGATGGAGGAATGTGCAACAAGATTCAAACAATTGAAGCAATTGTTAACAAATGCTCCACTGTTAAAGATTGTAGATTTGGACAAAGAATTTGTGGTATGTACATATTCTTGCAAGAGAGGACTTGGTGGAGTTCTTATGCAGGAAGGACAAGTGGTATGCTATGAATCAAGGAAAATGAATGAACATGACCAGAATTATCCAACACATGAGCCTGAGTTGGTAGTTATTATCTATGCAGTGAAGATGTGGAGACATTATCTTCTTGGAAGGAGGTTTGTATTGATGAGCGATCACAATGGATTGAGGTACCTATTTGATGAATCGAATTTGAATGCTAGGTAAGCTAGATGGTTGGCCACCCTCATTGAGTTTCACTTTGAGATCAGATACATCAAGGGTAAGGAAAACAAGGTTGCAGATGCTCTCAGCAGGAGAGTGCAGATGAACCATGTTGCAAGAGTAATCTCGTATGAGACAAATTTACAGGATCAGATCTTACAGGTAGGGCAACAGGATGACATGTATAGGGAGCTTAGGCACAGGTTACAACAACAGGGTACAATTGATCAGGATGTGGACTATCATCTCATAGTAGATGGCTTGGTTAGATTCAGGGACAGGATCTATGTGTCGAATGACAGTGGGATCAAGAAGATTATCTTGAGGGAGTTTCATATCAAGCCATATTCAAGTCACCCATGATATTAGAAGACGTTGACAGTAGTGAAGAAGTTCTACTACTAGCTGAATTTGAAGAAGGAAGTGGCAAAGTTTGTGGCTAGATGTTTGGATTGTCAGCAGGTGAAAGCAAAGTGTAAGCATCCAGGTGGATTGCTTTAGACTATTCTGATTCCAGAATGGAAATGGGAGGTCATTTCCATGGACTTCATTACAGGTCTTTCAAAGACATCGAGGTAGCATGATTCTATCATGGTTGTGGTAGATAGGTTGAGCAAGGTAGCTCACTTCATTCTAGTGAATACTACTTATTCATCTAGTGATGCGACATAGATCTTCATGAGGGAGATCATGAGATTTCATGGTGTTCCGAAGAAGATTGTGTCATACAGGGATACTAAGTCCACTTCCAAGTTTTGGAAGGAGTTGTTTGCAGGTTTGGGGACAAAGTTGGCCTTCAGAACAACTTATCATCCGCAGACTAATGGATAGACAAAGAGGGTCAATAGGAATCTAGAGGATATGCCGGGGATGTACGTGATGCATCAAAAAAGTAGATGGGAGGAGTACCTTATATTGGTCGAGTTTTCTTATAACAACAATTATCAAGAGTCACTAAGGATGAGTTCATTTGAGGAACTGTATGGGTGGAGTTGTAATAATCCCATCAATTGGAGTGATCCAGTGAAAAAGGTTCTTATTGGACTGAACATGTTGACATACATGGAATAGGAAATGCAAGTTATAAAGAAGAACCTAATGGAAACACAAGATAGGCAGAAGAGTTATGTAGACCAGCGTAGAGCATTTAAGGAGTTTAAATTTGGGGAACATGTGTGTTTGTGCATCAAGCCCAAGAACAGATCCTTGAGGATTGGAGCATGTGCCAAGGTGGCACCATGGTATTGCAGTGATTTTGAGATACTTGAGAGGATTGGAGCAGTAGCCTATATACTTGCACTTATTCGGACAGTGAAATTCCATGATGTTTGTCATTTTTCAATGCTTAAAAGATATGTAAAGGATGTTGATCATGCTATTGATTGACATGTATTGCAGGTGGCACCAGAAGGAGAATTCCAGTCGAAACCTCAGTGCATATTACAATAGAAACAACTCATGCTCCGGAACAGAGAAATTGAGCAATTCAAAGTGCAGTGGAAGCACTTTTTGCTCGATGAAGTTACATGGGATATGTCTGATCAGACGCGAGCTATGTATCCTTCATTATTTCTCGGTTAAGGAAAAGAAGTTTTGGTATGTGTACATATGTATGGTAGATATTGTAAATATCACAATGAGTTGTGTTATAAAGCTCCAATAAGTGGTATGTTTGTCATGTTGTCATGTTTTCATGATGGTTTTTCTTTTGAGCAAGTTGTTCATTGTAAATAATGCAATGAGATGGGTTATAAAGCTCCATGGGAAGTATGTTTTGGCTTTCAATGGTTTTGTTGGTTGTAGGTGTCATAGAACACCGAGGATGGTGTTCCCCTAAGGGGGAGGGGTCTATAACAACCCCGAGTCAAAAGTTCATGTAATAAAAGTTAATAAAGGAAAAATAAGACCAAGGTAAAGGGACACTTATTCCAAGCTGAATGTTGGGCAAATATCCTAGTGGGTATCACTTGTTGTGTTTATGGCTAAGGGAAACTGTAAAAGGCTTTGAAAAGGCAAAGAGGCATTAATTGGTATTAGGAGAAAAGGGAGATGAAAGGTCACAAGTTGAATGTGAGGAGGAAATTGAAGGAAAATAGAGGAAAAATAAAGAAATTAGAGGCATCAATAATAAAAAGATAGCATAGCATAAGTTTGTAGCCTTTTGTCAATTTAGTTTTAGAATTATTCTTAGAGAGAAGAAGAGAACTAAGAGGAGAAGGAAAAGCAAGCAAGAAAAGGAAGGACAAGCAAAACAAAAAAAAAAGCAAGCACCAAGCAAGGAAATGTTGGATCAAGTAGCCTCAACATCAATACTTGTAGGCAACAAATTGCATGTATGGTTTCCTAGCTGGATTTAGCATGCATGGCATATGCATGTGTGTATTTTAGTTTCTTTGTTGTCGGTGGCATGGATTTTTATGGGTTTTTTATTGTGGTTTCAGACTTCCCTTGTCATTTCCAAATAGTGATGGTGTGATGGGATTATTTCTCGATGGAGCTATGGATTGCTGGGAGTTTTTGGATTTGGGTGAGGTGGTCTCAAGGAAATCCCAAGGGTTGGGGATGGAGATGGTTTTCTATGGGAAGCCCTTAACAGGTGGGTGGAGACAAGAAAATTCCTCAAGGAATGGTGAAGGAATTATGAGGCATCCAAACTCGGTTTGGTTTTGTGATCTTGGGACTGGTTTAGTTGAGATCATGGTATCATGAGGGTGGAGGTGGTTTAACCACTAGACTCCCTTGGTCTTTTATGGATGTTTTTATTCCATTAGATCCCACATTCATGCTTGGGATATTTCATGGGGGTGATTGGCTGAAAGAAAGATTTGATTCAGCTCAATCTATGGACGGGTGGTACGCGGAAGTCCCTGACTTGGTTGGATTTTTCATAGAGCTAATAAGAGCTAAGTTCCTCTTGCTTTTAATGAGTAAATGTACTTGTTATTATGTGGCTTTAATGGATTTTCTCTCATTGTTATTTATCTGGTTATATGTTGGTTATAAGCATGGTTAATTGACAGATCTAAGTATGGCTCTTAACACATTTATATTAATGAATGTTTAGATAATGAATGCAATACCTAATTGGTGGTACGAAAACTATTGTGAGAGGGCATTGTTCATTCTTGTTTATCCTCATATTAGTTTTCAAATCATTATGTTCAGATTTTCATTCATGACCTGTAGGTTGCATGTTCACCATGTGTTTGACGGAATGTCAATCCCGGTTAGGAGAGGTCAGGTCAAGTCTTGGTTCAATTTTTGGTTCATAATCTTTTCATATATATCATTTTTCATCTTTGGAAGTTTCACTGAGTTCTGGGCAGAGGCCTGAGTCATAGCCCTGAAAAAGTGGCTCAGAATTTAGGGTTTCTAACATAGAATTGATTGGAAAAGTCCACAGTCGCATGGAGAAAGGTTTATTAGTGTGATTGGGGGGCTATAATCGCTTGCATGCCTTGGAAAGGGAGTGACTGGGGCTCTAGATCAGTGACAAAAAGAGTCATCTCAGGGGTTGGATACCTGGAGGATTTGGGTTACTCCTAGAGGTCTTGTAGCCCCTGAGGGAAGTCAGTCGGGTCATAAGTTGTTGAATCCAATTCCTTAAGGTCATTTAGGAGGTTGAGTCTTATTATAGTGACCCTCAAACTGATGAAAGTGGGTCAATGTGGGCGCTAGCGGGTTGCAAAAGAGGAATTTGACCACACTTGGAAACACACTTATCTCTCAACTCTCGATATCATCTTTGGCCAAAAGAAATTGTGAGGGTCTTGAAGAGAAAGAAACCTAGCAAAGATGGAAAAAGATGCAAACCTCTTGTTTTCTGAAGTTTCCCCTTTGATCAACTCCCACATGCGAGTTTTTTTGTGGTCACTAAGGTTTCCACAGGTTTGAAGAAGAGCAGAAGTAGTTGCAGACATTATTAGGAGGATATATCTCTTTGTTGGTGGCTGGCTTGATCTTGGTGAGTCTGGTTTGTGTCTAAGGTCTTGGAAGTCTTCTTTGAAACTGATTCTATAAGAAGAGAGTTCTATGGGTTTTCCCCTTGGAGGGGTTTTTCCCTGGCTTGGAGCCTATCTCTGGTCTTCTCTTGTTGTGTTTGTGATCTCCTTTTTGGTAATTGTCTTGATGATAAATACATAATAAATAAGAATAAGAAGTAACAAAAATATCACAAGAAATTGACAAGATAAGAGAAATCAAATTTAAATAATCCCTAACTAAGTTTCCCTAGATTTCTTAACAGTCCAAGCTAACTGGGCATAATCAAGCAGGTTCATATTTTAATCATGAACTAAACATTGGACAACATAGTCCAGACATTGATTACCATTCAAATACATATAATATCTCATACCAAACATAGGCATAGCATGGAATATCACAGTTCATAAATCAAACATGTAAATATAGTATACATATCTGAGTATTTTAGGATGGTCGACAACCGAAGGAGGGACTTCAACTCTCCACCCAACCATAGGTCAGCTACACTGTAAGTTTCTTACGACTGACCACCCTCGAGCTAGATCCAAAGTATGAGGAGATGCTTACTCAAGGAAATTCATGGCAAAGGTTTGGTCACATACCTAGGAGATGAAGTCCACTATCCTAGTGGTTTAACAACTTCTCTCTGACATTAAGCATTACAATAAATCACTCTCTAAGTTCAATCACAGGGCTTCAACCAAAGCCTAAATGGGATACTGCTTCATTCCAAGAGATTGAATCCATTGATTAGGTGTAGCAAGTACCGCATGGGTTTGCAATCTATTGTATAGGTGGTTTAACAACTCTTCCAGCAAGCACCATAGTGGCTTAAATTTCCCTATCCACGTGTTTTAATATCCATACAACAAGCAACACAAGATTAGGTGATCCACTGAGCTTCCCACTATCCATGAGTCATAGAAACACTGTCTAGTTGCCTTAACACAATCACAGGGTATAAATCCCAAAATTCACAAAGCTTAGAGCTTAGTTACAATTCTAGTGTTTCTCCTTTGTGCTTTCACTCCCTTATTCCTTGTATTCCACATAACATTTTTTCTTCCCCCAATCTCCTTATTCCTTCTCTGTGTGAGCTTCCTCTTCCCAAGGCAGTGTCCCCACCTCAATTCATGAGGGGGATGAGGATGTGTGCAATCCTCTACCCGTATCCCCAATCTCATCGCATCAATGTCTATCAGGGGTGGTAGCTCTATTAGGTTAGAATCGACCACCGACAAGTTAATTAGGTTGACTAATGGCTTCTGGATTTCAATGCATACTGGCTATGAGCTTGTTTATGACACAAAATAGGCCCTCCCCCTTAGGGTCTATATCCAGTGTCCCCTCCTCCACATATCCACCAATTAATTTCTCATTAATTTTCAAATGTTCAACCACAATTGTATAGTTATATTTTCATATATGGTTTGAAATGAAAAAGGGTTGTTAAAAAGTCCTTCATCATCCTCATTTGTTCCTTTAAAATCCCCACTTGAATAAAATCCATCATCCTCATCTATGCTTTTGAAATCTTTGCTCAGGAGAAATCCATCATCCTCATTTATGCCTTTGAAATCATTGCTCAGAAGAAATCCTTCACCATCCTCATTTATGCCTTTGAACTCCTCAATTGGAGGAAATCATTCACCATCCTAATACATGCCTTTGAAATCCTCGCCCAGAGGAAATCCTTCACCATTCTCATTTGTACCTTTGAAATCTTTGCTCGAAGGAAATCCATCATCCTCATCTCTGCCTTTGAAATCCTAGCTATAAGGAAATTATTCACCATCCTCATTTGTGAGTTTGAAATCCGTGCTCTAAAAAAATATGTCATCCTCGTCTATGCCTTTAAGATCTTCGCTCGAAGGAAATCTATCATCCTCATCTGTGCCTTTGAAATCCTCGCTTGGAGCAAATCCTTTACCATCCTCATATGTGTATTTGAAATCCTCTCTCAAAGTATCCCCTCACCATCCTCATTTGTGCCTTTGAAATCCTTGCTTAGAGGAATTCTTCATCCTCTTTAGTGCCTTTGAAATCCTTGCTTGGAGTAAATCCTTCACCGTCCTCGTATGCACTTTTGAAATTCTCGTTCGAAGGAAATCCTTCAATATTCTCATATGTACCTTTGAAATCCTTGCTTAGAGGAAATCCTTTACTATTCTCATTTATACATTTGACATTGTCATAATCCATCATCCTCATATGTGCCTTGGAAATTTCTACTTGGAGGAAATTCATCATTTTCATCCCTTTGAAATCCTCACTTGGACAAAATTCATCATCTCATCTATGCCTTTAAAATATTTGTTTGGAGGAAATTCTTCATCCTTCGCTTCGTCTGTGGGGCCTTCAAAGTCCTTCGAATTAAGACTTTCTTGATTAATATGCTCAATTTCAATAGTTGCGCTTTCATCAAACTTCTTAATATGTGAAAAAGATAAATCTCTATTCATAGTAAAAACATTCCTAGCATATTATTCAATATGAATAGAACTTGTGTACAAATAAGATGTTGATGATGTAGAAATAGAAACTTCACCCTCATGAATCTATAACCTTTCATAGAAAATATAGAATGATACAAATGTTGGCTCTCTCGATAATCTTATAGCTCAAAAAATGAAAATTTCCCTCCAAAAATTACTCCAAAACATATAAAAATGAAATTGAAAATAAAGATCAAATTTATATTATTTATATTATGTTTTAAATACATTTATCTTCTAAAATATATTTAATTAATGTAACATAAACATTTAAATAATAGTGCATTTATATATATATAATTTGTAATCCATTTACATTATTATTACTATTATTAATAATATATTATTAGAATAAAATTATTTAAATTATTTACCAACTTACAATACTATTAGTCAACTTAATTATCTCTACGAATTTATAATATTATTCACTAACTTGATTATTTCTAAAAGTAAACTTTTCTCAAAACAACTAAACAAAACTATCATAATCACTATTATTAAAATATATTATTAAAATAATATTATTTATCATCTTATAATAATTTATTAGCCAACTTGATTATTTCTACAAATTTACAATATTATTCACTAACTGGATTATTTACAAAAATAAACTTCTTACAAAGAAACTAAACAAAACTATCATAATCATGAACCAATACCAAAAGAATTAAATTACATGGGAATTTTAATATGATGTTAAAGAAGCAAAAAATTTACTCTAACACACACACAAAAGAAAACACAACGTTTATAATTCTTTCATTTATAAAGAATTAAAGGAAAAGTGAAGATCACATTATTTACAAATAAATCATAACAAAAAGCTATGGCCTAGATACCCTGTACACATTTTAGCCGTAAGATAGAGTACTTGGTTGACATGGTTGTGGACATTAAAAAGTGTTAAATAGTACACAAAATTCAATGGGCATTCTTCAGGTTCAGGTTATTAAGTGATACACGTTAGTATACTCATCACTCCAAGCTGCTTATTGTTCGTCAAAGACTCAAAAATTAGTCATATATATATTAATTCCTCTGATTAAGCAGGTCTAGTGATTGTGTGGATTTTAATTTGTTTAAAATGCCACTCCAATAAACAAAACAATGCATTTTCTCCCGCTTTTGATAGTAATCAATGTAATTCGATGACATTGCGTATTAAACATACGAGTGGAATTAATGTAATTTGAAAATATTAAATATAGGAGTTATTTTTAGTGTGATTTTTTGGATTTTTTGGTATCAGAATTTAGCGGAAAAATTTGAGGTGAAATCTTGATTGTTTTTATTTAAATCGGTTTTTGTTGGAAAGGCAGAAGAGACAAAGCATGAATTCACACATAAAACACGATTTGTTTCTCTTCTATTGATCACACAGAACATGATACTTACAATGAACCTGGTGAAGAGTATTTAACCTTTTCGACTAGCGACTCGCCTAAAATATCTTGACATGCAACCACACACTAAAAGTAGCCTATCACTTAACTTGACTTGACTCAATCACTCAGTTAACTAACTCTCTATGTTTAGCGAACTCCTAATGTGGGAGTAATTACAATTTCTAACACTTCCCTTTAATTACGACCGTATGACTCAACATCACTCAACTATGCCTGCTAGGCTTACAATAGAAATTGACTCAATTATCACTCAAACATGCCTGCTGGTCTATGTCTCAACTAGGCTTACAATGACTCAAGACTTTCACAATTTTGCATTTTCTTTTTCTCTTCTTCCAAATTTTAAATCCTTGAAATTGCTTCATTCTTTGTTGCGCTTTCTTATTGTAGGCTCCATATTCCTTTACTTGTTGTTGCTGCAATTTTTCTTTGACTTTTCTTGAATTTGTGCTGAAACACAATTTGATCTTGTCTACTACATCTTCCTCTTCAAACATTCGTTCAACCATGGACTGTTGCCATAACATTGCATCTTCAAAAATGGTTTCAATGCATTCATCTTTGTCTTTCATATCATTCTTTTCACTTTCATCATCAGGTACTGCTGCTTTTTTCCTGTAATCTGCACACTCAAGATCAATATTCACCATTTCATTCAATTCTTTTATTCCAGCTGCTTCTTTAAGACTCACATCAATTTGTTCTATTGGTTTTTGAATCCATTCTTCAATGAGCTTCAAATTTGCATCAAATTTATTAACAACCTTGCTTTCAACTTCTGCTCCCATGCTATTTTGAACACCTGCATATTCAAAAACAATGTTAAAAACATCTTTCATATGACTCTCTTCAGTGAGAGTTTCTTGCTCTACATCTGCCTTCTTTTCAACTGCATGGAGGTTGTCTTCCACTATTACACTGTTAGTGGATATTCTCATAAAAACTCTTCAATCATTTTATCCTATTCTTGATCATCAACTGTTGCTAGATGACATACTACTTCATGAGCAGTTCCAACTGCTTCATATCTTGCTGCTATAGTGGCAACTTCAACCTTCAATGTTTCATCAAACATTGCGCTTACCATATTGTCACAATTAATCCCTGTTTAGAAAAAGAAACCACACATAACATCAACATAATGTTCATCCACATTATGGTGGGATCTCCGAGCATGCATGTACTCATTGTCAATTTCATTGACAATTTCAACTTCACCAAATCCATTAGCTACGGTTGGATTCACCAATTCACATCCAACTTTGCAGTCACCATCCACATGTGTTTCATCGCAGTGGGATTCACCACCATTTGATTCATCCACATTACAGTGGAGTCCTTGAGCATTTATTTACTCTTGCTCTGTTTCACACACAGAGGCTTCAACTTCTCTTTCTGCAATATTTGATTCATCTTCTTTATCCATATGCATGCTTGAATAATGGGTTTCAATTTTATGGTTTTGACAACCATCATCCACTTTTGAGTGAGATTCTCCAAGCTCTGTTTTCCTCTTAGAGTCTTGCTCATCTACTCTCAGATCTGCAGTTGACTTCTTTGCTTGTGACATAACCTGTTGTTGCATGTCACTCTCCCTTGTGCCAAGCTCTGCTTCCAAGATCTTCCATGCTTCCTTGGAAGTTGCAACTTTTGCTACATTGCACAAACACTTCTTCTCTAATGCATACTTTATAGAGTTCAATGATAAAACATCACGTACTGCATCATATGGGTTATTAGATTCATACTCAATTAACTCTTTAGCTCTAAGAAAAGTTAGCATCTTGATAACCCAATGATCAAAACATTCATCTATAAACAACGAAGGTGGTAGTAAATCAAAGCTACACCAATCACCCTCCATTTCTTCTTTGTCCTCTGCTAAACTTCTCAGTTCCTCGGCTACGCCGTGAACCTCTATAACCATGGCAATGATCTTTGCCTATTCTTTTCGATTCCTTTTCTTAGTTTTCTTCAATCACGCTTTGCGACCCATGACTGTTGTCATTCCTTTTCTTATAGCTACTTTGCTGATTGCAAGAGGCTATCTTTCATATCATCCCCAAAAAAAATATGATTTTCAATATGCGCCCCGTAAGACACAATCTTCACCCAAAACATTGTTATGCTTGACAAGAAAACCAAATAATTTTGTGAATTGACGGACATTACAAAACCCTAAATTCTCTTGCAAAAAACCTTGTTGTTGTCATAAATTCTCTTTAAAAAAATCACTTTAAAATCTTCCAAAAAAATATCTCCAACTTTTACAAAAGAACAACCTTTTGGAATAAAATATATGCCCGAACCTTTTAATCTTGACTTTCTAATAACCTTCAACCTCAAATAAAAACCTTTTCTTCAAATCATTGTGGAAGCGTTTTAAAAAATTACATGGGCTTTTTTTTTTAATAAAAACACTGATTCCAAAACCTTCGAATATTGTTTCAAACTTTTATGATAAAAAAACTTTTTATAAATCTTTCCTTTAAAATTTACCTTTTCAAACCTTTTAACTTTTCAAACACACTATGTCGAAGCACTTTAAAAACCTTTCGACTTTTCAAAAATAATAAATATTATACGCTTTGAATTTTCAAACCTTCTTCGGTGGCTTTCTTAGTTACAAACAAACCTGTCATAGCCAATACATCCAAACCAGATATCATAGCTAATATATCCAAACCAGGTAAGGAGGAAGACAAGAGAAGGTGTCCACCACACAACCTACACTGGTTAACAAGTTCAGCTTTATATTCTGTGTTGTTTAACACTTTTTAATGTACATAACTATATGTATCTTTGGCTAAAATGTGTACAGGGTGTCTAGCCGACCACTGTGGCCTTTGGTTAGGCCATAGCTTTTTATTTTGATTTATTTCTAAACAATGTGATTTTCACTTTTCATTTAATTGCTTATAAAGGAAAGAATGATAAAGTTTTGTGTGTGTTGGAGTTACATGTCAAATAGAATGCTTTAATCCTTCCTCAACTAGTTCGAGACAGCAATTCAAGACTGCTACAACTGGATTTAGCATAGATGCTGTCAAAGATCCCAACTCGTTGTTATCATTTACATTTTCTGCTAGAATTCCTGGAACCAATACTCGAAGAGGAAGAAGCCATTCTAAGCGCACCCCTTTCATTTTGGCATGAACTTGACAACACTCCAGTATAATTTGTTTTCTCGTTTTTCTCTTTCATCAATAGAAATCTGTATAAGTTGAGTGTAACTATAACCTTTTGCAGGCTTTAAAATAAGCTCCAAAAGTTCCAATACATCTTCAGTTATGAATGGTGTTTGTAGATGTAAATTCCTGTTATTTGAATTCGGTCCTTGCACTTTAGAAACATCATTCAAAGTATCATTTATTTCCTCCTTAACAATGGCTAAGAAAAGTGAAGCCACTGATGGATGATCGTTGTTTATAATGAGAAGCCATTGATGGATAATTGTTGTTTATAATAGTGGCATAAGGAATTAGTTTTCAATCTGTTAGGGGTCATGAAATTTTCAAAGGGAAATTTATTTCCCTCAATTGTAAATTTTATAAATTAGAAATAATAAGATTTGGATATAGCTCCATGCGTCCTAATTTTAGAATTACTCTGCTGTTGGGATACTTTTTTAATGAGCTACAGTTTGGCCCAAGTAAACCTGTGTAAATGTAATAAGTGCCCAGTTGAGGGGTTGGGCAGTTTTGGGCTGATGGACAGATGTCCCATTTGGTCCTGTTCAGTTAGGATATTCCTCTTTCTAACAGATGGCTATGTAAGTGTCCACAGTTAGAGTTTAGAGTTTAGAGACAAAGCTGGGAAGGAGAGTCTCAGGAATCAGTGCAAAAAAATCAGCTCAAGAGGAGTACTTGGGCTCTGCTCGAAAATAGCTGAAACCTCATCTGTCATTTGTAAATATATCTTTTGAATTATAACAGAATCAAAAAAATTCTTCTATGTTTTATTTGCCTCCAAAATTTTTCATATGTTTATTTACCTGTGTCTGTATATGTGTAATTGTCCTGTCTAGAGGGTGTAAGATTCATGAGATGGAAAATATAGCAAGTAGATTATGAACAGAATTACATATGCAGATTCCAGTACCGTGCCCGCCCGATTAACTATAGAGATCAATAGTTCCTGGGCTTGATTAATCCTTAATATGTTAATCGCCCAGCGCTCAATAACGTGTTTATAAAAAGTAGGGAAATGAAATCTTCTGTCAACTCATTCTTCACTATGGGCCAGAATGTGTTCCGGATCCGGCGAGAGCTTCGATGTCGGTCAGATCTCCAGGTATGGCGTCACGGCCCTCGAACAGCTATGCGATGGAAGTATGGTTCTTGGCCCTGGAAACTCCTGCGCAATGGATGTATGGCCTCTCGACCGTGATAGTCGCCTGCGTGGATTGTGTATGGCTTCTCGGCTTAACCAACGGCCTACAACAACAAATGTTCACTCCGCCTTCCTATTTTGATGTTCACGGCAGTCCTTCGTCCCCCAATATTTTTGATTGCGCAGATCTCGGTGGTCAATGCATATGTAGGATCGTGAGCCCCTTTAATGTATGAAACTCTTCGGCCCTCCAACAGAGGCTAAGTATTACTGATTCGAACCCTAGAAATTCGATACGTGCGCCACATTGGCTGAGAGAGGATAAATTACTTATAGGAATGAAACGTGCCAAAAATAACCATCGAGAATGATCTGAAGAGAAAATCTCGATGAACAAATAGAAAGACTTAACCAGATGGGTGTTTAATCACTCCGGCTGCCGATGGAATTTGACTGCGAAAATCATGGCCATTTTGTACATATAGGAAAGAAATTACTTATAGGAATGAAACGTGCCGAAAATAACCATCGAGAATGATCTGAAGAGAAAATCTCGATGAACAAATAGATAGACTTAACCAGCTGGGTTTTTAATCACTCCGGCTGCCGATGGAATTTGACTGCCAAAATCATGGCCATTTTGTACGTATTTCACGCCTAAAAGATTTTTATCCATATTTTTATGGATGGTTTGAAATTTATAAAAAAAATTATTTGAAAAAATTAAATTCTTATTTCTTTATTCGAAAAAGTTTTAATTCTTATTTATTTCCGTTTTATTTTTTACTTACCACTGACCATTACCGGATAAAGCTAGACAGTAGCCACCCAAGGTCAATAGGTTGCAGCGTGTGGATTCAAAATCTCATGTATACATTATATATTGCTGCCTACACAACAAGAAATAAAAAACAATTAATCTGAAATGAAGCTTGGCGTTGTAGTAGTTTAGTTGAAGGCACACATATAGAACTACAGGATGATTGGACTTGGGCTTTGGAACCCACTTGCAGTCTGTGAATCTCCGACGGATATGGGGTTTTAGGGCCCTCCGAACTCAAAGAGTCAAGACTGATTCGCTTCCTTCCGAGCATCAATTTATTGTTCGCTAGCAAACTACTAATTTGTTAGTGTGCATCTACAATATTACTCAATGCTTACCAGAACTTAATGCTTACAAGCACCGGAGGTTAGCTTTCCTCTTTAATTTCATTAATTGAATTTGAATATTTGTTTTTCAAAACCAGACCGTGAAACTCATTAATAAAACACATATCTGTTGTAAGCCCCCGAGGTTAGCTTACCCCTTTATCTTCATTAATTGAATTTGAATATATATTTCTCAACCGTGAATCGGCTGAAGATTGATTGTCCGTGGTGAATTTTATGTTTATTATTTTTTTAACACATTAATAAAACACAAATTCTAATATTTTATTATTATTTTTTTTATAAATAAGAGAAATGAGTATTGAGAAGGAAAGTCCTTTTTTATTGAGTTTGAATGTTTTTAATTAATCTAATTTTGTTTTTATTATTGAGTTTATTTTGATGAATTTATTAACCAGAAATTTTAATATTTTTATTATTGAGTTTCATTCTTTACCTTTTCGTAAATTGTAGGTGGTGTGATTTAATGGGTTTTTCAGTACCGTTAACTTTTTTTTAGATAATTACAGTCTCTAGTGATTTATGCACGCAGCGTTGCATTCATTAGTTTTTGATTTTTTTCAATGGCTGCACTTGGGGAGAAGTTGTTGATTATAATCATATATCTCTAGCCCTTTTAATGGTCATGAAGTTGACGCTCTTGTAGTAATGAGTCTTATTTTAGCCCTTTTAATGGTCATGAAGTTGACGCTCTTGTAGTAATGAGCCTTATTTTACTGTGTTGATATTTGGTGGAGTAGATTTTCCCTTTTATTGCCAGGCCATTTTGTTTTAATTTGGTGTTTGTTGTCATTTTATCCTTTTACAAATTCCATTTGAAATTTAATAATAATTAATCTTTAGAAGGCTAGAAAAATACAATGCACTATACTCAAGACAATTCAAAAACACAAAGAGATTTACAGACCAACTAGAAACCAACTAGAAGTGTGCATACCCAGAGAGCGCAAACAACTTCCCTAAGCCAAATCAAAGTTGCATGAAAGAGGGATTCAAACCATCACAATTCCTAAGCATGAATTCTCAAAAGATTAGGATAACAAGAAAGCAGCTTTGGTGTGTATGTGCGTGTGGGTGTCTTTACAAACAAGCATGAATTCTTAAAATCTTAAGATCACCGGAAATCATATTTGGTTTGTATGTGTGTGTTTGTCTTTGCACACATTGAGAAATACCCACAATTGCTTTTTACTATTCTAGATATGCTTTTTGCTTTTACATATTACAAATAAGATTTAAAATTAACACATGTTTTTAAAGAAAATACTAAAGAGACAATCATTCTTTGATCTAAGACAAAAATATTTGGAAAATTATGCTAACAGGTAAAAGATTTTCAAGGCATTTTCTCACTATAAATTATAAACACTAAATAGAAAAGGTCACACACTAATTAACAATAAGAAAACTGATCAGACGAATAATTTTTTCAAGGCATTTTCTTACTATAAAATATGAACACTAAATAGAAAGGTTCACGCACTCTTTAACATTAACAAAACTAATTAGACAAAAAAATACCATAAATAACATATTAAATAATAGCCTTTTTTGTTATTTAATCGTTTATGTTGTCATTTTTGCATTTACAAATTCCATTTCAAATTTAATAATATATTTTTTTTATTAAGATTTTTAATTTTTTTATTATTAAAGTTGCATTTTTTAATATAAAATGAATTTAGGGTTTTGAATTTTGTTTGGCATATTTGAATTTTATAAATTTATTTATTATTTGTGTAGTTATAGTAAATTTTAACTATATTTTGGAAAATTTTAATTAGAAAATATACATATTCGAGATTATTCTTGATTTATAATCTATATTAATGATATTCTAATTTGCTCTAAAAATATCTAAGAGCACTTGAAGCATCTCCAACATTTCTATGAATTACTTTATCAACATCAATTAATTTTACCTCAATCCAGAATAGAAATAGGTAAAATGAGAATAGAATTCTATGATTTCAGAATTAGTAAAAGAAAGTGTTTTAGGCTCAGAAAGTAATTTAGGCCATTTCACAAACGATGAACATATGACACATTCCATAGCGGCTTGAAGTAAATTTTTAGTTAGTGGAATTACTTTGGACTCACCACTGCTACTTTCCACCACGAGTACATATGCATAATTTTCAACATATTTTTTATAAAATAACATTTAGATTATATTTATATCTGGAAAAATGTCTTAACATATACAAGTTGAGTAGACTTAATGGTTAAGAGTATGAGTTTCCACCTAAGAGGTTACATATTTAAAACTAGATGGGGTTAGAGTGTGTATGCCTTCATAGACTTAGTATTCAAAATATGTGATATTTTTAACATAATTATGTTATTGAAAGGTAGTTTTTAATCAAGTCTTTATTGGTGAACGGTTAAATATTATGAGAACATCACTTGTGAAGGGAAAAATTATATGACAAGTAAAGAGAAATCCAAATTCCAACCCTGGTTTTAGTTATCATGCCCATGAAAAACAAAGTTAGTCGGTATTCTTACCCCCTTTTCAGAATTCTTACTCATAAAATTTTGACTACATCATTTGTAATCCCAAATGTGTGCAATTTATAATCGTTTAGTGCCATGTTTGATGAAGTGTAAAGGTGTATCTTGGATCCCTAATGATAGGTCATGGAAAGTCTTCTTAGCTTCATTTTCATGGTGTTTGGTTTTGTGGTTTTGCCGGCTTCCTCTTGGTGGGGGGCTAAGTCACATGACACAATGACATGAAGGATTCGTAAACACAAATATCCAACATTAAACACTACAACCCCGGAAATAGGACATGTGTGACATGTTATATATATATATATATAGCCTTATCCATATTTTTTAGAAATTAAAAAATTTACAAATATGAATCAAATAATCATCATAATTGTGTAGAGTAACATTTATTGTTATTACCATGTTTTTAGTGTTTACATATTACAATGTATTAATGAGTATTTGCATTGAGCAAACCACTTCATATGTTTCCCTAGAAACCTAGCCTCATCTAGCTTTCCTGAACTACTCACTTCGCATCTACAAGCTTCAATCCTTTTCCCTTGCCTGCTGGAACTATGCAATGCACAAAAATCCCAACCTCTCTTAGCATCCAAAACTGCATAGTGGTTTCCTCTAGTGTCCTTCCCTGAGTCGGAACCCACTTTCTCCAGAAATTGCACAATTTCGTCCCTTAGGCATCTTAATTGCCCAATATGCCTTGCATCCTGAAACTGCGCAGATGTGTCCTCATAGGGCCTTATCCGACATTAGTCACTCCCTGCTTAAATTGCGCAATTGTGTCTCTCAGTGGCCATGAAGACGGATGACATGCTAAATGAATCTCAAGTAGCTGGGGAGAAAGAGAAGGAGACCAAGGAACCCAGGGTATGATAGAAGATTGAGATCGCATGAAGACTCCATCTGATGCATAACCCTTTGGAGGGTAGGGATGGAAAATGAAAAAAATATTTTCAAATACACCTCTTAGTGTAGCATGAAGGACCTCTTATCATTTTCATATCATTATGTCTTTAATGACATGCACGGTTGCAATCACTGATAGTCATTCCATGTGTTTCCTCTAAGTGTCTTGATCCCTTCCACTTATTAGATAAAGTGTCATCTTTTGGCATGTTGGTTGTTATGTCATGTTTGCAGGCCTTTCTGGTGACCTCGAAGGTTTTTATTTATGTATACAAGTTGTCCTCGCCATTTAAACACCTGTTTCACTCATACACAAAGTTTTAAGAATTGTTGCACGAGTGTCGTCACAATTGTCCTAAAGTGTCGCACTTGTCACTTTTAAGTCCTAAACAGTCTCAAAGAGAGTAATGATTTTTCTTTTTGTTCCAGTGATCTATGTTATCATGTTGTCGAAGTATGCTAAGCGTGTCATCACAATGTCAAGTTCCTCACAAGTTCATTTTCCTCCCACACTTAGCCATTTTCCTTAAAATCCTTCCAACCAGACAACTCTCTTTCACTGGACCATGACTGAGGTGTAGACTGTGCAATCTCAACCCTGAATGATGTTGCTATACTACCTGGAACTGCGTAGTGCACAGAGACTGTCCCCTAGAGTAGTTTCATTATGCAATCCTAGAGTTGAGCAACCTGCCTTCCTTCCTAGAATTACATTGAAGCTACCTCAAGCCTGACCTGAACTATGCATTTCACAATATCAGTCATCAAGCCTCCTCCTTACCTATTGGAACCCTGCAATGCATAGAGAACTTGTCCTACTTTTCCTCTCAAAACTGCGAAGATGTGTTCCCTAGTGTCCTCCCTCAGTCCACCCTCAATCGGGACTCACTGATCTCAAAAACTATGCAGAGTTGTCCTCTCTAGTCCCTCTGCTACCTAGTCCTACCTTCCCTCAAAAAATGCACAAATCTTCCTCCCAGGGTCCTACCTTGCAGCTGCCATTGATGATCTTAATTACGCAATCCTGCCTCCCAATGGCCTCTGTGCAATTTTCCCCAATAGTGAAGATTGTGTTTAGGAGTTCCGCAACCAAGCCTGAGTTGCGCTCTACGCAATCTCAGTCACCAGTCTCCCTCCCTGTCACCTGAAATTGCTTAATGTGTAGTTACTGGGCCATCTTTCCTAGCTTATCACCTATCTCAAGCTTAGCCCATGGATAACAGTGCATCATATTAGACTAGGGAGTTTTTGGATTTGATGTCGTCCCATTATGAGTGAATTGCAAGAACAGGTACACTGTTAGATCACTACAAAATGATGAAGAAGAAGGAGGAGCAAACATTCTATAATACTCACTTACAACTGGATGGACAAAGAATATTATCAAGCACAAGTAAAGGGAACACATGCATGCAACCACCTCTCAATACCAAAGATCATTGATGACCCCGCATCTTCAAGCTATGCGGAGAAGAGAGATCATATCCAAGAACACATATATCACTTAGCAACAATAACGACTTGACATTTCCACCTCAACAAGTTAGTCCATGTCAAAAATTTCATGTCAAGTCGTGTCATGATTTGTCAAAGGCCACATCAGTATTATGAGCCATGTCTATTATAAATTGAATGTAATATAAAGTAGAAGTCCAATGGACACACATGAATATGAAGAGTCATGTCAGTTGAAAATTCATAGGATGTTGAATAATCATGAGGGTAGTTGAAGAGTCACAAGGGTCATGCATCACCCTTTATTATATATACCCCCTCCTTGTATGAGCAAAGGAATTTTCACCTTAGATCCTCCCACGAATCATAAAGAGTTTTCAGTCAATTCTTTGATGAGCAAGGAGTGGCTCCAAAGTCCCACTACTGGGGTTAGTGATGTATGATGTACAAATGTGTCTTCGAACATTTTCTTAATACATAAGCATGTTCAGGCCAACACGTTTTCATGCATGCCTTGTGGATGTTTGTAAGACTATTCTTTCAGCATTTGTAATTCATGTTTGTTTCACATGTACTAAGATAGTTTAACTATTTCTGTTGTTTTAGTACTTACCTTGTTGGGTATGTATTGTATTGATTATCACTGTTGTCTCATCCTTGTGGACTACTCCGCATGATACTAGATAAACGTTCCTCGCTTACTGGCTATAATGACCGTCACATCCATGGTGGGCTACAATGGATGGTGGACAGGTCGTCCCTTGTACTTTGGTTTTAACAGTTGTCACGTCCATTGTGGACTATTTTTATGGATGCTAGACAAACCTTCCTGGTTCACGTGTGTCTCTTCCTCGGTGGTACTATTACCTCTTACATAGAGGCTCACTTTTCTCCCCCCTTTTACAGTAAGAGAACCTTGACACAATTATGTTACGCACTCACCAAGCACACTTACCTTGTTGTTTGAACATATCAACGTAACACTCTCATGTGCTGATAGCTAGAGCAAAGGAAGATCTCTAAGTATATGGTAACCGAGCCTTTATATCATATGGGACTCCTACACAAAATGGTGTGAGGTCTAGTTGGGACTTCATATCTGGGAGATCCTCTTGGTTGACGGATTCCCAACACTGTCAACAAAATGGCACTAAAAGAAGGGCTAGATGACAATATGAGCTCGTTGCATCTAGTTTGAATCTCTTACCTAAAATGGCTCATGCACAAATCATACTCCTGGGGTGTTTCTCCAAGTTTTTCCTTGATCAATTTTCACCCCTCGATGAGCTTCTTGATCACTTGTACTAGTTAAAGTTTGATAGTGAGGAAGGAACATCCATAACCAAGCACATTTCCGATTTTCTTCAATTTTGCGAACCTTAAGAAATTGATAATGAAGAGTCTTCTTGCGTGATTTTCTTCCTCACCCTTAAAGGTCATGCTAATCGGTGGTGCCATAACTGACCACCTACTTCCATCCATTCCCTTCATCCTTTCCTCAAGGATATCCATCAAGCCTTTGGTAAGTATAACTACTGATATGTTTGTGGAAGGATCAATCTCTTAAGAATGGAACCTAACAAATTAGTTGAGAATTTTTCTGATCAATTCCTTCACCTTTGCTGTGAAATTCTGGATGAAGATTTGAACTAGGATTTCTTGAAACAAGAGTTTGAGTGCTTGGTGCTTCTTTCTTCATACGGTGAACCTGAACCTCTCGATTTTTTCTTCCCCAAATCTTGTGGATCATGAGGCACCTTAGATTGTAGAGGAGGAGCCCATTACCTCATTTGTTCCTTATCCTCCTCCTTTTCTTGTCTCAATGTGCGCGCCTCCTTGCGGTGATCATGAAACTGGGAAATATTCGAATCAAATCTCCAACCCATCTTCTCATCTGCCTCCCACTTCAATGGAGGAAATTCCAGAATGGCTCAGGAATCCTACATCGAAGACTCATTCCTCAATTTCATAAGAGGATTTCACCATTAACAACTCTAATCTTGAGACTAATCCAAATTTATGCTATCCTCTATCTTCTTCACATCATAACTCCTTGTACCATGACTCAGTTGATCAATCTGCTTCACCAGTCAATTTTTTAGATTCTCTTGATTCTCAAGTTTCTTGCTCAAATTATGATTAGGCACAAAGCAGTCACATCACGCATGTAAAGGAGAAGAAAGGTGAGGACGCTTCCAATTTTTTTCTCTTTATTTCAAAATTGTCTGCATCAAAACAATGAATTTCCATTCTTGAATGACCCTCAATCTGTTAATCTCGGTGGAACATCTTGTACAACCAATTCTTTCAATCAACCCACAGCCTTGGGAAGTAATCATTCTAATGCTTCCATATGCCGTGACGAATGCCCAAGCACATCAAATGATCTTTCAGTTTCTCATAAAGATTCAAATTTAGATCTAGAATAAGCTTCGGTCAAAGAAGATGTTCATATCAAAACTTTCTCTTCACCTCACTTTCCCTTGTGTCCTATCATTTGCAATGCATCTACATGTGGTGGAGATAGTCCATGTTCTCTTGCTTCTTCATCCAATGATTTATCTCCTCGATTCACACAAGGCGATCATGCTGTCCATGATGGAATTGAAAATAGTCAAATCATAGAGAACTCTTCCCACCCCTCATCATCTCTTATTTTGCAAGAAGACAACCTCTCAAATGAGCTTACTCATGAGATCTCACCAATGCATTTATCTTTGAATTTGATATCAGAAGAGTCCCTTCAATTGGGTAATATGATTATTATTGAAGCTAAAAAATATGGTGAAACCTGTGACAGAGATGGCTTCCATCCAGAGAGCAGTTTTGAAATTAGCAACAACAACCACCCTCAAACCATTCATGATCTAGTTCAGGCTTCAAAATGCGATTATACAATTATGGAAAGTTTTAGGACCTATCAGGGAGTCGATGCACTTCAAGGATCTCGTGACTTTGGTAAGCCCCCTAAACTAAATCAAATTTGGTTTATCTCACACAATATGTCTATCTATATGGTTTCATTCGATGTGAATGCTCGTGCAAAAAATGTTTGGTATTCAAGGTGTGATCTCTCAAATTTTCAAATTTTCACTTATGATTGAACTCAAGGATTTGTTATAGTTCATTCGTCTTCATGAAAATATATCATATCAAACTCAGGTTGAGAATGTCTATCTCTCACGAAATCATGGAATTATGAAGTTGGTCATCTCAAAAACTATCTTTCTTGCAAGAATCATACTTATTGAATTTCTCCCTTAATGGTCAGCCCCTCGGTCTTCTTGCGAATCTTGTATTGCAAATTTGCCATCTCATCGCACCCAAAATATCTCTATGTGATAATGGACGCATAGTTTGTCACACTAATTAAGTTCTCCATTCACCATGCCTGAACTGGTTTCATATCTTCAAGTTGCTAACATCCTTTTTAAACTCTTTTGATGACTATGATGGTTGTACAATTTTTCACCTATTGTAGGAAGGTGGCCCTTCATATCTTGGCTCGCACAGAACTTGGTTCAATTGTTCAAATTAATTTTTCTTCATTTATTGCAAACTAGGAATTTGATGCTTCAACTAGCTCATCTAATCATTCCTCTATCATGGGTGACTATCATTCAACTTATCATTTTCCCATCAGTGCATCCAATGACAATTGCTTCACACTCTTTGATCTTCATTGTTTAACACCTCTCTATTCATATTTTTTTCAAGAATATGAGACACTTCAACCTTCATTGATGGTCATGGTAGGTCCTCATTATCTTGGCATGATTGTCGAGGATGATTAGATATATTTTCCCATACAATATTCCCATCGTGATCCTGTCTCTTGAATAAAAAAATTTTCCTTTCAAAGATCACGAGGCTTTCAAGATAACCATCATGAATTTTATGATCCAATTGCTGAATGGTAGGAAAAATATTACTTCGAAAGCTCTGTTGCAGGCATCAAGTTTCAATCCTTCCTCACGCTTGCTAAGAAGCTTGGTGCAGATGAGGACAAATCCATAAGAGGCTTCTGAGGTTTTTTAAAGAATGGTATTCATTGAAAAGTTAAGCCTATGGATTGGATGAAAGTAGTGGTTATAACACATCTTTCTACCCACAAGAATCACCTTCCTTTTCCTGTGCAAGTTTTCCAATTTTTTATATCTTATGTTCCAAACCACTCTTTATCTGTTTTAATTGTTCCTATCTTTGTGGATGCAAGTTGGGAACAATCAGGGTGGCTTCACTGGAAGTTTAATTTTATGTGGCCTTGAGCTTCAGGCTATTAGGTTAGGAGTAGGATTAGCTGCATCATTATCTTTCCCTCTCGTGCACTCATTCTCTACTCATTTCTCATAGTATTTCCTGGTTTTCTTATTCAGCATCATGTTTGATCAATCATTTTGGTCTCTTGTTTTTTTATTTTGTTTCATGGTTCTGTGTTTTCTTTCTTTTTCATCTGTTCTCTTCCTTATTGATTTTTTCCCTTTTTTTCATCACACGCATAAGTGTTGTGCTTGGACCTGTTTTCCTTCTAAGTGTGTATGTGGCTGAAGTTCAAAGAGTCTTGCGACACTTCAACATTTGGATAGTCCTGTGTCCGTTTTCCTTGTAGTTGGTTGTGTCTTTTGGCCGATGAAGTTTTGATGGAAAATACGATCCGTCCATAAGGAGAGCTTTTGTCCAACCACGAACCTGTGTCCAGTTTGGGAACTTCATGCCTATACTCAGTTTCCTATTTTGGTGTTTTCAAGCTTATCCACCTAGTAGAAATGGAGAAGGAGAAAATTTAAACAAGGAAACCTAAATCATAGGTCTTTATATTCATCTCTGAAGGAAAAACCTCTCCTGTTCTCAATAATCTGGGATCACTCTTCCACCCCAAAAATAAATAAGTGTCGATGCACAGTTCTCTTT
Organism: Pinus tabuliformis; assembly: GCA_031772625.1. Lineage (NCBI taxonomy): Eukaryota > Viridiplantae > Streptophyta > Pinopsida > Pinales > Pinaceae > Pinus > Pinus tabuliformis. The sequence goes on along the minus strand of CM062804.1, from coordinate 320,491,849 downwards.
AAAAAATAAATGAAGGCAAAAGAAGAGAAAGGCTTCCTATGCAAAGAGGTGAAGTAGGAAACTCCACCAGCATATTGTCCAGGCTCACTGGTAGTGGAGCAATGCTTTTGTTCTTGCGTGACTCCTCTCGGGTACTTTCCAGGCCTGCTGGTAGTGGAGCAACACCAAATATGAAAAACTATACTCTGAAAATCTTAAACTCACGAGCTAAACTACCCTTCCCAATTCGAAACATTGTAATCCGGTTGAATCTTATGTTGTGTTCAAACTGAGAAGGTGCAAAGAGGACCATGTCTTCCTATGGGGTAAGTGGGGAAGCCAAATTAATCTGCATGATGAATCAATACTCCTTGAAGGACCAAGGCCCTGCACTAAAATGAACCAAGATAGAGAAGCTTGTATTCAACCAATGTGTCACCCAAATGTTGTAGCGGCTGCAACACCCTCCAAAATTTTGGAGCCTACTATGAACTTTTTGATTGATCGTTCCTTAGTCACTTACTGGTAAGCTAATGATCTCAAGCTCCCCTCTTTGATCTTAAGAGTTGTTCATGCTTTTATCTTTATATAGTATGTGTCATCTTTGGGCATGGGAATTATCGCTTGTCATGCAAAGGGAATTTTTCTTTGCTTCAAGAGGAAATGTTTGTGAGAATGGGTTTTCCTCACCACATAGACATGTTTTGTACTCATCTCATGCAGTCTTGCACATGTGTCTCCTTTATCCTCTCATAGTCTATCATTGTAGCCGCACTTGTCGTAAGCTACCACAAAGGTTGTTGCACTAAGAGAAGTATGTTTTTATATGTTCTAGATGGTCTAGGATTTTTCAATAAGTGTTCAAGAATGTGATTTTAGTCAAGATCTATCACTATTCACAACAGCTCCACCAATACCACACTTAAACTAAATTCTAGAGTTTCCCTAGGAACCTAGCCTCATCCAACTTTCCTGAACTGCGCACTTCACATCTGCAACCCTCAAGCTTTTTCCCTTGCATGCTAGAAATATGTAATGTGTAGAAATCCCATCCTCCCTTGGCATCCAAAACTACACAGTTGTTTCCTCCAATGTCCTTCCCTCAGTCGAAACCCACTATCTCCAGAAACTCCACATTTTTATCCCTCAAGCATCTCAACTTCCCAGTCTGCCTTGCATCTTGAAACTGCGCAGATGTGTCCTCATAGGACCTTATCCTGCAGCAGTGACTTCCCCCTTAAATTGGACAATTTTGTCTCTCAGCGGCCATGAATATGGATGAAATTCTAAATGGCTCTCAAGGAGCCGAGGAGAAGGAGAAGGAGACCAAGAAACCCAGGGTATGATAGAATATCGAGACCACATGAAGACTCCATTTGATGCATAACCCTTTGGAGGGTAGGTATGGAAAATGAAACACATTTTTTGAAATACACCTCTTAGTGTATCATGAAGGATTGCTTATCATTGTCATATCATTATGTCTTCAATGACATGCACGGTTGAAAGTACTAACAATCATTCCATGTGTTTCCTCTAAGTGTCTTGCTCCCTTTCGCTTGTTGGATCAATTGTCACCTTTTGGCATGTTGGTTGTTATTTCATATTTGTGAGCCTTTCTGGTGACTTCGAATGTTGGCCTTTGTGTATACAAGTTCTCCTAGCCATGTAAACACCCTTTGCACTCATACACAAAGTTTTAAGCATTGTCGCACGAGTGTCATCACGGTTGTTCTAAAGTCTATCTCAAGTGTCACACTTGTCGCTTTTAATACCTAGATAGTCTCACAGAGGGTAATGCTTTGTCTTGTTGTTCTGGTCGTCTATGTTTTCATGTCATCGAAGTATGCTAAGCATGTGATCATAATGTCAAGTTCCTCACGAGTTCATTTTCCTACCACACTTAGCTATTTTCCTGAAAATCCTTCCGACAAGACAACTCTCTTTCACCGGACCTCGACTAAGTTTCAAATTGCACACTCTCAACCCTTAGTGATGTTTCTCTACTTCCTGGAACTGCACAGTGGACAAAGACTGCTCCCCAGAGCAGTTTCACTACACATTCCCATAGTTGAGCAGCCTACCTTCCTTCCCAGAATTGCGCAAAAGCTTCCTCAAGCCTAACCTGAACTGCGCATTTCAGAAAATTAGTCATCAAGCCCCCTCCCTTCCTGTTAGAACCCCAAAATTCATAGAGAACTTGGCCTTATTTTCCTCCCAAAACTATGCATAGATTTTCCCCAGTGTCCTCCCTCATCCAGGACTCACTGATCCCAAAAATTGTGTAGAGTTGTCCTCTCTGGTCCCTTTGCTACCTAGTCCTTCCTTCCCTCAGAAAATTGCGCAGACATGCCTCCTAGGGTCCCACCTTGTAGATTCCACTAATGATCTCAACTATGCAATCCTGCCTCCTAGTAGGCCCTGCGGAATTTTCCCTGGCAGTGAAGATTGTGCTTAGGTGTTCCTCAGCCAAGCCTGAGCTATGCTCTGTGTAGCCTTAGTGACCAGTCTCCCTCATTATAACCTGAAATTGTGGAATGCACAATTACTGGGCCGTCTTTCCCAGCCTTTCACCTATCTCGGGCTTAGCCCATGGATAATAGTGCATCATATTAGACTAAGGAGTTTTTGGATTTGATGTCTTCCTGTCATGAGTGAATTACATGAAAAAGTACAATGTTAGATCATGGCGAGATGGTGAAGAAGGAGAAGGAGGATCGGACATGCTAGAAGACTCACTTACATATTGATGAACAATTAAGATTATCAAGCACAAACAAAGGGAACACATGCATGCAATCACGTCTCAAGACCAAAGATTATTAAAGACCCCGCATCATCAAGATATGTGGAGGAGAAGAGAGAGCACACCCAAGAACACATATATCACGCAATAGCAACAACGGCTTGATATTGCCACCTCAACAAGATAGTCCATGTCATCAGTGTCATTTCAAGTTGTGTCATGAGATTTCAAAGGCCACATCAATATTATGATCCATGTTTATTGTAAATCGAATGTAATGTAAAGTGGAAGTCCAATGGACACAAATGAATATGAAGAGTTATGTCAGTTGAATAGTCATAGGAATTTGAATAGTCATGAGGGTAGTTGAAGAGTCACAAGGGTCAAGCATCACGCTTGGTTATATATACCCCCTCACTGTATGAGAAAATGAATTTTCACCTTGGCTCCTCCCACAAAGCATAGAGAGTTTTTGGTCAGTTCTTTGAGGAGTGAGGAGTGGCTCCAATGTCCCACTATTAGGGATAGTGACGTATGAAGTACATATGTGCCTTGGAATTTTTCTTAATAGAGAAGCATATTCAGGCTAGCACATTTTCTTGTGTATCTTGTGGATATTTGTAAGACAATTCTTTCAACATTTATAATTCATGTTTGTTTCACATGTACTAAGATAATTTCACTATTTCAGTTGTTTTAGTACTTACCTTGTTTGGAATGTGTTGTATTGGTTACCACTATTATCTCATCCTTGTGGACTACTCCGCAGGACACTAGGCAAACCTTCCTCACTTACTGGTTATAATGACTGTCACATTCATTGTGGAATACTCTGCATGATGGTGGATAAGGCTTCCAATGTACTTTGGTTTTAAAGGTTGTCGCGTTCATTGTGGACTATTCTGTTGGATCATGGGCAAAACTTCCTAGTTCATTTGTGTCTCTTCCTGGTTGGTACTATTACCTCTCACTTAGAGGCTCACTTTTATTCCCCCTTTTGTAGTAAGAGAAAATTGACACAACTACGTTACGCACTCACCAAGAACACTTACCTTGTTGTTTGAAGATACCAGCGTAACTCTCTCATGTGGTGACAGCTAGAGAAAAGGAGTATCTCTAAGTATATGGAAATTGAGCCTTTATACCAGATTAGACTCCTACACCAAATGGTGTGAGGTCTAGTTCGGACTTCATATCAGGGAGATCCCCTTGGTTGATGGATTCCTAGCACCGTCAACAGGATCACACCCGACTTGGGCCACACCAACCCTTCACATGGATAGATTTTTTCCATTGAAGTTTCAGGCTGTTGACCTTCACATCATGGGGTGACTGAACAATACATCCCATCATCGTCTATTCTACACCCTATGGGTAGAATTTTGGCATTAAAAAAGTATCTACAAATTAATATTCAGAGCACATTAACTTGAGTGACTAGAGCCCAAGGATTGCCTTATCATTCAACCAATCAAATCAACATTCAATAAATAAGTTCATGATTTACCTTAGGCAAGGGATTAGTCATTTACCATGAAGAATACATATAAATCTGAACCAAAAGCACCAAAGTGTCGGGATGCTAGTTTTGGAATGACTTTCACCGGAATAGTGTGAATGGAGATTTCAAAGTAAGTTCGAACCCTCTTAACTCTTTATTTTGTATAGAACCAATTTCTTAAAAATATTTTCCTGTCATGGTGCTCCTTTTAAATTTTGTTGAAGAAATTCTTCCTTTAATGTACAATTTTGCCACTCAATGACTAATTTATTCCATGCAGGGTTCAAATTGAACACTTTCTAGTGTATTAGTCACATGCTCATCAATATTCCTCTCACAAACAGACACATAATTGATAGATAAAAAGAAAATAAATCAAGATGCGATGCCTTTTGCTTTGGGATTTCAGCGAGACACGTGTCCTAAAATTGGAACATTCTAGGGCACATGTTTGACACAGTCCAAACACATGTCTTGATTTTCGGACATGATGGAAAACATGTCAGACACGTTTTATAGTCATTTCATGTCCAACATGTGAAATATGAAACATGAGACCCCTAATGGTTGTGTCTTGTGACTTAAGTGGGTGGTGACTGCCTGCCTTTATGGAAATTCTTATTTCCTGCGTTGGTATGTGGGCATCATGGAGGTAAATTTATTTGTTGGTGGAAAAAGATCAATGGATTCTTATGGATTTAGGTACCACACCAACAAGATGTCAACGGAAGAGTGGATCGAGTTGGATCGAAAGGAAAAGAGCACAATAAGTTTGTGTCTCTTAGATTCAATATTATCGAATGTTTAAGGAGGAGCGACAACAAACGATTTGGAGGACAAGATAGGGGTTTTGTTTGAGTCCAAGTCCTTGTGGAACAAATTTTTCTTGTGGAATAAATTGTATAACTTAAGGATGAAGGATGGAAACTCAATGACAAAGCATCTGAATTCCTTCAATACTATGGTAAGTCAACTATTATATGTTGATGTTAAGATTTCAGTTGAAGGCAAGTGCATTAGTTTTTTATATTCTCTACTAGACTTGTGGGATGGTATGGTTGTTTCCATAGATAGTAGTGCAACTACATAAGATTTGATGAAATATTCTCATCCTTGTTATCAAAAGAGATGAGACGAAAAAACATGGAAAGACATAATGAAGATGCCTTGTCTGTAAGAGGATGCTGCCAGAATAGATATAAATTTAAGTCTTCAAGTAGGAGATCTAAATATTTAGGAAAGTTCATAAATGTATGTTGGAGATGTGGAAAAAATCTAGTATGGAGGTTGAAAAAAATATTTATATGGGTTAAAGCAATCACCAAAGATGTTGTATAAAAAATTTGATACTTATATATTTGGATTTAACTTTAGAACGAGTAGAGTAGATCACTGTGTATTTCAATTATTTGGTGATCGTATTATTTATTTAGTCGTGTATGTGGATGATATGTTGTTGATTAGAAATGACATGAAATTCATGTAGGAATTGAAAACTTGGTTGTCCTCTAAATTTTACATAAATCCATGGACAACTTTTCAATAGTTCCACTATCTACAAGCTTCAAATTGATAGAGGCTACAACCCCCAAGTTTTCCGGCACCCACTAGAAGGAGGTGACAACCTCCTAATTTTCAAGCTCCAACCTGAGGGAAGCTACAACTCCCTTAACCTTGCACCACGCTACCACATTTAAGATAAAATATAAGGATAAAGGCTATGGCTCCCATACCAAGGATAATGGCCCACTTATAATAATACTCAATCCTCTCAACAAATCACTATCATTGCACAAATGTCATTGTACTTAATCACTATACTTACATTCAATGTTGCTTCACTAGGCTTGCAAAAACTACTCTCCGCTTCTCATATTCTCGCAATTGTCACAATGATATCTTGTTCACACTTTTTCTTCTAGGAGATCTCAACAATATTGTCAAGCATAATCACATTTCAACATGCCACTAATTTATCCTGTTACCAGCCTTTATCTCTCTTAACATATGCCTTAGACAAGATATGATCATAACCCTTAATAATTTGTTATCACGACTCGGGTGTCATGATATCTTCAGTATATTATAAATGACATCAACAACCTACGTCTTAGACCAATAAATGATCACTCATTATTGTTCAAAATGGATTTTCTTACTCAACTTTTGATGTCACACTATGTTTGTCACAATTGTTATCACTACACTACTGCACTTGCACTATATTGTCACTATAGCCTCTCGATCTGCAAGATATCTTATATTTAATGCAAACCACCTCGGTCTACCCAAAATATTCAATCTTGAGGTTTCAATACACAAAATTTCAGTCTGCTTAAGCTAGTAACCATATACAAAAACACAAAGCAATTCCCATAAATCAATAAAACATTGTCCAACAAATCCTAAGATATTTGGTCCATGTCTCGGTGGCAACAAGGGTGAAACTTGGACTGAAGTGTATGAAAAAATTTGGGTAGCCTGAGATTATGCCCTAGATGCACAAACAAAAATCTCTAACTCAAGTTGCAGGAACATGGGACAAACCCGACCTCAAAATATCAACAAATTTGTAATGAGCCACAAAAATATAATACAATAGAATAACCCCAAAAAAATATGATGGCCTTAAACGTCTTACCATTTTCCTTCCTCGGGAATTTTGGATGCCTCTAACTCTTGTGATTCTCAAAGCTTGAAAGAATGAATTCTTGATGCACCATAATGCTAAATAATGTCTTATATTTAGACTAAATGGATTAGGGGATTTTCTGAGCCGACTTGTGCCACAAAACATAAAAAAAGATGTCTTCTTGTTGTGCTATTCAATAACACCCCATTTATTAATGGTAGTAGTTAATATTACGTTAATAAATGGGGACCCTTTAAGAAAATCCATCCAAAAAAAAAACCTTAGCATTTAGGCATTTCTTTTATTTTTTCTCAATTATTAATGATAGTAGTTAATATTACGTTCATAAATGGGGACCCTTTAAAAAAATCCTTCCAAAAAACAAAATTTAGCATTTAGGCATTTCTTTTAATTTTGGAATAAAGCAAGATATCAATCAAACACCCCCTTTTTCTATAAAACTACTAAATTCTTACCTTCCCACATACAACATGATTAAGAATCATCAAAAGATCTTTCTAACCCTCCAAAACAATTAAAATGATTAAAAAAGGACTCTATGCTTGAAACTATCATAATTCTGACATAAACTAAGTCCTTAAGCTTTTTGTTCAAAAAGCTTAGTCTCGCATCGCATGTCACCATTTATAAAGGACCTACCTTAAAAAGGTTATTTCAAAACATGCGAGATGTGAAATTGTGATGGTGTTATAACCTTTATCACATCGCATTTCAGGCATTCAAACGAACATCACAAACTTACCACCAGCCGATATTGTGAAATGCAATCAAAACCTGGACCCACTCCTTAAATGTATTATAAGAAAATGTTTTAGGTCCATCACTCATTAAAAAGGTCTTTTACATAGAAAATCCTGGCAAGTAGCTATGTTTTGAAACGGTAAATGAGCGGCTCGCATCTTGCATTTTGCATAAACACACCAAAAGGTAAGAAAGGTGAAAGGGAATAATGTGATATTGTGATCTACAATATTGCTTGGCAATCGCCATCATCGCAGATCAAAGGCTTGCCACCCTAGAAGTGTTATTCCCATTTTACGATGCAGAGATTTATGAGCATTAAAGCTGAGGGATAACGAAGCATTAGTGGGCATTTAGTAAGACATAACTGCATTTATGTGTGAATTAAACCATTTAGCTTGATATGATATCTTCTTACATGCATTTGAATAAAACTCCTTTTATCATCTTTACAAGTTATCTTCATTATTTTATTTTACGTTCATTATCATCTTTGTTTATCTGATAGTTGTTGATTCTTCACTTTCAGGGAAAATCCACAGAGAAAATCGTTGAAATCAATGGTGAAGAAAGGCAAGGCAATTGTATCTGAGAAGTTAGAAAGGGCTCCTATGTTTATGGATACTACATGCAATAGAGAGGGAGGAACCTCTACATGGGAGGCCATGTATAATATACTGGAGGAAGAGAAACCAAGGATTTTGGAAATGAAGATTACAGTTGACAGACGTGATTCCTCAGATGCTTCCATGTTAGAGACGGCATGTTCATTTTTGCACCACATAGCTGCACACCCGAAGATAATCCCTTATACCGACATGGTTAAATGGGTTATTGATGAAGCTGACATCTCAGATAGATAATTAAAGACAAGAAGCCAAGAGGTTATGGGATCTTTTACCCCAGACAACCTATGGATTATGTACCACCTACTAGAGCCACAAGTCATCTACAACATGCAGTTCATTGAGAAGTTTGCTAAAGAGAACGACGACCCAGTAGACTGCACCTAGGCCTGGTCAAATAATGAGGACAAAATCAAGAAAGACAAAAACAGTGTTTACACTACTTCGTCTATTTGTCCCCCTCATAGTTTTGCAGCAATCATGCTATGTAGACTATCTGGAAAACCCGATAGTAATAAATTCTCCCCAAAGTGGTTTTCGTTAGTGGATTCATTCATTAACGCAGCTGTAATGAATTGAGCAGAAATTTTGTCTGACAATTTAGCAAGAACAATAATCGAGTATAGAAGGAAAATAAGTGTTTCTTCGAGGGTGTACTCTCCATTTTTTATGAGCGCCTATGTAATGGATGCAATTTGTTTTGGTTCGAAATTCCCTATCATGGGATGGAAGTGGACTATTCAAAATCCACTTCCCATTCACATATACCATAAGGACAAGTGGGAATCCAACTTTCAACCACATTTTTTCAAGATTTGTCATGGAGTTATGCTCCCTATTTAGAAGCGGCTTTATAACTCTTGAGCCCCCATGTTTTCCCAAGAAGCTGAAGTAGATATCCTCCTAGTGGCCATATGGTTTGGGGAGGAAACATTTACGTATATTAGGGTATTTGGCAGCATCACCTCCCCCCATGTCCTCCCATACTATGTTCCAAACAAATTGATGGCTAGAGAGATAGCCTATCAAATAGCTAGTGAGGGAGGGATGAGCAAGACATTAAAGGAATCAAAAAAGGCCATCTGGCCTACATTCCCTTTACAGTGTGGATCATTTGCATTACATGACCTAGGGCATGCATTTAAAGAAGTATAGAACATGTTATCTCTGAAATTACCTAAATTCCCTGGAAGACAATATGACCCGTTTGGCACTGTCAAAGATTTCACCAATTTGGTGAAAATAAAAGTATTCAGTAATGAGGAAGATGCCTTTGATGACATATTTTTGTAGAAAAACACCTTCACAAAGATGAAGCATATGGCACAATTACTTTTTGACTGTGAAGATCTGGAAAACTTTTACAGCTACAGAGAAATGAGGTTATCAAAGGTCCCATTGGACCAATTATTGATTGAACAAATAAGGGAGCCTACTCCGAGTGTAAGTATGGAAGGTGACTCTAAAGAAAATTATAAAACCGATTCTGGAGCAGAATCCCAAGAGAAATATAGCAGGGAATCAAAGAAGTCATCACAAAATGGGAAAAAGAGAAGCATGGAGTCAGTAAAGGATACAACCCAATCTACACAGAACATAGTTGAATGTCAGTAGGCAGGCTGAATTCCATGCCACCTCCACACAACGAATAAAACCCCTGGTAATTTATTTAGAGGAAGAATGGGACAATTTTAATTAAAGGCTCAACACAGAGGAACAAAAGCGAGAGTTCCAAACTCAACAATAAAAAACAACATAGGAAATTACAACAGAGGAGACTGTAAATACTCAAGAGGTAGAACACATCCGTGTTACCCCCACCTCTGAAATAGTTTTGAGAATAGAAGAGATTCCCCCTCTTGATGTGTTTTATAGCCCACAACATAAGGCCGTGGTTAAAAGACAAAGGAAGAAAAGGAAGTTGGACTCTACATCTGCTACTACCCCTAAAAATGAAGCGATGGATGTTCTCTGGAAAGACTCACCCGTCGACCCGTCTGCCAATATTACTAGATTCTCACAATTTGTAGGTGCCTACACTACAACAACCATGGATAAAGAAATAGATGTGAAAATTTTTCTTAAAAACAAAGAAGATAAAATTATGTCGCTTGAGGAACAATTACAGCAAGAAAAAGTTGACTAGCAGGAAGAAATACAGTTAGCTAAGCTACAATGGGAATTCACGCAGATGCAAATAGAAAATCGAACTAGCTTAGTAGAGAAGGAAGCACAAATATAGGCAATAATTGATCTGCACAAAGATGATCCCAAAATTGATCAGTTTATTACCGAAGTGCTCGATCTTAACTCCCAACTGATGCACCAAAAAGAATTATTGTGCTAGAAGATTTCGCAATGGAACTCTTATTGTTCAAACAAGAAACAAATTGACAAGTCAAGTCGTGGGGATGAGACTTGAATATGATGAGATATTTAAAAAGGTCTCAGATTTCATCACCTGGCAGAATACAAAAGATGGGAGGAAAGCTAATTTATTTAAACTAGAAGAGTCGCATAAAGAAATTTTATTTGTGAACTGGGATTCTCAGCTTAAAAAGGTAGAAAAGGCAACAACATACATGGAAGTAGTAGCAAATTGTGTCATAGAAAATGTCAATGAAAATTTACATAGCGCCAACCTTGTGGCAGAATCCATTCCAGGTTTTCTTCCTAATGCAAAACATCTTGAACTAGAGTGGAAACAGGAAACATAAGAAAAAGTAGAAGTAATAAGGCAAACAACCAGGTTAAACTGGAAAGCATATTAGCAACATTTGGTAAAACCTCACAGCCAATGGATGACCCTACGATTCCTAACCACTTCTACGGAGAAAATGGTGCCAGCACTGACTGATGTCGTATTCGCTGGACAGTTGAAAGCTGAAGTCGGCCAACCAACACAGCTCAAGCCCATGATGGACATTTGCAATCTGAAGGACCAAATGCAAGATAGCTAGTCACCATGTTCATTTCTATTTTGATTTTAGTTTTGCATAATTTGAGGCAGGTAAGTATTTAAACTCCTCTCATGCATTTAGAGAGGGGTCTAGAAATTTATCAGAAACAATCTTCAAAACATGCACTTCTATCCCTTTGAGTAAGTTCTGGTGAAATTAATGGAACAAGATTTATTTTTATCTGATTTAGCATCTTCTACTGAAGTTGCACTTTTATACTCTTAGATGGTGTTGGATGAATTGGAGGTAGATCAATATTGCTGAAGCACATGAGTAGGACGTATTATAAATGACACTTGTATCTTGCAATCCTTTTTACTTATGTATCAACCAATGATTTCTTTTCAAGTTATTTATGTATTAAAGTCTGAATCTTGATTGCCATTATTGCACTTATATATGATGATGATCTATATTTTATGTTGAATACATGAATAATTCCTTATGCGATATATCTTTCACAATCATTTTGGCTAACTTTTTATACGAAATGATTATTGTTAAAACTAATTCATTTCTCATCGCAATTGAATTATCTTTATTATCAATTTCTTTCAGACATTATTTTAGATCGCATACATCAATTCACTCCGAGGCATAGTTATAATTAGATAGTGTTTAAATTAGGATAAAATGCATGTGATTATTAGTTTATATAAGATTATTTATAGCTTGAATATTACTCCAAAACATCACATATCACCCCATTAGCACAATCATTAAATAGATTGGGAAACTAGTCCTATTATCCCTAGTCAGAGCCACTAATCCAAATGGAAAAGGAATTGCCAACCAAGGTCCGGACCAGATGGTTTTCCCCCATGTTGAAGAAACGATTTTTGAGGCTTCAACATTTTGGCGCTAGAAGGAGGGCCTAATTGTGAATGGCAAGTAAATCAAAATTAACATGTTATTCTAAGAGTAAAACTCCCTTACCATCACCTCCAACTTCTCGAAAGTCTTCCAAATCCCTTGATCCTAAGCAAGAAGTTGCACAGAAAATTATACAACCTATTGCTGAAAACCCAAACAAGGCAGATCATTCTTCTTCCACTAAAGCCCCTAAAGTTCAATATTTGATTCATAAATTACAGGGGATTTCACTATCTCAAGAAGAATATGAGTCATCCTAGGATAGTGTTACCTCTCTGTTCACCCCATCTCAACGGTTAACTAGAGCACAGAGCGAAAATTTTAGAATTCCTCTGTTCAAATTGCCTCTGCCAAGCTGTAAGAAAGCTAAGAAAACACCATCTAAATCTCACAGTGAGGTTCTTTCATCATCTTCATTCATTCCATCTATACCCTCACAAGATCAATCATCCACCTCGCCACTCCAGATCGTGATTCACACAGGTACAGGAGCTACATCTTCCTCTACCCAATCACCTTCAACCACTACTACACCTTCCCCTATTCACATACCAACAATGGCACCGAATCCTCCAAGGAGATGGAAAAACCCAGGGGTTGCTAGGATGGCTGGGTATTTACATCAATTACTAGCATATCTAGAGAAATGGTTGCCCAAATTCAATCCTGATAATGGACTATTAGCTGAGGAACATATAAATATATTCATATTGTCCATTAACTTAAATGAAGTAGTGTAAGAAGACGCAGTTGTAAGATTATTCCCATATACTTTACAGGGAGCAGCAGGATCATGGTACTTTTCGTTACCATCAGATTCTATTAATAGTTTCGATGCATTCTAGGAGAAATTTTTAGCTAAATTTGGAGATGATAGATCTACAACTACGCTAATCAATGATCTCTCCAATTTCAAGGCCGCATTGAAAGAAACCATTAAGGATTTCAACTCCCATTTCAATAAATTATTGAATGAGATACCAATGACATCTAAGCCTATCAATGAGGTCCAAAATGAGTGGTATATTTCTTCTCTACCATCAAACACAATTATCTTTGTTGATAGAGTTGCCAAACCAACTTTGGCTGAAAATATGAAAGAGGCAATAGCTGTGGAAAAATGCATTCTAGCTATGGAAAATAAAAAAGCATTAGAAGAATGAAAAACTAAGAAAGTAACCTTTAGGGATGACTCTAAGAAGAAACCACCAAAAGATCCTTTTGATCTTGAAGGGTTACAAAAATTCCTTAAGACCGTGTCTAATGAAATGGTTGATATTAAAAAACAGGTAGCAGAGACTTCCTCCAAGAAACCTTTTAGACCATTTAAAAGGAATTCTCCTGCTGATCCTAAGCCTCCAAATGCTATATCAAATGCTGAATCAGATGGAAAGGAGGATGAAATTTCAACAAACGAAGAACAAACGGACTATGAATAAGTGGCAGAATTACAAGGAATGTGGGATTTTATCCTTCCCAATGAAGAAACCCAAGAAGCATTACCTGTCGCTACCTGAAGTAAAAAACCTGTTGAATTGTCACAAACAAATCCAAAACAGAAAGCTTCAATGCCACTTCCTAGGGACAAAGAAACAGGTAAGAAATCTGCACCAAAATCCACTCAAACTACACCTACTCAATTGGATCCTTCACCTTCATCTAAAACTTTGATAATTTCTGATGAAATGAAATATAATATTATTGATGATATGAAGAAAACTAGGGCAAACATCACCTTTCATGAGCTTATTAAATTGAACCATCAGAAAAAGTTACTTCTTAAAGAACTTAAAGAAGTACCTACTGTGCCGCTTCCTGCTGTCGTGATCTGACAAGCTGCCCAAGAAATGGGAAGGCCCCTAGAACTTCTTTGAACAAGATTGATCCAACCAAGATCACTCTAATTAAGGGAAGATCAAAATCCCACACTCCACCATTTCTCCTTACTTTTGAATTCTTTAATAAGAACTTACATAACTATCTAGTTGATTCTCGAGCTTCATCTAACATCTTACCCAAAACAGTTTGTTCAAAGTTGAATGTTTATCCTTAGAAATCTATTGTACGAATATTACAATTAGATCGCTCTCAAGTCAAAGTTGTTGGCAAACTTAACCAAGTAACCATCAGACTTTCATCAAACCCTAAGGTATGTCAAGTCATTGACATACTTGTAGTTGACATTCTTGAGTTCTATGGCTTAATCCTCAGTAGAGATTGGTCAGAAAAACTTCATGGCTATTTTGCAACTAACTAGTCTCACATGTGGCTTCCCTATAATGGCAAGCCAAATCAAATAAGGGTTGATCACGAGAAACTTCAAAAGTACATAGTAACAGAATTAGAAGGAGAAAATGAACTAGTTGCATATAGCAAAAATATCATAAAAAACTATTCTATAGAATCATTTATAGGGAATTTAAATGCTCATACTTCACCTTTCTTACAAAACTCTGTTGTATCTCAAGTTGAAAATTTGTCCCAAACAAACACTTCTAAATGTGTAAATTTTGTAGATAAACCTGTAGTTAGATATTTATTTTGGAAATTAATTTTTGATGGATCTAAATCCAATGATGGAGCAGGAGCAGGTTGCATCTTAGTCAGCCCAAAGGGGAGAAATACTATGTTAGCATGCAGACTTGAATTTGATTGCACAAAAAACATCGTTGAATATGAAGCACTAGTTCAAGGTTTGTGTAAGGAAATTGGCCTTAACGTCAAATACCTCCAAGTATTCAGAGATTCAGAGATTGTCATAAAACAAGTGAGAAATACTATACACTATTTGTCATGACATTTGAAACACTATCAGTCATTATTCCAAGACCTAACTCTTCACTTTACAGTGTTTAATATTTCCCCTATTCCAAGACTCCAGAATGCTAGTGCCGTTCTTCTAGCCAATGTCACTTCCAAGCTTATCCCACTAGAGGATTGTAGCCCAGATCGATTTTCCATTGAATTAATTTTTAGGCCTTCTATTCCTGATAACATCACCAACTAGAGAGTCTTAAATAAGGATCTGGATATCATAAGCTTCTTGACCTCAGAAGGCTCTTATGATGACCATATAGTTGATGAAGACCAGAATGATAACCAACTTAAACAAGAAATAGTCATTAATGCTATACCAAAATATGTAGTTAAGTTGGAAGATTTATATGACCTCAAAGACATATTTAAACAATCCACCAATTCAAAACTTTAGAGTTCAACTTTGAGGTTGAATTGATCAATATTGGGACTGATCTAAAACCTCAAAATATTAATTTAGGTCTTGGACTTACATTAGGAAAAAAAACAGCTTTTATAGGTTTTTTGAAAAGACACAAGAACGTCTTCGCATGGAACTATGAAGATATTAAGACATATGACACCTCTATTATTCAACATACTATTCTCATTATATCTGATGAAAGCCCTATTCAATAGAAATTGAGGAAGATCCATCCTAATTTAGAAAGTCAAATTAAATCTGAGTTGAATAAACTACTGAAAGCCAAAATTATTTTTCCTGTTAGACATTCCCGGTGGGTTTCCAATCTTGTCCCAGTCAGAAGAAAGAACGGTGATATTCAAATATGTACATATTTCCGCAACCTCAATAAAGCTTGCCAAAAGGACAATTTCCAATTACCCCCTATGGAATAGATTTTTCAATCAGCAGCAGGCTCAGAGCTAATGTATTTCTTGAATGGATTCTCAGGTTATAATCAAATATTAGTACATCCAGATGATCAGTTGAAAACTACCTTTAGAACAAAATGGGGTAATCAAAAGATGCCATTTGGACTGACAATGCCGGTTCCACTTTCCAGAGAGCTATGGACATAGCCTTCAAAGGTTTAGTAAACAAATAAGTAGTAATTTACTTAGATGATATAACAGTATACTCCAAAAAACACAGTAATCATCTAAGGGATTTAAAGCAAATCTTTGAATGTTGCCAAAGGTATGGAATTTCTCTTAACCCCAAGAAGTCTTTTTTCACATTAAGTGAAGGAAAGCTCCTTGGATTCATTGTGTCCAAAGCAGGAATTCATATTGACCCTGACAGAATTAGAAAAATTTCTAAAATACCTTTATCGCATAACAAAAAATGAATGCAATCTTTCCTAGGTCAAATAAATTTTGTTAAAATATTTTTCCCTGACTTCTCAAGAATTGTATTACCTCTTCAATCCATGATAAATAAAAATCCTCTATTTAAATGGGGACTTTCGGAACATGAAGCTTTTAGCTTGATAAAACAAGCAATCATAAATGCCACATCTTTAGCAACGCCGAATTTTTCGAATCATTTCAATTTATATACCTTCGCTTCTGAGAAATCATATGCAACCATATTGATACAAGTAAATGAAGAAAAATTTGAAGCCCCAATCTCTTTCTTTAGCTTCAATTTGCAGGGAGCTGAATTAAATTACTCAGATGTTGAAAAACAAGCTTTTGTTGTTTTCAAATCTATAAAACACTTCAGAACTTTTCTCCTCAAAACCCACACTAAAGTAATAGTACCATTCTTAGTAGTGAGAAATCTTTTAATACAAAGGGATGTAGGTGAAAAGAGAGTGAATTGGGTGACATCCCTGCAAGAATATGACATAGAAATTAATCCAGCAAAAATTGTAAAAGGTCAAGGTTTTTGCAGGATGTTGGCAGGAGCATCAAATCTATCAAAATTGCAACATTCAGGTGACGATGTACAAATCTATGAGGTAAGCCTTAATTACATAGAATCAAGATATGCTGCTATCATATTTTACTTGAAAAATGGATATGCCCCTGTTGTAGGGAAAAGTATCCGATTCGGATGACCCTATCCCACTCTAAGGGTGATAGTACCTCAGCAACAACTGTAAGGAAAACTACTTAAGGTTTACTTCTTTATGAAAGCAAGAGAGAATGAAGAAATGCACTAACCGTTGTCTTGCGCTTAATGTCGAATCCAAACTCTTCTCTTTGCTTGCTTGCTCCCAGCTTCTTGCCCTTTTGCTGGCCCAGCTACAATGAGATCCTGCAAAATAACCAAGAAGGGAACTACAAGAAGCATGCAATCATAACTGATTCAAGGATTAGCATAAAATCAAATATACAATCATCACAACATAACATTGAAACAAGTGCATATAGAAGAACCTCAATAGCTTTTATTAATAGAAGAAGTAAAGTTCTGAGAGGGTTACAACCATTGAAGGCTCCAATCCAGCAACACCTCCCAGCAGAAAGAATTTCTCCTCTTCACCTCCTTCAAGCAATCACCCAATAGCTCTATAGTGAAACCAACAGCATATCATTACTTTGCACAAAATTCCAGCCTCCTGAGCTCATAGGAGAGAGCTCAATATATAGATGAATTGAGAAAGGATGAGTCAGCTTGCAACTGATGTGTAGCTGCCTTGTGTCCTCTCTCTCTTCAGTTGATCTTCAGTTCTTGAGTCCACTTGGAGAACCTTGCTTCCACTTGGAGAAACAGAGCCTCTGACTCATCACAAGGCGAAATCCCTGATCCAAGTGTCATTTTTGGAAGATTCCAGAGCAATGACTCATTGTGCCACTTGTCCCATCTCGCTCAGCGCAGGTGGCCTTTGTTCCACTTTCTTTGCAACGCAGGTACACCATGGAGCAACTGAGTTTCAGCGCAGAAGCCTAGTGGAGCACCTGCTTTGATTTCAGGATTGCTTGTTTTTGAGTGTTTTCAGGTGGAGAACTGATCTGAGAGCTGTTGGCTTGCTGACCTTGTTCCTCTAGGGGTAGGAACATCATGTTTAGGGACTTTGGATCCCTTGGATTATTGACAATTCATGCAAGGCACAAAATTGTCTATAACAGATGCCCCCTAAAGTGTGAGGTCGTTTATCGGGTGAAATGCTTTATTAGGAGGATCCGAAGTTCATTCAATCTGCTGAGAAGTGTCCTGTAATAAGATACAATACAATACATTATTTTTCATACTTTTTCATGATCTAGCTGAGGCGGGCATTCCCATGCTCAGCTTTATAAATTCATTTTGGTACATAGAACAGACGATCGTCTGATGGTAGACTGATAATTCTCTGCTGAAATTATCATCATTTGAGAAGGATGATCATCTGCTGCAATGATGTACATATCAAATGTCTTTATATCCTGAATATATATCGCAGCCCGGATGGATGAAACTAGATCCGGGGTCTTCAATCTCTTCCGATCTTCACTCGATGTACAAGTCGATCCATGTGAGAATTTCTTGAAGTCGAACATGGAAAGACATCGCTTGATTACCGGTCAATGATGTAAACCGTTAACAAGCGCGAGAGGAATCACCGATAAGGATGATGACCCTCAAGGTACAGCAGTACAATTCACATGGTGGGAATAAAGGACTTGGCGTCGACCACCATGCAAAATCTTCTGGTCGAAGGTCATTGATGTATACCTATCGCCGGAAGTGAGAAACTTGCCATTGAGGCATGCAAGCTTCAAAGTACTGAAGGGGTTGTTCCTAGATCAACTCCTTGGATAATGAGCTGATGTCGACAAGGAGCGATCCGTCAAAGGAGGGCCTTAATGAATCCCACATCATTGACACGGAACGGAGTTAGTGATTGTGATGAGGTGAAAACAAACTATGATGTATGATTCAGGGTGGCGGTCATGAAATGGATGAAGGATAATGTATGGCAGTGGATGGGACACGGTTGACTCTTTGCAGAACAACATCTCTTGAACATATAACGACACTGATGTGATGGATCGGTAGCATTACCCCAACTATGGATGGTGTGGCGAGGACCATGGTGATGAGACCGGTGAATGAAACAACCCAACCCGATGTGAAACGGAGGACAAAGTGTCATGTTCAAGAGCGACTTGCTACCATTAAAGCTGTGAGGTTCTCCCAATTTTTCCCCAGTCATTGCTGACCAGTACCTCTTTATTTTTGTCAAGCTTGAGGAGGATAACATATGCTTGTTCTATAACCTGCCCTTCGGGCAAGCCCATCGCTATGTTTTAACGAGCCTAGCGATAGGGAAACTCGTTCTCGTCTAAAGACAAGTTTGTCGCTATTTAATGAATTTAACGAGTCTAACGACAAGGATAACTCGGTCCTTTTCATTTTTAGAGAGTCTGAAAAGGTACATAAAGTCAACTCCAGAATTCCTTTTTCGTCAGCTAATCCCTTAGGTCCGAAAAAGTATAAAACAATACAGAAGGGATGAGTTTTCGGTACTTTTAACGAGCTAAACAAACAAGCGCTCGGTCTTTTTGTGCAATAATCCCTCAGGTCCAAAAAGATTAAAATCTAGAAGAGGGATAGCTTTCCGCTCACTTTAACGAGCTGGAAGGCCAAAACTCGGCAAACTTTTCATATTTTACGAGTCAGTGAAAAGAGCTCAAAGAAGACTCGTCTTTTGAGGAACGAGTGATGAACAGGGTAGCAGCAGATTCCAGGTACAGGTTGGAATATTCCAATCACGGCAGTGTCACAAGGATGGCTTAGTGAAATCACTCTTCGCAGCTGTTCCTCAAAAGGAGGTAAACAATCATATGGAGATGAACGATTGGCCAAATGAACGGATGGAGGTGATGGCATATAAACACGACCAAGGGCTTTTTAATATGGCAGTCAAAGGTTACATTTACCAAGGTTATTTACCGGTTCATTTTTTCTGGGTGAGCTTGAACTCTAGGGGAAGATTGCTCACAACTTATGTTTATTTTTTAACGAGCATGAACATTGCTAAAACTGCTCGATTATGATGCCCCCAGCATAAAAATGCAGACGAGGCATATGTCCTCTAAATCTTAAGGGGACATTTCATTTTTTAATGAGGTTGACATCGTAAAGAACTATCCTCTTTACTCTTCATTTCATTTTTTAAACGAGGTTGACTTGAGATAGGAACTATCCTCGAAACTTTTAGATCCATTAAAAATAGAAGGCTTCATATTCCGTTGCGCCCATCTCCGTAAGATTACTTGGTGGTGGTGGGGCGAAAGTGCCCATTAAAGTAGGGCCTTTTAGGAAAATTACTCCGATATATTGGAGAGGATGATTGCCTCCATGGACCGTTGGAATGCTTCCTGTATTGGATGGCAGCACAACTTCTATCGAAGTTGTTGTCGAACTGCCTAATCGACTTTTTCTCTCGCCATTCAACAACTGTGAATTCCCATGGCTTTTGTTCAATGTTGAAATTAAAGCATCATCTTGGCGCTTAAAACTTGACAACATCATAACTTGCGATGGAGAAGCATTTCCACTATCAACCAGATTCTGACTTGGATCGGGAAACGGATCAGTTAATACAGCTGGGGTTTGTGACTTCTTTATGAATCTTTTAAACTCAGCTTTGAATGGACAATCTGTTGTCCAGTGATCCTCTTCACATATTCGACATGGATATGGTTTCCTATTCCTAGGAGGGCTTGAAGAATTTTTCTTAGGAGATGACTCACCTTGTTTATTCTTCTTCCCTTTGTTTTGTTTCTTCTTGCTTCCTGGTTGATTGGTTTCTTTGCCTTTATCTGTCGATACGGCATTTACTTCCGAAGCAAGAACTTCTTCATGCGCATTTTGATTCGAATCCCTACGGGCTTTCTTTTGATTGGCCTTTTTCGGATTCGAGTTTGCTGTGCCAATCACGCCGTCGCCGACATGAGAGTCACTGTTCGATTTAGGAGGAGGAGGGATTGAAAACTCTGGTCTAGCGGCGTCTGGTATTTTGTCATAGAGCGTGCCGGACTGAGTATATACTAAGTCCAAATATTGCGCACGAGCAATAACATGCTCTTCTGTTACGACTCCTCCCTTTGCCACATCTTCCGTTATGGCCGGAAGTAACGACTTTATAAACCACTCAGCTAAAAGCTGATCAGGAACATATGTTTTAACCATTCTTCTTCGACGTCGCCACTCATGTATATGATCTGATATATGAGTTGCGGTTGTCTGTTTGAAGTTGGTCAATATCTCTGTTCCCGTTTCATACCTTATCGGTAATTGAAAATGGGTTAAGAATGTCGTGGCAAGGGAGCTAAAATTGTCGAATGAAGCTCTTGGCAATTCTATATACCACTTTGCCGCTGGACCTGTCAATGTCCTCTGAAAGAGGCGAAGTCTTATCGAATCGTCATTTAAGGTGTTCGATGAACACCATAGATGAAATGTCATCACATGATTCGACGGGTCTTCACCTGGATTTCCATTGAATTTAGGAATGTCGGATGGAAGCTTGTGTGGAATCACTGGCCACCAAGGGGAGTAGGCGATCGGATCGTTGGTTAACCGATGTAGATCATGCAACTCTAAGGTCGCCACGAATGGTAACTGTTGATTCAAGTTAGGTGAAGCGTAACCAGGATACGATGGAATCGCTTGAACAGTTGGCCTTTGCATGCCAGCATAATGGAGTTGATGCTGGTATGACTGGTACGGTTGGTGGACGCTACCACTATAAAGTGGTTGATTTTGACCATTTTGGATATATGGTTGTCCACTATTCGCAAAGATTTGCTGTTTAGAACCTTGGTACACTTGTTGGAATTGTGGTTGTTGGTACTGCACTAGCCACGGTTGTGAAACCATGGGTTGTTGTGCTATACTAACCATTGGACCAAGATGTGGGGTTATTATACCCGATTGTACTTGTGCCGCCCCACCAGTAGGCGATTGTGGTTGGGTCGCAGGGTCAAGGGGTTGTTGCATGAGAACCTGAGAAATCTGAGGTTGACATACAATAGGCATCGTTTGAACTTGCGACACGGTTACAATGGCCGGTGTAGTTGGGATGTTCGTCACAGGTACACACTGTTGCATAGAATATACAACTCTTGGTTGCTGGGGTAGCATGGGTACCCAACTACTTGTTGCAATTCCACCATAACTTGAATAAGGTTGAGAACTCCCGTATGGGTATCCTCCCGGAGGGGGTAATGAAAGGGCATACTGCCCCCCATACGGTGGTAATCCAGAACTCAAGGCAATTGATTGTCCTGGAGGACTGGATGGCCTAATTTGATTCCCAAAAGGGTCAATTTGATGAGTCTCACCGTAAGAGTTACCAGACATTACTCCGGAACAAATAGGAACAGACCATACCGTCGCGATAGTCCCTGGGTGGACTCCTTCTAGCGGTTGAGAGCTAGTTGGGACAGATGGTATGCCGGCGAACATTGTCGGATTTGCAGCAGTTAATTCTGCTATCGTCGTGTCGTTTGACACAGTCCTAGATGTCGACGGTTGTTCAGACATTTTGAGTCTATCCAATTGATCGCCTAGTGATTCTACAGGAACTTCCACTGGTGATGGACAAACTTCTGTTGTAGCAGGAAATAGAGTGACCCCTACTCCAAAATGAGTTGGAGTGGATACTTGCGGTTCCTCTATAATTTCCTCTATCGTAATCAGACCAGGTGGAAGAGGAAGACCGTCAGGTCCGTAAAAGATTTCCGGTGCCGAAGAAGGGGTTGTATCGACAGCGACAGATGTTTGAGGAACAAAACTCTCTGGACCGGTTACAGATGGAACTGGTTCAGTTATACAAGTATTTGCCCCCAGACTAGGATCAGTATTACTTTCCTTCTGCTGCGGTTGAACTTCTTCTATAGAGGCAGGGTTTCCGGAAATGTTTGGAGTCACCAAAATCTCAGATGTTGTTGGAACACTTGTTCTAACTTTTAAAGGAGATTTTGAACTGGTTCGACGAGCTCGCTTTGCCCGGATCGTTTTCGATTCCGAAGACAAAGACGGTTGGCTCGCAAGCCTCCGCGAACGACGGATATTCAATTGACTTTCTTCCACGATTGCGGATTACTCGATCAACTAAAATATAAAGGGGAAAATTTGTGTTTCCGATTTGAATGAATTTTATTAGACGCTTTTAGACATAACTTTGCTTTTTCATGTTTTAAGAGTCGAGAAAAAACTAAAGATGACTCTAGTCTCCTTTGATGTATTAACGAGCCCGAAGTGACAAATGCTCGGTTGGACTTTTTCAGTTATAGAGTTTGAAAAAGGCCAAAAGAAACTGCTCTGGAGTTCTAGGCAGAGGGTGTGCCAAACCTTTCGCAAAACCACGGAATACGTTTTACGGTACGTGTGGTCAATCTTCGTGAATGCTGTGTTCACTGCATTGCGATCAGTAGGGCGGCCGACACGGCTTCCTATGGATAAAGGCTTTATTCCTATAGGGGTCTCCCAATATATACGCGACGGTACGTGGGAGCACAAGTCCGTATTAGTGCCACCGACTCTCAGGAGGAATCACCCACCTTCGTAGAGATCGACAGTCACTAAGTTTAACGACGCCGGAACACGTCTCTAGCTTAGACCTCTATATGTTTGTGTTATGTTTCAATGCGTTGTTAGGTTCATTCAGTATATTTTAAGTTGATCTTTTTAAAGTTTGCCTTTCAAGGTTCACCACGAGATGTATATGACAAATTCCTAAATGCAGCCTAAGATGAGAAGCAAGCTTTTTTCAAATCTTTTTGACTGATGAAAATCTTAACTACTGAGGGAGAAGAAAAGCATATCTTTTCACACAGTTCATACAGCACAAACTAATGCACTTTCTCCTAAATCATCATGCAAACTTTTTCAAATGCAAAATGCACAATGCATGTATTTTCTTTTCCCTTTCTTAATGTGGATGGATTACAAAAAGAAAGTGGTTATATAACTTTGATTTCGATTTAGAGTGAAAACAAACAAGTTTGTCCAAAAATCAAAAGACACCTTAAGATTCACTTGCTTAATCACTGGAAATACATGAAATCAAACCATACTAACGAAAGTAAAATGTCTAATCAGCTATGGACAGCAAACAAGCTAACTCTTTAGACCAGCAAAATGCCTAACACAGGTTCAGATCTAAGAGGCCAAAAGCAAGACTAGTTTACCCTTCGTTATGGGAAATTGTAAATGAGTAAGAAATACAAAAGAACAAGTACAATTTCGATATATAACAGAGGCGGAATGATGGCAAGTAATATCGGTTTCAAAACAGGCACAAGACTGACACCTAGCAGCAAAACTAAGTGAAAACTGGCAAGAGAAAGGAGGAAACCCCAAATGCACTAGGCAAATTTGGGCCAACGCAGGCTCTGCACAGCCAAACTGGCTCTCAGCACAGGCAGCCCCTTCGGGACCTGCGTTGCAAAGCAGGTAGCCTGTGTACTACCTGCTTTGGAAAACGAGAATTGCGTTTTCACAGTTTCCGGGTCATAATTTTCTCAAAAATGCACAGTTTTTGCTCAAATCAGAAACAATCAGTCAAGCACACTCAAAGGGATGATTAGGAAGGTGAAAAGCTATCACTAAGAGCTTACAAGGATCCTTGTAGATCAGCTCTTCAAATCATGAACATGCTCAGAAACGAGCTAGAGTAACTGCCCTCTACTTCGCTTTTGATATAGTCAAAAGCTTTTCGATTTGGTACTCTTTTGTTCAGGAAATGAATAGCAAAATACTACAAACAATCAAACAGATACGATCCCCAGTGGAGTCGCCAGTTTGTTGTAGGGAAAAGTATCCGATTCGGATGACCCTATCCCACTCTAAGGGTGATAGTACCTCAACAACAACTGTAAGGAAAACTACTTAAGGTTTACTTCTTTATGAAAGCAAGAGAGAATGAAGAAATGCACTAACCGTTGTCTTGCGCTTAATGTCGAATCCAAACTCTTCTCTTTACTTGCTTGCTCCCAGCTTCTTGCCCTTTTGTTGGCCCAGCTACAATGAGATCCTGCAAAATAACCAAGAAGGGAACTACAAGAAGCATGCAATCATAACTGATTCAAGGATTAGCATAAAATCAAATATACAATCATCACAACATAACATTGAAACAAGTGCATATAGAAGAACCTCAATAGCTTTTATTAATAGAAGAAGTAAAGTTCTGAGAGGGTTACAACCATTGAAGGCTCCCATCCAGCAACACCTCCCAGCAGAAAGAATTTCTCCTCTTCACCTCCTTCAAGCAATCACCCAATAGCTCTATAGTGAAACCAACAGCATATCATTACTTTGCACAAAATTCCAACCTCCTGAGCTCATAGGAGAGAGCTCAATATATAGATGAATTGAGAAAGGATGAGTCAGCTTGCAACTGATGTGTAGCTGCCTTGTGTCCTCTCTCTCTTCAGTTGATCTTCAGTTCTTGAGTCCACTTGGAGAACCTTGCTTCCACTTGGAGAAACAGAGCCTCTGACTCATCACAAGGCGAAATCCCTGATCCAAGTGTCATTTTTGGAAGATTCCAGAGCAATGACTCATTGTGCCACTTGTCCCATATCACTCAGCGCAGGTGGCCTTTGTTCCACTTGCTTTGCAACGCAGGTACACCATGGAGCAACTGAGTTTCAGCGCAGAAGCCTAGTGGAGCACCTGCTTTGATTTCAGGATTGCTTGTTTTTGAGTGTTTTCAGGTGGAGAACTGATCTGAGAGCTGTTGGCTTGCTGACCTTGTTCCTCTAGGGGTAGGAACATCATGTTTAGGGACTTTGGATCCCTTGGATTATTGACAATTCATGCAAGGCACAAAATTGTCTATAACAGCCCCAACCCAATTAAATTACACAAAGAAAAGAGCCTTGAGATTAAAAGCTAGGCAATATCAAATTGTCAATGATGTGTTATTTAGAATAAATTATGATTTTATTTTACTTACATGTCTTGAAAAATCTGAGGCAGAGAAGGTGTTGCAGGAAATTCATGATGGACCAGCTAGTGGTCACTTTGGAGGAGATAATACAACACATAAAATCATGCATGCCGGCTATTACTGACCAATGTTTTTCAAAGATGCACACAGTTATGTAAGGAATTTTAAGATTTGTCAAACAGCTGCTGGAAGATAGAGGAAACCCCCATTACCATTACAGCTAGTCAACATTTACCAACCATTGAAACAATGGGGATTAGACGTAATAGGTGAGATTGTTCCTCATTATTCTAAGCAACATAGGTATATCCTTACACCCACTGATTATTTCACAAAATGGGTAGAAGCAAATCCACTCAAGGTATCCAATTTAGAAAACATTATTGAATTTATAGATCAATTTATGATCACCAGGTTTGGCCTACCATCTATTTGATGTTTGATAATGCATCTTATTTTTCAGGCATTGTTATGATAGAGTTTCCTCTTAAAAGAAGATTTAAGCTTAAGTATTCTGCTAATTACTATCCGCAAGGAAATGGGTTAGCCGAATCCACAAACAAAAATCTCATCAATATTATTAAACAAATTGTTGACTAAAATCAAAAGAACTGGCATAAGTCTTTAGTGTTTTCTCTATGGGAAGATCGAATAACATAGAAAGCCTCCATTGGCACTTCTCCTTTTAATTTGGTCTATGGGAAAGAGGTTATCTTGCCAACAAACATAGTTATTCCCTCCTTAGCCTTATTTCAATTCATTGAAGAAACTCCTTCTTCATCCGTGCAGGTTAGACAGTTACAAATCCTTAAGCTCAAAGAGGAAAGAGAAAAGGCTAGGACCACACATGCACATCATCAGTAGTTAGTCAAAGCCTCCTTTGATTCAAATTCTATAACTTGACAATATTTTCAACTCAGAGACCTAGTATTGAAATGGGATAAATCCCATGAAGAGAAAGGTAAGCATACCAAGTTCCAACAAATGTGGCTTGGCCCATTTTAGATTGTGGAATAAATAAGCCCATCAACTTTTTTGTTACAAGATTTACCAGGAAAGAGAGAATATCTACCTGTTAATGGACAGGTTCTAAAGAAATACTTTCCGTAGAAGATGATCTCTTCTATTCACTGTATATTATTGCCTTTAGTTAAATTTTCTTTTAGAAAGAATAATACCAATTGAAAAGCATTTACTCTTGGTTTTACAAAGTATAGTCTCTTTTTAATTTTCACTTTTCTCTTGTGTAAGTAAAGATTGTTATGAAAGTAATCTTCACATATGAAATATATAGTCAAGTTCTATTGCTCTTAAACTGCCTGTTTTCTGCCTAAATTATCTAGTTTTTTATGAAACTTAGCTTTAAGAAAGAAATTTTTCCTTTACATCAGTCAAGAAAAGTATCAATAACAAAGCAAGTTCCCTCTGTAGAAAAGCATCTTTAAAAATTTACAATTGTCGTCCAGAAGCTCTTAAGGAGCCAATGATTCCCCCCACTTAATCAACTTTCATTTTTAGAGTGTAATTCTAAAACATAATTAAACTTAAAGGATAAGAGGTCTCATCAAGAGTTGGCTTACCATGATCATAAGATTATATCTAACTGACATTACCAATACTTCATATCAAAACAGGGTAATGGCTTAAGATTATATTGATCAAAAGACAAGGGGTCTCATCACGAGCTAGCTTGTTCAGTTAAGTTACAAATCGAGTGAATGGCATTGTCAATTTTGGTCACCAAACCAAGGCATTGTCCTTTAAGAGATAAAAGATGAAGAGTTGAATAAAGAATGAATTAGTTCAGAAAATAAAGAAAGAAATAAGTATAACTATGATCTTATCTTTAAAATTGCATTCAGATTTAAGCGGGATACTGAATCACTTCTGGTTAAAAGAGATCCCTCTCAAGGCTATGAACACGTGCTGGTAGCAGAGGCTCTACCTATGACAACTGAGTATATCAAAAACTGATCTAAGGAGAGACTCCTTGCTTTTATCTTTAAAAACCAAGTAAAGACTGATGTAGACAAAGTGACCTTTTATGAGAAAAGTATAATCAAAAGAACGATAGTTAAGTAGATGTTGTTTTATTAATAAAGAGAAGTATTACTTACCTTATATTCCGTGTAACTTATTTTATTTTCAAAACTATCTTTATTTTGGAAGTTTTAGAAATTTCAAAAAGAACTCTCAGAGATAACTGGTTCTTCCAAGTGAATCGCCAATTGTTGTGCTATTCAACAACCCCCCATTTATTAATGATAGTAGTTAATATTATGTTAATAAATGGGGACCCTTAAAAAAAATCCATCCAAAAAACAAAACTTAGCATTTAGGCATTTCCTTTATTTTTGGAATAAAGCAAGATATTAATCAAACCCCCCCTTTTTCTAGAAAACTTATAAATGTTTACCTTCCCACATACAACATGATTAAGCATCATCAAAAGATCTTTCTAACCCTCCAAATCAATTAAAATGATTAAGAAAGGACTCTATGCTCGAAACTATCATAATTCTGACATAAACTAAGTCCTTAAGCTTTTTGTTCAAAAAGCTTAGTCTTGCATCACATTACACCATTTATAAAGGACCTGCCTTAAAAAGGTTATTTCGAAACATGCGAGACGAGAAATTGCGATGGTGTTATAACCTTTATCACATCGCATTTCAGGCATTCAAACGAACACTGCAAACTTACCACTAGCCAATATTGCAAAACACAATCAAAACCTGGACCCACTACTTAAATGTATTATAAGCAAATGTTTTATATCCACCACTCATTAAAAAGGGTATTTTACATAGAAAATCCAGGCAAGTAGATACATTTTGAAACGATAAATGAGTGGCTCGCATCTTGCATCTCACAGAAACATGGCAGAAGGTAAGAAAGGTGAAAGGGAATAATCCAATATTGCTTCGCAATCTGCATCATCGCAGATCAGAGGCTCGCCACCCTAGAATATTTCTTCCCATTTTACGATGTAGACATTTACGAACATTAAAGCTGAGGGATGACGAAGCATTAGTGGGCATTTAGTAAGAGAATGGAAATTATGTGTGAAAAGCCATTTAGTGTGATATGATATCTTCTTACGTGCATTCGAATAAAATTCCTTTTATCACCTTTACAAGTTATCTACATTATTTCATTTTACATTCATTATCATCTTTGTGTATCCGATAGCTGTTGACTCTTCACTTTCAGGGAAAATCCATAGAGAAAATCGTTGAAAGCAATGGTGAAGAAAGGAAAGGCAGTCGTCTCTGAGAAGACAGAAATGACTACTCTTTTTACAGATACTACATGCAACAAAGAGGGAGGAACCTCTACATGGGAGGCCATGTATAATATATTGGAGGAAGAGCAACCAAGGATTCTAGAAATGAAGATTACAGTTGACGAACTTGATTCCTCAGACGCTTTCATGTTAGAGACGACATGTTCATTTTTGCACCACATAGCTGCGCGACCGAAGATAATCCCTTATACCAACATGGTTAAATGAGTTATTGATGAAGCTGACATCTCAAACAGAGAATTCAAGACAAGAAGCCAAGAGGTTATGGGATATTTTACCCCAAACAACCTACAGATTATGTACCACCTACTAGAGCCACAAGTCATCTAAAATAGGTAGTTCATTGAGAAGTTTTCTAAAGAGAACATCAACCTTGTAGACTGCACCTGGGCCTGGTCAAATAATGAGGACAAAATCAAGAAAGACAAAAATGGTATGTACACTACTTCGTCTATTTGTCCCCCTCATAGCTTTACAGTAGGCATGCTATGTATACTATTTGGCAAACTCGATAGTACTAAATTCTCCCCAGAGTGGTTGTCGTTAATGGATGCAGCCGTTAACACAACTGTAATGAATTGGGCACAAATTTTGTCTGACAATTTAGCAAGAACAATAATCGAGTATAGAAGGAAAAGAAGTGTTGCTTCGAGGGTTTACCCTCCATTTTCTATGAGCGCCTATGTAATGGATGCAATTTGTTTTGGTTTGAAATTCCATATCATGGGATGGAAGTGGATAGTTCAAAATCCACTTCCCATTCATATATACCATAAGGACATGTGGGAATCCAACTTTCAACCACATTTTTTCAAGATTTGTCATGGAGTTATGCTCCTTATTCACAAGCAACTTTATAATTGAGATGCCCCCGGGTTTTCCCAAGAAGCTGAAGTAGATATCCTCCCAGTGGCCAGATGGTTTTGGGAGGAAACATTTACATATATTAGGGTATTTGGCAACATCACCTCCCCCCATGTCCTCCCATACTATGTTTCAGACAAATTGATGGCTAGAGAGATAGCCTATCAAACAACTAGTGAGAGAGGGATGAGCAAGACATTAAAGGAATAATAAAAGGCCATTTGGCCTACATTCCCTTTACACTGCGGAGAATTTTCATTACACGACCTAAGGCATGCATTTAAAGAAGCAATGAACATGTTATCTATGCAATTACCTAAATTCCCTAGAAGGCAATATGACCCGTTCGACACTGTCAAAGATTTCTTCCCATTTTACGATGTAGACATTTACGAACATTAAAGCTGAGGGATAACAAAGCATTAGTGGGCATTTAGTAAGAGAATGGAAATTATGTGTGAAAAGCCATTTAGTGTGATATGATATCTTCTTACGTGCATTCGAATAAAATTCCTTTTATCACCTTTACAGGTTATCTACATTATTTCATTTTACATTCATTATCATCTTTGTGTATCCGATAGCTATTGATTCTTCACTTTCAGGGAAAATCCATAGAGAAAATCGTTGAAAGCAATCGTGAAGAAAGGAAAGGCAGTCATCTCTGAGAAGACAGAAATGACTACTCTTTTTACAGATACTACATGCAACAAAGAGGGAGGAACCTCTACATGGGAGGCCATGTATAATATATTGGAGGAAGAGCAACCAAGGATTCTAGAAATGAAGATTACAGTTGACGAACTTGATTCCTCAGACGCTTTCATGTTAGAGATGACATGTTCATTTTTGCACCACATAGCTGCGTGACCGAAGATAATCCTTTATACCAACATGGTTAAATGAGTTATTGATGAAGCTGACATCTCAAACAGAGAATTCAAGACAAGAAGCCAAGAGGTTATGGGATATTTTACCCCAAACAACCTACGGATTATGTACCACCTACTAGAGCCACAAGTCATCTAAAATAGGCAGTTCATTGAGAAGTTTTCTAAAGAGAACATCGACCTTGCAGACTGCACCTGGGCCTGGTCAAATAATGAGGACAAAATCAAGAAAGACAAAAATGGTATGTACACTACTTCGTTTATTTGTCCCCCTCATAGCTTTACAGTAGGCATGCTATGTATACTGTTTGGCAAACTCGATAGTACTAAATTCTCCCCAGAGTGGTTGTCGTTAATGGATGCAGCCGTTAACACAACTGTAATGAATTGGGCACAAATTTTGTCTGACAATTTAGCAAGAACAATAATCGAGTATAGAAGAAAAATAAGTGTTGCTTCAAGGGTTTACCCTCCATTTTTTATGAGCGCCTATGTAATGGATGCAATTTGTTTTGGTTTGAAATTCCCTATCATGGGATGGAAGTGGATAGTTCAAAATCCACTTCCCATTCATATATACCATAAGGACATGTGGAAATCCAACTTTCAACCACATTTTTTCAAGATTTGTCATGGAGTTATGCTCCTTATTCACAAGCAACTTTATAATTGAGATGCCCCCAGGTTTTCCCAAGAAGCTGAAGTAGATATCCTCCCAGTGGCCAGATGGTTTTGGGAGGAAACATTTCCATATATTAGGGTATTTGGCAACATCACCTCCCCCCATGTCCTCCCATACTATGTTTCAGACAAATTGATGGCTAGAGAGATAGCCTATCAAACAGCTAGTGAGAGAGGGATGAGCAAGACATTAAAGGAATAACAAAAGGCCATTTTGCCTACATTCCCTTTACACTGTGGAGAATTTTCATTACATGACCTAAGGCATGCATTTAAAGAAGAAATGAACATGTTATCTCTGCGATTACCTAAATTTCCTAGAAGGCAATATGACCCATTCGGCACTGTCAAAGATTTCACCACTTTGGTGAAAATAAAAGTATTCAATAATGAGGAAGATGCCTTTGATGAAATCCTTTTGTAGAAAAACACCTTCACAGAGGTGAAGCATATGGCACAATTACTTTTTGACCGTGAAGATCTGGAAAGATTTTACAGCTACAAAGAAAGGAGGTTATCAAAGGTCCCATTGGACCAATTATTGATTGAACCAATAAGGGAGCCTATTCCCAGTGTAAGTATAGAAGGTGAATCCAAAGAAAATTCTAAAACCGATTCTGGAGCAGAATCCCAAGAGAAATCTACCAGGGAATCAGAGAAGTCATCACAAAATGGGAAATGCAAAAGCGTGGAGTCGGTAAAGGATAAAACCAAATCTAAACAGAAGATAGTTGAAGAAACTTAAATCGGCAAGTAGGCTGAAATCCATGCCACCTCCACACAGCCAATAAAACCCCTTGTAATTGATTTAGAGGAATAATGGGACAATTTTAATAAAAGGCTCAACACAGAGGAACAAACGTCAGAGTTGCAAACTCCATAGCAGAAAACAACTCAGGAAATTATAGCAAAGGAGACTGTAAATACTCAAGAGGTCGAACACATCCCTATTACCCCTACATATGAAGTAGTTTTGAGAATAGAAGAGATTCCCCCTCTAGATGTGTTTTATAGCCCACAACATAAGGTCGTGGTTAAAAGACAAAGGAAGAAAAGGAAGTTGGACTCTACAGCTACTACTACCCTTGAAAATGAACTGATGGATGTTCTCTTGAAAGACTCACCCGTTGACTCATCTACCAATCTTACTAGACTCTCACAATTTGCAGGTGCCTATGCTACAACAACCATGGACAAAGAAACAGAGGTGAAAGTTTTACTTAAAGAAAAAGAAGATAAAATTATGTCGCTTGAGCAACAATTACATCAAGCAAAATCTGGCCAACAGGCAGAAATAAAGTTAGCTAAGCTACAATGGGAATTCGAGCAGATGCAAATAGAAAATCGAACCAGCCTAGCAGAGAAGGAAGAACAAATACAAGAAATAACTGATCTACATAAAGATGATCCCAAAATTGGTCAGTTTATTACCGAAGCGCTCGATATTAACTCACATCTCATGCACCAAAAACAATTATTGTTCTAGAAGATTTCGTAATGGAACTCTTATTGCAAAACAAGCGACAAATTGACAAGTCAAGTCGTGGAGATGAGACTTGAATATGATGAGATCTTTAAAAAGGTCTTTGATTTCATCACTTGGTAGGATACAAAAGATGGGAGGAAAGTCGACTTACTAAACTAGAAGAGTCGCATAAAGAAATTTTATTTGCGAACTGGGATTCTTGGCTTAAAGAGGAACAAAAGGAAACAGAATACGCAATAGCAGCAACAAACTATCATAGAAAATGTCAATGAAAATTTACATAGTGCCAACCTTGTGGCAGAATCCATTCTAGGTTTTCTTCCTAATTCGAAACATCTTGAACTAGAGTGGAAACAGGAAACAGAAGAAAAAACAGAAGTAATAAGGCAAACGACCAGGTTAAAGTGGGAAGCATATTGGCGATATTTGGTAAAAGCTCACAACCAATGGATGACCCTACGATGCCTAACCACTTCTACGGAGAGAATGGTGCCAGCACTGACCGATGTCATATTCGTTGGACAGTGGAAAGCTGAAGTCGGCCAACCAACACATCCCAAGCCCATGATGGACATTTGCAATCTGAAGGATCAAATGCAAGATAGCTAGTCACCATGTTCATTTCTATTTTGATATTATTTTTGCATAATTTGAGGCAGGTTGTTTAAACCTCCTCAACTATTTTTGTAATAATCTATTTTTAGTTTTATATTTTAAGTATTTAAACCCCTCTCATGAATTTAGAGAGGGGTCCATAAATTTTATCAGAAACAATCTTCAAAACATGCACTTCTGTCCCTTTGAGGAAGTTCTGGTGAAATTAATGGAACAATATTTATTTTTATCTAATTTAGCATCTTCTACTGAAATTGCACTTTTGTACTCTTAGATGGTGTTGAATAGGTTGAAGGTAGATAAATATTGTTGAAGCACATGAGTAGGACGTATTATAAATGGTACTTTTATCTCGTAATCCTTTTTACTTATGTATCAAGCAATGATTTATTTTCAAGTTATCTATGTATGAAAGTCTGAATCTTGATTGCCATTATTGCACTTCGGTAAGGTGATGATCTATATTTTATGCTGAATACATGAATAATTCCTTATGCGATATATCTTTCACAATCGTTTCAACTAACGTTTTATACAAAATGATTGTTGCTAAAATGAATTCATTTCTCATCGCAATTGAATGATCTTTATTATCATACATCAATTCACTCTCAGGCATAGTTATAATTAGATAGTGTTTAAATTAGGATAAAATGCATGTGATTATTAGTTTAGATTAGATTATTTCTACTTTAGATATTACTCAAAAACATCACATATCACCCCATTAGCACAATGATTAAATAGATTTGGAAAATGTTTCCATTATCCCCAGTCAGAGCCACTACTCCAAACGGAAAGGTAGTTGCAAACTAAGTTCCAGACTCGGTGGATTTCCCCCATGTTTAAGCAACTATTTTTGAGGCTTCAACACTTCCAAAAAATCATTTTTTGTTGGAGCTGACCTGTCAATTTCCACTTATGTTTAATATTATTTTTACAACGAGACAAGTTCATTCATGTGGGGAACCATCCCATGCGTTAGGGGGAAGATCCAATTTGCATGTTCCAAATCAAGATATCTTTCCAACTAAGAATTGTGTGGCATGCCACCTATCAAAAGAAACAATGTTGACGGTCTTGCATTTGTTTGCATGATCTTCATTTTCTTTTTTCGTCATGAATTGTGGGGCTCTAGATCTCTTGTGCCCAACCTAGGATTTCTTCAACAAACCATCAACAAATTTTGGCTTATCCTGATGACAAAACTTCAACAATATAATTACTGCTTTGACATCAATGACAACATTTCAACAATTTCCCTAGATTTTTGATCATGCACTCTTGTGACCCCTTGTATACAAAGAAAACTACAAGTGGGAGAATGTTGTGTATGTGTTATATTCTTTGCATGATTATCCCCATACATTGTATAATGTGAAATTCACAATAGGGGGTCATGGGAGGGTAGAAACTGCCCCTATTTGGGGGGTTTAGGGGTAGTTCCTAAAACAAAAAATGTGGGTCATCTTTTGCGTCCGTTTTTTGGCAATTTTCGGTATATGGTTTTCACTAAAAACAATTTTGTGGTGCATGGTAGTTTTGTCCATGGCCTTTTAGTTTTAGTTTAGGAACTACAACTATGTTTTGAATTAGAGTAAATGGATCAGAGGTTCATGGATGCCACGAGATATTTGTTGTATTGTAATATTGTACAAAAGAATATATATTGAAAAAATATTGTTGGTTTTCTCGGTTTTTGGTTTCAATGATAAAATCTTTGTGTTAATATGTGTGTTTTTCATTTCATATTTTCTATTTTATTAAGAATCTATTTGCAGTAATTAATTGAAAAGGGTTAAAACCTACATTAGGCTTCATTACATGTAATCCACAAGCACAAAACCATGGGAAACCAAAACTGTGTGCCCAAAACCACCATGGTTGTCCATGTAACTTTGACTCTTTCACTAAATCAAGTTTACCTAACAACCCATCCTAAGAACTTGACTTGGGTTTCCCTTCACCAAATCTAGCCAAACCAGCGAAGTGAACCAACCACGCTCACTTCCAAGCCCTACCTGCCTCAAAGTTTATATCCAAAGTATATAGTAATTCAACATGCCCCCTAAAACCTAGGTCTAACTCCAAACTTTACTGGTAATTTCCTATGGGTGCACATGCCTTATTAGGTTTTAAAGTAGTTTTCCCATTTACATGTAAACATTTTCAACTCCATCATAATAATTTATTTGTTATTGTTTTTATTTGCAATACACAACCAACATCTCTCTCTTCCATAACTTTACAATCTGAAGCAAACAAACCATGATAAATCATCTCATTAAATCATGCATGTATCCTTGACATAAATATAGTCTTAACAAGAGGCTTGGCATGGTTTTTTTTTACACCTCCTAGCACATATCCATGGTTCTTATTATTCTCACACATATTGACCAAAACCCATGAAGCTTCTCACTTGGATTTGGCCTCACCCCACAACTCTAATACCACATTAAAAGTTACTGAGAGAAATTAACTGAGAAATATAAATTTCCTAACAGCCAAAAACGCATACACATTAGCACAAAGATTTATCCTGGAACTCAAAACCATGAAAACCAACAATATTTTTCAATATATATTCTTATGTACAATATTAAAATATAATATATATTCCACAACATTCATGAGATACAAATATATTTACCCTGAATTGGAATACAATCATGTTGTTAATCGAAACTACAAAACCACCACGCATAATAAAACCACTTTTAACAAAAGTTGTATGCTAAAAACCACCAAAAACAAATGAAAGATCATTTAATTAAGATATATGGCTTATGTGCTCTAAAAAATTCATTAGTTTGCATTAATAAGTGGTCATAAAATCAATATTGCACCAATTCATTTCAAATAAATCAACATCTAATCCAAGTCACACTCTCACTCACATTAAATGGTAAATCTAGGATTAGAATCAAATGTAGGGAATTCCCCATTAAGATAGGAAATAACACCTAAACCTAGAAGTGAGGAGCAACTTTGTTGAGGTGATACTGTGTAATTTTCCTAATAGCTTCCTTAGGTTCTCCCCTTGGCGAGGTAGGTACCTTTTTTTTGTAGCGAGAATCTAAGCGACAACATTTTTGTCTTTGTTGCCATGGAAAATTTCCATTCTCTGGATATTCAACATTGGATTCAACAAGAGTTGGTGAGTGAGATTTGAAAATTTTATTAAGCTAACACATTTGGTGGCTCCATTGCAAGAAATAATTCATTTTCCTTAAATATGGCTTCTTGGGAAGTTCATAGATTTCATAAAGCCATTGATTTTAAAGGAATTCCTAGGTATCCTAATTCTTACACTCCATATTGGTTAGAGAATATTTCGAGATAAAATGGCGATCCTTCATTATATATTCTTCATGTTGCAAAGTTCCTTGCATATGATTCAAATATCAATGTAGTACATGAGGATGTTTGATGAGACTTTTTGTCTCCTCTTTGGGATGTGAACAAAACGAGTGGATCAAATTATTGGAATTGATAGGAAAACAATAGTCTACACTCGCACCTCATGAGGAATATGTTTACATTATTTAAAAGCAAGAAAAGAGCATTGATGAAGGGTCCTCCCATGATATTTCCCAAGAATGAGAATTAGCTCACAACCTTGATGAGAATGTAACAAAAGACAATGTTGTATAGTGTTGTCATTGATTTCAACCCCAGGGGTCTAAATAGGTTTGAATTTGACTGAAACACCAATCATTGATTTCAAAATGATAATGAAAACTTCTTATAATTACCTTGATTACATCAAGTTGGTAGCTTCACTGTTGGATGGTTGAAAACCCAGGTCCTAAGGTTTGCATTCCTTGGACTGAGGGCATACCCCGACTTTGTCACGTGTTTTTGACTTTGAAAATAATTTATTTTGGGTTGGACATTGACATCATTATATTTTCCTTGGCTCGAGAGGATTCCTCGTTTGAGAGATATTCATAGTTAAAGTTGATAACCATAGTTGGTGGGCTTGAACCCCATAGGAGTGTGACTTGGCTTATTTTCATTAGTTGTGGAAATCCAAAATTAGGTTTATGTGTTCATCATGGTAAAATAATTCTAGAAAGTGCATCCAACAAATTAAGAAAAAAAAAAAAAAACTTACCTAAGCCTAATTACTTATTATAAATGGTACACGAGCTTTGCTTAGGGCCTAGGTTGACGTATTAATAATGCTAATTAATAATTCAAAACAATTAATAAATTTAAAGACCCTAAATACCAACTACAACGTTCACCTAAGAAGCCCTTACCAATTTATAGAAATATTTTCTAAACTAACTAGTCCTAAAGCCTAAAACTCCTCACTAAAAGGAAAATGTTCATTCTAATTAAGGCCCATGATAAATTAATTAACTATGATTATTTTGAAAAAGAAACAGTCAAAAAATTTCAACCTCCTCCAATGACTAGTTGTGGGAGCCCCTAATGAGACTAACCAAAACTATAAAAGAAAGACTTTCAAACACATAACGTCTCAGCAACATAACTTACACACTCTTATAAAATATTCGGTCTGTTTAAAGACTTCTAAGGCAAATGAGGTTCAAACCTTTCTGAGACAACTAAGGACAGTGAATTTTATTGTTACATGGTTTTCTAAGGACCATTTCTCTTAGAGTCATTTACAATAAGCGACGAAGGTTTATGTGTAAGGTCTATTCCTATTTTTGATCATTTTCTGAGCATACATAAGGTTTATGTGTAAGGTATGTTCCTAATTTTTGTCAAAATTTTTAGCGTAAAATATATGTACAACACCTCAGCCTCCTTGGAATTTTAGGTTTGGTTTTGGATTTGTTTGGTTGTAGGGACAACGAATGTCCTTTTCCTTCTTGGTGTAGTAGGTTTGTTGAATATTTTTAAGTTAGTTTTCTTTTAGGTTTGTTCTTGAACCATTTCTAGGTCTAGTTAGGGTAGTGAAGGAAGAACAAGTTCTGGTAAGTCTATTCAGGTTTGTTTCAGGTCTAGTTAGGGAAGTGAAAGGAATTTTTTTCACCCGCAGTTATAAATATATGACAACAATTCTCACTGTAATCTCATTATGTACTAGTGACTATCTTCAAAAATGCACTAAGCCAATTATTGACTTCGAATTTTAGTGAAATTGAAAATAGATTGTATAAATTCTTGATATACATAAAAGACCTTGACATGACTTGACACATGGACTTGTGCTCTTTGACACAGTGACATACTTTATGTGACCTTGTCATTTTGTTGAAAAATAGTGAGACTGTAATGATGTAATTATCTGTTGATGACTAAAATCATGTCGACATCTTTGTGACTTTTCTAAGAAAACCAGTGACATGATCTTTGTATCAGTAGTATTAATGACCCTAGTAGTAAATTGACAATGAACTGATGTTTGATGTGAAAGTGATAGAATATATTTGAATAACACTCCCTTCATAAGTCTAGTCCTTGATCAGTGTAACCTTTGAGAAGTGAACTTATGAGACAATTGTGTTAAGAGACATAAATCTGACATTTATCATGACACGAGGCTGTAGTGCAACTGTGAGACTATGAGACAATTTTAATAACATAACATCTGTGACAATATAGTAATATGTGCATTAATTATGTATATGAGAACTTGACATATTGACATTGACTTGACATAGCGACTTGATGTATAGAAACTTGTGAAAATAGTTTACTCGACATAGTGACTTGATGTATAGAAAGTTGTGAAAATAGTTTACTTAACATAGTGACCTTGTAAGACAAGTGAAATAGTGAAGTAAAGTAGTTCCTTGAGTTGTGCACATAACCTGTGACCTCATGTTAGCTACAGTATTTGGATCTTTGATGTAAACAATTTTGGAATACGTAGGCAGTAGAACTGCACCTATGACAACCATTATATATTCAATCAAATGATAGTAACCTAAGATTCATTGTTAACAAGTGATGTTACTATATTTCTTGTTGTTAGTCACATGTGATGTGACAACATTACTTGTGTATGTATAATCCGGACACCTGGACATGACCTGACTCCCAAACATGACATATTGAAATGACACTTAGACATGACACATATATTTGACTTACAAATACATGGCAGTGAGTTGACACTTTGACTTTGACTTGACATGACTTCGCATAGACTTATATACCTTTTAGCGACTTGACATAACTAGTGATTTGACACACACATAATCACCTTTTGTACAACTTATTGGCGAGAAAAATAGATAGCAATGTATAACTTGTGATGAACAATAGAAGTGATAAGACATATGCTGATAGCCCTCTTTGGGCCAAGTTTGAGAGCTTTAGTAGCAATTCATAGGGATGACCCGAGGCACCTTGGTTTGAGCTATTATTACTCTTTAGTTCCCTGAATAAGTAGTGGTTCAGTGATGTGGAGATATCCTTATGCAGTCTTAATCCCTATTCGTTCATGAGTAGTGTAGTGCAGTGATAATTATGTACAATTATAAGTTGTGAAAATGTTGTACAATGATCATGATGTGCAATGATCACTAATGTGCAGTGGTCAGTGATAAGAATTTTTTAGTGATGTGTAGTGACCAGATGTTATTTTTAGCAATAGAACATTATCTTATATATAAAATTATTATATTAATTCAAAGAAGAGGGAGGTCCAGTCTGAAAATTGTGAAACTTGCTCTGTCAACTCTTCAAGGTGAATGGATTCACCTTCAGGTTATGGCCTGAGAACTCTTCAAGGTGGCAGAGTGGTGCTAGGGTAGGTCATGGACTGCACATGTTGTTGTGTGATTGTTTTAGTTGTGGCTAATAAATTAAAGGGCGATGAAGCATCCTTCTCACAACAATTGGTAAACAGTGTGTTGGGGCACTCGTCAGGTTGTGGCCTGACTTACAAGGTGTTGGGGCGTCCTTCCGGTTGTAGCAAGTTATTAGGGTGTAGTAGCATCCTACAAGTTGTAGCATGTAAATTAGGATGTTGGAGCCTCCTTCCTGAAAATATGTTAACAAATAGAAGACAATTACTAAGAATCATTCAATGGTTTTTGACTCGGAGGGGGTTTTCCACCTAAAATTCTTGTGTCTACTATTTTATCTTGCTGCATTGTTGTATGGTGTTTTTTTATAGGTTTTTCTATTTGACACTGTATTATAATAATATTGCTGAAGATTAACTAATGCTCTGAAAAGGATTAATAAAGTGCTAATTTCCAAGAAATACTAATTCACCCACCCTATCAGTATTTCTAACAATTGGTATCATAATCGGTTCCTTTAGTAGCAACTTAATAGCTGGAAGGAAGATCTCAAAATATATAGATGGGAAATTTGAAGAAGAAATTTTCCAAACATTCAAAGGAAGTTTTAGGTACTGTAACATCTGAAGAAAATCAGTATTGTACACGAACTCCCAATTTTGATGAAGATAATTACTGGATGTGGGAATCTAGAATGTTAGTCCATCTGGAAGCTCATGATGTATATGGATTTGTTGTTTCTAGAGACACATCTACCAATGAATATAGAAGGTACAATATAAAATACATGAATGTCATTTTTAATGTTTTGTCAGATCCCGTAAAAGAAAATGTTGGTCAATGCTCAATGGCCAAAATTCTTTGGGAAAGACTCCATAATATCTACTCATAATCATTCAAGTCATGATGTAAATGTTGATAATCACGGGGATCTTGAAATTAAGGAATCGAAAAAGGATTCTCTTGATGAATAAGTTGAGGAAATGAGTGAAATCAAATTTCAAAATGAAGTTGTCAGAGTTATAAAGGAAATCAAGAGTGAAAAGGAAAGGGATAAATTTATAGAAGAAGAATTGAAGATAACAAAAGGACATGTCAGAATACTTAATAACAAGAATGAAGAATATGAGGAAATTATCAGTAGTCTTAGAATCCAGTTAGAAGAAGCCAAAAAATTCAAATATTCGTAGAATAGTACAATCAAGGAAGAAGTTTCTCTACTGAAATTCCAAGTGAAGGAAGCAGAGAAGAAAGAGAAAGATTTGGCTAGTTAATTAAAGAAATATGGTAAAAGGTACATATTTGAAGTTGATCAAATGCAAAAGGAACTGGATATAACTATTGTAGAAATAGATATGCTTAGGAAGGAAAATGGAAGGTAGAAGTAACAGATACAAGTTCTCAATAGATAAGCAGAAAAGGTCACTCTTCTAAAGCTAGAAATAGAAGAAGCGAAAAGAATAAGACAAATCTTGAAAACGTGGTTTCAGTAAGACCTTGCTCAAAAGCAAGAAGAACTTGACACAACCCTTAATGAAGTCAAAAAGTTCAAGGATTGGAAAAAGGAAC
Organism: Pinus tabuliformis; assembly: GCA_031772625.1. NCBI lineage: Eukaryota > Viridiplantae > Streptophyta > Pinopsida > Pinales > Pinaceae > Pinus > Pinus tabuliformis. The sequence continues at coordinate 320,449,966 of CM062804.1, read as the reverse complement.
ATTTTTATTTTATTTATACGAAAGATCAAGAATATGTCGAGTTGAATATAAAGGCGAAATACGTAGGTAAAGCTCCATGTGACAAAGGCACAAGCTCTAAATATTTGCAAATAACGATGAGAAAAAGACTAAGAATATTGCAGCTTCAAAGAATTATGGTGAAGTAGTCAAGGAAAAAGGACAACAAAATACTACACCACCATCTCTGAAGAAGAACAAATACAAAAGACCATTTAGGTACACTCGTTCATTTAATGGTTATTGTTTTTCATGTACTAACTATGGACATAGGGATAGGGATTGTGAAGTTGTTGACAGATACAATTATCAAAGACCACCTCCTCCAAAGAAGAATGATTCCAAAGAAGATAACTCATCTAGGTACGCTCATTTATTTAATGGTTATTATTTTTCATGTACTAACTATGGACATATGGCTAGGGATTATGAAGGTTTTTACATGTACAATTACCAGAGGCATCCGAAAAACACTAGAAGCAAGTTTGCACGATCACGAGATAGGTTCCACAATGATTTTTTTTAATAGAAAGTACTACTAGATGGGCCAAACATTGAATGTTTCAAATTCCATAATTATGGCCATATACCTTGCGATTTCAAATATAAGACAAAATCATCTATGGATGGAATTGAATGTTTCAAATGTCATGATTACGGACATGTAACTCGAGAGTTCACATCCAACCCTGATAAGGAATGTATAAATGTCATAACTATGGACACATAACTCATCACTACAAGTACAATATGGAATCAACCATGAATGAAAATCTTGACAATGGGAATAAGAAGGTTTGGAAAAGAAAATAGGTACAAGATGAGCAAGAAAAGTAGGAAGGCAAGAAGGTCTCAACACTCATGCTTTTAGGTTTCGTGATGGAAAAGGTCATGATGAGTCAGCAAATGCATCCAACGATGAGCAGAGTCAATATGGGCCAGCTAAAGAGTTGGGTGATACTCTATTTTGAACAAATCTAGCTTGTTGACTCCATGAATATTGAAGAGGGGTAATCTATGAAGGAATATGTGGCACAGGTCTACAGTTGAAAGATAGGGTTCATGGATAGAACAACAACTTCAAGTTAGATATGTTAGATCCATAAAAGGTTTAGGGGGGGATGAATGGTCATATGATATAGGTCCATAGTGACCGATCATTAGTTTAATATCCATGTTAATAACAGGTTAGCACTATAGATCAATAGATGGTTATCATATTCACCAAAGGCAATCCATATGAAGCACAACATGACAAGGGGAGACACGTTAGTGCAACAAGTATTTTCTAAGGCATTTTAAAGGCAAAAAGTACATTCCAGGAAGACAAAGGAAGGCTTCTTGTTAGGAGGAGCACAAGCACATCACAATTCCATAGGAAGCAAGAAAATTCTCAGGGGAGTTCACCCTTTGTCATTTATGTCAAAGGGGGAGAGAAAAACTTGAGAAGGAGATTGAAATATCAATAAGGATATGACACATGAATTTTATGGGAGTTGTACTTGAAAAGGGATTACGTTTGTTGCCATCAATATCAAAGGGGGAGATTGTTGGATGGTGTCGTCATTGATGTCAACCCCACAGGTTTGACTAGGTTTGACTTTGACTGAAACACCAACCATTGATGTCAAATTGATAATGAACGCTTCTTATAATTTTTTGGATTAAATCAAGTTGGAAGCTCCACTATTGGATGGTTGAAAACCCAGGTCCCAGGGTTTTGTTTCCTTATATTGAGGACATACCCAAAAATTTTTAAGCAAATTTGAATTAGAAAATAGTTGAGTTTGGGATGGAGATCCACATAATAGAATCTCCTTGTAAACATTTTTTGTTGATATGTGGCATGCCCCAAGAGGCTTCCTAGTTTGATACATATTCATAGTTAACGTTGATAACCCTACGTTGACAGTGTTGGACCCCACAACATTCAAGGGGATCTCCCCAACAAGGAGTCCCAACTAGACCTCAGACTGTTTGGAGTAGGAGTCACAGTAGTGGGTGATAATGTCGTGCATTGACCATGATAGCGCGGAGAGATAAGTATGATGACTTTGGTCAGAAGCAAGTGTGTGACATTGTAGTGAGTCAAGTGAGATGCATGGGGGTTCTAACAGATAGAGGGGAAAAGGAAGTGTGTCTATTAGAAGCCTGTAATAGTACACAAGCAGAATAACATCACAAGCTGGAAAGAAGAATAATCCACAAACCAAAGTGATGGGTTAATGCAACAAAACACATTCAACAAGATTCATACAATTGCATACACATTAATTCATAAGAAAATGTGTAAGTTAAACAACATACGTTGCTAAAGAAATGAAAATAGTACAACTACAATAACAACATATGCATGAAAATGTGTTGGCTCAATTATTATTATTAGAAGTGAAAGTTCCATCCATACATACAGCATTGACATCCACTAGCCCCAATAATGGAACATTATAGTCAATCACACATGCTCCTCCAAATAAGTATACTCTCTCTACACTATGGGGAAGCCAAGGCTCATCACAATACTCCCAAGCCTTCTCTAAGCCTAAGCCTAGCCAAAATATTAGCTCCCAAAATCCCCTTTTATGAGTTATGAGGTTCTATTAATAACAAAGGGTGGGGTGACCCTTGACATTCCCGTTTGTGACTCTTTGAACACCCTCATGAATCTTCATTTTCCTCTACAAGTAACTCATTACATTACACAGTGATTGTTCACATTCCACTAATGACACTTGGAAGTTCACTTACAACATATTTACAAATAATATGCATTTTCCACATGTACCCATGTGAGACAAAATAGGCTAGAGACAACCTAAAAAGACAAAACACTATAACTCAGAAGTTTGGGGAAATACCAACTCGGCAACATCCACTTGATGAATTTCAATGACATGTTGATACCAAGCTTGGTATTGTGCTATGGTGTCAACATATTTCTTGATAGTGTCTTTCTGATAGCGGACCCTTGCCTCCATAGTTTCTGGGTATATGGTCTTGAAACCCTTGTTCAACTCATCTTGAAGCACGTGTAACATAACCTTGACTATGGGAGGATCACGAATGTACTTCTGCATGTTTTCTACACTGAAATCCAAGTCATCACTAGTGGCCTCTCATCTTAGATTCTCCATGAACCTATCGATATCTAGTTGTAATTGGTTCTTCTCCTTAGATTCAGTGAGGGAATCGATTGACAGGATCATGTGCATTCTCACCATGACATCCAAATCCTTATACAACTATGCATATGAATCCTAAATGCTACTGATGATTGGGGCAAGCTGCTGATAGTTTTAGATCTGCATCCAGACTTCGCTTTGTCTAGCTCTGCCTGTGACTTCATGATCTTGGGAAAGTGAAGTGTGTCTCCTTTATACCTCATTGTCCACAATTACACATGGGAAATAGCAGTGTGTATGTCTCTGAGAGTCTGGAAAATATTTTTGCTCTGCCACTTGAAACCATATAGATGGACAACTGCCTTATGCATGGTGACAAATCCGTCATAGATTTTCCACATGGTGGCATGTTAGGTCCTTATAATAAGAGTGATTCCCCCATTACTATTGTCATTATAGCCCTTATTGTTATTGTTGTGCCCCTATTGTCCCCATATTGTTATTATTGTGCCCCATAGAAGCCCACTATTATTATTGTTGTGCCCTTATATTATTATTGTTATGTCGGCTTTGATTATATTGTGACCCCTTAGAATCCTATATATAGAAAGGAGGTTTTGTCATTTGTATCATCCAAGAATTGTTGATTTGTGTAATGTAAAGGAGGTTTCCCCCTTGAAGAGGCTCATTTTGAAGGCATTGACCTATCTTTTCTTCTATTTTGTGAGCTGGTTGCATAACATTTGGTATCTGGATTCTAGTGTTTTACTGCTCCAAATAGGTCATCATGGCAGTTTTGCTATAACTTTTTTTTGCGACGTTTCAGAAGCTAAAAAAAAAACAATTGATCTGAAATCTCGTTGAAACTCAATTCTTAATTTCAGATCTTGTCACGCTATATTTTCTGAGATATGATCCAAGTTAGAGTTGATGCAAGATCCTGAATTGTATCTCAAACAAGTGACCTAGGAAAAATCATCATAAATTTCTTTTCGAGCATCAGATTGAAATTTTGTAAAAAGTTGCAGAAAGAGGACGGCTTATAGCTTTCTTTGTATCGGTGTCAGGTCCTAAGGTTGAAACAGTGACACATGGAACTTCGTACAAGTTATATCTACTAAACCTGTTTATAAACAGGTCATCAAGGGAGATTTGACATAAATCTTCCTTGGAGAATCCAATAGTGATCAAACTTGAGGGTTGGAAAGAGGACTCAGAGGGCTACCATAGGACACAATGTTAGACCTTGAAGATCCGAAATTACAGAGATACAACAGATTCAATATCGAGCTCCTACAAAGTGAAAAAATGTGTGTAGTTTTTTTTAAATTTTGCATAAGTTTGGTTTGAAAAATTAGTTTGAAGGAATTCAAAGGGAATAGTGAAGTATTATTATCATTAATTGATTCCTTGATGAAAGAAAAGGAAACACCTAGTAATAAAACTAAAAGCTCTAGCATGACTCATGAAGAAGAGGAAGAAATGCAACATGATATATCAAAATTATGAGTCCAAGGGCAACAAAATTCACTCTCACAAAAAGTAATGGAAACTAGGATGGATGGTTTAAAGAAAGGCATGGAAGCTAAGATGGACGGTATAGAAGAAAAACTTAAAGGCAACCTGGAATATTTGAAGAAATATGTGGAAGCTAAGATGGATGGTATAGAAGAAAAACTTAAAGGCAACATGGAAGCTTTGAAGACAGATTTGAAAAATTTGCTACAAGAAATGCTTACTAATGGTGAAAGGGTAGTAAAGGAAACTCATGAGGAGAAAAAAAGAAATGTTAATCATGATTTAATAGACCCTAACAGTGGATTGAAGACCTGTCTTATTCCAAATATCGATATGAGGAAATTTGATGGCAAGGATCCTGTAACATGGAAACTATAGATGGAGCAATATTTCGATCTCTATAATGTGCAAAATACACAAAAGGTACACATTGCAAATTTAGATTTTGAACCAAATCAGTTTGTATGGTATCGATGGTTTTTTCTCTCGTAAACAAATTGTCACTTGGGAAATTTTTATGGAAGAAATGATAGCACATTATGAGGATACAAAAAGCAAAACTTTTTTAGCCAAAAGATAAACCTCAAACAAAAGGGTTCAATGATGGAGCACATTGAGGACTTCCAAAAAATGAATATAAGGGTAAAATATATTCCAAAGGAACATAGGATTGATGTGTTCATAGGGTCTTTAAAGGATAACATCCAAAATGAGGTTCACCTTTGGGAACCTAATTCATTGGAGAAAGCATTCAGGTTGGCAAGAAAAATGGAAACCAAAATTATGGCCACAAGGAAGTCTTCCACTCACAACTATAAAGATGGAAGTGTTGTTGACCTTAGCCTTCCACAACCTACAAGGTTGACACCACAACAATTTGAAGAAAAAAGATCAAAAGGGCTTTGTTATAGTTGTGATAGCAAATACACTAAAGGTCATAAGTGTGTTGAGAAGAAATTATTTTACATATATTGTGAAGAGGAGGAAGAAAAGGAACAAGAAACATCAAAATAAGAGGATATACAATAGGATCAAACCCTAGAGAAAGAAGAAATGAAACTGACCATATCTTGAAATGCATTGGCCGAAATTACCACTCCTCAAACTATCAATATAGAAGGACATATCAAGAAGAAAAAGGTAATAGTATTGATTGATTCGGAAGTACCCATAATTTTATTCATTGTAAGATAGCCAAGGAATTGAATTGCTTCCTATATCCAACACCAGAGTGTCAAGTGATGGTTGCAAGTGGAGGAACCATAAATTTCTCTAGAAAATGCCATAATATCAAGCTATCCATGGGATAATATGTATTAAATAGCCCAATTCTTTCCATTCCAATGGGTGGTGCTGATGTTGTAATAGAAGTCCAATGGCTACAATCCTTGGGTACATTAGCTTTTAATTTTCAAGAACTTTTCATGAAATTTTATTCAGAAGGAAAGGAAGTTGAATTAAGGGGTATCAAAAGGAAACCAGGAAAGATAATCATCTCTAACGGAATGACAAAGCTTCTAACGAAAGATCAATGAGGTGTAATTGCATAATTATGTTCGCTAGAGGTTCCCACATTGAAATCATATATTTCTCTAGATCTCCAAAAAGTCTTGGACAGTCATTCCATGGTATTTGATACTCCCAAAGGCCTCCCACCTATTCATGTTCATGATCATGCTATTCATTTGATTCCAGGAATTGTTCCTCCAAACATCAGGCCTTACAAATATCCTTATGCCCAAAAGAGTGAAATTGAACTAATGGTTGCAGAAATGCTAGAGAAAGGTATAATTCAAACTAGTCAAAGTTATTTCTCTCCTCCAGTAGTATTGGTGCACAAGAAGGATGGGTCATGGCACATGTGTCCAGATTATAGAGAGCTCAACAAGCTCACTATTAAAGATAAATTTCCCATTCTAGTCATTGATGAATTGCATGGATCAATTTACTTCACCAAGTTGGATTTTCGTTCAAGATATCATCAAATCATAATGAATACTGAAGACATTCAAAAAACAATGTTTAGAACTCATGAGGATAATTATGAATTTTTGGTCATGCCTTTTGGCCTTAACAATGCACCTTCTACATTTGAAGGTTTGATGAATTCCATTTTCAAACCCTTCCTCAGAAAATTTATGTTAGTATTTTCTGATGATATACTATTATACAAGAAGTCTTGGAAGGATCATGTTCAACATGTTGATAGGGTGCTCAAACTATTGGAGGAGAAACAATTATATGCAAAAATCTCCAAATGTTTCTTTGGAGTACAAGAGGTGGAATATCTGGGTCATATTGTATCTCATGAAGGTGTGAAGGTAGACCCTAGCAAACTTAAAGCCATTAAGGAATGGAAAATCCCCACATCCATAAATCATCTGCGAGGATTTCTTGGGTTGACAGGGTATTATCGCAAGTTTGTTAAGAATTATGGGCGAATACTAGCACCTCTAACAAAATTATTGAAGAAAGATGCATTTTCATGGACTTCAAAAGAAACAAAGGCCTTTGAACATCTTAAAGAGGCAATGTGCCAAGCACCGGTATTAGCTATGCTAGACTTCACAAATATTTTTACTGTGGAATGTGATGCCTCAAGAAATGGAATTGGTGTTGTTTTAATGCAATAAGAAAGAGCCATTTCTTTCGAAAGTGGTCCAATCAAAGGAAAGTATTTACAAAATATATTTATGAGGAGGAAATGTTGGAAATACTACACACTCTCAAGAAATAGCGAACCTACCTAATGGGAAGAAACTTCAACGTAAAAACAGGTCATGATAGTCTCAAATACTTTTTAGAACAAATATTATCCTCAGAAGAGCATCAAAAATGGGTCACAAATATGTTGGGTTATGACTTTGAAATCATCCTACAAATAAGGGAAGAAAAATGTTGTGGCAGATGCACTCTCAAGAAAATATGAGGGTGTGGAAGCATTTCTTTGAGTCATTTCTATTATCCAACGAGATTAGATAAATGAAGCAAGGGATGAATGGAAGAATGACGAAGAAGTGTGGGCACTCATTCAAAAGTTACAACAAGATCCCAGTACATCTGATACATTTAGTTGGAAAAATGATTTGCTATGGTACAAAGATTGCTTATACCTATGTAAGAATTCCCAACTCAAACAAAAGATTCTTATGAATTGAACACCTCTCCTTTAAGAGGGCACTTAGGATTTTTAAAAACTTACCAAAGGGTTAAGAAGGAATTTTTTTTTGGGATGGCGTTAAATTGGATATTCAAAAGTTTGTGGTGGAATGTTTTCTTTGCCAACAAAATAAAGTTGAAACAATTAAGACCCCAATTCTATTACAACCTTTATCCATTCCAAGCCAATGTTGGGAGGAGGTTTCAATGGATTTTATCACAGGCTTACCCAAGTCCAAAGGAAAGAGTGTCAGCATGGTGGTAGTTGACAGACTTACCAAGTATGCACACTTTTGTGCATTATTGCATCAATTAAAAGCCAATACAATTTCTACTACATTTATGGAAACAATTCAAAGGTTACATGGAAACCCAAAGATTATTATTGTAGGTTTTAAACCCGTACAGAAATTACCTGCATACGAATTCTAAAATACAGAAAATAAACAATGCGAGAGCATAACACATAAAACACATATACACAGATATTTTCCCTTGGATCCCAAAATCGAGACTACCAGCTTGATTTTTCATTATATTCCTTTCAATGTTACAATACATATATATACATGCCAAAGCATCCAATACCATGGACTGAAAACCATCGCACCCAAAACGATGTGCAAAAACCATGTAGAAAACCATAGGTAGGTTCGCCCACCTAATATAGGGTCCAAAAAAATTTCCTGAGGTGTTGCCCCAGACCCTATAGAGGGGGGGTAACCGCCCCCCTCAAACCCCCTCACTGCGTAATTGGTGCAACAAATATAACACAACCCAACATTCTCCCACTTGTTTTTTTCTTTCCATAGGGGGCCACAGGAGAGCTTAGTCATTTATCCAACTCTGCAACGCCCATTATTTCTCTACACCAAGAGAACTTCTCAGAGCTCACAGATTTTGTCAATGCATCTGCAGTATTCTTCAAAGTTTCCACCTTTACCAGAAACACCTTTTTGTCTTCTATCATATCCCTCACGAAGTGATACTGAAAATCAATGTGCTTTGTCTTTGAACGGTAAGCAAGGTTCTTAGCCAAGAAAATTGCACTTTGGCTGTCACAGTATATCCTTATAGCTCCCTGTACTAACCCCATACTTGAACACAATCTTTGCAACCAAATTTCTTCCTTGCTTGCATGAGTGGCTGCCATGTATTCTACCTCTGTAGTTGATAGTGCCACTACAAATTGTTTCTTACTCATCCAACTGACTGCAGCTCCAAATAGGTTAAAAACATACCCACTTGTAGATCTTGTTTGATCCAGATCTCCAACCCAGTTTGCATCAACAAAGCCACAAATATCCAACACTCTATCCAATCCTGGTCTTTCTTGGTAGCACAAACCATAATCACTAGTGCCATGCAAATACCTGAAAACCCGCTTCATTGTTGTCTAATGCTCCTTCCCTGGTTTTGACATAAACCTACTCAATACTCCCATTGCATGTGCAATGTCTGGTCTAGTACAGACCATCGCATACATCAGGCTACTGTCTGCACTTGCATATGGAACATGAGACATGTCCTCTTCATCTTCTTGTGTATTGGGACATTGTTCATCAGATAACTTCACACCTACAGGAATAGGAACCTTCACCGGTTTACTATCTTGCATATGAAACCTCTATTGTATTGTCTTGACATACTTCCTCTGGTTTAGTCAGAGCTTCCACTTTGCTTGATCTCTTTTAATTTCCATGCCCAAAATATAGTTTGTAGCACCAATATCTTTCATGTCAAATTTGGAGGACAATTGGGTCTTCAAATCCTGGATAATTTCTTTGTCATTTCCAACCAGCAACATATCATCCACATACAATACCAGATAAATAACACAGTCACCAATTATTTTAAAATACACACAGTGATCTACTTTTCTTCTGGTGAATCCAAGTCCCCGTATAAATGTATCAAATTTCTGATACCACATCCTTGGTGACTGTTTTAACCCATGAATTCTTTAACTTGCATACCAATTCTTTCTTACCCTTCACCATAAAGACTTCAGGTTGCTTCATGTAGATCTCATCTTCTAGATCCCCATGAAGAAATGTTTTCTTCACATCCATCTATTCTACTTCAAAATCAAAAGGAGCAGCAACAGATAAAAGTAATCTAATAGAAGCTACCTTGGCAACAGGAGAAAAAATATCACCAAAATCAATTCCTGACACCTGGGAATAACCTTTTGCTACCAACCAAGCTTTTTATTTCTCCACCTTTCCTTCTGCATTTGTCTTCTTCTTGAACACCCATTTGCTGCCAATGGGTTTCCTTCCATCCGAAAAATCCACCAGATCCCAAGCCTAATTTTTGTGTAAATATGTCATTTCATCAACCATGGCCTCTTTCTAGAGTTTTCCATCCTCTGAATCTACTACTGATCTGATAATCACCTTATGAGTGACCTCAGTTAAAGATTTATTAAATGATAGTATTACAGACTCATATGTTGGTGTGTGTGTCTATGTTATTTAAGCAATGGATCGATCAGATTGCAAATGCATAGAAACTTGAAATGGAAAACAGCAAAGAAACACAGTAAGAAAACACAAGAACACAAGAAATTAACAAGGAGTTCACCCTATCCTCCAGGGCTACATCTCCGGTCTAGCTCTCAGTGGTGGCGTTCTTTTATTATGTCTTGAAACAAAGAATTACAATGAAGGAGCTCAATATGAGTCTCCTGAAACAGATTGGCTTGGCAGGGTGGCTCTTGGATTCCCCAAGCCACTAGAGTACACAGAATCTTTTCCTTCCCAACTCTTTGACCTCTCCGGTCTGACAGATCCCCTCAGGGATGGCTAGAATCTATCAAGCTCTCTCGTGCTTGACACTGCCTTTGGTCAGCTCAACCCTTCTGTCTTCTTTCTTCTTTTTGCCTTACTGGTTCTTCTCTTCTATGTCCCCTGTCTTCGGTGTTCCATCTTTCAGTTCCTAACTCCCTCGTCGTCTGTCTGGTCTGTTCATGGCTTTAATGCCATTCAAGCTCATGGCAGTTGATTTCCTCTTCCCTTCTGTCGATTCGCCTGCTATAGCTTCACTTGGAGTTCCCTGTTTCGTCATCATCATCAGGCTCATAGGCATGGCCACTTATCCTCCTGCGAATTGCGCCAGCCTACTTCATCGGTTCAATTCTTCGATTACGTCATGGAATGAGTCTTCCGCCACCTTGGCGGTTAAAGTGGACCTCAAATTCTTCTAAATCGCGGCTTATTCCCTTGTCAATTCTGTCTTCTCCATCAGACACGATCTCAGTCGTTAGATCTGGAGTCCTCAGATCCGAATTTGTTCGCTTGTCTCGCACGGTTGACTAGCTCAACCGTTAGCACACGATGAGCAGCGGTTTTCTCTCCTCCACTTGCCACGTGTCGGGTGCTGAGTGGAATCGCTCCTTTTTCATCAAAACTTCTTACTGCCCATGGATGCCTCTTATCAATACTGTCGGTTTTCGAGCGGGTCCCACCTTTAGCTCTTAGCCTTTTGTCCCAGGATTTTCCCAGCTCCCACATGACCGAGTGCTCGGGGCTTCTCCATTTTCAGGGTTTTCGCCTAGCGATGCACGATTAGCGCATCAAAAACTCCCTCTCTTTCCTGATATGGGCTTCCCAATGGCTAGTTTCACCTCCCGCGCAGTCTCCATGGGCCTCTGTCAGTGCACGTTGACCGAGGTCCTCATCGTTCCATGTTGGCTACCATTACCACTAGTTTGGAGTTGTTTTTGATTACTGTTTTAAATTCTTTGAAGTCTATCTCGACCTGGTACAACCATGGATCTATTAATCATTCTTCATGGATCCAATTTGGATCATGGCCTTCCCACTAAAAAGCTTTTGGACCACCAAAAGTTGGTTTTCAAGCATCGACTAAGTGAGGGTACTGTTGTCTCACTTGTCCAATCTCAATCCATTTTGCACAGCTCGGTTTCGAACCTTTGAGTCCAATTCTGATGTACTCAACATCTCCTCTGTGCATTGTCCTCACCTTCCTATCAAAGACTTTGTCTTCTTGCAATTCATTAAGATATTCAGGTAGCAGGTCATCAATAGAAGGCAATTGACTCTGCTCTTCGGGATCCTCAATTAGAGAAGGCTCAAACAATCTCAAGCAATTTTCATTTACGACTGAGTAGATGTGCATGTAAGCTGGTAGATCAAGGTGAAAAGAATTTTCACCAATATTCTCAAGTATCCTAAAAGGTCCATACCTGATAGGCTTTAGCTTTTTACCTTCACCTTGCATCCTGTCCTTGCTGATATACAGCCAGACCTAGTCACCAACTTGGAAACTATGCTCCATCCGATGCTTGTCATGCCTTGCCTTGTATTTGGCTTGGCTCTTTTCTAGATGTTCCTGTACTGCCTGGTGGATCTCCTGTATCTATTCAATGAACCTAGTTGCCTTGTCCACATCACTGTGTCCATCAACCATGGTATCTTTACCAAAGACAAAATCAAAAGGAGACCTTGGTATGAAACCAAAACAGGTCTAAAAAGGAGATCTCCATGTAGAAGAGTGTTTTTCTCTGTTGTAAGCATGCTGCACATAATAAAAATGTTCATCCCAAAGCTTAGGATGTTTTCTACAATATCCTCTGAGTAACTAGATCACTGTCCTGTTGACTACTTCTGTTTGGCCATTGGTTTGTGCATGAAAAGTTGTGCTTTTCTTCAGTTGGGTGTTCATCAGCTCCCACGGACTTGACCAAAACTTCCCCAAAAATCGAGTGTCTCGATCAGATACAATAAAAGTGGGTAATCCAAAATTAGCCCGTACATGTTTAAAGAACAATTTTGCAGTTTGTTCAGCTATAATCTATTTATTACAAGGTATCAAAATAAACATTTTGTTGAAATTTTCCACAACCACATACAGATAATCATGAACTTTCCTAGACTTATGCAGTCCCCTGACAAAATCCATGGAAATACTTTCCCAAGGGTGAGAAGGAACTGGGAATGGAGTGTACAAGCCTAGTTTTCTATTGTTGGGCTTGCTTTTAGCACACATGGTACACCCTCTTACATATCTGGAAATTGTCTCATAATAACAAAATATTTGTAGCTGTGCAACTGTTTTACTTACCCCACAGTGACCTGATATCAGAGAAGTGTGTGCTTCTCTGACTATCTTTACTCTCTCAGTTTGTGGAATGCGGAGTTTCCCACAATGATATAAGAGTTGGTCCTTCACATGATAATCCAATTCTTCTACTCTTTTGCCTTGACTCAAAGTTGCATATACATCTTTAAAGTCTATATCTTGAGCATATTGTTCAATGTATCTTTCATGTGGTATAGAATTATGCTTAAGTATAGTAGATGCATTTATAATGGGCCTAGATAACATGTCTGCAACTTTGTTATGTATGCCCTTTCTATATCTGATGATAAAATGAAACTGTTGTAGAAAACCCATCCACGTGTAATATCTTGATTGCTGCAACTTAGTTGAAGTGGTTGATGATCAGTATGTATTAATGTCTCTTTGCCCATTAAGTAATGTTTCCACTTTTTCACACTCTGAACTAATGCATACAATTCTTTATCATATGTAGGATAGTTAACTACTGCAGGATTAAAAGTCTAAGAATAATAACATATGGGTTTATCATGTTGTGTCAACACTGCTCCCATGGCATAGTCGCTGGCATCTGTTTGGATCTCAAATGGTCTTTGTAGATCAGACAATGCTAATACAAGTGTTGTACTAATCTTTTCTTTCAGGGTGTCGAAGAATTTCTGATGTTTGCCTCCCCACTAAAAAACCTTGTTCAATCCTGTCAAAGCATGTAAGGAAGCTGCAATTGAGGAAAAGTTAGAGATCAACTTCCTCCAATATTGTGCTGCTCCTAAGAAGATTCTCACTTCTGTAGTAGATTTGGGTTTAGGCTAGTTTACAATGATCGCCACTTTAGAGGGATCTATTTTCAATTCACCAACCCCTACTATATGACCTGAATAATTGAGAGATGTTTTTCCAAATTCACATTTTGAGAGTTTAACATAAAGTTTTTCTCTTTTCGAAACATCTAATGTCTACTTAACATGCTTTAAGTGTTCCTCCCACGTTTTTACTAAAAATCAGAATGTCATCCAGATACATAATAAAAAAATCATCAAGAAAAGGCATGAGTACATCATTCATTAATCTCATGAAAGTAGCAGGGACATTGGTCAAGCCAAAAGGCATAACCGACCACTCATACAATCCCTGCTTTGTTTTGAAAGCAGTCTTCCATGCATCGTGTTCTGCAACTCAGACCTGATGGTATCCACTGTGCAAATCCAGCTTGGTGAAATAAACAGCTTCCTTCAATTGATCTAAAATATCATCTATGCGAGGAAGGGCATAACGATTTTTGATTGTTATCTTATTTAGTGCTCAGTAGTCAATGCACATTCTCCACGAGCCATATTTCTTCCTCACCAAAATGATTGGTGACCCACATGGTGATGTGCTATGCCCGATGAACCCCTTCTCGAGAAACTCCTACACTTGCTTCTTGATTTCATCATTCTCTAAAGCAGACAACCTGTACATTCCAATATTAGGCAATGGAACATCTTGCTACAAAACAATATCATGTACTATTTCCTTTTTGGGTGGCAGACCTTTAGGTTCTTGAAACAGGACATCATACTCTGAAACAATCTTTTCTATATCAGCCTGTTGCTTAGCATTACAACCTTCAAATACATTGGTTTGATTAGGTTTCTTTTCCTATACAACCATTAGTAAGAATTGTTTGCATGGATTTATCATTCTTTTTATCTGCCCTGAGTTTATGAGAGTATAATTATTCTTGAGCTTGTGAGCTGTTACAAAGTATTTGATTCCATCTTTAACAAGTAGATACTTGTTCTCAGCTCTATAGAAAATAGCTTTTCTATCATACAAGTAAGGACTCCCTAAAACAATTCCACATATATCCAAAGGAATTATGTCTAACTCAACCTCATCTACAAATGCTGACCCAAAAGAAAACTTGAGTTTGCATTGTCTAGTCACTTGTAGTTGTGCTTTATCATTCAACCATCCTAATGGGTATGGTTTCTTGTGAGGTGTAGTTACTAATCCCAATTTCTTTACAATTGCTTCAGAAATCAAATTTACTTGTGAGCCACTATCAAACAAAGTATCAATATTTTGATGTTTGGAAACAACTCGAATATGGAAAAGCTCATGTCTTTTTCTCTCATGTTCTTCATCAATAATAGTTTGAGCAGAATTACTAGTAGATGCTTCAGAATTCTTACCTTTTATACCTATGGCTACAATGATTGTTTCATCTCCTGAGCCTAACCCCAAATCTTTCTAAATAGCTACAACAGTCTTCTTCTTCTTGCCCTCGGACTTCTTAGGTCTCAGCTCTGGATGCAGAATCCAACAGTGCTCATCATCATGCCCATCCTTTTTACAGTGAGTGCATGAAGCTTTGCCTTGCTGTGCAGTGTTAGCCTTCCTTGCTTTCCACTTCTGCTTTCTTTTCTCCTTGCTCTCGCTTGCAGTGGGTTGGGATGGTCCCCCAACTTCTGGATTTCCATTCTTTACTCTAGCCTCTAGATGAGTAGCTTGTACAGATACCTCATCTATACTAGTGGGATTAAACATGAGGATGGTATGCCTCATGTAGCTGTGTATACCACCAATGTACTTCAAAAGAGTCTCTGGTGAGTCTAATGAGATCCCTAGAATCAATGTTGTCTTTCTAAATTCTTGAGTGTACCCTTGCACACTTTTCCCTTTCAACTACCGAAGAGTTTGCCAACTCATCATGGCTTGTTGCATGTAGGCCAATGGATAGAATTGCTTCTTGATGGCAGAAACAAATTCACTCTAGACAGAGATAGTCTTAACATGTCTTTTCATGCCAGCTTGGGTTCTTCCTTCCCACCAAACCAAGGTAGTGCCTCCTAGGCATAGGCTTGCCAGCTGAATTTTTCTCTTGTCTGAGTCGATGTTCTGCACTCTGCAATACACATCAATTTGTCTAATCCAATTGTCCAACTTTTCAGCATTTATCTCTCCATCATATATAGGCAAATCAAATTTAACATCTAGCTTAATCAGAGATGCTTTCTTACTATGCACGGGACTATTAGGAGGTGTGAGAAAGCTTTCCTCTTTCCCTTTTCCTTTTGAATGGTCACGGTCATGAGATTCTTCTTCTTCTTTATCTTGTTTAGAACCTGATGAATCTTCATCTTTATGCTTTCTAAAGTCCCTATACATTTCTTCTACCATAGAATTTATAGCTAGGAAACTCTCTATGAATTGAGGGTCTGGCCCATTAAAACCTTCCTCTGACATTGTCTTTCAAGGATAGACTCTCCCAATTTCAGGATTAGTTTCGACCAACTCTCCTTCTCCTAATTTGAGCTTTGATATAGTGAGCATTCAACAACTAAACCAACACAAGCTTGTCTATCCTTACAACCTAAAGCTCTGATACCACTTGATCTGATATTCACCCTATGAGTGACCTCAGTTAAAGATTTCTTAAATGAAGGTATTACAGACTCATATGTTGGTGTGTGTGTCTATGTTATTTAAGTAACGGATCGATCAGATTGCAAATACACAGACACTTGAAATGGAAAACAACAGAGAAACACAGTAAGCAAATACAAGAACACAAGAAATTAACAAGGAGTTCACCCTATCCTCGAGGGCTACATCTCCGGTCCAGCTCTCAGTGGTGGCCTTATTTTACTATGTCTTGAAGCAGAGAATTACAATGAAGGAGCTCAATATGAGTCTCCTGAAAGAGATTGGCCTGGCACGGTGGCTCTTGGATTCCCCAAGCCACTAGAGTACACAGACTCTTTTTCTTTCCAGCTCTTTGACCTCTCCAGTCTAATAGATCCCCTCGGGGATGACTTGAATGTATCAAGCTCTCTGGTGCTCGACACTCCTTGGGTCAGCTTGGCCCTTCTATCTTCTTTTTTCTTTTTGCCTTACTGGTTCTTCTCTTCTCTGTCCCATGTCCTTGGTGTTCCATCTTTCGGTTCCCGACTCCTTCGTCCTCTGTCTGGTCTGTTCATGGCTTTAATGCCATTTGAGCTCATGGCGGTTCGTTTCCTCTTCCCTTCCGTCGATTTTCCTGCTACAGCTTCACTTGGAGTTCCCAGTTTCGGCGTCATCATTAGGCTCACAGGGATGGCCACTTGTCCTCCTACGAACTACGCCAGCCTACTTCATTGGTCCAATTCTTCGGTTACGTCATGGAATGAGTCTTTCACCACCTTGGCAGTTAAAGAGGACCTCAAATTCTTCTAAATCGCGGCTTATTTCCTCATCAATTCCGTCTTCTCCATGGCACGATCTCAGCCATTAGATCTAGAGCCCCCAGATCTGATGTTGTTCACTCGTGCCGCATGGTTGACTAGCTCGACCGTTAGCACGCAATGATCGTCGATTTTCTCTCTTCTGCTTGTCATGTGTCGGGCGCAGAGTGGAATCGCTCCTTTGCATTGCTACCTATTGCAATAACCAGACTATCCCACGAATCTGGTAGAGAACACAACAAACTGATGCACTTATCTTCATCTGAAATTTTAATATCAATAGACAATAACTGACTTACCACAGTATTAAATGCGTTCAGATGCTCTATCACTGAGTCTCCATATTTCATCCTCAAGTTATGCAACTTTTTCCTTAGGAACAGTTTATTCACTAGAGACTTCGATTGGTACAAATTCCTAACTTGTCCCACAAAGCCTTCGTTGTAGCTTCCCCTGATACATTCAGCAATACTGAATCTGAGACACACAATCGTATTGTGCTCTTTGCCTTCCAATCCAACTGCTTCCATTCTTCATCAGACACTCCTGTCGATTTAGTACCTAGATCTACCACAATCCACTGATATTTATCCACCAACAGATCATCCATATTGAGTTTCCATAACTCAAAACTCTGACCATTAAATTTTTTCAATCTCTATCTTTCCACTACTCGCCATCTTCTTTCACCACCAGAATTGATCTTGTAGATCTCCCATTGAACAAGGTCTACCACAGGCTCGATTGAAACCTCTCAGCAACAAAGGTGTCCCCTTGAAACCAAAAAAACTCTGATACCAAATGTTGGTTTCAACCTCGTACAAAAATTACCTGCATACAAATTCTAAAACACAAAATAAACAATGCGAGAGCATAACACATAAAACACATATACACAGAGATTTTCCCCTGGATCACAAAACTAGGACTACCATCTTGATTTTTCATTATATTCCTTTCAATGTTACAATACATATATATACATGTCGAAGCATCCAATACCATGGACCGAAAACCATCACGCCCAAAACCATGTGCGAAAACCATGCACAAAACCATAGATAGGTTTGCCCACCTAATATAGGGTCCCAAAAAATTTCCTCGGGGCGCTACCCTGGACCCCATAGAGGGGGGATAACCACCCCCCTTCAAACCCCCTGTGACCCTCTCACTACGGAATTGGCGCAACAAAGGGGGGCTCTGTCCCCCCTCTAACGCCCCGATTAACTATGTATGCTAGTCGTTGAAAGAATATAACACAACCCAACAATTGTAGGTGACGAAGATCCCATTTTCACTGGAAATTTTTGGATATAATTATTTTCTTGTCTTGGTAGTTAGTTAGCTCATAGCTCATCTTATCATCCTCAATCTAATGGGAAAACTGAGATAGTAAAAAAATGTTTGGAAGGATATCTTCTTTGTTTTGTATATGATAAACAGACATAATGGGTCAAATAGTTTCCTCTGGCTGAATGGTGGTATAACGCTTCCTTCCATACTATAGCAAAAATGACCCCATTTATGGCACTTTATGGATATCATCCACCGTCCATCAAATCATATTTAAGAGAAAATTATAAGGTGAAAGCCGTGGAAGATCATATCTAGCATCAACAACAACTTCTCCAAGTCTTAAAGGATAGCCTCACTTTGGCACATAATAGAATGAAACAACAGGCAGATCAACATCGTAGCAAAAGAAGTTTTGATGTAGGTGACTGGGCATTCCTATGACTACAACCATATAAACAAATGTCCCTCAAGAAAGCTAAGAAGGATAATAAATTATCACCAAAGTATTATGGTCCATACAAGGTGTTGCAAAAGATTGGTACTATGGCATACAAATTGGAGCTTCTTGCAGCCTCTCAAGTGTGCCCAACTTTCCATGTTTCACGCTTAAAGAAGGTTATAAGTGAAAAAATCCTAGTTCAAACAATACTGCAAGAACTTGATGAGGAAGGAAAAATCATATTGGAACCTGAAGTAGCCACAAAAACAAGAACTCAACAGCTATGAAATCGATCAATTTCGGAGTATCTCATCAAGTGGAAGAACTTACCCGTTGAAGGTTCCACATGGGAGGGTGAGAATTTTATACATAATCATCCATAACTACTCAAGCATTGAGTACAACACTTTTTTGAAGGAGAGGGGCATGTTAGGTCCCTATAATACTAGTGATTCCCCCATTACTATCGTCATTTTAGCCCTTATTGTTATTGTTGTGCCCCTATTGTCCCCATATTGTTATTATTATGCCCCATATAGGAAGCCCACTATTGTTATTGTTGTGCCCTTATATTATTATTGTTATGTCAACTTTGATTATATTGTGACTCCTTAGACTCCTATATACAGAAAGGAGGTTTTTTCATTAGTATCATCCAAGAATTGTTCACTTTTGTAATGTAAAGGAGGTTGGCCCCTCAAAGAGGCTGATTTTGGAGGCGTTGATTTATATTTTCTTCTATTTTGTGAGATGGTTGCATAAATTCAACAAGTATCGCTTTCCTCATCTTTGCCAATGCGAATCCTGTGGATTGTTCTACCTTCTGCCTGGCTGCTTGCAAGTTATTTTCCATATTTTCATTCTTTGCTAACAAGAACTTGACATTTGAGCTCGTGGCTCCTGCATAAGCCATAGTGGCATCAACCATGCCAACTAGATCCTTTCTAACATCTGACACTATCACCCTTTCCCTCATAAATGCAGGTGACGTGTGATTATCCAGGAAATTGTTTCTCCACACTTGTAGAATATTCTGTTGCAACTCATCGAATGATATATTGTACACATCCATCATTGGATCATCATCAAGGATAATAGCCTCTCCTTACTCATTCGGGATTGATTGTGATACTGGAGGTGGTGGACACAGAGGGGTGACCTCATATGCTCTCAACATGAGGTTGGTATCTTGGTCTTGTGGCTCATATCCCAACTCCATATCTATTGCTTCAACCATTTTTTCAATTTTCTGAGAAATCTCTCGATCCTACATATGCTCACCCTCTTCTTCATCTGTTGGTTGTTCTGAATCCTCAACTTGTATGGGTGCAATTTTCTCTATCATTGTGCCTTTCCCTTATTCTTGGTCATGATTCCACTTCTCTTCCCTCGCTTTCCTTCTTAACTCCTATTATTCCTTAGAATTCTTCTCCATTTCCTACAACTACCTTTTTGCTTCCTCCACCCTTTTATTTTCTCTCTTCCTCGGCTCTTCTCTCTTTAGCCACTACTCCTCCTTTGTCTCCGCTAGAAAATATTCTTTCTCAGTGATAGGATCTTCTTTGAACTTGTAGCTTTTCTTAGCCTTTGCGTTCTCGGCAATCTTCCTCTTACCCATGTCCTACACCGGTTTGCTGCTTATTGTTATTGTTGTTGTCGTTGCTTCCCGCAGAGTAGCTTTCTATGGTGTGCCTATATTGACTAGTTCGTTGAGCTTGGAGTAGTTGTAACAATACCTCCAAGGGTCCTCCTCTACCCAATGACATCTCCCATGGATCAATAGATAGTACACCTTCGTGCAATGGTTTTGGAAAATATTGTGGGGATCATATGGATTGAAGTCTTTGGTTCCCAACTCAAACTTCGTTATCTCCTTAGCTTCATCATCCATATATTTCAAGCTCTTAATCTTGTACAATCTGATCCACAAAGGAAGAGCGGGCCATGGTGCCTTCTTCCTCCTATGTAGCCCCACTAATAACCCTATGGAAATGTGATATGTGACCTCTTACATGACCAACTTGTTAGTGGAATACCTTGGTAGAACATGTAGAGTCTTCTCTCTGCCAAACATCCTAATGAAGGTACCACTGGGTGAGGAATACCAATCTAGAATGTTAATTATTTCCTCCATCGCTTCTTGGGACATGCAAGGTGGATCATGCTCAAAGATCAATTTGTACACCGAGATAATGAAATGGTCAGCTAGCCTCTCCATAACTCCTCGGTAGATACACTAGAAAACCAACTTGCAATAAATATCGATGAAATTCTCTTGTGGTGTCCTTGTCCAACCCTTGCAAGGAAACTGATTGTAGGCATAGATTGCATCAAGTAAATAAGCAAACATGTAGAATCTCGCTTTTTCATCCTTGGGAAGATTTTGGGTGTCAGTCACATGGAATTTCAACTAATTATCCAACATATCCGACAAGTTGAATGGACTTCCTTCATTCACCAAACTTTCCAACACAACCACCCAATTCTCCGAAAAAGTATCCATGCTCTCTTGACTATATAATCAGCATTCAAAGATGATTAAGAACTGGTAGGTCTTTCTAAGTGACTTCGTCTTGTAAAAATGATTGGGTGTTGATATGAACTTCGATGGCTCTTTCATCTAGTGCTTTATGATGTCTCTAGTGTTCACATAGTTGTGGGTGGCATAGAAAAGTGTATCCAGGTGGTTCACTGACTATAGTAAGTGATACATCTGATGATAGTTCTTCGTCTTGAAGGTGGAAAGTTGTGTCCCACTGGCACTACATAATTTCATAGTCTCTGGATCTGTGTGTGAGACAATCCAGTGGATTATTTCCGCACAAGGGAAGGTGGGGTACCTGCATGCAACCTTATGTATGCCTGACTGATGGATATTGACATACACTTGCCAATCCTCTAAGTCCTCTTTGAAGTCCCCTATAAAGATATCCTTGATTTCTTGCCATGTTAACTTCATGCCCTTCTCAATGAACAATTGAGTGTCTAAATATACTGGAAAATCCATTGACACCTTCTCAACTACTTCCCCACTTCTACTCTCGACAATATCCTTTGATGCAGCTCTCTTGGACGCCATGTTACCTGTAACTATTGGAGAGTTTCTCAACAACTATTGTACCTGGAGACGGAGGCGACACTCATGGCATGCAAATGTTAGCTTGAAACCAAAAGAACTTCAAGAACAAACCAAACAACAAACTAGGAAACTGTTGGGAATGATTGTGCAATCTTGGCTCTCAGATATGACTAACAGTCAGTTGGCTCTATGCATTGTGCAGTCCCAATTTCCAGTGGGGCGTTGACTAGAACTATGCAATGTGAAGTTCAACCAAGCTTAGGCCAGGTGACCCTACACATTGCGCAATCCCTGTGGTTGAGGCTCGAGATGGGCTCCTCAAACTGTACAATGTGTAGTTGGAGCGAGGCCTTGGTAGCCTCTGCGTAATTCCTGGAGCCAAGAAAGAGCCTTGAGATCCATAAATGCCCATATCCTTGCCAACGAAGGCTAGATCTGTCTAATAGGATCATGAAAACAAGAATATTTGAAGGAAGGAATGATGGTGGGTGCAAATATGAGTGAATGATGATGTATGCAAATAAAAAGTGTAGGAATCAATCAAATGAATAAAAGTGAAGCATGTGGAGAGAGTCGTCGCAACGATGACTGTTAGTGCAAAAATTGGGTAATGCATGTGACACTTGGGAAAGGTAATGAAAAAATTAAAAGAACACTTCTACTAACTAAAACAAATAAAAACTCTAGCGGTCATTTAATAAAATGGGTAAAAAAATGCTCTCACAAGCTAAGCAAACAGAAGCGACAAAAAAAGTAGCAAAAGACTAGAAAAGAAAAACTTGCCCAAAAAATCTACGATGATCACGCCAAAGGTTCCTAAATCTCCTCGAGAATGCCAAAGATCCAAGATTGAATGCGAAAATGAGCTCTGGCGGTGTCCATTAAATATATTTGGTAGATTTAGGGTTTATGATGCAAAGACCCAAAATCTAGGAAAAAGTGACACTTGGCAACAGTTTCCAAAAATAACTCAAGTGCAACCTCCAACTCCTGAAAATAGATCCCTATTTTTTAGGGATTATTTTTCTTTTTTCTTTTTTCTTTTCAATAAAATCTTCCATGCATTTCCCAGAGAAATTGTACAGTTCCGTGGATAACTAGGCAACTCACTCGCTCATGCATTGGAAAACTACTGAGGGAAAATCTTCTATGCAATTTATGGGTTGAGTGGCCCTAGCTTCCTCTCATGCTCTGTGCAGTTTCCCAACTAAAGGCAGGTTGTTATCTAGATGTTCGGAATTCTGGAGTTGAAGGCTCACTGCGGGCTTGGATTGCACAATTCTTGAGAGGAGGGTTGGTTACCCTCAAGGATTATGAAGTTTACTAAGGTAGGTCTAGAACCATTTGAAACCAAGTCAAGATATCACCTTGTGGGTTAGACAATAAAGCATAAAGAAACACAAGCCATAAAGAAAAAGATGAAGCTCAATGAAGCACAAGTACCTAGGTCAGTGTAAGATAAGGTGTTATGATTTAGGAGGGAGGCTCCAAAACAAATCATAGGGAAAATTTCAGAGGGTGGTTGTAGCTGCTACGATATTGGCGACACACTGGTAGAACTCTAGCTATCTGTATGGACCTTGTCTCATGTAAAGTGAGTCTAACTCTTCCAGAAGTATTGCTCAATTCTTTGATCATCGTGGATTCTTCACTAGCTTGAGTTAAAGATGTAGTCCCTACCATTCTCTTTATCGGTAGCACACATACCAAGCCAGTTAAACTGATTTATTTCGATTGGGGATGAGGGGTATAATGATGCTCAAGTAATATAGTCTGTCAGAGTTTTAGTTTCATCTTTGGTTTTGCTTCACTGCTAGTAGGCCTAGACATGTAAAAACCCTAGTGAAAATTCCATGTAAAAATATATATATGGCCACGGTGATGGGACACGTATTCCAAGTTGAATGGTAGGGGAAACATCCTAATGGGTGTTGATTCGGTTTATTATGGCGAATGAAATTGGTGAAGGCAATGGTTAAGGTTTTGGAAAGGAATGAGGCATTAATTGGCATTTTATTTATGAAAATAATGGAAATTAGGAGAAATGTAAGGTGAAAGGCGATAGGTATCATGTGAGGAGGAAAAGGAAGGAAAATAATGGAAAATGAAGAAATTAGAGGCCTCATTAATAAAAAGGCTTTTGAGGATCAGTGGGAAAGACTTGATCAGTTCAGTTTTGGAGCTCCCTCATTATTCTCTCTCTCTCTCTCATGCTCTTGGAGACATAGAGCTTTATTGGAGCACTCTTTGAGGGTGTGGCATACTTGTATTCTTGGATCAAGAAGGAAAAGGAAGAGCAAGAAAGTGCAAGAGGGCATCGGAATCAACAACTACAATAGGTTTTTCTTGCAGGTATCAAGTTTCATGTATGTTTTTCACTAGTTTTGGCATCCCGAACATGCATGTTGTTTCTTGGTTGTGATCTATCATTGGCATGGAGGATTGCATGGATTGATAATGGATTGCCTAGCCTTGCCATTTCCTGGATATCCATAGTGATTGTGGGTTTACTTTCAATATTTTGTTTTGGTTGGTTCTCATGTTTCCTTATCTTGGGTTGAGTTGTTAGTTCCTCGAAGCCTTGGCTGGAAAAATGCTCTGGAAGCCCTGTAGTGGCTTGGGTTGAGTTACTAGTCCCATAGCCTTGGTTGGAAAAATGCTCTAGAAGCCCTGTAATAACTT
Source organism: Pinus tabuliformis (assembly GCA_031772625.1). NCBI lineage: Eukaryota > Viridiplantae > Streptophyta > Pinopsida > Pinales > Pinaceae > Pinus > Pinus tabuliformis. The sequence continues at coordinate 320,425,360 of CM062804.1, read as the reverse complement.
GGGTTGAGTTATCAGTCCTGGAAGCCTTGGTTTGACAAACATTCTAGAATCCCTTTGTGGGTTGATTTACTAGTCTTGGAAGCCTTATTTGGAAAAACACTCTGGAAGCCCAACAACAATTGTGGGTTGAGTTACTAGTACTAGAGCCTTGGTTGGACAAACACTCTAGAGCCCAACAAAAGTTGTGGGTTGAGTTACTAGTCCTAGGAGCCAGGTTGAAAGAAATGCTATGGATCCCTAGAAGGCTTGGATAGAGACCCATGAAATGATGGTTTTGGTGATGTCTGACCGTGAGGTGGAATCATTATTTGTTGGGTTGAGGTGGATGGCCTATGGAAGACCTGGATGGTTTTTGATTGATGTGTTCTATGAGATCCCACATTCATGCTTGGAATATGGCACGAGGATGAATGGTTGAAAAGGGATTTGGCTCAACCATTCTACGATCAGGTGGAACATGGAAGTCCCATCCCGAATTTGGATTTTGCATCCTTAATGAAAGGTTATTTCTCCTGGTATTTCTATGAGTATTATGATGGACTATATGTGGTGTATATAGTTTTGATTTCATTGATATTTTTGTCCCTGTTATGCTAGTTATGTATATGTTTTATGACAACAACTACGTATGGCTCTCATAAATTTTTTTACTTATAAATTAATGAACAATGTATCTATGACCTAATGGATGGAATGGCAATTAAAGTGATAAGGAAACGATGCTTCATGGAAAATCTCAGATAAGTATAAGACCCCTATGCTAAGATCTATTATTTACACCTGTAGGTTGCATATTTACTAAGTGTTTTTAAAAAATGCCTATCATGGCTAGTAGGGGTCCAGTCAAGGCCTTGAACAAGTATTTTCTTTAGTAATGTCATTTCCATTTTATTTTAATGATTTGAAGAGATGGTTCAATTCTAGACATTGACTTGGGCTTTGTGCCTGAAAAAGTGGCTCAAATCCTGGAGTCGTTTGCATAGCACTCACAAATTGGTTCTCTAGTTGCTGGTAGACAAGCCTATGAGAGCAACTTTGGGGTTACAGTTGCATGCATGCCTTGTCATGGGAGCGACTTTGGGTTTAATTCATTTAAATTCTAGGTTAACTTAGGGATTGGGCACCTAGATTTGTGGATTGGATCCTGGGGGTCTTGAAGCACTTGAGGGAGGTCTATGTTTTGTGTTTCCATTGATTCCATTTCCTTAAGGCTACCGAGGATGTTGAATAATATCATAGTTTCCTCTCATCGCATGTTTACGCTGACTAATCGGTTGCTTGGGTAGATGTGGGGGGAGGGTGTTATAGAGTGGTATAAAAGCATGGTTGTGATCTCCTTGGGCTGTGTGTTGATCATGCTTTCATGTTGGTTGCATACATGTTCCTTATGCATGTAGTCCATGTGCTTGTTACATTTGCATTGTGTTGATCATGGTTGTAGCGATGTCGCCATGTGAAGGTTGAAGGTGTCGTCGTGGAGTATGTCTTCATGTGTGTATGGTTGATTATGCATTATTATGCACTTCAGTGTTCACATGTTATCAAATGCATGTGAGATGGTTGTTTTTGTCATGCATGAGGTCATGGCTTGTGTAGTTTATATGGTCATGCATTGATGACTGTACTCTAGCTAGAATGGTGTGTATATGGTTTTGTACTCATGTCTTATATGTCTATATGTAGTTGTTATGCATGTATAGTATTGGTTATAGTTATATATGAATAGTAGGTCAAAAATGCCTTGTTAAGTCATTGTATGCAAGTTTAGGTTATCATGGTGCTATTGGTTGTTATGATGCTAATGTGTTGGCTGATATACAATAGGAGATGCAGATATGAGGTTGCAGAATTGGACTTTGGGGTAAGAGCAGATCGTCATATAGGTTTGCATGTTGGGCATGCAGGTAAGTAGGTTAGAGATTTTTATATGCATTAGGTTTATATACATTAGGTTTATGTGCGAGTATTTTGATGTTATGGTTACATACATGATAGATGATAGTTGATTAGTGTATTTATATGCACATGTGTCAAATAGTCAAGAATGATAATAACCTGCAGTTGTATGCATTGCTACTATTGTTTTATATTAGATAACCTGATGATTATGTTATATGTTATTTATGAAGTATATTATAGGTTAACTTGTTTTTGTTAAATGATAGTTAGCTTGACGATTAGGGTTATAGAATTTATACCTTAATCTTATATGTATCACACTAATTTGGATTGGCCTATGCAGATGGTTATGGTTAAGATATTTAGGCATGAGCCGACATATTTGTGATATGGTGTTGTACTATTCTAGATTGACTTTGCATATGTGTGAATGATAATTGTGTGAGTTATGATGTAAACATGTTAGCTAGTGAATATTTTGGATACCATGATCTTATTTATGTTTAAGATGATGCGCTAAGAAGTTATATCATGCTAAATAGCTTGATTGTGTACATAAGATAGCCTTCCCTTAGATACAACAAGGTACACATTTTCTTATGTCGTATAGTTGGTGCTTGACTGTTTGATTACATCATCTAGTCGATTTATATAACATGGTATGGTTGCAAGTTGGTGGAATGTTTGATGAATTGCACAATATGAGTATGTGTTCAAATGATCATTTTTTAAGAGGATTGTACTAACATATATGTGTTGAGATAGTTGATATGTACTTGAATTTAGTTGACAATTGTAGCATTATGTCTAATGACTATGAGTTGACTATGGGTTATTTGATTTCAAATTGATAGATATGATTGTGTTGACATTTGGAACATGTGGTTGACATGTGTGAGTAGTTGCAAGAAACATGCTTGGTATTAGTATGACAAGGTAATAGTTGATGTGTTTGTATAACTAATAGTTAGGTGATGTGACAAGGCATAGTGAGCCTCGATTGCAACAAAGTAAAAAGAGTAAAAGAAAGGAATTGGATAAGAATTTCTTTGGCTATGTTTGGAAACCCTAATTCCAAATGAATGAGTGCCTTGCATACATGAAGTATTCTTAACCTTGATTTTGTCGTACATTATGTGGATATGTGTTATAGTCATGAACATGTGCTTGACAGGTACATTAGCCAGTCTCCAGTTATAGGTCAATTTGTCAAGGGAATTGGAGTCCCTTGAGAGATGGCATCGATGTGTTTGGTTAAAAGGCAATGTGCATGGCACAAAAATGTAAGGTAACTATTGTATTGTTATGTTTATTTATGCACTGACAGTTATGTGTTCATGGCAGTATGATGCAGGGGATTGCCTGGAAAAAGAGGTTGGCATGAAATTTTGAAGAAGGCTCTCGTTGAGCTTTCCTTGGGAACCATGGGGATTGAGTCATGGTGTCTGTGGTTAGTCTTATGCTTTTTCTCTTTTGCGATTGTTGTGCTTGATTTGCAATTTTGTATGTGTCTGGTGCATAGCTATGCCACGTTTTTGTGGTGATATGTTGTTATTCGTTTTCATGGTTTTTATTCTTGTTTGTTTTTTGCTATTTCTTTTATGTTTTGAGCCTTGGGAATTGTTTGGGAAAGAGGAAATTTAATGGAGCTTAGGGAGAGTTGTATGGTACCCAATAGGTAACGTAAGACTCAGATGAAACTTTGTACATGAGTAAGTGTAGTAGATGGCAAGGCTATGGCAGTGGATTGGATTGGTTGTTCCATAGTGGTAAATGGAAGGTGGCAGTAAAAACATGTGAAAGGTAAGTACAAAAGGTAAAGTAAATGTATCTGAGGTGTCAGATGCCTTGGCTATGTTGGGAACGATTGCTCTCAATGTTTTTCATGTTGCGCATGAATAAAGGAATTTATCTTAACCTAGTCCTTATGTTATCTGGTAATTATGTTATGATCATGATAATACTGATGTTTATATACAGATATATATATCTATATATATATATATATATATATACACACACACACACACACATATACATACATGTATGTATGTATGTCATTATCTGACATGATGATGATTGTTTTATGCTAATCATTGTACATGTATGTATGTATGTATATATGTCACTTTCTGATAGGGCTTTCAGGGATCGTTCATGTGGAGGAAGGATTTGTTATGCAGGTGAATGGCATGAAGAAATTCCTAGTTCATGAGGAATCAAGTGAGAAGAGTAGCTTGACAAATATACAAGGTTAGTATCATATGGTTATGACTTGATATTATGTGATTATATTATGTATATGTTATGGGCAGGTTATACTAAGGGATACAACAACGAAATGAAAGCAGTGTGGTCTACCACATGCTAGGAAAAGCATGGATAAGACACTGGAAGCAAGGTTGCTTGGTAAATACAATATGGTTTCAATATGTGGTACTATTGTTGCGCACATGTTGCATATGTGATGTTATGTGCATGTATTTTGTGTGGATGTTTCATATGAAGTGCTAGGTATAGATGGTTCCATGTACATGTTGGATATACGGTGTTGTGTATAGATGATGTTATGTGCATGTTGGATATTCAGTGCTATGAACAGGTGGTGTTGCGTGCATGTTATACATGTGGCATTGTGTACATGTTGTGCAAGTGGCTCTGTGTACATGTGATGTTGTGCACACATTGTGCAGGTGGTGCATTGTACATGTTGGACTGTGTATGTGTTGTACATATGGTACTAGTGTACATGTGGTATTATGTGTGTGTCATAGATGTTGTGTTGTGTACATGTGGTAATATGTATGTTTATTGTGTAGTTGTGGTATCGTGACATGCACACTTGTTGTGTTGTACTTTGGGAAGTATATGTATTTGGTTGTGTTGTATGCCAGTTGTAGGTACATGTATTGTGTGTCTTTGTACATCGAGTATAGATGTATGAGTTGCATTGTATATCAGGTGTATGTGTCTGCATTTGTGTTGTCGCAAGTTGTGTGTGGATGCATGCCTTGTGATGTACATTGTGTACATAAATGTGTTGTGTTGTGTTTTACACCGAGTGCAGGTGTACGTATTGTGTTGTATTGTAAACTGGGTGTAGGTGTATGTGTTGTATGTCAGGTGTAGATGCATGTATTGCATGGTATGGTATGTTGTGTGTGGTTGTATGTGTGGGATGTACACTATGTGTGTGTACATGGTTGAGGAGAAGGCACTAGGTATTTTTTGGGTGTATAAATTGTTCCAGTGTACGTACGAAATAAGAAATAAGGAAAAAGTAAGGATCGATTAAAGGATAAGTATCGGTATATTATTTCAGTTTTATTATGCATGTGATTTATGATTCTGGTATATGATGATTACATGTGAATTATGATTCTGGTTTATGATGTTTATATCCGATTTATGATTTTGATCTATGATGGTTATGTTTTGAGCTAACCTGATGAGATATTTTTATACATGTTGATTTGATCAAATATGCTAGTTTGACTTATTGTGACAGGAAGCGAACACGATTGTAGATGTACCTTATTGAGAAGCTACCAATGAGGTGTGATGTGAATTTATTTCAATTTATTTTAAATCTAATGGAATTTATGTACTTGGTACAAGAATTCATGAAATTCCCGGTTGGGTGAATGAAATTGACTGCAAGAATTTCCAATAACAAAGGAGTTAGAAAATGCAGCAGTATGCTAGTAAAGCATTCAAGAATAGGGCCATTGTAGGACAATGGTACCCAATAGTGCCCATTGATTTCCATGAGCATGCTATGATTGGTATGATGGTTTTGAGGCAAGGATATGCCTTGGTTTTTGTATCTTCTTATGTGAGGAAGCCTTGCGAAGGGATGGAATGCTTGAGATGGGGTTGCTAGTGGAACTTGAAAGCCTTGAGTGACTGCATGGAAGGGGTTGACCAGATTGCCTGAGGGACTATGTAGTAGAGAAGGGAAGATCGAGAATGGATTTATTTTGGTCATGAGAATTTCCATATGGAATCATATGCACATTGGGAGTGCGCCCTAGAACAATGAGCCAGTAACTATTCACTGAGAGGACAAGTGGCACTGGATTATAGTGATGGACATTGGATGCAGTTTGACTGTGGCAGTGTATTTTAGACTTCATGGGAAAGAGGTGAATCCTAGTATTACTTGAGGTTAGAGGTGTAAGCCTCTAGATTCCCTTGTTGCAGATGTAGGGATCGTGTCTTTTTATTTGTTTGTTGAGCAAATGTGTATATGTGTATATTATTGTAAGTATTGTATCGAGCTAGATTTATAAAGCTACATAGACAGTATGGTTTTTTGTTGGTTGAAGCAAATGTGTATGTGTATATGTGGTTAGTATAAACACTGTAATGAGTTGTGTTATAAATCTCCAGTAAACGGTATGTTTTTCATGTTTCAACAATGGAAATTGTAAATATTGCAACAGGTTTCTTTATAAAGCTCCATGGGTAGTACGTTTTTTTTTTAGCCGTATTGTTGGTTATAGGTGTCATTGAACATCGAGGACGGTGTTCCCCCAAGGGAGAGGGTTCTATAATATTCCTAGTGAAAATTCCATGTAAAAATATATATATATGGCCATGGTGATGGGACATGTATTCCAAGCTGAATGGTGGGGGAAACATCCTAATGGGTGTTGATTTGGTTTATTATGGCTAAGGAAATTGGCAAATGCAATGGCTAAGGTTTTGGAAAGGCATGAGAATTAATTGGCATTTTATTTACGAAAATAATGGAAATTAAGAGAAAAGGAAGGTGAAAGGTCATAGGTTTCATGTGAGGAGGAAAATCAAGGAAAATAATGGAAAATGAAGAGATTAGGGCCCTCATTAATAAAAAAGGATTATGAGGATTAGTGTGAAAGACTTGGTCAATTCAGTTTTGGAGCTCTCTCATTATTCTCTCTCTCTCTCTCTCATGCTCTTGGAGACTTAGAGATTTCTTGGAGCAATCTTGGAGGGTGTGGCATACTTGGATTCTTGGAGCAAGAAGGCAAAGGAAGAGTAGGAAAGTGTAATAGCGCATTGATATCAGTAGCTACAATAGGTTTTTCTTGTAGGTATCGAGTTGCATGTATGTTTTCCTCACTAATTTTTGAATGCATGACACATGCATGTGATATGTCATTAGAATGGAGGTTTTCCTGGATTGACAGTGGATTGCTTAGCCTTGCCATTTCCTGGATAGCCATGGTGATTGTGGTTTTACTTTTATTGTTTTTTTTTTGTTGGTTCTCATGTTTCCTTAGCTTGGTTGAGTTATTAGTTCCTAGAAGCCTTGGTTGGAAAAATGATCTAGAAGCCCCATAATGGCTTGGGTTGAGTTACTAGTCCCGTAGCCTTGGTTGGAAAAATGCTCTTGAAGCCTTGTAACAACTTGGGTTGAATTATTGTTCCTGGAAGCCTTGGTTGGACAAACGCTCTAGAAACCTGACAATAATCGTGGGTTGAGTTACTAGTCCTAGAGCCTTGGTTGGAAAAATGCTCTAGAGCCCAACAACAGTTGTGGGTTGAGTTACTAGTCCTAGGAGACGGGTTGAAACAAATGCTATGGAGCCATGGAAGACTTGGAAAGAGACCTATCATATGATGGTTTTGGTGATATCCGACCGTGAGGTGGAATCACTATTTGATGCGTTGAGGTGAATGGCCTCTGGAAGTCGTGGATGATTTTTTATTGATGTGTTCTATGAGATCCAAAATTCATGCTTAGAATATGGAAAGTGGGTGAATGGTTGAAGAGATATTTGGTTCAACCATTCTACGGTCAAGTGGAACGTGGAAGTCCCATCCCAAATTTAGATTTTGCATCATTAATGAAAGGTTACTTCTCCTGGTATTTCCATGAGTATTATGATGGATTATATGTGGTGTATATGGTTTTGATTTCGTTGATATTTTTGTCCCTGTTATTCTAGTTACGTATATGTTTATGACAACAGCTACATATGGCTCTCATCATTTTTTTACTTATATATGAATGAACAATGTATCTATGACCTAATGGATGGAATGGTAGTTAAATTGATAAGGAAACAATGCTTCATGGTGAATCTCAGATAAGTATAAGACTGCTATGCTCAAATATGTTATTTACTCCTATAGGTTGCATATTTACTAAGTTATAGAAAAAATGCATGTCGTAGATAGTAGGGGTCTAGTCAAGGTCTTGAACAAGTATTTTCTTGAGTATTGTCATTTCAATGTTATTTTACTGATTGGAGTAGATTGTTCAATTTTAGGACGTGACCTGTGTTCTGGGCCTGAAAAAGTGGCTCAAATCCCGAAGTCACTAGCATAACACTGACAAATTTGGTCTCTGGTCCCTAACAGACAAGCCTAGGAGAGTGACTTTGGGGTTACAGTCACATGCATGCCTTGTCATGGGAGTGAATTTGGGTTTAATTCATTTAATTGTTAGGTTAACTCAGGGATTAGGCACCTCGAGTGGTGGATTAGCATATGGGGGTCCTAAAGAACCTAAGGGAAGTCTGTATGTTTTGTTTTCATCGATTCCATTTTCTTAAGGTTACCTAGGAGGTTGAATCATATTATAGTAGCCTATTGTCACATGCTTACCCCGACTCACGGGTTGCTTGGGTCGATGTGGGAGGATGGTGTTATAGGACAATACCCCGGTGGAGTCACTTTAGGAACACAAGAATTTCTCCGCTACCAGTGAGCCTAGACAATACCCCAAAGGAGTTACTTTCTTCACCTCTCTACGTTGGAAGTCTTTCCCTTCTTTCACCTTTATTTTATTTTTCATTTCATTTTTTTTATATTCAAAAAACTATGCGTATGCAGTTATTTATTTCATGAGGCGAAAGAGGGATCTCGACTTATCGAGAGAAGAAGAGGTTGTCCTTTCAGAGAAGGATGTTTAAATATACCTCTATCATACTTGTTAAATTTCCCCCCTTCACCTTACTCTATTTGATTGATTTGAAAAGGGTTAGTCGAATATAAAAAACTGATTAGAGTAGGTGGTACTAGTTAAGAGTGCAAGCATTGTGATTCCACTAAGACTCACTCTAAAAGGAACGTATTTTCCATCAGGGTATCATTGACTAAAAGAAACGCAAGATATTGAAAGAGAGGGAATCAACAGATAACCAAATTTTGATAGTTGTACGATTCCTCTTGTATTTCACCCTACTTGTCTCAAGAATCCAAACACGGTTTCATGGGGAAAATAATCCTACAGGTGCATAAAACAAATAAACAAGCAAAGGAAAGAAGAAAAACAAACTAAGCAAACAAAACAGAAATAAAACACTACTCATACTCATAAGCTAAGTAGATCATGGGCCAACTCATGTGAAGTGATATTTCCAATGCAACCATCAACGCATTGGTTGATCCATGTAAGTGATGGCGTGACCAACAAGAAAGATATTCAAGAAAACCAAAAAAAAGGAAAGATAAAGAAATGCAAACCAAAATGTTCTAAGTTTGAATGCGTGTATAGAAAATAAACGATTGAAACACATGAAAGGAATCTTGCATACATATCATGGTATCATGTCACATTACTCATTGACGACAAGGATATACACCCTTCCAAATGTGACAAACAAGCAAACATGAAGAAGGAAGAAAAAATTTGTTTCGCAACAGTGCTTGCTACGTATTACTCCTCTAGTACATGAGTGATAGGATCATGTGATTCTAGTGGAGGATGTGAAAACTATAAACTAGATTGATTTTCAACGTGAATAGGAGAGTGATGAGGAGCCTGGGGAGATTCAACAGATTTCTAATTGGAAGTGGAACTAACCTCAAGGCTATGAGAACCTGACATAGCCATTAGCTCAGGCTAAAGTGCATCGACAACTTGACGGGTTTCCACTTCTTCAGGAGATGGATCATCAAAGACGGGTGGCTTAGAAACATCAACAATAGGTGAATTAGAATCATGATAACATGAATGAGTGAAAATATCATGACAACCATGATTAGAAAAATCGAGAAAGACATGGACATCCTCATGATCAGACGAATCATACAGAGGGGTTGATGAGGGACAAAAAATTTCACCCTCTAAATTTATGGAAAGGAAAGGTGAGAGATCGATTAGATTCAGGAAGAAATATTTTTCCTGTTCATAATCAAATTATGGATTGACATCTTACATGTTCTTTGAATGATTGGAAGTAGAAACATCCGAAGATAAATTATCACAAGAAAAAATAGAAATGGTAGAATCAGAAAAGATGTTAGGATAAAGCGGGCGAGTTGCAGACTGAAGGAGGTCATCCTTCACCACAAATTCTTATTCAGATTCCCACTCATAATCATCAAATATGATAGTGTAGGTTGGTTTCCCAACACCAACTCCATCCATAACTGGATCCTCGTAAACACCATATGTTGGATCCAGAACGGATTAAAACAAGACATCAAAATCTAGGGGATCAAAGGAACCAAAGGACAGAGGTCGAGAGGATGAGACCACTTGAGAACTGTCAGGCTAGCAGTCCAAATATACACCTAAATCCATAGTAGGTGGGGTGGGAGGAGGTGGTATTTCAACATGTAGGTTCATAATTTTTCCCACCTCATCTTGTAGAGCTAGATATGTTCGATGAGAAGAGGAAGGAGGGTCACTTGGGAAAACAACCTTGTCCATCTCAAATTTAGAAGATCTAATGCTGAGGTATGTTGGGAGGGGTTCGAAAGATTATAACTCATGTGGATTCTTCGATATGTGAACAAGATTTTAAAATCTTTCAGTGATAAATTTCCAGTCAACTTCATCTTCTAGAAATTCAAAACAGTAATGATGGAAGCATTCATAAAAGTGCGCAATAGATTCATCAGGTGCTTTTCGCAATTTTTTTTTTTTTATTAAGATATTTATGATCATAAGAGAATAAAGCATGGCCTAACTCTCTGAATATATCGTTGAAAGAGTGTATAGAGGACTATGAGAAATGTGACACACCATTGCTTAAAGTGCCCTTCGAAAGTGTAAATGAACAACCCACGGGAAATGTCATCTGAGGGGACTTCATTCCTGTCATAGAAACCCAAAAAGGAAATTCTGTGAGTTAATAGGGATATTCTGTTTTCACCATCATATTGAAATCATGACAAGTCATCTATGACATCCGCCAACACATCAAAATCATGAGCGTGAGAAAAATTGTTGATATTGTTATATAAGTCATGAATGATGTGCAAAGATTCAAAACAGACTTTGAGGGCTCATATTGTCATCTGGCCCTCCTTCTAGCGCCAAAAATGTTGACGGTGTTGGACCTGCCAACATTCAAAGGGATCTCCCAGGTAAGAATTCCCAACTAGACCTCCAACCATTTTGAGTAGGAGTCCCAACAGTGGGTGGTAATGTAGTGCCTTGACCACGATAGCGTGCCAGAGATAAGTATGATGAATTTGGTCGAAAGCAAGTGTGTGACCTTACAATGAGTCAAGTGATATGCAAGGGGATTATAACACACATAGGGGAAAAGGAAGTGTGTCCCTTAGAAGCCTGTAATAGTATGTAGCTTGAAAGGAACGCACAAGCGGAATGACATCACAATATGGAAATATGAATAGTCCACAAACGAAAGTGATGGGTTAATCCAATAACACACATTCAAACAGATTCATACAATTTCATACAAAGTAGTTCATAAGAAAATGCGTAAGTTAAACAGCATACCTTGCTAAACCAACCAGAATAGTCCAACTACAATAACAACATATGCATGAAAACGTGTTGGCTCAGTTATTCTTATTATAAGTGAAAGTTTCATCCATACATACACCATTGAAAGCCATTAGCCCCAATCATGGAACATTAGAGTCAAGAATAAATTCTCCTCCAAAGAAGTATACTCGCACTAGGCTCTGGAGAAGCCAAGGCTCGTCACAATACTGCCAAGCCTTCCCTAAGCTTAAGCCTAGCCAAAATCTTGGTCCCAAAAGCCCCTTATATGATTTATGAGGTTTTATTTATAACAAAGGGTGGCATGACCCTTGACATTCCCCTTTGTGACTCTTTGACTACCCTCAAGGCTCTTCAAATTCCTCTACAAATAACTCATTGCATTACATAATGATTGTTCACATTCCAATAATGACACTTGGAATTTCACTTACAACATATTTACAAATAATATACATTTTCCACATGTACCCATGTGAATAATCTAGATACAACCTAACAAGAAAAAACACTATGACTCAGAAGTTTGGGGAAACACCAACTCAACAACATCCGCTTGATAACTTTCTGTGACGTACTGATACCAAACTTGGTAATATGCTATGGTGTCTCTATACTGCTTGATAGTGTATTTCTAATAGCGTACCCTTGAGTCCATAGCTTCTAGGTATATGTTCTTGGAACCCTTGTTTTCTGCGCTCAGCTCCAAGTCATCACCGATGGCCTTTTTCCTTAGCTACTTTGTGTTCCTATCGATCTCTAGTCAGACTTTGTTCTTCTCCTTAGCTTCGATGAGGGAACTGGTTGACAGGATCCTATGTGTTCTCACCATGACATCCACCCCTTATACAATTGTGAATATGAAACTTGTATGCTACTGACGAGTGAGGTGAGTTGCTCATATTTTTGGATCTACATCGAGATATTTGGTTTGTCTAGTTTTGTCTACAACTTCATCATCTTGGGCAAGTGAAGAAGGGCTCCTTTATACCTCATTTTCCATTCTTGCACATGGGCGATAACAGTGTGTATGTTTCTGAGAGTTTGGACAATATTTCTACTCGTACACTAGAAACCATATAGATGGACAACTCCCTTATGCACGGTGAGAAATTCGTCATAGAGTTTCCGCATGGTGGCCTCAAGAGTCGATACTTCAACAAGTATCACTTTCCTCATCTTTTCCATTGCGGATTGTTCTTCCTTCTGCCTAGCCGCTTGCAATTTCTTTCCCATCTGTTCATTCTATTTTAACAAGAACTTGATATTTGAGCTTGTGGTTCCTGAATTATCTATAATGGCATTAGTCATGGTGACTGGATGCTTTATGACATCTAACACTATCACCCTTAACTTCATAAATGCATGTGATGTGTGATCATTCAGGAAATGATTTCTCCATCCCTGTACAATATTTTGCTGCAACTCATTGAATGATAGATTATACACATCGATCACTAGATCATCATCAAGGAGGACAACCTCTCCTTGCTTGCTCAGGACTAGTTCTGAAAATGGAGGTGGTGGTAACTGAGGGGTGACCTCGGATGCTTTCAACATAAGGTTGATATCTTGGTCCTATGGCTCTTGTCCCAAATCCATGTTCTTTTCTTAAACCATTTGCTCAATCTGTTGAGCAAGCTCCTGATCCTACATCTTCTCACTGTCATCTTCATTTTTTGGTTTTTCTGACTCCTCAACCTCTATGGGCACAATTTTCTCTATCATCGTACCTTTCCCTTCTTCTTGTTCCCGATTCTGCTTCTCTTCCCTCTCTCTCCTTCTTATCTCTTGTTCTTCCTTCAACTTCTTCTCTTCCCTCCACTACCAAAGTTTCTTTCTTAGTGATAATATCTTCTTTGAACTTGCATCTTTGCTCAACCTTAATGTTCTCAACAATATTCCTCTTACCCTTGTCTTCGGTCAGTTTGCTACTTATTATTGTTGTTGTTGTTGCTTCCTGTGGCGTTGTTTCCTATAGAGCAGCTTTCCATTTTGTGGCTATCCTGATTGGTTCATTGAGCTTGGATTATTTGTAACAATACCTCCAAGGTTCTTCCTCTTCCTGATGAAATGTCCCGTGCATCGATGATTGTACACGTTCGCACAATGGTTCTTGCAAATTCCATGGGGATCATATGGATTAAAGCTTTTTATTCCAAACTCAAACTTCACTATCTCCTTAGCTTAGACATCAGCATCTTTCAAGCTCTTAATCTCATACAATTAGATCCGAAAAGCAAGAGCAGGTCATGGTGCCTTCTTCCCCCTATGCAACCACGCTGATAACCCTGTGGAGATGTGATATGCGACCTCTTGCATGATCAACTTGTCTGTGGCATACCTTGGTAGAACATGTGGATGCTTCTCTCTGCTAAACATCCTGATGAAGGTGTTGTAGCATTTCCCACTGTAGATCACCAGATAATGCAATATACTAAATCAAAATACTTGATCTACTTCTACAAACAAACTTGCGGAATCTTAATTGATTTTGAGCAAGATCAGATAGAACACATATAACAGAGAATGAGAAATCAATCACACATGAACACAGAAGAATACTCTGGGGAAAGCCTCAGTTAAAAACCCCAATCTCTGTATTATCATATAAGTGGAAATATGTCTGGATTACACAAATATTTAGCTCACAAGCTATCTAACTCTCATTACAATCCCTCAATGTTGCTCATAGACTGAATAGACACAACATATGCCTTCCTCCAGTCCTCCAAGCCTCCTATTTCCTTGAACAGTTCCTCCTGGATCCTCTGTCTGCCACCTGTGTGAATTGACCTCTCACACAACTCACCAAACTCACAAGTAACTATGCAATATCCAAGGAATGAATTCCTTCTACATGCAAGAGATATCCTCAATGGAATATTATGCAACTGATAGTACAATGTCCAATCATCTGATCTCAATTGGGTCTCTGACTGAACTGACATGCATGAGTTATTTATGAGAGAATATTCAATTATATGAAGTGCAGTAATTAAATGCATGCATGCATGCATGCATTAACTAACTGAACTCACAATCAGTTCCACAAACTGTCAGAACTAATCTAACTAGACTTAACTCAATTAACTGAGCTAATTGATTACAACTCAAAGTACAACTCATCCTGATCTCCTTAATCAAGGGATAACTTCCTCAATCAATGGGGAAACTATTGCATGTCTTCACATAGACTTCATGTTTGATTTTCTACAACTAATTAACTCAAGATGAATTAATTAATTATTTTACAAACAAATGCTATGACCAAATTTTAATTTTAATTCTCAATTTTAGTTCAGGGACTAACTAAAATTGGAATGTATCCTGAAATGCTATTTATAGCAATGCTATTTTTAGCACTTCTATTTTAAGCATTTCTTGTTGCTATTTTCAGCACTCCCTCTCAACAAGAAAGGGATTATCTCTCACTCCAATCCTTTCTCTGTGGAACTCAAACTTTCATTTTGACAATGTCTTAGTCAAAATATCTGCATCTTGTTCCTCGGTCAAAAGATACAACAACAACATGATCCTCTTCACCACGTAGTCTCAAAGATGATGATATCAAATATCGATGTGCTTGAACCTGTCATGAAATAATGGATTCTCAAAGAGTTTGATAAAACTCTAATTATCGCAAAAGATCACAGTTGGATCCATCCTCTGACCAAACAATCCAATTAGAATCTTCCACATCCAAATGTCCTCACATGCTGCCTAACTGGTAGC
The DNA here is from genome assembly GCA_031772625.1 of Pinus tabuliformis. Taxonomy (NCBI): domain Eukaryota; kingdom Viridiplantae; phylum Streptophyta; class Pinopsida; order Pinales; family Pinaceae; genus Pinus; species Pinus tabuliformis. Next base: position 320,410,032 of record CM062804.1, on the reverse strand, counting down.
CATGTATTTAGCCTCTGCAGAGCTAAGTGAAACTTACCTCTATTTCCTGTTGTACCAAGAAACTGCAGCTAAACCAAGGTTGAAGATTCCTCCTGAAGTGCTCTTTTGGTCTGATGGACTCCCTGCCCAATCTGCATCTGTGAAGCCCTAAAGCTTCACTCCCTCTATTTGTTTGTACCACAATCCATACTGAGATGTGCCTCTGAGGTATCTCAGCACATGGTTTGCTACCTTCCAAAACAGATTGGTAGGCTGAACCATAGCTTGACTCAGTTGGTTCACCGCAAAGCACAAATCTAGTCGTGTGTTCACTAGATACATCAATGAACCCATAAGCTGCCTATAAATAGTAGCAGCTACTACCTCACCTGAAGTAGCATCCTCCTTTCTCCAGTTACCAGCTAGAGGAGTTTGCATGGGCTTGCACTTCTCCATGTGGAACCGCCTGAGTATCTCATTGGCATGCTTTCCTTGAGACACAAACACTTCCACATCATTCTGCCACACTTCCATGCCTAGAAAGTAGTGCATAAGGCCCATGTCTTTCATCTCAAAAACTCTTGCAAGGTCCTCCTTGCAAGACTTGATTAACTGATCATCCCCTGTCAATATCAGATCATCAACATAAAGAACAATTATCAATGGCTTACCTTCTACCATGATGTGGTAAAGGTTTGCATTCGCTTCACTCTTTGTGAAGCCCAACCTGGTGAAATAGATGTCGATCCTGGTGTACCAAGCACGAGGTACTTGCTTCAACCCGTACAAATCCCTCTTGAGTTGGCACACATGCGACTCATGATTGAAGGTCTCAAAACCTTTCGACTGCTCACTGTACACCTCTTCCTCAATCTTCCCATTGAGGAACACAATATTCACATCCATCTAATGGATATTCCAACTCGTCTAAGCTGATAGTGCCAACATCGATCTAATAGATGAGTACCTTGCTACAGGAGCAAAAGTCTCATCGTAGTCCTATGAGAAACCACGGGCAAAAAACATTGCCTTATGTTTCTCAACACTCCCATAAACTACTTGCTTTACCTTGTAAAGCCATCGGGAAATCACCACTGACTTGTCCTCCAGTCTTGAGACAACATCCCAAACATAGTTTTGAACAATGGAGTCATAATCCTCCACCATTGCATCAACCCAGACTGGTTACTACACTACTTCCTCAAAAGAAGAAGGTTCAATCTCTACACAATCCCCAACCAGGGCCATGTAACCAGTGTACTGCTCGGGTGACCTCCTCTGTCTGCGCTAAAAACATGGTTGTCCCACATTCTCTCTCGCATATAGCATCAACCTGTCAGCTTCCCTTGAGAGTTTCCACCCATCTCTGGAAGACTTAGCATGAGTGGATGTCTCCACTTCTGGATCCTTTGCATGTGGCTGCTCCGCATCAGTCTAAGGCTCCTCCTCCTTAGGAACTAAAATTTCCTCCTCTGCATGAAACTTGAGCTCCCTCTCAAGTGATACTCGCATGTATTTCTGCTTGTCGAACTTTATATCTCTACATGCCACTGTCCTCTAACTGGTAGGCAAGAACACCCGATAGTTGTGGGGTGTATCAGTGTACCCCACAAGTATCCCCAACTCAACTGTTGGATCTAGCTTCTTCCGGGCATCTTTGGTCACATGGAAATAAACCGATGATCCAAAAATCTTGAAGTGACTCACATCTGGTCTCTTCCCGGAAAAGGCCTCCATTGGTGTCTTCATTCCCAGTATACAATGTGAGCTTCTGTTCTGCAAGTATACTGCTGTATTGCATGCCTCAGCCCACAAATGAAGTGGTAGGCTTTGGTCATGCAACATCGCTCGAGCTGCTCCCACAATCGATCTATTCTTCCTTTCAACCACCACATTCTGTTGTGGGTTATGGGGTGCCGTCAACTCCCATTTAATTCCTTCTGTTGCATAGAAGTCCTTAAACTATTGGGAGACATACTCTCCACCATTGTCGCTACGCAAGGCCCTTATTTTATTTCCATATTCTTTCTCTTCCAAGGCTTTAAACTCACAAAACCTTGAGAAGGTTTGATCCTTCTTCTGCATAAAGTAGATCCAACATCTACGAGAAAAATCATCAATAAAAATAACATAGCACCTTTGTTTAGCGGCGGAGGCTGTAGAGAATGGTCCACACACATCTGTATGAACTCGCTCCAAGATTCCTCCAGCTCTATTGTCTCGATCATAAAAGGAAGATTTCACATACTTGCCCAAGGTACAACCTTTGCATGTATCCATTTGCTCCAGTTTTCCCTTGGGAAGTCCATTAGAAATCTGTTGCATGATCTTCAAGGTCCCATGGTGCAAGTGGCCCAATCTTCTATGCCATAGCTCACCAACATCTTGGCTCTGCTTTGGAACTCAATGCAACACAGTCATCTACCTCCAACTTGTGGAGATTATTTACTTGAATCCTGATCCTCTTGGTCTGTCCAGTGTTGATATGCCTCAGGAATGCCTTTCCTTTACTAAAGAGTACATCATAGCCTTTGTATTCCAACATAGCGATGGACACAAGATTCTTCTTCAGACCCGGCACATACTTTACATCAGTCAGGGTGAGAGGAGCTTCATGCTCCCTATGAAACACAACCATACCTTCAACTGAAACATGGTAATTTCCATCATTGCCCATCTCGATCTACGTTTGGAGGTCCTTCTCCTCCAAGGTACTGAAAAGATTCTTGTCACCGGTCACGTGGAATGAAGCTCCACTGTCCAGGTACCAAACACACCCCACCATCGATGAAACCATACATGCAATGAGGGTGAAATCCAATTCGAATTGTGAGGCTAGTGCCTGACCATCTGATCCCTTCGAGGATCCCTTCTTGGATTTATTTTGTGGACAATTTGTAGCATAATGACCCACCTCATGACAATGAAAGCATCGCACTTTCGATTTGTCAATATTCTTCCCACCATGGGAAGAACTGGATTTCGAATGGGACACCTTCCCTTTCCCTTTCCTTGCCTTAATCGCTAAGGCTACATTTTCTTCATCATCTTTCTTTGATGAAGATCCATCTCTAGTGCTTCTCCTTATCTCCTCCTGCATCAGTTCCGACCAAAGTCGTTCCATTGACCGAGTCTTGGTAGCTATGCTAGCTCTTAGGAAGACTGAGGAGAGAAAGACTCACCATGTCATCATCGACTGTCATGATCCCTACACTTCCAAGCTCATCCCTGTAGGTGGTGAGCTTGTTCAGATATGTAGAGATCGTGTCGCCCTTTTCACACTTGATTTTTCGAAGCTTGTCTTTCAGCACCAGCTTCCTCTGATCATTGTTGTTATGATATAGATCCTTCAATGTTTTCCACATTGAAAATGATGTCTCTTTCCCATGGAGACTCGAGACTATGTGGTCTCAAACTCCCTCCAGAAGGATTCTCCTCGCTCTAGCCACACATTTCTTCCATTCTGCCAATTCATGGGCATTAGCAGCTGATGGCTTAGGGACTTCTTGATCAATGAATTCCTTCAAGCCGTTGTCCTCTAATACCACTTCCATGCGATCCTTCCAGGCTATATAATTCGATTTGTCGTCAAGGGCATACTCGAGTCTCAATCCGTTGAATTCCATTGGTGAAATTTGAGATGTGATAAGAATTCAAATTCTATAATCAGGAACTTTAAACTTCAAACTTCTCCCTTCTTTGTATATTGTTATTCACTTTGATCGCCTTTGCTCTGATACCATGTAGAATTTCCCACTGTAGATCACCATATAATGCAATATACTAAAGCAAAATACTTGATTTACTTCTACAAACAAACCTGTGGAAGCTTAATCGATTTTGAGCAATATCAAATAGAACACATATAGTAGAGAATGAGAAATCAATCGCACATAAACACAGAAGAATACTCTGGGGAAAGCCTCAGCTAAAAACCTCGATCTCTGTATTACCATACAAGTGGAAACATGTTTGGATTACACAAAGCTTTAGCTCACAAGCTATGCAACTCTTAGTACAATCCCTCAATGCTACTCATACTCTGAATAGACACAACATATGCCTTCCTCCAGTCCTCCAAGACTCTTATTTCCTTGTGCAATTTCTCCTGGGTCCTCTAGCTGTCACGTGTGTGAATTAACCTCTTACACAACTCACCAAACTCAGAGGTAACTACACAATCTCCAAGGAATGAATTCCTTTTGCATGCAAGAGATATCCTCAATGGAATATTCCTGCAACTGATACTACATTGTCCCATCATCTGATCTCAACTGGGTCTCTAACTAAACTGACATGCATGAGTTATTTATGAGAGAATATTAAGTTATCAGAAGTGCAATAGTTACATGCATGCATGTATTAACTAACTGAACTCACAATCAGTTCCACAAACTGTTGGAACTAATCTATCTGGAATGAACTCAATTAACATAGCTAACTAATTACAACTCAAAGTACAACTCATCTTGATCTCCTTAATCAAGGGATAACTTCCTCAATCAATGGGGAAACTATTGCATGTCTTCACATAGACTTCATGTTTGATTTTCTACAACTAATTAACTCAATATGAATCAATTAATTATTTTACAAACAGCTGCTAAGATCAAATTCGAATTTTAATTCTCAATTTTAGTTCAGGGACTAACTAAAATTGGAATGTATCCCGAAATGCTATTTATAGAACTTCTATTTTTAGCATTTCTTGTTGCAATTTTCAACAGGTGCCACTAGGTGAGGCATACCAATCTGCAATGTTAAGCATTGCCTCCATTTCTTCTTGGGACATGCAAGGTGGATCCTTCTCAAAGATCAATTTGTACACCGAGATAATAAAATGGTCAACAACCCTTGCCATAACTCCTCGGTATCTACACTCGGAAATCAAATTGCAATAAATATTGACGTTATTCTCTTGTAGTTTCCATGTCCAAACCATGTGAGGAAACTAATGTTGGGTACAAATTGCATCAAGTAAATACATAAACATGTAGAATCTCGCTTGCTCATCCTTGGGTGGATTTCGGGCATTAGTCACATGGAATTTGAACTGATGAGCCAACAAATCCAACCAATTGAATTGCCTTTCGCCATTCACCAATTGGTCCAACACAACTACCCAATTATCCAGAAAGGTCACCGTGATCTCTTGACCATATAATTGGCATGCAAAGATGATCAAGAACTAGTAGGCCTTTTTGAGTGAATTCATCTTGTAAACATGATTAGGTGTTGATCTAAACTTCGATGGCTCTTTCACCTAGTGCTTTATGATGTCTCTGGTGTTCACATATCTATGGGTGGCATAGAAAATTGTATCCATGTGGTTCACCGACTTCAGTAAGTGATACATCATCTGATAATTCTCAGTCCTAAAGGTGGCAAGTTGTGTCCCACTGGCACTGCTCATTTTCATAGTCTTAGGATTTGTGTGTGAGACAATCCAGTGGATGATGCATGCAACCTTATGTAAGCATGACCGGTGGATATTGACATCATGTTACAATCCTCTCTAAGTCCTCCTTGAAGTCCCCGATAAAGATATCCTTGATTTCCTCCCATGTTAACTTCATACCCTTCTCAATGAACAACTGAGTATCTACATAAACTAGAAAATCTACTGACACTTGCTCAACTGCTTCCCCAGTGCTACTCTCGACAATATCCTTTGATGCAGCTCTCTTGGAAGCCATGTTACCTGTAACTGTTGGAGAATTTCTCAACAACTGTTGTACCTGGAGACATAGAGGACACTCATGGCATGCAAATGTTAGCTTGAAACCAAAATCACTTCAAGAATAGACCAAACAAACACCTGGGCAACTGGTGGGAAGAATTGCGTAATCCTGGCTCTCAAAGGTGATTGACTATCGGCTGGTTCTATGCATTGCATAGTCCCACTTGCCAATGGGGAGGTCTTGCTGACTGGAACTGTGCAATGTGTTGATTAGCCAGGATTAACCCAGGTGGGCTTGCACATTGCATAATCCCATTGGACGAGGCTCAGGAATGACTCTTGGAACTGCAGAGTGTGCAGTTGGAGCTAGGACTTGGCAGCCTTTGTGCAATTCGTGGAGCCAAGGTAGGGCCTTGAGATCTAAAAATGCCTAGTGCATGCAAGGGAGGAGTAAGATCCGGACCAAGGAAGCCTAGATCTGCCCAATAGGGTCATGAAAAAGAGCATGTATGAAGGAGGGAACGATGGTGGGTGAAGATATGAGTGAATGATGATGCATGCAAATAAAACGAGTGTAGGAATCAATCAAACTAAAGAAAAATGAATCTTGTGGGGAGAGTCGCCGCAACAACGACTGTTAGTGAAAAAAATGGGTAATTCATGCGACACTTGGGAAAGGAAATGAAAAACTTAAAAAATTACTTCTACAAGCTAAAACAAATCAAGATGCCAACAATTGCTCAATAAAATGGGTAAAACAACATGCTCACAAGCCAAGCAAACAAAAGCGACAGAAAAAGCAGCAAAAGACTAAAAAAGTAACACTTACTCAGAAAAGTTGCAATGACCATGCCGAAGGTTTGATCCAAACTTAAATAGGAACGCAACAAATTATAGAGATAACCATAAACATAGATATGCAGTGGAAATAATACTTCATTTCATTAATGTAAAATACTGAAATATATTTACAAACAGTAATGGAAATAAACCAGCTAGGGCGATGGTAGCTTATCTCTGAGAAGAGATGTGGTGGCTACATGCTTCTGAACTATGTTACAATGAGGCTCAAAGGCCTATTTATTGTTGAGAAACAATGGAAAAACCTTAACATTCCAAAACCTAACCCTAGAAGATGAAACACCAAACCGTGGGCCCTGTTTGGGTAAATTGGTACATCAACTTCCCGAGGTCGTAACTTTGGAATACAATCTCCGTTTGACGCATACAATAGCTCGTTAGAAAGATATATCCGAGATCTATCCAAAAAATTTCGTTTAGAGCCTCAAAATGGCTCCAAAAGTTTAAGACCTGAAAAACTGCTAAAAATAGTAAGTTGTGCTACAATTAAGGAAACTGAAAATGCTAAGAGAAACAATGGTGGGGGTCTAGGTGGACTTGGCAGGTGGCCACCAATATCCACCTGGATCATTCCTCCCCCCTTAGGAAGCAATGGTCCCCATTTCGTTGAGTTCCTCCATGAGATGAGGAAACTTTTGCTGAACTTGGTCCCTAGTGAGCCACTTGCCCTGGTGAAGGAGTTGGCCTACTTTGAAAACTCGATACAGTTGGATATTCTGTTGGCGAGTGTTCTTGATCTGTGTGTCCATGATCCAATCAGTTGCAAATTGTTCCATGCAATCTGGATTTAATTCTGTGGGTGTGAGCTATTCTACAATGTTGAATGTGTCTAGCAATGGTAGAAAGTATGGCCGAAGGCGGTCCACATTGAACACTGGGTGCAAGCCAAGGAATGGAGTAATGCTGAGCTCAAATGCATTGTCTCCCACAGCTTTAGTAATGGTGTAAGGACCATATCAGAGTGGTCTCAGTTTCTAATAGGCTCCATTAAGGCGTTCCTTTTGCAAATGCAACCAAACTTTGTCGCCCACCTGAAACTTGTGTGGCACCTGATGTTGATCATGTCTCTGCTTGTACTTGGCATTTGATTTCTCTAGAATGTCATGGACCTGCTGGCGAAAATTTTGGATGTGCTCAATGAAGCTAGTTGCCTTGTCTGTTTCGGACTGGACATGAGCCAAATCTGTGTGAGTAGCTGCAAGTGGCATGGCCACATCAATGGGGCATAGTGGTTGGAAACCAAAGCCCACCTGAAAAGGGCTATGGCCAATCGAGCTATGAAGAGCTCAGTTGTAGCTGTGCTGAACATAGGGGAGGCTCTCGTCCCATGTGCGTGGATTCTTTGAGTTGTACATGCGCAGAATGTGTACAATCATCCTATTGACAACCTCTGTCTGGCCATCAGTTTGAGGATGGAAGGTTGTGGACTTAGTGAGTTTGGTGTCCAGCATTGACCAGAGACTGGACCAAAATGTACTGAGGAACTGACTGTCTCGATCTGAGATGATAGACTGCGGGATCCCAAAGTTCACCCGCACTCGTTCAAAGAAGAGTTTAGCAGTGGATTCTGCTGTGATATTCTTCTTGCAGGCTGCCATAATGGCCATCTTCGAGAACCTGTCGACGACCACAAAAACACAGTCATTTCCACACTTAGTGGAAGGAAGGCCTAACATGTAATCCATGGAGATGGATTCCCAAGGTCGACTAGGGGTAGGCAGCGGGGCATAGAGGCCTTGCTTCTTGATGGTCGGTTTGGCAATGGCACAGGCAGTACATGATCTGATGTACTTCCCAATATCCTGTCGAAGATTCGGCCAATAGAAATACTTTTGCAATACTGCCACCATTTTCTTGACCCCGAAATGCCTAGCAGCCCGACTGTAGTGTGCTTCCCAAATCATCTTGGCACGCTTGCTTGAAGGAACACAAAGGTGACCCAGGTGGCATAATAGGGCATCCTAGAGGTGAAAATCTGGAACATGCCAACCCTCCAAGAGTGTCTGGTATGTGTGGTCGAATTCTGGGTCACTTTTGTTGAGAAGTGGCCAATCAGAAGTCTCGTGCCCACAAGAGTTGAGCACGGTGGTTAACACCATGATCGGTGGTCAACTGAGGCAATCTGCAACATTATTGGTGCTACCCTTCTTATTCTTGATATTCAAATGGAACTGTTGCAGGTATGTAGACCATTTTTGATGGCGATCATTCTGCAATTTCCCTTGGGTCTATATGAACTCCAGGGGTCGGTGATCTATGTGGATGACCATTTCCTTCCCCAAAATGTAATGCTTCCATTGTCGGCAAGCCTGCATAATGGAATACATCTCTTTATCATAAGTGGGATACTTCTGGACTGTGTCTGAAAGTGTTTCACTATGATATGACACAGGATGCCCGTGTTGAGTAAGGACTGCCCCAATGGCATAGTCAGAGGCATCTGACTCGATCTCAAATGGTTGTTGTAAATCTGGTAATGCGAGCACTGGTGTCGTGCAGAGGCGATCTTTCAACTCTATGAATGCCTTCTGTTGAGATTCAGACCAAAAGAATTTTTCTTTCACTCCTCCCTTGGTGACTTGACTCAAGGGCCAAGTGATATGAGAAAACCCCAACACGAACCTGTGCTAGAAATTGGCAAGACCTAGAAAGCTTCGGAGCTCTATCAGAGTGGTTGGAGATGGCCAATCCCGAATGACTTGGATCTTGGCTGGATCCACATGCACCCCCTTTTCATCAATAATGTATCCCAGATACTGAACCTGGGTCATGCCAAAAGTGCATTTCTTCAAATTGGCACATAGCTTGTGTTGCCACAGTGTTTGGAGAACTTGTCAGATGTGGTGGAGGTTCTCTTCCCAACTCTGGCTGAAGATTAGAATTTCATCCAAGTATACCACTACAAATGAGTTGGTGAATGGCCACAAGATGTCATCCATTAGCCTCATGAAGGTTGCAGGAGCATTCGTCAATCCGAAAGGCATAACCAACCATTCGAAAAGGCCCTCCTTGGCTTTGAAGGTAGTCTTCCACACATCAGAGGGTTCGATTGGTACCTTATGATATCCTAACTTCAAATCGATCTTGCTGAAATATTTTGCCCCCTTTAGTTGGTCCAGGAGGTCATCAATCCATAGGATCGGGTACCTATTATGGATAGTGATCTTGTTCAACACCCGAAAGTCAATACAGAGGCTCCAAGTCCCATCCTTCTTTTGTACCAACACGATCGGGCTCCCACAAGGCGATGAACTCGAACGGATGTGACCTTTCTATAGGAGCTCCTGAATCTGCCTCTTGATTTCATCATTCTCCAGAACGAGCATCGATAAATTGGTCCATTGGGTAGCGGCGCACCTGGGGTTAGATCGTTGGAGTGCTTGACCTGACAGTGCAGAGGAACCCCTACGGGGGAGGTGAAGATGTCCTCGTACTCCTCCACGACCTTGTCCATCTGTAGTTGTCGTGTGTAGGGGCCCTGTCTGGAGGCCGTGACCACCGTCTTCTTCTTTCCTTAAGGGCATATCATTAGGAAAACAAATTTCCCATTTTTGGAAATGAGCTTACTACATTGTTTTGCAGTAATCAAAGAGATGGAGGTAGGCGGTGCTACCTCTGGTATCCTGTACAACTTATTTCCCAATGTGATAATAATAGCACGGGGCCTTGATTCATACACATCATGTCACTTCCACAAGTATTGTTGTCCTAGTAATACATCACAAACTTCAAGGGGAGCAATGTCACACAATACTTCATCCGTGAAGGGCTTGATGTTGTATGGAAGGCGACACTGCTGGCTCATGCGAAGATCTCATCCTTGGTGAAGCCACCCGGTGGTGTACGGTTGTGGATGTGCTGTGGTTGGTAAGCCCAACCACTTCACAACCTCTGCCGAAATGAGGTTCTTTTGTCTCCCTCTATCAACAATGAATTGTAGCGAGGAGCCCTTTACCCACATCTGGGAGTGGAAGAGACGCTCCTCCTCCTCTGGATCTTCGAGTTCATTTTTCTGGATCTTGGTAGTAGTAATAGTGGCACTGGGATCCACATCAATGATCTACTTCCCTTTGTCATTCCCCTTGTCGGGTTCTGACTCAGAGTCAAAACATGCATCTGATTCTGAAACCTTTAGCTCAGCCACCAGCGACTGCTTGGCTTGACACTCACTTGTGTTGTGAGTGGAGCTATTATGGAACTCACACCATTTTCTCGTGTCCTTTTTCGGCTTCACAGCACTATTCTTTGCTTACAGCTTTGGCAGGTTGTCTTGGGCTGCCACACCTTGGATTTGTCCTTTGTTCTGTGGTTTAGGGGCACCTTTCCCTTGCTTCGGATTTGTAAATCCAAAGTCTCGCTTCTTTTGTTCAAACTTCTGCTTGACCTTGATGACATATTGGTATGTTGTGCCGAGCGAAGAGATGTTCAGGAATTCTATTTCTTCCCGGATGTACTTGTGCTGGTAGTCGCGGTATTTGAGTATCAAATGCTACTTTGAATCCTTGATACCCAACTTTGTGCGAAGGGTATGGAAAAGATTGGTGAGCTCCAACACGTCTTGGTCCCTTCCCTGTGGCAGCGTGGTCCACTTTATGTATTCATCCTCATAGCTTCCAACAGGGTAGTACTGCTCCTTGATGGCATACCAGAATGAATTCCAGGTGGGTGCAACTAAAAATAGTGAGCCATTATTTTCATCCTTCTGCTCGCAGTAGGTTTCCCACCAATCCTTGACGTGGGGGGTTGCTTTGAGAAGAGCGAAAACAATCTTTTCCTGACTTGAAAATTCATGAACAGAAAAATAATCCTCTAGCAGATTTAACCATTTATCTATGGCATCTGTGTCTATCTGACCCTCGAATATGGGGATTTCAAAATTAACTTGTACCTTAAAGGGCGTGGCATCTCCAGAGTAGCTGCTGGAAGCCGATGTGTCACTTCTGGGTAGCCGCTGAAGGATCTGGGCAAAGCTGTCCATCATCGCGTTCCATTGTCACTCAAGGGCTTCTTCGAGCAAGATTCTAATAGGATCTCCTGCCCCCTCTTCTTTCTTCTCATCTGCCATGGGAGGCCATCAGGATTTGCAAGGTTGGCCTTGCAAAGGTTCGACCAGTTCAAGACCTAACTCCTTATATCCTAACCTCGTTGGGGACATGCAAAGAAAAATAGAGAAAAAGCAGAACGCTCTTATACCATTGATCCAAACTTAAACAGGAATGCAACAAATTACATAGATAACCATAAACACAGATATGTAGAGGAAATAACACTTCATTTCATTAATGTAAAATACTGAAATATGCTTACAAACAGTAATGGAAATAAACCAGCTAGGGCGATGGTAGCTTATCTCTGAGAAGAGATGTGGTGGCTACATGCCTCTGAACTATGTTACAATGAGGCTCGAAGGCCTATTTATTTTTGAGAAACAATGGAAAACCCTTAACATTCCAAAACCTAACCCTAGAAGATGAAACACCAAATGTGGGCCCCGTTTGGGTAAATTGGTACATCAACTTCTTGGGGTTGTAACTTTGACATACGATCTCTGTTTGACGTATACAATAGCTCGTTAGAAAGATCTATCTGATCACTACCACTTTGGGAAGGGAAACATGGGTCTATGGACCCATGTTGCCCCCAAATTTCCCAAAAAAACGTCAGTTAGCGCCTCAAAACAGCTGTGGAAGTCCAGGACCCGAAAAATTGCTAAAAATAGTAAGTTGTGCTACAATTAAGGAAACTGAAAATGCTGAGAGAAACAATGGTGGGGGTCTAGGTGGACTTGGCAGGTGGCCACCAATATCCACTTGGATCAAGGTTCCTAGATCTCCTTGAGAATGCCAGAGCTCCAAGATCATGTGTGAAAATGAGCTCTTGCAACATCCATTAAATAGATTTGGTTTATTTAGGGTTTATGATGCGAAGGCCCGAAATCTAGGTGAAAGCGATAATTGACGACAATTTCCAAAAATAACTCAAGTTCCACCTCTGATTGCTCAAAATAGATCCCTATTTTTTAGGGATTCTTTTTCACTATTTTCTTTTTTGGGAAAAGCTGCCATGCATTACCTGGAGAAGTTGCATAGTTCCGAGAGAACTAGGCAACTCACTGGCCCATGCATCAGGAAGCTACTAAGGGAAAGGCTTCTGTGCAATTTATGGGCTGAGTGGCCCTGGCTTCCTCTCATGCTCTGCACAATTTACCACCTAAAGGCAGGTTATCATCTGGCTCTGCGTAATTCTGGATTTCAAGGCTCATTGTGGGCTTGGACTGCATAATTCTAGAAAGCAAGTTTAGTTGCCCTCAATGATTGTGTAGTTGATTAAGGCAGCTTGGAATCAATTTGAAACCAAGTCAAGATATTGGCTTGTGCATTAGACAATAAATCATGTAAGAAACACAAGCCATAAGCAAAAGATTAAGCTGAATGAAAGCACAAGTAACTAGGTGAGTGTAAGATAAGCTGCTATGATTTAGGAGGGAGGCTCCAAAATGAAGCATAGGAAAAATTTTGGAGGGTGGTTGTAACCGCTACCAAACCCTATTTGGTGGGCTCAAACCACATAGAAGTGTGACTTGGCTTATTTTCATTGGTTGTGGGCATCCTAAATTATGTTTATGGGTTCCTTCGTCATGTTTCATGATAAAATCAGTCTAGAAAGGGCATCCAACAAATTGGCATAAAAAAAACCCCTTACCTAAGCCTAATTCCTCATTAAAATGGGTACATGGGCTTTTCTTAGGTCCTAAGTTGACATATTAATAATGCTAATTAACAATTCAAAACAATTAATAACTTTAAGGACCCTAAAAACCACCAACAATGTTCACCTAAGAAGCCCTTACCAATTTATAGAAATAATTTCTAAAGTAACCCTAAAACCTAAAACTCCTCACTAAAAGGACAATGTTCATTCTAATTAAGGCACATGATTAATTAATTAATTATGATTATTTTGAATAATAAACAATCAGAATATTTCAAGCTCCTCCAACGACTAGTTTTAGGAGCTGCTAATGAGACTAACCAAAACTATACAAGAAAAAATTTCAAACATATAACATCTCAACAACATAACTTACACTCCCTTTTGAAATATCCGGTTTGTTTAAAGACTTCACAGGAAAATGAGGTTCATACCTTTCTAAGACAACTAAGGACAACAAATCTTATTGTTACATGTTTTGTTGAGGATTGGCTCTCTTGTATTCATTTACAAGAAGCAATGAAAGTCTATGTGTAATATTTGTTCCTATTTTTGATAATATTTTGAGAATACATAAGGTTTATGTGTAAGGTATGTTCCTAATTTTTGTCAATTTTCTGAGCATATATTTTATGTACAAAACTTCGGTCTCCTTAGAATTTTAGGTTTGGTTTTGGATTTGTTTGGTTGTAGGGACATTGAAGGTCCTTTTTCTTATTGGTGTAGTAGGTCCATTGAATTCTTTTAGGTTAGTTTTCTTTTAGGTTTGTTCTGGAACCATTTCTAGGTCTAGTTAGGGCAGTGACGGGAAGAACAAGGTTTGCTAGGTCCATCCAAGTTTGTTTAAGGTCTATTTAGGGCAATGAAAGGAAGTTTTTTCACCTATGATTTTCAATATATGAAAAGAATTCCCATCGTAATCTCATTACTTATCGACGACTATCTTCAAAAATGCACTAAGCCAATTATTGAATTCAAATTTTAGTGGAATTAAAAATACATTGTATAATATATATCTATATATATAAGAACTTGACATGACTTTACATTTTGACACATGGAATAGAGTTCTTTGACACAATGACATACCTTATGTGACCTTGTCATTATGTTTCAAAACAATGAGACTGTAATGATGTAATGACCTCTTGATGACTAAAATCTTGTTGACATCTTTGTGATTGTCCTAGGAAAACCGGTGACATAACTTTAAATCACTTACATGACCTTTGTATCAACAATATTGTTGATTTTAGTAGTAAATTGACAATGAACTGATGTTTGATGTGAAAGTGACATAATAGATTTGAATAGCACTCCCTTCCTAAGACTAATCCTTGATGAGTGTAACCTTTGACAAGTGAACTTATGAGATAGTAGTGTTATGTGACATAAATCTGGAATTTATCATGACACGAGGCTAAAGTGCAATTTTGAGACTGTGAGACAATATTAATAACCTAACAATGACAAGGATAGTAACATGTGCATTAATTGTGTATATGACAACTTGACATATTGACATTGACTTGATACAGTGACTTGATGCATAGAAAGTTGTGACAATAGTTTACTTGACATAGTGACCTTGTAAGACAAGTGCAACAATGAGGTAAAGTAGCTCGTTGAGTGTAGATGTTCACATAACCTGTGACCTCATTTTAGCTACAATATTTGGATCATTTATGTAAACAATTTTGGAACACTTAAGCAGTAGAACTATGCCTATGACAATCATTATATATTCAATGAATTGGAAGTAACCTAAGATACAATATTAACAAATGATGTGACTATATCTCTTGGTGTTGGTCACATGTGATGTGACATCAATTCTTGTGGATGTATAAACTTGACACCTAGACATGACTTGACTACCAGACATGACATATTGACTTGACATCTAGACATGACACATAGATCTGACTTATAGATACATGAAAGTGAGTTGACACCTTGACTTTGACTTGACATGAATTTGAATAGACTTATATACCTTTTAGTGACTTGACATACCAAGTGATTTGACACACACATAATGACATTTTGTACAACTTATTAACAAGAAAAATGGGTAGGAGTGTGTGACTTATTATCAAAAATAGAAGTGATGAGACATATGTTGGTAGCCCTCTTTGGGCGAAGTTTGAGAGATTTACTAGAAAGTCATAGCAATGACTTGAGGTACCTTGGTTTGAGCTATTATTACTCTTTTATGCCTCATACAGGCAGTGGTTCAGTGATGTGGTAGATTGCTTATGAGCTCTTGATTCTTATTCATTCATGAGCAGTGCAGTGCAATGACAATGATGTACAATGATAAGAAATGACAGTGATGTGCAATGATTAGTAATGTGTAGTGGTCTATGATGTGGAGTGATTGGGTGTCAAATTGAGAAATACATTGTTATATCCTATACAAAATTCTTATATTGATTTAGAGCACAGGGTGATATAGTCTGAAAATTGTGAAACATTGTCCGATGATTCTTGAGGGTGATTGGAGACACCTTCAAGTTGTGGCTTGAGAACTCTTTAGGGTGGTAGGGTGGTGCTAGGGTAGGTCATGGCCTACATAGGGTGTTGTTTCATCCTTTCAATTTGGGCTAATAAACTTTAGGGCGATGTAGCATCATTTGGACATAAACAAGTATGTAGAGTGTTGGGGCACTTGTCAATTTGTGGTATGAATTACAAGGCATTGGCGTGTCCTTCTAGTTGCAGCAGGTTATTAGGGTGTAGTAGCATCCTACAAGTTATAACCTATAAATCAGGGATTTGGAGACTCCTTCAGTTGTAGCTGAAAACTTGATGTAATTAATTTTATTTTAACCGAGAGAAGACAATCACTAAGAAGCATTTAATGGCTTTTGAGCCAATGGGGGTTTTCCACCTAAAAATATTATGTCTTCTATTTTATCTTTCTTCATTGTTGTATGGTGTTATTTACTGTTTTTTCTATCTAACACTGAATTATAATAATATTGTTGAAGATGAACTAATTCTCTTAAAAGGATTAATAAAGTGTTAATTGCTAATAAATATTGATTCACCCCCCCTCAAATATTTCCAACGGGCCAACCATCTAGTGATGAGCCTATCAAGGAAGACATAATTGATGAGGATCTTAGGAATGAATAATTATTTGAAGATAAGTTCTCCGATGAACACATTAAGGATGAGAACCAATGAGCTCTTATGGATGTAGATGAGAGACCTTCTTGTGATTGCATAAATGAACATCAAATTGATGGACTTGAAGAAAAACACTTAGATGATTGAATATAAGCTCATCCTTATAGATCAAGAGAGATTTATGATTTATTACTTGAGTTCGAAAGGAATTCTTTAAATGAGTTTGGGTTCAAAATAAATCACAAAATAGAAGAAAACAACACCCTCTTAAACTCAACTGAATAAAAAGCCGCAATAACTACAACTCATGTGAAGGAGGATTAGATAATTCTATGAAGTACCAATAATATTAAGAAAAGGACCAACGATATAGTGGTGAGAATAATCATACAACTTTGATGATGACCTCATGGATGAAGTAGAAAGTCAAATATCCATCAAGGATCAACTTTATGATCAAGATCTATATGAGAACTTGGAGTACGAAAATGACCCATTTTTTTTTCTTATTCTCATGAAAATTATTCCCTTTATCAAAACCTTGACTCACATGATTTATCTTATGATAATTTTCAAAGGTTGGACTTTAAATAATAAGTGGTCGATGCCCCCTCATCCCATAGACCAAGCGTTGACCTTGAGAAGTTTGATTTTGACCCTTTTCACATAGGAAGAAATAAATGAGTTGCAAGTTGTGTCTACTTTGAAGGTGATCCCACATATGATACTGATTTTGATGGTGAATATGTGATTAATACACTTGGACATGTTGAGGTGGTTTACTTAGATTCTTTTGAGCCAAGCCTTGAGAAATGTGAAGCCAACCCCATTTTCATGAAATGGTTGAGTGTGAAAACTTTGACATGGACTTTGATCATTCCTTTCCTTTTGAAAGATTAACATTAACTCTTGAATGTCCTTATTGTGTTATCTAATCCTTGACTTGTGAGAACGATCATCATATTCCATCACTTTTTTTTTTTTGGCCACTAGATCAAAGGGATTTGAGATCCCAATGGTTTTCATTCAAATTCCAGTTGGATTGACCTTCTGAATACTTTTCCCTTATAATTTTATAAATTAAATCAATAGGTTAACTCATTCTTATGTTATATTAGCGCTATTGAGATTTGGATGAACGAAGTATGTGGAGGAAAAAATCAGTCGGTGTATTGCGGGCCATATACTTCATGATCAACTTTTTCCTTGGTGCTATAACCAAAGGACCACCATTCCAGTTGATGTCCACATAATATTTAATATATCCTTGTTTTGGTTGATAACCAAACACAAGGAAAGATCCTCCATTGTGGATGAATTTCTTAGGTGGTTTCATTGGCCCTTCGATTTCACCTAACAGCCATAACTTTCAGTTAGCTTCTAAGAGTAGGAAGAATAAGCTCTCTGAGTAGGTAGCATAGTCTTATATTTATTACTTACATTAATATTTAATTTATTTCATGTACCATCCCTTTCCTAATCTAGTTGTCTTTACTTTTATGCATTTATGTTTTTTCATTTCCTTTCAACACCTTTTATTTCTAGTAGCTTTCAGAGGTCGTGTATTTTCTTGTTTGCTCTCATATCTCCTAGGTTAGATGTTGCACATATTACAAGTATAGTGACTCCATGCCCCAATTTATAAGGACTTCTAGTATGCATGTTATGAAACTAGCTCACAAAAATATAGAAAAAATAGATCAACGCCTTAGAGTTCAGCCTCTTTGAGGGGGAAACCGACTTTACATTACACAAATGAATGATTCTTTGATCATTCAAATGATGAAACCTCCTTTCTATATATGGGAGTATAAGGAGTCACAATATAACACAGCTGACCTAACAATAATAATATAAAGGCACAAAAATAACAATAGAGGGATTCTATGGGGCACAATAATAACAATATGGGGACAATAGGGGCACAACAATATTAATAAGGGATGCAACTACAATAGTAATGGGGTAATCACTAGTATTATAGGGACCTAACATGCCCCTCTCCTTCAAAAAAAAAAATTCCTCAACACCTGAGTAGTTCTGGATGCTTCTGTATTAAATTCTCATCCTCTCATGTGGAATCTTTAGCGGATAAGTTCTTCCACTTGATGAGATACTCCGAAATTGATCGATTTCGTAGCTGTCGAGTTCTTGTTTCTGTGACTGCTTCCGGTTCCAATATAATTTTTCCTTCCTCGTCAAGTTCTGGCAATATTGTTTGAACTGGGAGCTTGTCGCCTATAACCTTCTTTAAACATGAAACATGGAAAACTGGGTGCACTCAAGAAGCTGGAGGAAGCTCCAATTTGTATGCCATAGTACCAATCTTTTGCAACACCTTGTACGGACCATAATACTTTGGTGATAATTTACTATCCTTCTTAGCTTGCTTGAGGGACATTTGTTTATATGTTTGTAGCCATAGGAATACCCAATCACCTACATCAAAACTTCTTTCGCTGTGATGTTGATCTGCCTGTTGTTTCATTCTATTTTGCGCCAACATGAGGTTATCCTTTAAGAGTTGGAGGACTTGTTGTTGATGTTCGATGTGATGTTCCACTACTTGAACCTTAGAATTTTCTCTTAAATATGATGTGATGGATGGTGGCTGATATCCATAAAGTGCCATAAATGGGGTCATTTTTGTTGCTGTATGGAAGGAAGTGTTATACCACCATTTAGCCAGAGGCAACCATTTGACCCATTGTGTCTGTTTATCAGATACAAAGCAACGAAGATATCCTTCCAAACATTTGTTTACTATCTTAGTTTGCCCATTAGATTGAGGATGATAAGATGAGCTATGAGCTAACTGAGTACCGAGACAAGAAAATAATTTTGTCCAAAAATTTCCAGTGAAAATGGGATCTCTGTCACCTACAATAATCTTTGGGTTTCCATGTAGATTTTGAATTGTTTCCATAAATGCAATAGAAACTGTACTGGCTTTAAATGGATGTGATAATGCACAAAAGTGTGCATACTTGGTAAGTCTGTCAACTACCACCATGATGACACTCTTTCTCTCAGACTTGGGTAAACTTGTGATAAAATCCATTGAAACCTCCTCCCAACGTTGGCTTGGAATGGATAAAGGTTGTAATAGACCCGGGCTCTTAATTGTTTCAACTTTATTTTGTTGGCAAACCAAACATTCCACCACAAACTTTTGAATATCTGATTTAAGGCCATCCCAAAAAAATTCCTTCTTAACCCTGTGGTAAGTTTTTAAAAATCCTAAGTGCCCTCCTAAGGGAGAAGTGTGCAATTCCATAGGAATCTTTTGTTTGAGTTGGGAATTCTTACAAAGGTATAAGCGATCTCTATACCATAACGAATCATTTTGCTAGCTAAATGTATCAAATGTACTAGAATCTTGTTGTAACTTTCGAATAAGTGCCCACACTTCTTCATCATTCTTCCATTCCTCCCTTGATTCGTTTATCCAATCTGGTTGGATAATAGAAATGGCGCACAACAATGCTTCCACATCCTCATCCTTTCTTGAGAGTGCATCTGCCACCACATTTTTCTTCCCTTTTTTGTAGATGATTTCAAATTCATAACCCAACATCTTTGTGACCCACTTTTGTTGCTCTTCAAAGGATAATATTTGTTCTAAAAAGTATTTAAGGCTATCATAATCCATTTTTACCTTGAAGTGTCTTCCCATTAGGTAGGGTCGCCATTTCTTAAGTGCATGTAGTATTGCCAACATTTCCTTTTCATAAATAGCTTTGTGTAAAAACTTTCCCTTGATTGGACAACTTTCAAAAGCAATGGGTCTTTCATCTTGCATTAAAACAACACCAATTCCATTTCCTAAAGCATCACATTCCACAATGAAGGTTTTTGTGAAGTCCAGTGTAGCTAAGACTGGTGCTTGGCACATTGCTTCTTTAAGATGTTCGAAGGCCTTTGTTGCTTCTGGAGTCCATGAAAATGCATCTTTATTCAGTAATGGTGTTAGAGGTGCTGCTATTCTCCCATAATTCTTAACAAACTTGCGATAATACCCTATCAACCCAAGAAATCCTCGCAAATGCTTTATGGATGTGGGAATTTTCCATTCCTTAATGGCTTTAATTTTGCTAGGGTCTACCTTAACTCCTTCATGAGATACAATATGACCCAGATATTCCACCTCTTGTACTCCAAAGAAACATTTGGATCTTTTTGCATATAATTGTTTCTCCTCTAATAGTTGTAGCACCCTGTCAACATGTTCAACATGATCCTTCCAAGACTTGTTGTAGATTAGTATATCATCAAAAAATGCTAACACAAATTTTCTAAGGAAGGGTCTGAAAATGGAATTCATCAAACCTTGAAATGTAGAAGGTGCATTGGTAAGGCCAAAAGGCATGACCAAAAATTCATAATGAACCTCATGAGTTCTAAATGTTGTTTTCAGAATGTCTTTAATCTTCATTCTGATTTGATGATATCCTGAACGAAGATCCAACTTGGTGAAGTAAATTGATCCATGCAATTCATCCAGTAATTCATCAATGACAGGAATGGGAAACTTATCTTTAATAGTGAGCTTGTTGATCTCCCTATAATCTGGACACATGCACCATGACCCATCCTTCTTGTGCACCAATACTACTGGAGCAGAGGAACAACTTTGACTAGGTTGAATTATACCAACCTCCAGCATTTCTTCAACCATACATTCAATTTCACTCTTTTGGGCATAGGGATATTTGTACGGCCTGATGTTTGGAGGAACACATTCCCGGAATCAGATGAATAGCATGATCGTGATCATGAATAGGTGGGAGACCTTTGGGAATCTAAAATACCTTGGAATGATTGTCCAAGACTTTTTGGAGATCTAGAGAAATAGATGATTTTGATGTGGAAACATCTAGTGAACATAATTGTGCAATTACACCTCTTTGTTCCTTTTTTAGAAGCTGTGTCATATCGTTAGAGCTTATTATCTTTCCCGGTTTCCCTACAATACCCCTTAATTCAACTTCCTTTCCTTCCGCATAAAATTTCATGAAAAGTTATTGAAAATTAAAAGATATTGTACCCAAGGATTATAGCCATTGGACTCCTAGTACAACATCAGCGCCTCCCATTGGAATGGAAAGCATTGGACTAGTCAATACATATTTTCCCATGGATAGCTTGATATTATGGCACTTTCCAAAGCAATTTATTGTTCCTCCATTTTCAACCATCACTTGACACTCTGGTGCTGGATATAGGAAGCAATTCAATTCTTTTGCTACCTTACAATGAATAAAATTGTGGGTACTTCCTGAATCAATCAACACTATTACCTTTTTTTTTTCTTGATTTGTCCTTCTATCTTGATGGTTTGAGGAGTGGTAATTCCAGCCAATGCATTACAAGATATGGTTGGATTCATTTCTTCTTTATCTAGGCTTTGTTCCTAGAGTATATCCTCTTCTTTTGACTTTCTTGCTCCTTTTCTTCTTCCTCTTCACAATCTATGTAGAATAATTTCTTCTGAGCACACTTATGACCTTTAGTGTATTTGTTATAACAACTGTAACAAAGCCCTTTTTCTCTTTTTTCTTCCAATTGTTGTGGTGTCAACCTTATAGGTTGTGGAAGAATAGGGGCAACAACACTTCCATCTTTATAGTTATGAGTGGTATGCTTCCTGGTTGCCATAATTTTGCTTTCCATTTTTCTTGCTAACCTGAATGCCTTCTCTAATTAATCAGGTTCCCAAAGGCGAACATCATGTTGGATATTATCTTTTAAAGTCCCTATGAACACATCAATCCTATGTTCCTCTGGAATATTTTTTACCCTTATGTTCAATTGTTGGAACTCCTCAATGTGCTCCATTATTGAACCCTTTTGTTTGAGACTTATCAGTTGGCTAAAAAAAGTGTTGCTTTTTGTATCCTCATAATGTGCTTTCAATTCTTCCGTAAAAATTTCCCCAGTGATAATTTGTTTACGAGAGAAAAGCCTTGATACCATACAAACCGATTTGGTTCCAAATATAAAGTTGCAAAACGTACCTTATGTGTGTTTTGCACATTACTGAGATCGAAAAATTACTCCATCTGTAATATCCATGTTGTGGGATCCTTGCCATCAAACTTCTTCATATCGATTTTTGGAATATGGTGGATCTTCGATCCAACATTAGAGTCTATGAAACCATGATTAACATTTCTTTTGTTTGCATCATGAGTTGCCTTTGCTACCCTTTCACCATTAGTAAGTATTTCTTGTAGAAAACTTGTCAAATCTGTCTTCAAATCTATCTTCAAATCATCAATCTTAGCTTCCATGCCATTCATCTTAGCTTCCACGCCCTTTATCTTACATTCCATGCCATTTACCTTAGCTTCTATTAGCTTTTGTGAGAGTGAAATTTGTTGCACTTGGTCTTGTAATTTTGATACATCATGTAGCATTTCTTCCTCTTCTTCATGAGTCATGCTAGAGATTTCAGGTTGCTTGCTAGGTGTTTTCATTTTCTTTCCTCGGGGCATCAATTATCGATAATAATGCTCTACTATGCCCTTTGAATTCCTTCAAAATGATTTTTCAAACCAAGCTTAAGAAAAAATTTAAAAAAATATACACACCTTTTTTCACTTTGTAGGAGCTTGATATTACCTTTGATGTATCTCTGTAATTTTGGATCATCTAGTTTTGAAATTGCGATTTGCAGTAGCCCTTTGTGTCCTCTTTCTAATGCCACCAATCTGATCCCAATTCGATTCTCCAAGGAAGATTTATGCCAAATCTCCCACAGTGACCTGATTATAGACTAGTTTAGTACATCGAACTTGTATGACGTGCCATGTGTTCCTGTTTCGACCTTTGGATCTGAAAAATATATACACGAAACTACAGTCCATCCTCTTTCTGTACCTTGTTACAAAATTTCAATCTGATGCTCAGAGAGAAAGTTATGACGATTTTCCCTAGGTCACCTGTTTGGAATGTAATTCACGAGTCTGAAAAAAACCAACTTCCTCAGATCATATCTCCACAAATATAGCACGAAAAGCTCTGAAATTTGGACCCGAGGTTCAATACGATTTTGTCTCAAATGGGTTTTTGTTTTCGCTTCTAAAATGTCGCAGAAAAAAATTTATAGTGAAAATTCCACAATGACCTATTTGGAGCAGTGAAACCCTAGAATCCAAAAGCTCTTATACCAAATGTTATGAAACCAACTCACAAAAAGATAGAAAAGATAAATCAATGCCTTAGAATTCAGCCTCTTCGAGGGGGCAACCTCCTTTACATTACACAAATGAATGATTCTTTGATCATTCAAATGACGAAACCTCCTTTCTATATATAGGAGTCTAAGGATTCACAATATAACCCAGCCGACCTAACAATAATAATATAAAGGCACAAAAATAACAATAGAGGGAATCTATGGGGCACAGTAATAACAATATGGGGACAATAGGGGCACAACAATATTAATAAGGTATACAACTACAATAGTAATGGGGTAATCACTAGTATTATAGGGACCTAACAATGCAAAACTAGGGGAATATCAAATTCTCATATATCTTGTATGAGAGTGCATGTCCTATAGTTGGAGCCAAATGTTCTCGTTCACGAAACTCCCTAGAAACACACTCAGTTGGGTGTGATTTGTTATTTCTTTGAAAAAAAATCTTCTCATAATCTTGGACCTGCTATTATATATTCATTAGTTTCATATTTTTACTTATTATTGATTCACATACATTGGTGTATCGATTATTGCATCCTTGATCTCAAATGTGCTAGATGAAATTTATGCTGCTTCAATCATTAGTTGGTATGGTTCTCCATTGTATGAATTCCATTACCTAGAAAATGGTGCTAAGAATTGAACTTGTTTATTATATGCTAGCATTAGATATATGTTTTATCACTTTTAACTTAGTAAAGATGTTACCTTATTACTATTTCTAACCATTTTAGGACATAATTGCTTCTGGATAAGTATGCCTTAGAATAGACCATTAGGTGCTATTGGGAAGTCAAGGTGGGTAGCATGCAAATATCCCTTCCATAATTAACATTTTATGTCAAATATTCTTACACTTTCCATCCCATTTATAAAAAAAAAAAATCCATAACCTATGGTTAACTTGCCAAATATCATTCAAAAAATAGTCGTGAAGAAAGATCAAGAAAAAAATGCAAGCGTAAATAAATGATAAAATAAAAGGCTAAAGAGGTGAGGACAAAAATAAAATAAATAAAGGAAACTACTTAATCATGCCTCCCCTCCCCTTAAAAGTCCTAAGAGTAGAACACTTCTCTAAATAAAAGAGATTTATAAAACACTAAGTTAAAGAAAAATTTGTCTGAGCACACACAAAAATACACAACAATTGATAAAGTGTGTGGTACCTTTCTCATCCATATTATAAAAATTAATACAATGTCAGTGACCCTTGGTTTTCATCTTCTAAGAGGTCCCTTAGACTTCTCATGACTCTTGGCATTCAATTGAGGATTTTCACCTTCCTCTCAAGCGAATAAGTCAAATTTGCATAACCCACAATGATTATGTTTCCAACATTTCACCCCTTAATCCGAACGAGTGTACATGAGCCTAACAAGAGAGTTGAAATAAAAAGGTGGATAGAAGCCAATAGTTGGTTTTGGTCTTTAAAAGTGATTTTAAGGTCAAAATCCAAATGAAGTAGTAGAAGCCAAAGTGTTCTATTGGTGGTGGTTTAAGGCTAACCATCAACTTTGGAACTTGGCTCGAAATAGTTCTTGGAACAATTCCAAATTTTGTTAGAAGTTGAAGTCTCTTGTGAAATCTAAGTTCTACCTAATGATTCTTTAAGTATGACCATTAAATTGAAATGTGGGTTAGCAGAAACGAAATTTTTCTGTTGGTGGTGGTTTAAGGCAAGCCACCAACCAAAGCGTGCATATAAAACATGAGTTTGTCTCTAGCTACAATTCTGACTCTAGATTTGGATGATTGTGGCTCTAGGATTTGGAAGGTGGATTTGGTTCAAGATGTGGCTTAGGCTCATTTGATATAACTTCAAATACAATATTTGAGTATCAATTCCCCTCTATCAGATACGAGGTGAGAAGATGAAGATCTCTCCACTACAATACATGTCAGTATGACCAATATATCTTCTTGTCTATTGAAGGCCATTGCAAAGAAGCAATCCATCCAAGGTGAATATTTGTACTTGCAGGATCCTTATTTCCAGAACATTTGTATGAATGATGTGTATGTTTTCCACAATTCTCATAAGGATGAAGATCAAAACATTAATCTTTAGTGTGGCCAACTCGATCACAATGTTGCCATTTGATATCTAACTTGGTTGTGGAGGAGGAACAATATTAGATGAGTTTTCCTGAAGAAATTCGACACTCTAAAATTGGATTGGTTTAGAGTAGTCTAGAATATGAAAGTCCACATCCTTTTCATATATGAGACAAATTTTGTGCATATTGCCGATAGCTTCCTCCCAAGGTCTGATGATGGGTTTGGGAAGTGCAAGTAGAACCTATGCATCCTCTTGTAAGTTTTCTCCTAAAATGGCATCATTGATTTGATCATGTGTTAACTTTTGAAAAGAGTCTTTCTCAAACTAAAAAAGAGATTTTTTCTAAACAAGAACTAGTTCAAAATGTTAAAATTATTTCTATAAGTCATTTTTCTCGAGTTGTGACTTGAGTTTTAAAAACTCAATCTTATCATGTACATATTGTAAATAGGTTAGAATGTTTGAGAGAGTGGCTTTGTCGATTTCGACTATACTATCAACATTAGATACTAGTATAGTGTTCAATAACTCTAATAATCCATATATATTCGTTTAAAGATATCAAAGGGTTTCTTGCAACTCCACCATTGAACAATCAATTAAAAATATAAAAATGGAAAAAGAGTGAGGAAAAAACAGATATCAACCTGGACTCTTAGCAAATCAAGATGAAGAAAAGAATCCAGACTTTGTAGAATCCTAATGATAACAAATATGCCCCTGCGATAGACTTCATAAGCCACTTGCAAGGAATGGAGAGCAATTTTAGTTTTTGAGCAGAAGAATTTTCTTACCAAACTACTTCTGTATCAAAAGGAGAAGAACGTTGATGTAGTCTTGAGCTTGATGATTTTCCAATGAGTTGAGCTTGCATATCCACTCTACAGAGTTTATCTGCCAAAGAATTATTGTGCTTGTGTTGTCATATCTACTTTAATCATTGTTGAAATCAATATGCCTTGTTCACGATTGATTGTAGATGGATCTCTCTTTTATGTTAATATTTTTGGCATAACTACCACTAAACTAGATATGATCTCACACTAGAAGTTTTGTCAATTGTTTACAACTTAGTATACTCCGTTAACTTTGGCTTATATATCTATGCAAGCCCACTATTTTCACATTATAATGTGTTATTCTCATCTTGTTGAAGTTGAAACAATAATAGCTACATTGATCCCTTTGATGGTTGCATAAGCTGCTACCTGGAAGAGGTGGCCACTTCATTTGAATTAGTTCAGGGAACCAAAATATTTTGATAGCATAGAGTCTTTGGAATCAAAATCCTTTGATATCATGGAATCCAAGGAAGACAATGTAGAGGTATCTGAACATTCCAACAGTGAAGAATATGAAAACTCTAACTATGAAGTTTCTTGAAACTATAATGTTAAGGAAGCATTAGAGAAATTTTGAGGTAAAAAATAGGCCTCAAAACAAAAATGTATAACAAAAATCAATTTTATGAGAACCAATAGGATTCAAGATGATGATGTCAACCATGGGGGATGATTCAACATTTTTAGAGTAAAAAGGTAAAAAGATTGAAAAAATACAAATAAAAAAAACTACATTTTCAACTCGTATTTTCAACTTATCTCCCTACAGTTTTACTCAAATTTCGAGTAGGAGCATTGTTGGGTGATTTAATTGTGAGTTAAATCCATGTCATTAAATTTTCAACTTGGGATTTGTGAACTAATGAGGTATACATGTAATATATGTACTATGTGATTATTTCTTAGAATAGATTAATCTAATGCAATAAAATTGAAACTAATTACAAAGCAAATTAAATCAATCAAATCCAATCCAATTCAATCCAAATATAAAGAAATTGAATCAATCTTAACAAAACAACATGAATAAAAATAACATAAAAGAAAAAACTAAACTTGCATAAATGAAACCACACTTGCTTAAAATAAAAATTACACTTATGGAATTGAAAATCATACTTGCTTAAAATGAAAATCACACTTTCTAAATTGAAAATCACACTTGCTTAAAATCAAAATAAATGAAATAACATAATTACGCAATATTACCAATATGTAAAAAAATTGAAAAATGTGTGCGAACCGTGGTTGATGGGGGCCTCCACTCCTCAACAAGCACACCGAATGGTTATCAAAACTTGGAGATCGAAGAAATAATATGTATTCCATAAAACGAAGTTGGAGAAAAGCTCCAAAGATATTACAATAATTAAACTCTCTTCCTCTCTATCCTCACTTTAGAAATTACATATCTTGGATGGAACTTGGAACTCCTTTCTATGAAGGATGCACTCCTATTTATACAAAAATTTAAGATAACTAATCAATAAATATATATCCTAAAATCTCTCATAAAGCCACATTTATCTCTTGTGGTTACAACCAATCACCTAAAAATATGAGATACAAATCCTCTCAAAATTTTCACCTAGTTTTTATAGGAGACACATATCAAGACATCCATGACTTTTCTCCTTTGGATGTGCTTAGTCAATGACCCAAATCTTCTACAATTCTCCCACAAATATTCACGAGTTGGAATTGAAATTCGAATTTTTGGTTGAGTAGCCAAATAGGGCCCTTCTATAATCTTCAAATAGGCCTACAATATCAAAAAACTCATATCACTTTTAGATATATATGAAAACATGTTAATTTCCTAATATTTAATCATAAATTCTCTTAAAATAATTAAAATAAATGACTTGGAAAATAATAATGATAAACCCATATTGTTATAGACATTTTTGGGCACTACAACCCCAAGCATGAAATGTCCATAAACCAAGGGCTCCTAAGTCCCTAAAAGTGTTGTTCTAACCCCTAAAGGAACAAGGTCAACAGATTACAGCTTCTCCCAGAAGTTCTCCATGAAAAACTGCTTAGAATTGGTCAAAACGGGATCATTTCAGCTGCTCCACTGGCCAAGTGTGTTGCATCTCACCTAAATACACTGTGTGGGTGCATTGCATTTCAAAAATCCCTTCTATGGGGTGCGATGGGCGAGAAATGAAAAATGGCAGTGTCATTCCGTGAGGTGGAGAGGCAATGGAAGCTTCCAGAATCTTCTCCTGTGACACTTGCCTCTCTGAATTCGACCAAGGATGAGTAAGAGATCATAAATCTCCAAGTGGAAGCAAAAACTATCAAAGGGAAGACACTAATCAAATCATAAGCTGAATCACCTCCATTACAGATATCTATATATGGATCCCTCATCCCAGAGATCCAGAGGCTGGAATTTTGCATATTGTAAGGAATTGCTGTTGATTTCTTGAGACAAACATCAGATTTTTGGGTGATCTAAGCTTTGTTTGAGGTGAAGAGGGGCTTCCTTGCTGAGAGGTTGATGCTGGGTCAGAACAACTGGTTGTAACTCCTCTTGGCTCTTTCTTGTTTATCAATAAAAGCTATTCAATTTTTCCTCCATGTTCTTGTGTCAATTATGTTTGCTACATTTGTATGGTCAATTTACATATGATCCTAGATTGTTTATGATTATAGATCCATGTCTTTGTATAGTGCTATGCTACTTTAATCTTACAGGTACTTTGTGAAGCTGGGCGTGCAAGGGAGCAGGTAGCTAAAGACTATCAAAGAAGAGAGGAATCAAATCAGGAGATTAGCGCAAGACAGAGGTTGGTCTTTCTGTTCCTCTCTACCTATAATTCATAAAGAAAAAACGAAAGTAGCTTTTCTCTGTTTGTTTCTAAGGCAGCTGTCACACCTTAGTGGGATAGAGCAGTTCTATATAGACACTTCTCCCTGTAACACATATGATCATGAAAATGGTTATTAATGTAGGGTTATGGAGCTACAAAATATGGTAAAGAGTTATGGAATATGGTAAAATGATGGAAATGAGGGTAAAAGAGGATGACATTCCCCCCCAACTGAAGATATTGTGTGTCCTCATGCAATTTTGCATTGATACCCCTAATTATAAGTTGACCTTTTTTCTTTTATATGAACTTTGGCTTTGTATTGATTCTATTTTAACTTTGCATCATCATATCATTTGATAACTTTATTCTCTTTGCAAAGTGTACTTTGAAAGACATTTGATTGCAACGTATTTTTTATGGTTGTTTCTTGTGTGACAACCAAAAATTTATGAGTATTGGTTCTTGTGTTACAATACATTTCTTATTTTTGCTGCATCAAAATACTTGAAAACATTGAGAATTCCTTTTTAAGGCCCCATTGTGTTTGTAATCCATTTAATGTTCTTATCAATTGATTAATGCAAAACATATAAAAACTTGGAATCACAATGCAATAATAGTAGATTGGGAAAAAATATGTTGGTTAGGATGAATTTAAATGTGACATGTGACATGAAATATGAATATGAATTAAGATCCCTTCCCCCCAACTAAAGGTGCTTTCAGTTTTTTGCAAACGAGAAAGGGAATATAAATGTGGTGAGGGATTTTCCAAAATCACAATTTCAACATTTAAGGAATTACATGATTAAATATTAGAAAACAACATACCTTCACCTACTTGAAAAGTGGACAAGCTATATGTATAGAAGAGTGTGGCTCCAGCTATTGGATCATGGAATTGTTGGATTGTGTTATATTCTTTCCACGACCCTATATTAGGTGGGAAAACCTACCTATGGTTTTTTGCATGGATTTAGCACATGGTTTTGGGCATGATGGTTTTCCGTCCATGGTATTTTGTAGATCGGTCAGGGGAACTACGGTTATGTTCTAATCTAGGGTTAATGGATTGGGGTTGATGGATGCTTCGGCATATATATATATATATATATATATATATATATATATATATATATATATATATTGTAACATTGACAGGAATATAATGAAAAATCAATTTGGTAGTCCCGGTTTTGGGATCCAGGGGAAAATCTATGTGTATATTTGTTTTATGTTTTATGCTCTTGCCATTGTTTATTTTCTATTTTTATAATTCGTATGCAAGAAATTTTGTACAGGGCTATAAACTACATTTGGTATCAAAAATGTTTTGGCTTCAAGGGGACGACCTTACTACAGAGGGGTTTTTTCTCGGGCCTGTGGTACAACCTGTTCAGTGGGAGATAGACGATATTGATTCTTATGGTAAAAGAAGATGGTGAGCAATGGAAATATAGAGATCAAGAAATTTAATGGCTAGATTTTTGAGTTGTGGAAAATAAAGATGGAGGATCTGCTGGTGGATAAATATCAGTGGATCGCGGTAGATCTGAGTACTAAACCAACAACAATGTCAGCTGAAGACTGGGAAAAGTTTGATCGGAAGGCAAAGAGCACAATACGATTGTGTGCCTCAGATTTAGTATTGTTGAATGTATCAGGGGGAAGCTTCGACGAAGGCTTTGTGGGACAAATTAGGCCTTTGTGCCAATCTAAGTCTCTGGTGAATAAACTATTCCTACAGAAAAAGTTGTAAAGATGAGGATGAAAGATGGAGACTCTGTGATAGAACATCTGAACGCATTTAATATTGTGGTAGGCCAGTTATTATCCGTTGATATTAAAATTTCAAATGAAGATAAGTGCATCAGTTTGTTGTGTTCTCTACCAGATTCGTGGGATAGTTAAGTTGTTGCAATAGGTATCAATGCAACTGCCTTGTAGTTTGATGAAATAGTCTCATCCTTGTTGTTGGAGGCGATGAGACAGAAAAATATGAAGGGCTAGAATGGCGATGCCTTATCTATACGAGGATAGTCCCATAACAAAAGAAAAAATAAGTCCTCGAGTGGGAGATCTAGATCTAGAGGGAGATGTAAATCTCTAGGAAAACTTGTAAAGGTGTGTTGTAAATGCGGAAAGGAAGGGCACTTCAAAAGGGATTATAAATCTAAAGCTCCTGAGAAAGGAAAAGGATCTGATGATGCTCCTTCTACAGAGGCGAAAACCACCTCAAATGAAGTTGGGGATGTGTATTTGGCTTCTTCTTCAAGTATACATGTAGATCATGACACATGGTTGATTGACTTAGGTGCATCCTTTGACTTCACTCCCCATAGAGTTTGGTTTTGCGAGTATGATAAATATGATGGTGGTGATGTCTTCTATGGAAAATTTTAGGGGCTAATGTTCGCCCAGTGGGCTAATTTTCCATGATTTTTCCACAAAAAAGATTCGCCAATTTCCAATTTTATAAAAGACGATTCGCCCAAATTTTAGAATATAAAATTATTTTACCTTAAAAATCGCCAACATTATATAGAGACTATATATAAAATAATTATAAATTTGAATAATTTTACAAATATATCAATAAACATTTATAATTTGCATATTAGGGATTAGTGAGATTCGCCAATGATTTAAACTTCAAGAAAATTTTCCATCCTTAAAATTTTCCCATTGTCTTCTTAGGGTATGGAAGGAAGGTTAGAATTGTTGGTTGCAAAAGATTCAAGTTGAAGTTGCAAGGTGGAAGGATTAGAACAATTCCGGGTGTTCTGCATATTCTTGTATTGGCTAGAAATTTGATTTCTATAAGCAAACTGGATGATGCAGGTGAAAAAATAGTGTTCGAGAAAGATACCTACAAGATGGTTTGGGGAGCACTGGTATTGATGCAAGGAGTTCGAATTGGAACTTTTTACAAGCTTCAAGGTAGCATTGTTACTGATGGGTGCAACAATTATGTGGTTCCTGAAAGTGGGGCAGAAAATCTTGTGGTCTTTGGAGAAAAGACCATGTTATGGCATCAAAAGCTTGGACATACTGGAGAGAAGGGCCTTCGAATACTTCATGGTAATGGTATGATAAAAGGTATGTCTAATTTCTCTCTAGATTTTGATTTCTGTCAAAATTGTGTATATGAGAAGAAAAATCCGGTGAGTTTCCCTTCTACTGCTAAGAGGGCGAAACAAATATTAGAGCTTGTGCACAGTGATGTGTTTGGACCTGTGTCAGTTCCATCACTAGGTAAGACAGTGTATTATGTATCATTTATATATGAATTCTCAAGGAATACATGGATATATTTCCTCAGGAAGAAATATGAAGTCTTTGACAAGTTCAAAGAATTTAACACTCTGGTGGAAAAACAAATAGAGAAGAAGATAAAGGTGTTGAGGAAAGATAACAATGGAGAATTTTGCAAGAAGGAATTTGGAGAGTTATATAAGAAGTGTGGTATAGCATGACAGAAGACTACTCCATACACACCTCAACAAAATGGAGATGCAAAAAGAGTGAACAAGGCGTTGATGGAAAAGGAAAGAAGCATGCTCATTGGTGTGAGGTTAGGACAAGAATTCTAGGCAGAGGCAGTGGAGACTACATGTTACCTGGTCAACAAATCACCTTCATCGGCATTGGAGGATAAGACTCCAAAAGAGGTATGGACTATTAAGAAACCTTCTCTTTCACATCTGGGGGTATTTGTATGTGATGCATATACACATGTTCCAAAGAAGAAAAGAACAAAATTGGATAGTAAATCTGAAAAGTGTATATTTATTGGGTATAAGGATGGTTTAAAAGATTATAAGATTTGGAACCCAGAAAAAAAGAAGGTTGTGTACAGTTGAGATGTGGTGTTTAGAGAGGTGAAATATGTTACTAAACATGAAGTCCTGCCAAAGGAACCTACGAAGATAGAGTTTGAGCTAAAGGATGAAGAATCAGGCTCTATAGCAGAAGAGGAATCAGAAAATGAAAAACCACAAACTCCAGCTGTGAGAAGATCAGTTCGAAAAAGAAGGCGACCAGAAAGGTATAATCCATCTGCTTTTTTTTCAAATTGTTCTTTATCTATTACTGATGATGATCCCACAATTTTGAGGGAAGCAGTAGATTCAGAGGATGGAAAAATATGGAAAGAGGCCATGGTTGATGAAATGTAATCTTTTCACAAAAATGAGGCCTAGGATCTGGTGGAGTTGTCAGCTGGAAGGAAACCCATTGGAAAAAAATGGGTGTTTAAGAAGAAGATGAATGCAAAAGGAAAGGTGGAGAAATAAAAATATCGGTTGGTATCAAAAGGTTATTCCTAGGTTGTGGGAATTGATTTTGATGATATTTTCTCTCTTGTTGCCAAGGTAGCTTCTATTAGATCACTTTTATCTATTATTGCTAGTTTTTATTTTGAGATGGAGCAAATGGATGTGAAGACAAAAAAAATTCACAGGGATCTGGAAGAAGAGATCTACATGAAGCAACTTGAAGGCTTTGTAGTGAAGTATAAGAAAGAACTGGTATGCAAGTTAAAAAGCTCTCTATATGGGTTAAAACAGTCACCAAGGATGTGGTATCAAAAAGTTGATACATTTATACGGGGACTTGGATTCACCATAAGTAAAGTAGATCACAGTGTGTATTTTAAATTAATTGGTGATTGTGTTATTTATCTGGTCTTGCTTGTGGATGATATGTTGCTAGTTGGAAATGAAAAAGAAATTATCCAATATTTGAAGACCCAATTGTCCTCCAAATTTGACATAAAAGATCTTGGTGCTACAAAATATATTTTGGGTATGGAAATTACATGAGATTGGTCAAAGAGGAAGCTTTGGTTAAACCAGAGGAAGTATGTCGAAAGAATACTGCATATGTTTAATATGCAGGATAGTAAACAGTGAAGGTTCCTATTCCTGTAGGTGTAAAGTTATCTGTTGAACAGTATCCGAAGACACAAGAAGAGGAAGAAGAAGAGGACATGTCCCGTGTTCCATATGCAAGTGTAGTCAGTAGTATGATGTATGCGATGGTCTATAATAGACCAGACATTACACATGCAGTGGGAGTATTGAGCGGGTTTATGTCAAAACTAGGGAAGGAGCAATGGACAATATTGAAGCAGGTTTTCAGATATTTTCATGGCACTATTGATCATGGTTTATGCTACCAAGGAAGACCAAGATTGGATAGAGTTTTGGACATCTATGGCTTTGTTGATGCAGACTGAGCCGGAGATCTGGATCAGAGAAGATCTACAAGTGGGTATGTGTCTAACCTATTTGGAGGTGCAATCAGCTGGATGACTAAGAGACAATCTATAGTGGCACTCTCAACTATAGAGACAGAATACATGACAAACACTCGTGCAAGAAAGGAAGCAGTTTGGTTGCAGAGATTGTGTTCAAGTATAAGGTTAGTACAATGAGCTATAAGGATAGATTTTGATAGCCAAAGTGAAATTTTCTTGGCAAAGAACCTTGCTTATCATTCAAAGACAAAGCACATTAATGTTCAGTATCACTTTGTGAGGGATAGCGTTGAGGACAAAAAGGTGTTGTTGGTAAAGGTGGAAAGTTTGAAGAATATTGCGGATGCATTGACAAAGTCTGTGAACATTGAGAAGCTCCTTTGGTGTAGATAAATAATAGGAATTGTAGGGCTAGATCAATGACTAAGCTCTCTTGTGGCCCCCTGTGGAAAGAAAACAAAAAGTAGTAGAATGTTGGGTTGTGTTATATTCTTTCTGACATTATATTAGGTAGGTGGACCTACCTATGGTTTTGTGCATCGATTTCGCACATGGTCTTGGGCATGATGGTTTTTTGTCCATGGTATTTTGTAGTACTGATCAAGGGAACTACGATTATGTTCTAATCCAAGGTTAATGGATTCTTCAGCATATATGTGTGTGTGTGTCTGTGTCTGTGTTGTAACATTGAAAGGAATATAATGGAAAATCAATCTAGTATTTTCAGTTTTGGGATCTCGGGGAAAGTCTCTTTGTATATTTGTTTTATGTTTTATGCTATCGCCATTGTTTATTTTCTGTTTTTAAAATTCGTATGCAGGTAATTAATGTACATGGTTATAAGCTACAGGAATGTGAAGTAAAAGAATATGATCTGCTTTTTCTTTCTCTTGGTTCTATGAATAGAGAAAGAATATGATCTAAAATTTGAATCTTTATTGCTATGACTGTTGAATTCTAAGTTGAGTCCTGCTGTAAGATGTTGAAATCATATAGTCTTCATTTATTCCCACTCAGTGGCATAATTCTTATCTATGTGAATAGATGTGTTGATATCAAACATAGAAAAGAAATTGTTGTATTATTGTCCATTAATGAATGTCATTAACAAACACGAGACTACTCACGATTGATTTCAATGAGAGTCAATATGCCTAGGTACATCTTACTAGGTACAAATAGATGTGTCGTAGTCAAGTCACCTAGAAGATTCGACAAACAAGGGACATTGATGTATTCCCATTGTTTATTGGCGAGAGAACTTGCCATTAACGCATGCAAGCCTTAAGGTACTTGAAAAATCTCTAGTCTTGATCCAAGATGATGTGTTAGAGTCAATAGGTCAAGACTTGTTAGAAGGGACTTAATAAATCCTCCATCATCTAACATGAGTATAAAATAATAATTTGAAGGACCATAGATGAAAGATTTTCATTATGAAGCAAGTTTTATTTTTCATAAAGGAAGAGGAAAATGGTGTGACTCAACTTTGTAAGGGAGCTTAATGACTTTATTTTTGGGTTAAGGGTGAGTGAAAATGAGGCAGGAAAGCATGAAGATTGTAAATGGAAAATGAGTTTTGAAATCATGGTTTGACAATAGGGAGATGGAAATTTATCGATCAATTGTAGGCTTAAAATGAGTAGCAATGGTAAAATTAGTATCTGTGAGGCCTTGTTTAGTAGAAATAGTGTAATGGATCTGATTTGACATGGAATGAGCATGCTCTTCTCAAATAAACTTGGTCTTTAAAAGACGCTCATGCATATAGTGATCTTCTTTCATTGTCCTAGAACCTGCAAAAACTTAGCATTTTTCTGCAATAATGTAATATTATCGAGATAGAGAGAGAAAGAGGTGATTAGTCTCTCTTCATCTGATATATATACAAGAAAACTCAGAAATAGTATTAATAAAACAAATTCAAGGAAGACAAATTAAATGCACTTTTACCTATTTGGAAAACGGTACTTTGGATGACCTGTTGGTGTTTTGTTGGTAACTTATTTAATTTTTTACTGTTTCAAATGCTGATGAAAACTCTCTCATTGTGTAGATATTGTTGAGATATTTCCAACGACATTTGAGTCATTGAAAATTGATGTTGTATGAAAGAGTGATTGTTTGAAGTTTTTATGAAACAGGAAATACAATTGTGCATGGGTGCCACATGGTAACATGATGTTGATGTGGATGCTAAAGTGGGTAGATGACATGGCATGCAAACATCATGAGCTGAATTTTCAAAGTGACATGGTGGACAATGGGGCAATGTCTATGTAATGTTGACTAATAATACACTACCACGTGGACCTTGCCATATGGTAGCAAAATTGTTGCATAGTTAAGGATTATCAAAATTGTAGGTCAATTAACACATCTTAGATTTACTCCATTTGAACTCATGGCCTCTCTTTTACAAATTCAAATACTTAACAATAAACCACAATTCAAATTTAAGCCATAAA
This sequence comes from Pinus tabuliformis, assembly GCA_031772625.1. Classification (NCBI taxonomy): domain Eukaryota; kingdom Viridiplantae; phylum Streptophyta; class Pinopsida; order Pinales; family Pinaceae; genus Pinus; species Pinus tabuliformis. The sequence goes on along the minus strand of CM062804.1, from coordinate 320,372,999 downwards.
AACGTTAATTAAAGTTAAAAATATTAATCATTCTACAAATTTGACTAACGAGACAACAATATAACAAATGCCCAACAAAACAAAAATCAAGACTTTTAGGAGAAAATCAAGTGTGTAAGGGCACTTGTCAATCAATTTCATGGCACCAAAATATTCGATTTTCAATTGAATTTATCCTCTTGCCAAAAAGAGTGGATCTCACAACCAATTTATTCTATAAAAAATGGGAAAACATCTAAGATACAACTCATAATTTATTTTTTCTCTGTTGTGGGTTGCTACAAGGTATGTTATAGCAAAATTCGTGGGTCATTTCCTCTCAAAGTATCCATTGGATTTTTCTCAAATTTTGTGGACGTGTTCCTACTATTCTAATGTTTATGCATACCAAAAATCAACACCATCCAATTCACGTATTTTGAGATATAATCGAAATTGCTATAAATTTCAGGAATGATTTTCCCACAAACTATGAATCGGATTCAGGTGAAATTTTGTAGGAAGGTTCCTATGGTCCGAATGCATCTACAGACCAAAACTCAAATCGATCCAATGCACATATCTCGAGATCTAGGTGAAATGGATGAAGGTGATGATACTTATTTTATCGAAAATCATGAAGACGATTGGGCTGAAATTTACAAGGGTTGTTCATCATAATATTATGCACTTCCCATCCAAAAATTATGAAAATCCAGTTCCTAGTTTGTGAGATATATTCAGTTTAATTTTTGCATTTTGTATTTTTTTTAAATTGTTTTTTTTTATTTGTTTTATTTGAAAAATCTAATTTGTTTTATTTGTTTTTAATTTGTTTTAATTACTTTGTTTTTTGTTTTGATATTCAAAAGTAAAGACTTTATTTAAATTAAAAAAAAAAAAAAAAAAAAAATAAAAATAGCAAATTTTGAAATAGATCTAATCGAAATTTGGAGATTAAATTTTGAGTATTTTTAGAATGAATAATAAATTTAGATCTCCTATGCAATTTTTTAGATCTATGAGTTTTATTACAAAATTTCAATGCTAACTTTATTCAATTTTCCTTTATGATATTCCAGGTCGCACAAGGTACAAGAAGAGAGCATACTTGGGAATTTTGTCAGCTCTTTTATTCTTTTTAAATCTAAAATAAATAAATAAACAAAGTAAAAAGGTTCGATCTCAAACCTCAAATCTTAGCTCTCAAAAATCTGTTTGTTATCCTCTATTTTTATATTTTCCTGCAAAATGATTGGTAAGTGAGGTGGCTCTTACTGCAGCACCAAAAATAAAATCTGACTTAAAAAAACTTAAAAACATCACCAAACTTGGTTTTATTTATGATTTTTTTCTACTCTAATGGAAATGGAAACATTGGTTAAAGTGTATGCATATTTCCATTGTAACCATGTGCATAACATGAGTAAAAAGATATTCATGCTTAGGTTTGAAAAATATGCATTAAAATACATCAAAGCATGAAAAGCCAGTTGTTTTGATAATGCAATCAAGAATTAAGGAAAAATGAAAGAGTGATGTGACTTGATCCAAAGATATTCATGCTTAGGTTTGAAAAATATGCATAAAAATACATCAAAGCATGAAAAACTAGTTGTTTTGATAATGCAATCAAGAAGTAAGGAAGAATGAAAGAATGATGTGACTTGATCCCTGGTTAGAACCATCTTTCAATAAAGCTATGACATTCTGGATTCCTTTCTTGGTTTAGATCACATTGAATATCCTCCTTTATTATGCATTCCTCAATCGTAGATTCTAGTGGTTGCACCCCATCAAAAGTATTCCACGATTCTTCACTCTCTTCAATAGATTGACAAGGGGAATCAAAAGAGACTTGGATATCTTCTTGTAGAGGTGGAGAGATAGACAAGTTTCTGAATGCAATTAAAATATTACCTTCCTGAGAGGCAGATATCCCAATTGTTGCTAGGATTCAAGAAAGTTATTGGAAGAACACCTTTCAAACTTTGAATTACTCCAATTGGTTGGTACTTCCTATCTTGCACACAAATTAGTACAAAATATTGAAAAATTATTGAATATTTAATATGCATCATAAATTATTTTAATATGATTTTAATCATGCATATAAGAATGAATGCAACTATCATGAGTTGTCTAAGCTTTCAAAATAAGAACCTATGTATACCTCCCTCGACAATGACGCCAAAATGTTGGGTGATTTAATTGTGAGTTAAATCCCTGTATTTAAATTGTGAACTCAGGATTCGTGAACTGATGAGGTATACGTGTACTATGTACTAGGTGATTATTTCTCAGAATAGATTAATCTAGTGCAAGAAACTTGAAAATAATTACAATGTAAATTAAATCAATCTAATCCAATCCAATCCAATTGAAACATAAAGAAATTGAATCAATCTTAATAAAACAACATGAATCAAAATAACATAAAATAAACTAAACTAAACTTGCATAAATGAAACCACACTTGCCTAAAATGAAAATAAATGAACATAATTATATAATGTTACCAATATGTACAACAATGAAAAATGTGTGCAAATTGTGGTTGATGGGAGCCGTCCACTCCTCAGCAAGCACATCGAATGATTATCAAAGCTTGGAGATCAAAGCAACAATATGTATTCCATAAAATGAAGTTGGAGAAAAGCTCCAAAAATATTACAATAATTCAACTCTCTTCCTCTCTATCCTCACTTTACAAATTACATATCTTGGATGGAACTTGGAACTCCTTTGTATGAAGGATGCACTCCTATTTATACAAAAAATTAAGATAACTAATCAATAAATATAGATCCTCAAATCTCTCCTAAATCCACATTTATCTCATGGTTACAACCAATCACCTAAAAATATGAGAAACAAATCATCTCAAAATTATCTCATAGTTTTGATAGGAGACACTTATCAAAACATCTAAGGTTTTTCTCCTTTGAATGTGCTTAGTCAATGATCTAAATCTTCTACAATTATCCCACAAATCTTCATGAGTTGGAATTGAAACTCGAATCTATGGTTGAGTAGCCAAATAGGGCCCTTTTAGAATCTTCAAATAGGCCTACAATATCATAAAACACATACCACTTTAACATATATATGAAAACATGTTAATTTCCTAATATTAAGCATAAATTCTCTTAAAATGCTTAAAATAATTAACTTGGAAAATAATAATGATAAACCCATATGACCATGAAAATGGTTATTAATGTAGGGTTATGGAGCTACAGAATATGGTAAAGAGTTATGGAATATGGTAAAATGATGGAAATGAGGTTAAAAGAGGATGACATGTTGGAGGACCAACAAGCACATGTTGGATGCAAATTTAATTTCTCATCTATGGAATACCCATGTTGCATATTTTCAATGGACCCTCCTACACGAAAAATGAGAAATACATGAAAAAATGTGATTGCAATAACGTTTTTCATGTATTTCTCATTTTACCTATAGTAGGGTACATCAAAAGTATGCAACATGGGTACTCCTTGGATGAAGAATCAAAATTCACATCCAATGAGTGCTATCACTCGAAATTTGAGTAAAACGGTAAGGAGATAAGTTTAAAATACAAGTTGAAAAAGTAGTTTTTTCTTTTTTCCCTCTAAAATTTGATAATGTAATATAATCTTATTTTATAATATTCCTTAGGAGGCCCATTTTAGACCTCAAAATTCCTCTTATGGGCAAGTGGACAATAACTATGATGGCAATGTTGGAAATACTCTAAATGATCCACAAGTGAGAAAGCTTGAAATAACAAAGGTAAGAACCCTTATTGGATGGGAACAAAAGTCTCTTTACATGAAGGACTACCCCTTATGGTTTAAGACTTTGGCTAGATATAAAACCTAAGAGTGAAAAAAATGAGTGTTGAACCCCCTTGGCTTACCAATAAGTTGGGGATTTGTCCTCAGAATTGTTGAATCTTGTCCAATATTCAATGTGGTTTCGCAACTACTAGCTCAAGAAAGTTATGAAACACTCAAAGACATGAAATGTTTTGTCGATATGTTCACAAAAACCCTTTAATACACTGACGAGGTCAATAATTTTTTGGATCTCGAGTTGCAACTTGAAGAAGTGCTTCTGCAATTTTCTATGACAATTTGATCCTAGAGGAACTCCATTTTTGACATATCTTCACAATCAATGGGAACAATAATTGTCTGAGAATAAGGCCTCATTCTCCTTGCCATGTGAGACCAAGGTGGAAACCCTAGGTATGCAGTGTTACATTAGAGGGAAATAACACAAAGAAACAAATATTAGATTTGACAAGGGAAGATGGGAAAAACATTACTTCATGTGGGACAAAGTAACACCCAATGGTCAATGGGTAAGAAAATAACTCACTCTTTGAAAGTTTCAGGAAAAGTTCACATTGAAAAGTTTACATTGGTGTGAATACAAAAAAAAATAACCAAATGTCACGAGGAGATAGTAAAGGCTAACATAGAAAATTGATGGCATTTCTGAGAGTTGAGGTAGTAGATGGAAGAAATGCACACACTCAAAAAATGCTATAAATTCTTTGGAAGGTTCATGAAAATTGTGGGTTTGTGCCCCATCAACTCAAAAAGTGTAGTAAATAGGGTTGTCAGGACTGTAAGCACGAGAGAGATAATTGTTCTCTACTTTGACAAATGCACAAAAAGCAATGATGGTAAAGAACTGACAAAGCCAAAAATGACAAAGCAGAGTTACACTGATACCTAATGTGCTCTGATAGCACTATTAAACACATACAATAATAATAAAGTAATTAAGATAAATCGTGTGATACCTTTCTCATTCATATGGTACACATTAATGCAATTTCACTGACCCTTGGTTTTCATCTTCCAAGAGGCATTTTGGACTTCTCATGTTTGTTGGCCTTCCCTTGAAGCTTTTCACCTTCCTCTCAATTGTAACGGGGTAAGGTTGTTTCCTTAATTACTTTTCGAGTAATTTGGTAATATTGGATATGTTATTTATGTTCATTTATCTTATCTTTGTAATTTATAACTCATAGTTGAAGTTGAATGTATTATTAAAGGTTTGAAACCATGCATTGATGAACATGTCAATCAACATGGATAACTACATGGTGCTTCATCATCTCCAAATATCTACAACAATATTATTTGGAGAATTAATTCTAATGTGCAAGGTTTTCCTAGCACATACATGAGAAATATTTCCCTTGTCCATGTTCACATTTAAAAAAATATTTAATATAAAAATGGACTAGTTTGGTCAAATGAACACAACTAACTTTAATTATCATATTTCTAGAAGTTTCAAAAAGTGCTTTGACCCCTTTAGTATTTTAATCAATTTTCTAGAAAATGGGTACAATTATTTTGTTCACATTTATTTATTTATTTTGACCTTATCAATGTGGCCAAAATTAGTGTGGAATCCACTTGTATTCTCCCATGGTTCTCAAGAGCACATGGAATTGGATTTGTAATTAATGTATTGTAGTTTTCCGTGTTCTATAAAAGGAAGACACTCTACCTCATTTGACAGATTTGGAGATAATAAAAGATTATTTTTTTGCTAATTATCTGATGTATTTTTCTCTTTTCTTTGATAGTGTTCTATTATGTTTAAACAAAATCACGCAGAAGTTCATTCTCTTAAATGATCAGGGTCAACATAAAGATGGTGGGAGAGGTATTTTTTTTTTTTTTTTTCCTCATTGTTTTGTTTAAGTCAAAAAAAACATTTAAAATAGTTGGGGAGAATATCATAAGATTTTCCCTCATATGTTGTGTTTTATTTGAGAAAAACCTTTTTATTTTGATTTGGTTATTTTACTAGATTTAACCTCCTTAGGGAGCAATATATTTCCTTTTGTTTTAGTTTGTTACTTTTCCTTCATTCTTTATGTGGTGGAATATTGCATCACTAACATTTACAGGAGAACTGCAAGTGAAAGAGGGTCGAAATTGATGTACTTTGGTAGGAATTTCTCTTCACATCTTAAAATATAGTACGTAAATATTTCCCAATCATTTGCTTTTTTTTTTAACTTTAGGATCTCTAAATTTTGTTTAGATTTTAGTTTTAAAAAATTCTTCTTCAAATACAAATTAGGATTTTTTTGTTTCTTGTTAAATTTAGTCATAGATTTTAAATTTATTTTGTTAAATCGGCTAATTTAATTTTTTAGTTAGTAATTTTTTCTTGTTTTCTTTTAGTTAGACATTTAGGAATTTAGGAATTCCATTTTTCTTACTTAGTTTTTAATTTTTGTGAATAAGTTTTTTTCTATTAAACTAATACCATATTACATAATATCAAAGTCCTTTTGAAATGGTTTCTAGATTGGAAATCAAACCAATGGCTAAAGTTAATGTCTTTTGTCCCAAATGTCCATATAATAATCAGATATATACAAAAAGGTCTATTGAGGAAGACTTCATTATGCAAGACATTTTTCCAGACTACAAGTAAATTCCAAGTACAAAAACCATAAGTTAATTGAAGCTATGAAGAGGACTTGGAAATATCAATATTGCTTCAAATGGTTGGATTGACTAGAGGTGCAAGAATTGGATTGTTGAAAAGATACTCCTCAATGTAAATCCAGTTCTTTATGTGTTTTCACCCCGAGTGGGGTTTCTTGATATTTCTTTATTAGATCGATAAGTCCTAGTATTTGATGCTCCTATAAATGATTTCTCTAGCTCGCTAAAAGGTGAATGTGAATGTCATTACATCCCAAGTTGGCTATAAAGTCTGCTACCTTATTTCTTTTTCTCCTTACGTGAGAGGGAATAATTGTTGGAAATATTGAGAGGGAGTGAATTAGTATTTCTTTACAATTAGATAATTTTAATCTTTAGAAAAATAATTATCATTAACATCAAATCAATATAAACATTCATCAACAGTAAGAAACACCATTTAACAATGCACAATAATCAAGACAACAGACACAAAGATTTTTAGGTGGAAAACCCCCTCTGGGTCAAAAACCACCAAATGCTTCTTAATATTTGTCTTCAAAATAATTACATCAAGTTTTCAGCTCCAAATAAAGGATGCCCCAACCCCCAGATTTATATGATCTAGCTTGTAGGATGCTCCAACACCCTATTTACCAATTGCAACTTGGACGATGCTCTAAAGCCCTACATCTCATGCTCCACCCTCATGGATGCTCCAACACCATTTATACCAGTTGCAACTGGATAGATTCTCTAACACCTTGTGTAGGCTACAACCTGTCATAGCACAACCTTGCTAACCTAAAGTGTTCTCGGACTCCAATCTTAAGGTGACTTCAATCACCTACCTTACACCACTCTGCCACCTTGAAAAGCCGGTGGACCATGTTTCACAATTTATAGACTAGATTCCATTGTGCTCTAAACCAATATATAGAAATTTTAATAACGATTCTACTGCTCTGCTCGATAGATATATCACAGTCAAGCCATGGAATCCTCATTACTCAACACTACTCAACTGACCATTATATAATATTACCTCAAACACAATCTTGCCTCGGCTTAATCACATAGCCAATTCAAACCACTACACAGTCTACACATTAAACCCTAGTTGCCACATCAACTGACTACTGCATAACACTGCCTCACTCACATCATCAAAGTTGTTGATATACCAAACCCAAATCTGCCAAGTGTCATTTTGTTATGTCATTCAAGTACTCTTATGTCATCAAGCCAACATCCAGACAATATCCCTAGGTAATTGTTATCATCACAAGGAAATTATCATGTACAATGAGCACCATCAAGTACCAAAGTACACTATAAAATACCAAGTGCTTTGTCATGTAGATCAATGCAATAACACTATTGACATACCATCACAAAGAAACAACTCCCAAAACCCTAATCATTGTCATGTATTCAAGGTACTGTCAGAATGATTACTATTATAAATACTTGTCAATTCAAGACATAACAAGTGTCACTGTCAAGGATACTTACTAGATATTACTAGAAGTCATTGTCTTATTATCATAGTCTGAGGTCACTGTAGGTTATTGTTGTATCACTGATCCAAAATTTAAAAATGAAGGTTTCATGAAATGATTTGCAAGCTATTTTGTTCTTTTAGGCAATGGATCATGATTTGAAAAGCACAGAACCTAAAGTAAATTTGCATAATTTTAACAGTTAAAATGGATAATAAGAAACATCAAAACACAAGAAATTGATGACGAAGTTCATCCCTCCTAAGCTACATCTCTGGGTCTAGCTTCTAATAATGCCCTTTTTAAAATATTCTCAAATGTTAAAATACATCAAAATACAAGCCTCAACTTGCAAAAATAACACTGCTATTGCATCCAAAATGCCCAAAAACCCTTGTGTAAGATCATCTTAGGCTCAGAAAGGCTGAAAAATGGCCAAGATAGGACTCCTGCAAACTGCCTGCAAATAACTCTATAAATTGATTCGCTCTGCAACTTGGGAAAAAAAAGAGTTTGGTGGTGTAATGGTTTGGCACTTAGTTATAAACTCGAAGGTATCAAGTTCAATCCACAAAACTTGACAAAGGTTATCGTTTTTGTGCATTGTGTTAAATATTAAATAGATTTTTTTATAAGGATCAATCCCTCTCCTTATGTCGTGTTGTTGGTCGTTTGGGACCACATGTGATCGAGGGGTGCAGGCCATAGGCCACATGACCTCCCTAGCCCTGCTCCCAGTCTCGTGACACTCATATAACCTGGGTGCCCCTTCACTTCCACCGGTGGTCACTTATACACCAAATAACCAAGGGTCGAGTCAGTCGGGCGCACCCATTACCACAACCGCTAGGGTCCTAAAGTTTAAATAGGGCCGACCTCCATTGAATACCAAGCAACAGTTGTGGTGCACTAGTAGGGAGTCGATTTTGCAAACAAGAGGTTACATGTTCGATTCTTGTGGAGGTTTTTTGGTCCATTCAACAAATTTTTGGTGCCAAAACAGGGGCACTTGGCGGCCTCTAATAGGGCCACGTGGCACCCTCTAGTTGGCCCATGTGGTGACCTATGATTGGTCTACTATATCAACCATAACCCATTCATTGTGCGTCACGTGCCCTCATGCTATTGGTCCACCTTATCTTTGTAAAACCCAATCTATTGATGATGTCAACATGACATCATCGTACGAACTACCATGTGGCATTCATACCCTGCATAGTCAACCTTGCAAGTTGACTTTTTAATTGTTTTCCAATAACTTCAGAACATGATAACTTCCTCACATAGTGTCAGATTGAGGTGATTTAAGCATCGTTTGAATCAAAATGAAGAGATGTACAATTTGATTATAATTTTGGGAGATTTTGAGCACTTTCATTTTTTAGCAAGTTTTTTATCCCCTGGATCATTCCTCCCCACTAAAGCTTTTAGACCACCAAAAGTTTATTTTTGCTCAACAAGTGAGGGTACAACTCCCTCACTTTCCTTATCTCTACCCACCTTACTTTTCTTGGATTGGTAACTTTGAGCCAAACACAAAGATACTCCACATTGCCTCTACATGAAATTCTTATCCTCCTGCCAAGAATTGAGCCTTCCTGTAGCTCATTTAAATATTCAGGAGACAAATCTTCTATAGATGGAATCTGAACATTCTCTTATTTATCAACAATCATAGGAGGCTCTCATACAATCTCAAGTTTTCGACATTCACAGTAGAATAAATTTGCATGCAAGGTGGAAAATCTAATCGGAAACCGTTGTTACGAATCTTGTCGAAGATTTTGAAAGGAGCATATTTGATTGACTTGATATTTTTACCTTCGCCTTGTAGTCTTTGCTTGTTGATATACAACCAAACTTGATCTCCCACTTGGAAATCATGATCAAACTGACGCTTATCATGCCTTGCTTTATACTTGGCTTTGATTTTCTTCAATTATGCATATGCCCTTTGATGCACTAGCTAAATTTGTTCAATGAAATGTTTGGCTTTGTCCACATCACTATTTCCATCTAATGCAATATATTTACCAAAGATGAAATCCAAAGAAGACTTTGGCAAATAACCCAAATAAGCTTCAAATACAGATACTTGTGTAGATGAATGCTTGGCAAGATTGCAGGCATGCTAGATGTAATGAAAATGCTCATCCCAAAGTTTAGGATGCCTACCATAATATCCTTGAAGGATGTGCACTATTTTTTGTTCACTACTTATGTGTGACCATCGGTTTGTGGATGGAATGTTGTGATCTTATTCAATTTTTTGTTCATGAGTTCCCATAAACTTGACCAAAACATCCTGATAAATCAAGAATCTTGATGAGAAATAATAAAACTAGGTAACCCAAAATGAAACCATACATTTTGGAAGAACATATTTGCAATTTGTTTAGCTGTAACCTGTTTCTTACATGGCATCAACACACACATTTCACTGAAATGATCCACTAAAGCATATAAATAATCATGAACTTTCCTTGAAATTGGTATTCCCCCAAAAAAATCCCATAGAAATACTTTCCGAAGGATGAGAAGGGATAGTAAGTGGAATATACAAACCTAATTTCCTATTGCTTGGCTTGCTAATAACGCACATAGAACATCCTTTTACATATCTTGATACAATTTCATTCATGTGAAGCCAATAACAATACCTCTATAATTGAGAAAGTATTTTGCGTGCACCAAAGTGACCAATAATAAGAGAAGTATGGGCTTCCCTTATGACTTTGATTCTTTCACCCTATGGAACACATAACTTTCCAAGATAACAACTTGTTATGAACATGATAATCCAACTCTTCAACATGATTTCCTTGACTCAAACTTGCATAAACATATTTAAAATATTCATCTTGAGCATATTGTTCAATATAAATTTCATTCATGATTGAGTTATGCTTAAGAGTAACATATGCATTAATAATAAGTCTTGATAGCATATTTGTAACTTTTTTGTATATACCTTTCTTATACCTAATTACCAAATGAAATTGTTGCAGGAATCCCATTCATCTTAAATGTCTAGCTTGGTTTGCGATTGAAATATTGCGAAGGTTGATGGTTAGTATGAATAATGATTTCTTTACCCATCAAATTGTGCTTCCATTTCTTCATTCCTTTTACCAAAGCATACAAATATTTATCATAAGTTGTTAATTACTACATTGGAAAAGGTTGAAGAATAATAACATATTGGCTTACCATGTTGCATCAAAACTGCTCCCATAACATATTTGCTTGCATCAGTTTGAATTTCAAAGGGCTTATTAAGATCTGAAAATGTTAGAACTGGTGTTGTACTTATTTTCTCTTTCAAAGTGTCGAAGACTTTTTTTTTCTTGCGTCCCCACTGAAAGACCTACTTCACACTTTTCAAAGCATGTAATGGTGTTGCAATGAATGAGAAGCTAACGATAATTTTTTTCCAATATTGGGTTTCTCCCAAGAAGCTCCTAACTTCTATTACATTGTTGGGTTTAGACCAATTCAAAATTACATCAAATTTGGAGGGATAAATTTTCAATTCACCACCTCCTATAATATGACCCAAATAAACCACAAAGATTCTCCCAAATTCACATTTAGACATCTTCAAATACAATGTTTCCTTTCTCAAGACATCTAGAGCTTGCCTTACATGTTTGACATTCCCTTCACGAGTCTTACTAAAAATCAAAATATCATCTAAGTAAACTAGGAAAAAATCACCAAGGAATGGTCGCAATACATCACTCATAACTCTCATGAATGTGGCAGGTGCATTGCAAATCCCAAACAACATAACTAACCATTCAAACAAACCTTGTTTTGTCTTGAAAGCAATTTTCCAAATATCATCTTCAGCAATCCTTATCTGGTGATAGCTGCTTCTCAAATCTAACTTAGTAATTAAACAATATCCTTTAAATGATCAAGAAAATTGTCAATGTGAGGAAGAGGATAGCGATTCTTTACCCTCATCCTGTTTAAGGCTCAAAAATACACAAACATGTTCCATGTACCATATTTCTTCGGAACCAAAAGAATAGGAGACCCTCAAAGATATGTATTAGGTCTCATGACCCATTTTTCAAGTAGCTCTTGAATTTTCTTCTTAATTTTTGCATTCTCCAAAACTGGCATTCTATACATGCCAATATTCAGAAGTAGTGTATCTTGTTGCCACTAAATCTCATGTTGGATTACTCTTTTTGGAGGTAACCCTTCAAGTTCCTGAAACATATTGTCATAAGTGTTAACAACTTCAACTAGTTCATGCTTAAGTTTAGAATCACATCCTAATAAAGCTTCAGATTCAACAATATCTTTATATTTAATCATCAACAACACAAAATTCTTACTAACATTCACAAGCCTTTTCATTTGACCAACACTAACAAGAGATAAGTACATCTTCTTGCAATGCGCTCTAACAATATACTCAGCTCCATATTTTAATATATGATATTTGTTCTCATGAAAATAGAATATGGCTTTCCGGTCATATAAATATGGACTCCCTAAGACAATCCTACAAATATAAAATAGTACAACATCAAGTTCTACCTCATCTATAAAAATAGAAGTGATAGAAAATTTGAGTTTACATTTTCTTGTCACTTGTAGTTTGGCATCATCACATACCAAACCCAATGGGTAAGTTTTTTACATGAGTTGTAGTCTCTAAATTAATTTTCTTAAAAATTGATTCACAGATAAGGTTGGCTTGAGATCCACTATAAAATAATGTATCAACATTTTTATGTTTTGTAATGAACCTGACATGGAAAAACTCACTTCTTTCTTTATCACTTTGAAATTCAATAGGTTTACTAGAAGAACTAGTACTTGCATTAGAAGTTATACCTTTCATTCCCATGGTTGTGATTTTGGTTTTATCACCTAAACCAGATCCTAGATCTTGTTGATTTGTAGCAACAGTCTTTTGTTTCCCCTTGTTATTGAACTTCTTTGGTCTCAATCCTAGTTGAAATTTCCAATAATGATCTTCATCATGGCCATCTTTTGAACAATGATTATGGGTAAGTTTCTCTCCCTCTTCCTTGAAAATAACATTCTTATTTCCTTTGATTTTAAACTTCCCCTTTCATTTCTCTCCAGATTTAAAATGTTTCTTGCTAGACCCTTGAGAAAAATTCTTTCCTCTTGATTTTAAATGAGTTTCCTCAACACATACTTCATCTAGATTGGTGGGATTAAACATAAGTATAGTATGTCTCAAATAACTATGTAATCCACCTATATACTTAAGGAGAGTATCTTGTGAGGCCAAATCAACACCCAATATTAAATATCTTCTTCTAAATCCTTATGTGTCACTTTGGACACTCTGACCTTTAGCTTGTCTAAAATTTCGCCAATCCATAATGTAGGTTTTAACCTCGTACAGAAATTACCTGCATACGAATTCTAAAACACAGAAAATAAACAATGCGCGAGAAGAACACATAAAACACATATACACAGAGATTTTCCCCTGGATCCCAAAATCGAGACTACCAGCTTGATTTTTCATTATGTTCCTTTCAATGTTACAATACATATTTATACATGCCGAAGCAACCAATACCATGGACCGAAAACCATCGCGTCCAAGACCATGGACCGAAAACCATCACATCCAAAAAACATGTGCAAAAATCATGCACAAAACCATAGGTGGGTCCGCCCAACCTAACATAGGGTCCAAAACCAAAATTTTCCTGGGTGCTGCCCCGGACCCCATAAAGTGGGGTTATGGGTGCCCTTCAAACCCCCTGTTAACTACGTGGAAAGAATATAACACAACCCAACATTCTCCCACTTGTTGTTTTCTTTCTACAGGGGGCCACAAGAGAGCTTAGTCATTTTTCCAGCCCTGAAATGCCCATTGTCTCTCTACACCAAGAGAACTTCTTAGAGCTCACAGATTTTGTCAATGCATCTGCAATATTCTTCAAAGTGTCCACCTTTACCAGCAACACCTTTTTGTCTTCTATCATATCCCTCACAAAGTGATACTGAACATCGATGTGCTTTGTCTTTGAATGATATGCGGGGTTCTTTGCCAAGAAAATTGCACTTTGGCTGTCACAGTCTATCCTTATAGCTCCCTGTACTAACCCCATACTTGAACATAATCTCTGCAACCAAACTACTTCTTTGCTTGCATGAGTGGCTGCCATGTATTCTACCTCTGTAGTTGATAGTGCCACTACAGATTGTTTCTTACTCATCCAACTGACTGCACCTCCAAATAGGTTAAACACATACGGACTTGTAGATCTTCTCTGATCTAGATCTCCTGCCCAGTCTGCATCAAAAAAGCCATGAAATATCCAATATTTTGTCCAATCCTGGTCTTTCTTGGTAGCATAAACCATAATCACTAGTGCCATGCAAATATCTGAAAACCCGCTTCATTGTTGTCCAGTGCTCCTTCCCTGGTTTTGACATAAACCTGCTCGATACTCCCACTGCATGTGCAATGTCTGGTGTAGTATAGACGATTGCATATATCAAGCTACCAACTACACTTGCATATGGAACACAGGACATGTCCTCTTCCTCTTCTTGTGTCTTTTGACACTGTTCAGTAGATAAACTCACACCTACAGGAATAGGAACCTTCACCGGTTTACTATCCTGCATATTAAACCTCTGCAGTATTGTATTGACATACTTCCTCTGGTTTAACCAGAGCTTCCTCTTTTCCCAATCTCTTTTAATTTCCATTCCCAAAATATAGTTTGTAACACCAAGATCTTTCATGTCGAATTTGGAGGACAATTGGGTCTTCAAATCCTAGATAATTTCTTTGTCATTTCCAACCAGCAAGATATCATCCACATGCAAGACCAGATAAATAACACGGTCACCAATTAATTTAAAATACACATAGTGATCTGCTTTGCTTCTTGTGAAGCCAAGTCCCCGTATAAATGTATCAAATTTCTGATACCACATCCTTGGTGACTGTTTTAACCCATACAGAGACTTCTTTAACTTGCATACCAATTCTTTCTTACCCTTCACTGCAAAGCCTTCAGGTTGCTTCATGTAGATTTCCTCTTCCAGATCCCCGTGAAGAAATGTTGTCTTCACATCCATCTATTCTACCTCAAAATCAAAAGCAGCAGCAACAGATAAAAGTAATCTAATAGAAGTTACCTTGGCAACAGGAGACAAAATAACACCAAAATTAATTCCCAGCACTTGGGAATAACCTTTTTCTACCAACCGAGCTTTGTATTTCTCCACTTTTCCTTCTGCATTTGTTTTCTTTTTGAACACCCATTTGCTGCCAATGGGTTTCCTTCCAGCTGGCAACTCCACCAAATCCCAAGCCTCATTTTGTGCAAAGATGCCATTTCATCAACCATGGCCTCTTTCCAGAGTTTTCCATCCTCTGAATCCACTGCTTCCTTCACAGTTCTGGGATCATCATCAGTAATAGATAAAGAAAAATTTGAACGGAAAGAAGATGGACTATACCTTTCAGGGTGCCTTCTTTCTCAAACTGATCTTCTCATAGTCGGAGATTGTGGCTCTTCATCTTCTGATTCCTCCTCTGTTGTAGAGTCTGATTCTTCCTCCTTTAGCTCAAACTCTATCTTCTCAGGTTCCTTTCATTGGACTTCATGTTTAATAACATATTTCACCTCTCTAAACACCACATCTCGACTATACACAACCTTCCATGTGACTGGGTTCCAAAGCTTATAACCCTTCAAACCATCTTTATACCCAATAAAGATGCACTTTTTAGATTTACTATCCAACTTGGTTCGTTTCTCCTTTGGAACATGTACATATGCATCACATCCAAATACCCTCAAATGTGAAAGAGAGGGTTTCTTACCAGTCCATACCTCTTGTGGAGTCTTATCCTCCAATGCTGATGAAGGTGACCTGTTGACTAGGTAACATGCAGTATCCACGACCTCTGCATAGAATTCTTGTCCTAACCTAGCACCATTGAGCATGCTTCTTGCCCTTTCCATCAACGTCATATTCATTCTTTCTGCAACTCCATTTTTCTGAGGTGTATATGGAGTAGTCTTCTACTGTGCTATACCACACTTCTTACAGAATTCTTCAAGTTCCTTACTACAAAACTCTCCACCGTTATCTGTTCTCAGCACCTTTATCTTCTTCTCTGTCTGGTTTTCCACCAGAGCCTTAAATTCTTTAAACCTGTCAATGACTTCAGATTTCTTCTTAAGGAAATATATCCATGTATTCCTTGAGAAGTCATCTATAAATGAGACATAGTACATAGACTTACCCAGTGATGGAACCTTCACAGGTCCAAACACATCACTGTGCACAAGCTCTAATATCTGTTTCGCCCTCTTACTTCCAGAGGGGAAAATCACCCGATTTTGCTTCCCATATACACAATTTTCAGAGAAATCAAAATCCAAAGAGCTATTACTCATACCTTCTACCATAACTTTACCATGAAGTATCCGAAGGCCCTTTTCTCCAATATGTCCAAGCCTTTGATGCCACAGCATGGTCTTCTCTCTAGAGACCACTAGATTTTCTGCTCCACTTACAGGAACCACAGAACTATTGCACCCATCAATAAAAGTTCTACCTTGTAGCTTGTACAGAGTTCCAATCCGAACTCCCCGCATCAATACCAGTGCTTCCCGAACCATCTTACAGGTATCCTTCTTGAACACTATTTTTACACCTGCATCATCCAGCTTGCTAACAGAAATCAGATTTCTGGCTAATGCAGGAATATGTAGAACAACTGGAAGCCTTCTAACCCTTCCACCTTGCAACTTCAACTTTACTTTTCCGCGACCAATGATTTTAGCCTTCCTGTCATCCCCCAAGAAGACATCACCACCATCATATTTCTCGTACTAGTAGAACCACTCTCTATGGGGAGTGAAGTGAAAGGATGCACCTGAGTCAATCAACCATGCCCCATGATCTACATGTGTACTTGAAGAAGCCAAGTACACATCCCCACCTTCATCTGAGGTGGTTTTCGCCTCTGCAAAAGGAGCCTCATCAGATCCCTTTCCTTTGTCAAGAGCTTTAGATTTACATTCCCTTTTGTAGGGCCCTTCCTTTCCACATTTCCAGCACACCACTTTTACAGTTTTTCCTGGAGATTTAGATCTCCCTTTAGATTTAGATCTCCCACTGCATGAATTATTTTTGTTTCTGTTCTGGGTCTGCCCTCGTACAGATAAGGCATCACCATTTTGGCTCTCCATATTTTTCTATATCATCTCCTCCGTCAACAAGGATGAGACTATTTCATCAAAGTGCAAGGCAGTTGCATTGCTACCTATTGCAATAACCAAACTATCCCACGAATCTGGTAGAGAACACAACAAACTGATGCACTTATCTTCCTCTGAAATTTTAATATCAACATATGCTAACTGGATTACCACAGTATTAAATGCATTTAGATGCTCTGTCACCGAGTCTCCATCTTTCATCCTTAGGTTATACAGCTTTTTCCGCAGGAACAGTTTATTCACCAGAGACTTAGATTGGTACAGAGTCCCTAACTTGTCCCACAAAGCCTTCGTCGTAGCTTCCCCTGATACATTCAGCAATACTGAATCTGAGACACACAATCATATTGTGCTCTTTGCCTTCCAATCCAACTTCTTCCATTCTTCATCGGACACTCCCGTTGGTTTAGTACCCGGATCTACCGCAATCCACTGGTCTTTATCCACCAACAGATCCTCCATCTTGAGTTTCCACAATTCAAAACTCTGACCATTAAATTTTTCAATCTCTATCTCTCCACTGCTCGCCATCTTCTTTCACCACCAGAATCGATCTCGTAGATCTCCCACTGAACATGGTCTACCACAGGCCCGAGTAAAACCCCTCAGCAACGAAGGCGTCCCCTTGAAGCCAGAACAACTCTGATACCAAATGTAGGTTTTAATCCCATACAAAAATTACCTGCATACAAATTCTAATACACAGAAAATAAATAATGAGAGAGCAAAACACATAGAACGCATATACACAAAGATTTTCCCCTCGATCCCAAAACCGGGACTACCAGCTTGATTTTTCATTGTGTTCCTTTCAATGTTACAATACATATTTATACATGTCGAAGCATCCAATACCATGGACGGAAAATCACCGCATCCAATACCATGGACGGAAAATCACCGCGTCCAATACCATGGACCGAAAACCATCGCGTCCAAAAAACATGTGCGAAAATCATGCACAAAACCATAGGTGGGTCTGCCCAACCTAACATAGGGTCCAAAACCAAAATTTTCCGGGGCGCTGCCTTGGACCCCATAAAGTGGGGTTACGGGTGCCCTTCAAACCCCCTGTTAACTACGTGGAAAGAATATAACACAACCCAACACATAATTTATTTTCGCATGTAAGCTAATGGATAAAATTTTCTTCTTAATGTAACTGTAAAATCATTCCAAGAAGAGATGATTTTACCAAATTTCTTCAAATCTTCTTGAGTTATGGCCTCCCACCAAATGAGAGTTGCACCTTCAAAGTGAAGAGAATCAAATTGGATGTTAGTGACATCATAATCAATCTTTTGAATCTTGAAATAAACTTCAATTTGTTGAACCCAATTATCCAACTTTTCAGCATTTACTTCCCTATTTTACATTAGCAATTCAAACTTGACATTAATATTAATTAAAGGAGACTTAGCATGTCCTCTCAAAGATGTAGGAGGAGTGGGTCTATGGGATGAAGGAGGTGAAGAAGGAGGTGAGGATGGGGGTGTAGATGGAGGCGGAGGAGGAGGAGGAGGTGGAGGCTTGATCCCATTATCCTCATTACATTTTGGTTGATTATAACTTTCTCATTGAAACCTTTTTTTCTCTCATTGTATAACACTCTCACCATCTCAGTCATATCAAAGAAAGTATTTCTAAAATCTCTCTCATCCTTGGACATCATATCTTATCCTTGTCCTTCTTCATGTGCCTTGACTGATGGATATTGTGACCTGCTTCAGACAATTTGAGGGTTAGGTTCTTCAAGTGCTCATTCTCCTCTTCTCAATTTAGACCTTGTAAGCATTGAAAAACCTTGAAAATTATGTCAAACCTTCACAAAAACCATGCTCTGCTACCAAACTGATCCAAAATTTAAAAATGAAGGTTTCATGAAATGATTTGCAAGATAGTTTACAAATTTTAGGAAATAAACCATGATTGCAAAAGCACACAAACTAAAGTAAATTTTGCATAATTTTAATAGTTAAAATGGACAATAAGCAACATCAAAACACAACAAATTGATGACATATTTCACCCCTCCTCCGATATGTCTCTGGGTCTAGATTCAAATGGTGGCCTATTTATTATATGTTCAAATGTTCAAATAGATCAACATAAAAGCCTCAAATTGAAAAAATAACACTTCCATTGTGTCCAGAATGCCCAAAAACCCTTGTGTAGCATTTTCTTGGGCTAAAAAAGACTGAAAATGGTTAAGATAGACCTACTTCTCCTAATTGCCTGCAAATAGCTCTACAAACTGGTTCACTCTACAACTTGGGCAACAAAATTGTTTTGTGGTGTAATGGTTTAGTACTCAGTTAGAAACCCAGAGGTCTCGAGTTCTATCCACAAAACTTGGCACAGGATAGCATTTTGGTGCGTTGTGTTAAATATTAAAAAATTTAATTTTTATAAGGTTGAATCCCTCTCCTTATGCCACGATATTGGTCATTTGAGACCACATGTAACTCAGGGGTGTGGGCCATAGGCCACGCATCCTCCCTGGCCCGATCCCGGTCTCATGGCGCTTATATAACCTGGGTCTATGGCGTGAGCAATACCATGCACCTACACCCTTCACTTCCACTCGTGGTTGCATATACACCAAATAACCAAGGGTCAGGTCAGTAAGGCATGCCCGCCGACCCGCCCATTACCATAACCACCAAGCTCCTAAAGTTTAAATAGGGTTGACCTCCATTGAAAAGCAAGCGACACTTCCGACAAACCAGTAGGGCATTAATTTGGCAGATGAGAGATTGCATGTTTGATTCCTATGGAGCTTTTTCAGTCTGTTCAACTATTCTTTGGCGCAAAAACCAAGGGCAGTTGGTGGCCTCTCATAGGGTCATGTAGCACCCTCTCGTTGGCCCATGTGGTGACAATTATTGGTCCACCATATCAACTGTACTCCCACTCACCATGCGCCATGTGCCCTCACGCCATTGGTCCCCCTGATATTCATACATCCCGATTAGTTGATGACATCAACATGAAATCATCATATGGGCTGTCACATGGAATCTGTACAATGTATAGTTAGCCCTACAAGTTGACTTTTTAGTTGTTCGCTAAATAATTCAAAATGTGATAACTTCCTCATACGATGTCGGATTGAGGCGATTCAAGAGTTGTTGGAATCAAAACAACGAGATAAAAAATTTGACATTGGTTTCAGGAGATTTTGAGCACTTCATTTTTTTAGAATATTTTTGATCCCTTAGATCAATCAGTTAACTTGTTGCTATCAAGATTAAACTATTTCTTCTACAAAATTACTGTCAGTATTTTACATATAGATGATAGCTTCAAGGCAAATTCAATGGTATCACAAAGTCATTATAGATTCATTATTTTCATGGCCATATGTATGAGTATATCCTTGTAACAAGGGTTCACTATGTTTTACCTACTATTCGACTTGTTTCACGATACATTTACAAAGATAATAGGACCACTAATTTTGTCCCAAATGTCTTATTGACTTCTAATATGTTGTCATTTGTTTCATCAATAATAACACTATTATGTCATGTAAATCATTAAGACTTGTAGTTGCGGTAGGAGAGTCACTGATCACATATCATGGAGTATATTTTCATGCCTCCCTAAGGGTTACAGTATAGTATTAGTCACAGTCATGTCTCCACAACACTTGTTAATATTATCACAAAGGTTATGTCCACAAATGTATGTTATTGTCAATGACAAGTTCACCATATAGGAGATCATTATCAAATATCACTATTTGTTTATTTCAAAACACTAAAAGGTTTTGTGCATTTTTCATACCAAAGTGCTAAGAATTACGATGTTACTCATCCATGAACTTGGCAATCCACAGTCTAGCAAGTTGACTCATTGAAGGTGCCCAAAACACAACAAAAATTATAAATCAATAATTGGATTTGTTCATCTAATCCTTGAAGTGGTTCAACTCAACTATACAATTCTATCATAGTTCAAAAGCCACCATTATTTTGTCCTTATTTGCAAAAGTATTAAAACCATGACAGCCCCTTAATTAAATTCACCAACTTATCTATGTGAATGAGTGACCCTTATTCAAAACAAGGCCAAATGATTGGTTCTTCCTAGTAGTTTTAGGCCACACACAGACACACACACACACATATATATATATATATATATGAGTATGTTTTGAAGACTTTATCTTTAGTATTATATTAAAACAATTTGAACTTACAACACCCAATAGTTCTAGCAAAGGCTTTATGTGAGGCATCCATATAAGGAGATCCTAAAAAACAAATGGGATATTGAGTACAAGGATAAGAATGGGATTCATGGGTTAAACTTATTTTGAGATCACAAAGTCTTTTACTGTCTCAAGGTCTTTTTCTAATTGTTGATTTATCAAACACTGTCTTTGACAGTGACAATTTCCAAGTCTAGGGTTACAGATGCTCTCTGCATACCTTGTGGGATGCCTGAGACAATCTATAAAATTAGCAGTGAAGGAAAATTTGAGTTCACATTTTCTTGTCACTTGTAATTTGGCATCATCACATACCAAACCCAATGGGTAAGTTTTTTACATGAGTTGTAGTATCTAAATTAATTTTCTTCAGAATTGATTCATAGATAAGATTGGCTTGACATCCACTATCAAATAATGTATCAACCTTTTTATGTTTTGTAATGACCCTGTCATGGAAAAGTTCACTTCTTTATTTATCACTTTGAAATTCAATAGGTTTACTAGAAGAACTAGTACTTGCATTAGAAGTTATACCCTTCATTCCCATGGTTGTGATTTTGCTTTCATCACCTCAATCAGATCCCAGATCTTGTTGATTTGTAGCAACAATCTTTTGTTTCCCCTTGTTATTGAACTTCTTTGGTCTCAATCCTAGATGTAATTTCCAACAATGGTCTTCATCATGGCCATCTTTTGAACAATGTTTACAAGTAAGTTTCTCTCCCTATTCCTTGACAATAACATTCTTATTTCCTTTTCTTTTAAACTTCCCCTTTCATTTCTCTCCAGATTTTAAAAGGTTTCTTGCTCAACCCTTGAGAAACATTCTTTCCTCTTGATTTTAAATGAATTTCCTCAACACATACTTCATCTAGATTGGTGGGATTAAACAAAAGTATAGTATGTCTCAAATAACTATGTAATCCACCCATATACTTAAGGGGAGTATCTTGTGAGGCCAAATCAACACCCAATATTAAATATCTTCTTCTAAATCCTTATGTGTCACTGTGGACACTCTGACCTTTAGCTTGTCTAAAATTTTTCCAATCCATAATTTCTTTTCACATGTAAGCTAATGGATAAAATTTCCTTCTTAATGTAACTGTTAAATCATTCCAAGAAGAGATGATTTTACCAAATTTCTTCAAATTTTATTGAGTTATGGCCTCCCACCAAATGAGAGTTTCACCTTCAAAGTGAAGAGAATCAAATTGGATCTTAGTGACATCATCATCAATCTTTTGAATCTTGCAATAAACTTCAATTTTTTGAACACAATTATCCAACATTTCAGCATTTACTTCCCTATTGTACATTAGCAATTCAAACTTGACATTAATATTAATCAAAGGAGACTTAGCATGTCCTCTGAGAGATGTAGGACGAGTGGATCTATGGGATGAAGGAGGTGAATAAGTAGGTGAGGATGGAGGTGAGGATGGAGTAGATGGAGGTGTAGATGGAGGTGGAAGAGGAGGAAGAGGTGGAGGCTTGATCCCATTATCCTCATTACATTTTGGTTGATTATAACTTTGTCCTTGAAACCTTTTTGTTCTCTCATTATATAACACTTTCACCATCTCATTTGTAGCAAAGAAAGTATTTCTAAATTCTCTCTCATCCGTGAACATCATATCTTGTCCTTCTCCTTCTTCATGTGCCTTGACTTATGGAGTTTGTGGCCTCCTTCAACCAATTTGAGGGTTAGGTTCTTCAAGTTCTCATTCTCCTCTTCTCAATTCAGACCTTGTAAGCATTGAAAAACCTTGAAATTATGTCAAACCTTCACAAAAACCATGCTCTGATACCAAACTGATCCAAAATTTAAAAATGAAGGTTTCATGAAATGATTTGCAAGGTAGTTTATGTCTTTTAGGAAATAAACCATGATTGCAAAAGCACAGAAACTAAAGTAAATTTTGCACAATTTTAATAGTTAAAATGGACAATAAGCAGCATCAAAACACAACAAATTGATGATAGATTTCACCCCTCCTCCGATACGTCTCCGCGTCCAGATACAAATGGTGGCCTTTTTATAATATGTTCATATGTTCAAATAGATCAACATAAAATCCTCATATAAAAAAAATAACACCTCCATTGTGTCTAGAATGCCCAAAAACCCTTGTGCAGCCTCTTCTTGGGCTAAAAAAGGCTGAAAAATGGTCAAGATAGACCTCCTTCTCCAAATTGCTTGCAAATAGCTCTACAAGCTAGTTCACTTTGCATCTTGGGAAACAAAATTGTTTTGTGGTGTAATGGTTTAGTACTCAGTTAGAAATCCAGAGATCTCAGGTTCGATCCACAAAACTTGGTGCAGGATAGCGTTTTGGTGCATTGTGTTAAATATTAAACAATTTAATTTTTATAAGGTTGAAGCCCTCTCCTTATGCCACACTATTGGTCATTTGAGACCACATGTGACTGAGGGGCATGAGCCATAGGCCATGCATCCTCCCTAGCCCTGATCCCGGTCCCATGGCGCTTATATAACCTTGGCCTATGGTGCGAGCAAGGTGCCATGCAGCCACCACCCTTCACTTCCACTCGTGGTTGCATATACACCAAATAACCAAGGGTCAGGTCAGTAAGGCCTGCCCGCTGACCCGCCCATTACCACAACCACCAAGCTCCTAAAGTTTAAATAGGGTTGACCTCCATTGAAAAGCAAGTGACACTTCTGACACACCAGTAGGGCATTAATTTGGTAGACGAGAGATTACATGTTCAATTCCTATGTAGCTTCGTCAGTCTGTTCAACAATTCTTTGGTGCAAAAACCAAGGGCAGTTGGTGGCCTCTCATAGGGTCATGTAGCACCCTCTCGTTGGCCCATGTGGTGACAATTATTGGTCCACCACATCAACCATACTCCCATTCACCGTGCGCCACGTGCCCTCATGCCATTGGTCCACCTGATATTCATACATCCCAATCAATTGATGACATCAACATGAAATCATCATATGGACTGTCACATGGAATCTGTACCATGTATAGTCGACCCTACAAGTTGACTTTTTAGTTGTTCGCTAAATAATTTAGAATGCGATAACTTCCTCATACGGTGTCGGATTGAAGTGATTCAAGAGTTGTTGGAATCAAAACAACAAGATCAAAAAATTGACGTTGGTTTCGGGAGATTTTGAGAACTTTAATTTTTTAGAATATTTTTGATCCCTTGGATCAATCAGTCAACTTGTTTCTATCAAGAGTAAACTATTGCTTCTACAAAATTACTATCAATATTTTACATATAGATGATAGCTTGAAGGCAAATTCAGTGGTATCACAAAGTCATTATAGATTCATTATTTTCATGGCCATATGTATGAGTATATCCTTGTAACATGGGTTCACTATGTTTTACCTACTATTCAACTTTTTTCACAATACATTTACAAAGATAATAGGACCACTAATTTTCTCCCAAATGTCTTATTGACTTCTAATATGTTGTCATTAGTTTCATCAATAATAACACTATTATGTCATGTAAATCATTAAGACTTGTAGTTGTGGTAGGAGAGTCACTGATCACATATCATGGAGTATATTTTCATGCCTCCCCAAGGGTTACAGTATAGAGTATTAGTCACAGTCATGTCTCCACAACACTTGTTAATATTATCACAAAGGTTATGTCCACAAATGTATGTTATTGTCAATGACAAGTTCACCGTATACGAGATCATTATCAAATATCACTATTTGTTTATTTCAAAACGCTAAAAGGTTTTGTGCATTTTTCATACCAAAGTGCTAAGAATTACGATGTTACTCATCCATGAACTTGGCAATCCACAGTCTAGTAGGTTGACTCATTGAAGGTGCCCAAAACACAACAAAAATTATAAATCAATAATTGGATTTGTTCATTTGATCCTTGAAGTGGTTCAACTCAACTATACAATTCTATCATATTTCAAAAGCCACCATTATTTTGTCCTTATTTGCAAAAGTATTAAAACCATGACAGCCCCTTAATTAAATTCACCAACTTATCTATGTGAACGAGTGACCCTTATTCAAAACAAGGCCAAATGATTGGTTCTTCCTAGTAGTTTCAAGCCACACACACACACACACACACACATATATATATATGAGTATGTTTTGAAGACTTTATCTTTAGTATTATATTAAACCAATTTGGACTTACAAGACCCAATAGTTCTATCAAAGGCTTTATGTGAGGCATCCATTTAAGGAGATCCTCAAAAACAAATGACATATTGAGTACAAGGATAAGAATGGGATTCATGGGTTAAACTTATTTTGAGATCACAAAGTTTTTTACTGTCTCAAGGTCTTTTTCTAATTGTTAATTTATCAAACACTTTCTTTGATAGTGACAATTTCCAAGTCTAGGGTTACAGATGCTCTCTGCATACATTGTGGGGTGATTGAGACAATCTAGTAACATTTTTGGAATGGTGAGTGTGCTAGATCATGCTCAGATATTATTTGGACCTCTTTTAATCACATTTTATAGAATCATTTTTTGGAAGGTTTCCCTATTAGGAATTTAGATGTTAATGTATCAACTTGACTTCACTTTCCCTGGTATGCCTCACCTATCATGATGGAGATGATATTTTTCTTAAGGATATCTAATTGAGTGGTTTTCTTCATTGTATAATGATACAGTGCTAATCACTCTCTTTTTAATTGATTTGTAGGTTTTAACCCTGTAAAAATATTACCTGCAAACAAATTCTTTAAAAAAACAGAAAATATACAATGGATAGAAACTCAAAACAGATACATAAAGATTTTCCCCTAGATCCCAAAACCAGGACTACGAGGTTGATTTTTCATTATATTCCTTTCAATGTTACAATACATATATGTACATGTCAAAGCGTTCATAAACCCCAATCCATTAACCATGGATTAGAACATAACCACAATTCCCTTGAACGGATCTTCAAAATCCCATGGGAAAAAACCATCATTCCCAAAACCATGTGCAAAACCCATGAAAAACACCATAGGTAGGTCTTCCCACCTAATATAGGGTCCAAGAAAATAAATTCTCGGGCCACTGCCTAGACCCCGTGCATGGGGGCTACCACCCCCTCTATCGTGGAAAGAATATAATACACAACCAACATTCTCCCACTTGTTGTTTTCTTTCCACATAAGGAGTCATGGGAGAGTTTAGTCATTGGTCCATCCATGCAATGCCCATTGTTTCTCTACACCAGTAAAACTTCTCAGTGCTCACAGAGTTCATCAATTCCTCTGCAACATTCTTCAAAGTGTCCACCTTTACCAACAACACCTTTGTTTCCTAAACCATATCCCTCACAAAGTGATATTGTACATCAATGTGCTTTGTCTTTGAATGATAAGCAGGGTTCTTTGCCAAGAAAATTGCACTTTGGCTATCACAATCTGTCCTTATAGTTTGTTGTACTAACCCTATACTTGAACACAATCTCTGCAACCAAATTTCTTCCTTTCTTGCATGAGTGTCTATCATGTATTCTAGCTTTGTAGTTGAAAGAGGGACTACAAATTGTATTTTTCTCATCCAACAGTCTGTACCTCCAAATAAGTTAAACACATATCCACTTATATATATTCTCTGATCTAGATCTCCAGCCCAATCTGCATCAACAAAGCCACAGATGTCTAAAAAAATTTCCAATCCTAGTCTTCCTTGGTAGCACAAACCATAATCAATAGTGCCACACAAATACCTGAAAACCCACTTCACTGTTGCCCAATGCTCATTCACTAGTTTTGACATAAACCTACTCAAAATTCCCACTGCATGTGCAATGTTTGGTCTAGTATAGACCATTTCATACATCAGGCTACCAACTGCACTTGCATATGGAACATGGGGCACGTCCTCTTCCTCTTCACGTGTCTTGGAACACTATTCAACAAATAAATTTACACCTACAGGAATAGGAACCTTCACCGGTTTACTATCCTTCATATTAAACTTATGCAGTATTCTCTTGACATACTTCCTCTGGTTTAACCAGAACTTCCTCTTTTCCTGATCTCATTTAATTTTCATGCCCAAAATATAGTTTGCAGCACCAAGATCTTTCATGTCAAACTTGGAGGACAATTGGATCTTCAAATCTTGGATAATTTCTTTGTCATTTCTAATTAGAAACATATCATCCACATACAAGACCAAACAAATAAAACGTCACCAATTAATTTAAAATACACAGAGTGATCTACTTTCCTTCTGGTGAAGCCAATTCCCCATATATATGTATCAAATTTATGAAACCACATCCTTGGTGACTGTTTTAACCCATACATAGACTTTTTTTTAACCTGCATACCAGTTATTTCTTACCCTTCACCACAAATCTTTTAGGTTGCTTCATGTAGATCCCCTCTTCTAGATCCCCATGAAGAAATGTTGTCTTCATCCATCTGTTCTACCTCTTCATGTAGATCCCCTCTTCTAGATCCTCGTGAAGAAATGTTGTCTTCATCCATCTGTTCTACCTCAAAATAAAAATTAGCAGCAACAGATAAAAGTAATCTAATAGAATCTACCTTGGCAACGGAAGAAAAAATATCACCAAAATCAATTCCCGACACCTAGGAATAACCTTTGTCTACCAACCAAGCTTTGTATTTCTCGACCTTGCCTTTTTCATTCATCTTCTTAAACACCCATTTGCTTCCAATGGATTTCTTTTCCAGCTGACAACTCCACCAACTTTATCTTTTGAGGTTCATTTGGTAGTACTTCATGTTTAATAACATCTTTCACCTCTCTAAACACCACATATCGGTTGTACACAACCTTCCTTATTCATGGGTTCCAAACATTATAACCTTTTAAACCATCCTTATACCCAATAAAGATGCACCTTTCATATTTACTATCCAACTTGGTTCTTCTCTCCTTTGGAGCATGTACATATGCATCATAGTCCAATACCCTTAGATGTTAAAGAGAGGGTTTCTTACCAGTCCAAACCTTATGTGGAGCATTATCCTCCAACGGTGATGAAGGTGATCTATTAACCAGGTAACATGTAGTCTTCATCACCTCTGCCTACAACTCTTGACCTAACCCAGAACCATTGAGCATGCTTCTTGCCTTTTCCATCATCGCGCTCTTCATTCTTTCTGCAAGTCCATTTTTTTGAGGTGTGTATGGATTATTCTTCTACCATGATATACCACACTTCTTACAAAACTCTTCAAATTCCTTCTTGCAGAACTCTCCACCATTATTTGTCCTCAATACCTTTATCTTCTTCTCTGTCTAGTTTTCCACAAGAGCCTTAAATTATTTAAACCCGTCAAAGACTTCAGATTTATTCTTGAGGAAATATATCCATTTATTCCTTGAGAATTCATCTATAAATGATACAGACTTACCTAGTGATGGAACTAACACAGGTCCAAACACATCATTTTGCACAAGCTCTAATATCCCTTTGACCCTCTTAGCACTGGAGGGGAAAATCATCTAATTCTTCTTCCTATATACACAATGTTACAAAAATCGAAATCCAGGGAAAAATAGACATACCTTATACCATAACATTACCATGAAGTATTTGAAGGCCCTTCTCTCCAATATATCCAAGCCTTTGATGCATAACATGGTCTTTTCTCTAGAAACCACAAGCTTTTCTTCTCCACTTTCAAGAACCACAAAACTGTTGCACCCATCACTAATGGTGCTACCTAGAAGCTTGCACAGAGTTCCAATCTAAACTCTCCACATCAATACCAGTTCTCCCCAAAGCATCTTGCAGGTATCTTTCTCAAACACAATTTTTACACCTGCATCATCCATCTTTCTTATAGAAATTAGGTTTCTGGCCAATGCAAGAATATCCAGAACAACCAAAAGTGTTCTAATCCTTCAACCTTTCATCTTCAGCGTGAATTTTCTGCTTCCGATGATTCTAGCCTTCCTGTCATCCCCTAAGAAGACAAAACCACCATTATATTTCTCATACTCAAAGAACCACTCCCTATGGGGAGTGAAGTGAAAGGATGAAATCGAGTCAATCAACCATGCCTCATGATCAACATGTGTACTTCAAGAAGAAGCCAAGTACACATCCCCACCTTCATCTAAGGTGGTTTTTGCCTCTGCAAAATGATCATCTTCAAATCCCTTTCCTTTCTTTGCATCTTTAGATCTACAGTCCTTTTTTAAGTGCCCTTCCTTTTCACATTTCCAGCACACCTTTACAGGTTTTCCTGGAGATTTATATCTCCCACCCCAAGAATTATTTTTGTTTATGATTTAGGACCGCCCTAATATAAACAAGGAATCTCCATTTTGGCCCTCCATATTTTTCCATTTCATCTCCTCCGACAACAAGGATGAGACTATTTCATCAAACTTCAAGGTATTTGTATTTCTACCTATTGCAACAACCAGACTATCCCACAAATATGGTAGAGAGCACAACAAAATGATGCACTTATCTTCATCTAAAATTTTAATATCAACAGATAACAATTGGCTTACCACAGTATTAATGATGTTCATATGCTCTGTCACTGAGTCTCCATAGGAGAATTTTGTTCATCAGAGACTTAAATTGGTACAAAATCCCTAACTTTTCCCACAAATCCTTTGTCGTAGCTTCCCCTGATACATTCAACATTACTAAATCTAATATACACAACCCTATTATGCTCTTTGCTTTCCGATCCAACTTCGTCTAGTATTCATCTGACGTTGTCATTGGTTTAGTACCTGGATCTACCGCAATCCACTGATCTTTATCCACTAGCAGATCCTCCATCTTGAGTTTCCACAACTCAAAAATCTAACCATTAAATTTCTCAACCTCTATCTTTCCACTGCTCACCATCTCTTTCACTGCAAGTATCGATCCTGCAGATCTCCCATTGAACAAGGTCTACCACAGACCCAAGCAAAACACCTCAACCTAAAGGCATCCCCTTGAAGCCGAAACAACTCCAATACCAAATGTAGGTTTTAACACTGTACATAAATTACTTGCAAACGATTTCTTAAAAAACTGAAAATATATAATGGCGAGAAAGTCAAAATAAATACAAAGAGATTTTTCCTTGGATCCCAAAACTGGGACTACCATATTGACTTTCATTATATTCCTTTCACTGTTGCAATAGATATATATACATGTCTAAGAATTCATAAACCCCAATACATTAACCATGGATTAGAACATAATGGTATTTCCTATTTAGTCAATTTAGTGTCCTAAATTGCTACATAAATTATCAATCTAGGTATCGTAAACTGATGAAGTGTAGTGCACTATATGTGCTAGGTGACCTTTCCTTACCTCACTATTTTCAAGTTTATGTTTGTTTTGGGGTTTCATTCTTTTGATTCCTAAGGTTCTGCAATGTAATTGAAATCTTAATCTACTGTTGCTAAGAACCCAGAAAAATGAAGAGTCTAAAAGTGCTTTTAGGCCAAATTTGGAAGTGAGGTTTTCAAAACAAGAAAGTGAAAAATAGAGCTTCTCTTCTTGCTATTGTAATTGTTCCCAAATCATGAGCTGAAAGGACTCTTAAAACTGTTGTCTACTTAATTACAAAACCAAAACTTAAGTGAGAAAATGGAATTGTAGCTATCTATAACAAACTAGAAATAAAATATTGGAAACAAAACTACTTCTGTTGTCTAGTCTACTTGCAAAATTAAAGCTTAGTGAACTAATGAATATGGAACTGCAATTAAACTAAGGGAAAGGAAAAAAAATGAAATTGCAACTATTCTATTGGTAAAAGAAAAACTAAATGAAGTATTGTTATCACTCTGCTATATAATTTAGGGAGAATTAATTCCTTATGATAGCAATATTTGAGAGATTTCATTCTTCATTGTTCTAAAAGAAGTAAACATGAGAATGCAAGGAAAAACTTAGTCATAAATAAATCATTTCACCACTTAGTTTTAGGTTCAACCATCAACAAAGGGCTTTCAGAAATATCCATTTAAATCACGAGTTACTAAATTGATAAGAAAATGGCATTGGACTACTTAACCCAAGAACTAATGAACAACAATATGAAAGACTCATTTATAAATACAATATTTCACCATTTAGTTTGCAGATTTAACCATCAACGAAAGGCTTTCGGAAATAGTCATTTATATCATGAGTGACTACACTAATAAGAAAAAGCATTAAACAACTTGACTAAAGAACTAATGAACAGCAAGAAGTCTCATTCATAAACTCAACATTTCACCATTTAGTTTGAGGATTAATCATCAACGAAAGGCTTTGGAAAAATTTGTTTATATCATGAGTGTCTACACTAACAAGAAAAAGGCATTAAACAACTTGACTCAAAAACTAATGAACATCAAGAAGTCTCATTCATAAACTCAACAGTTCGCCATTTAGTTTGAGGATTAACCATCAAAAAAGGGCTTTGGAAACATTTGTTTATATCATGAGTGACTACATTAATGGGAAAAAGGAATTAAACAACTTAAATTTAAAAAAACAAAAAACTAAGGAACAGCAGATGAAATAAATCTAATGATGCTACTGACAACAATTTAAAAGCTACATTTAAGAAGCTAGAAAATAATAAAAACTAAAGAACTACTTCTACACTGGAATGCAACTATCCTGAATTAATGCAAACAAATAACACACGCTGCACTGAACACAATGTTAAGAAACAATTATGAACATGATAAAAACACAGTAAATATACAACTGAACGAAGAAAGACAACAAATGAAAATGTACAGAAATGAAATATACCCTTGACCATGCAGGGGCCCTCTGCAAGGTCTAGGACTAGCAACGCAGAATCAACACTTCACACGCTTCAGGTATCCATAAAGAAACAGAGTTTTTATATTAAAAACGGAGTACTGAAGTCTTCATGCTACAAGAAGAAATTGCACTGTTTACATCAGTAAAACATTAACATCTTCTGCATTTTGAACGTTGATATTTATAGGAAAAAGTACACAACTATTTGAATAGAGAAATTATCTACAGCAAACACGAAGACAGGTAGTGTATCCGAAAATTTAGTCTTCGGTTGGCTTGAAAGGTAAATATCTGAATAGTGGTTGTTGGATACTGGTTATGCAGGTGGCAAATGACATCCTTGGCTTTAGGAGATTGCCTCAGATTCATTTACTAAGAAACGTGCAAAAACAGAGTTCTACTTGCTGTAGGTTTCTTCCGTTGACTCCCCTTTGACCATGGTTCTCCTTATCGATTTTGATCAAATGGATAGGACACCATCCATGTTCAGATGTTTTCCTAGCTACCCATATGATTCGTTTTCTCTCTTGACACTTGTAACCTACAAAAGCAAGGAGATGGTTGTGGAACAGTTGGTTAGCTACGGAATTTGGCTGCGTTCTATAGCTGAAAAACAAAAACCTATCCAAATAAAAAACATAACAATATAACTTAAAAATCACTGAGATGTACTCCTTGAGGCAATATGCAATGGATTTTGATGATTTAGGATGCATTTTCATGGAAAAACAAAGGAATAAGGATGAAGAAATTGCTTAAGAAAGAGGCAGTTTTGGAACTCAACATACCCCCATTGCGAGACTATTGCATGTCCCCATGAAATCAAAATTGTAACACCCTCCTTATACTGCATCTGCTCTGAAACTTCAGCTAGAACATCCAACCTTTTCTTAATTCTCTTTGTTGCAACTGCCATTCTAGGCTTTCTCATGAGGAATCTATATTTAAGGTTAATGAGAGCTATGCTTAACTTCCTATTTTTCCTCTTTAATTTTATGTTCTTCTTATGCCACAGACTCAAATGAAGCATGGTATTATCATGAATTATCTTGTCCAACTTGTTTTGTTCTTTTAAAGCTTCATTTTCCTTCTGAATATGCCTATTTAAGACCTCTAGCTCATAGATTTCTTGCTTAAGTGAGCTAATCAGAGTCTCTTGTGATGTAGTTGGCTGCTCAGGGTTGGATGAAGTCCCCTGATCTACTGATGTGTTCTTCTGCTCCAATGACTCAATATAATCATAAATCTGTTGTTGAACTGGGTCAATCCCTAGAGAGATTCTCCGTGGACTACTTTCAAAGTTTTGTTGAGGAGAATCTTGTGAACTTTTCTCAAATGAGATGTTGTCTTGGGATTGAGTCGGAGTCTCCCCTCCCAAATCTATAAATTGGGCCTCTTTTGACTTTGTTTTCTTCATTCTGCCCTTAAGCCTAGAGCTTCTCCTCAAACTTTGTGAGCCTTTGTTTTCTTCCTATTTTCTTTTCCCCTTTTCCTTCTCTTTCTTGGATTGTTCCTTGATGTTGATTCATTTTTCAGAAAGTAATTGTTCTTCCTCTAATGAAGGTTCAAGAGTTTGATAGATTTCCTCAACTTTTCTTTTCATTTTTCCTCTCTGTTTTGTTTGCTTTATAATTTCTGTTAGAGTTTCAGAGAGAGGTTCTTCCTCAC
Source organism: Pinus tabuliformis (assembly GCA_031772625.1). NCBI lineage: Eukaryota > Viridiplantae > Streptophyta > Pinopsida > Pinales > Pinaceae > Pinus > Pinus tabuliformis. Next base: position 320,339,160 of record CM062804.1, on the reverse strand, counting down.
TGTTTTCTTTTGCTGAACTTGTAGGAGTGTTTTGAATTGCAAGACTTGTTCTTCTCCTCCTACTCTTTTTCACTGAACTTCCTTTAGGTAACTCGGGTGGATCTTGGAAAAAGTTCCTGATCATAAAGTTTTCCCATGTGTCTCCTATATTCTTCAAGTAATATTCAACTAGAATTTTTATGAGACCATGGTGATAAAGGTGAGGTTCTATATCTTCTATTTTCTTCTGAACAGTGGTGGACATCCTCCTTAAGCTATTCAATAGAAAGTATGGGAGATTGATGGTTCCGTTTTCAAGAAAGTTCATCAACAACCTTATGTGATACATATACATTGAACCATATCTACCCTCACATGTGATAAATTTCTGCAAAATCAATAGCAAGCTACTCCATTTATCCTTAAGTGCAGAGATGGGAATTCCTCTTTTGAAAATTGAAATATCCATACCTGGGTTTTGGAGAATGACTTTCCAAGTCTCATCATGGAATTCCTTATTCTTGAACCACCTCTCTCCAACTTTTGGTAGTTCAATTGCAGCTGCAATTAAAGACTCAGTCACTGAAAACTTTATGTCACCAATATCCACATCCATCCCATCAAACGATCTAGAAAATGACTTGGTGATTTCTTTGTGATGGCCATTAAATTTCTCAATAAACTTTAGCCAGCCAACCTTCTTCAACATCCCTTTCAACTGAGGGTATCCCTCCATATATTTCAGTCCTATAGGTTCTGTTCTTATAATGGGACCAATTACTCATTTTCTATGCTTTTTCATTGTCTATGTGTAGAAGACTCTGTAAACAGTAGTGGTATATAGGAGTAAAAACAATTATAGAGACGGAAATGAAATGTCAGGGTATGTGGAAAGAAAATGATGGATATGGGAGTGAAACGTAGTGAGTATATAAAGCAGGGAATTCGTATGCATGAAATAGTGCAGAGGATGTAATAAATGCAGGTGCTGCATACGTAGACTGTATGAAAACAGAGTGTTGGTATGAAATGTCAGGGTATGTGGAAAGAAAATGATGGATATGGGAGTGAAACGTAGTGAGTATATAAAGCAGGGAAATCGTATGCTTGAAATAGTGTAGAGGATGTAATAAATGCAGGTGCTGCATACGTAGACTGTATGAAAACAGAGTGTTGCTTATACGCAGAGAGAACCAAAAACTGAATGATCAATCTGAGTGCTCGTTTACATAGGAAGGCTACGGAGGTAAAAACGAGAAACTCGATATATTAAAGGAATGATATGGATGTAAAAGAGCCATATCCAATTGGGTCAAGTTATATAATTAGCCGTTAAACAAGTGGAGTAGAGAAGTACAGAGAAGTACAAGTTAAATTCGGAGATCAAATCATGAGACCGTTAAGCATTAAGTTGGAAGGCATGGTGGAGTAATTACAACAATCAAATCACATGATGACAAGTAAGGAGTAATGTGATTATTCAAATTATACAACTTATCTTTTATATTGCTATTTGAAATAGGTTTTTATTCTCACCTTTAGAACCATACCTTTCCATTTGCTAACCCTTTTTTGTTTTCTTTTCTGGTGCTTAGATGTTGTTGTGTCTTCAAAAGTTGTTTTCTCCTTCAATAACTGCGTATGACATTTATTATGAACTGGCCTTTTTATTTTTTGAAGCTAATGATCAAACTGTTACTGCAGAGTCAAATTGGCTGCAGAACAGGTTTAGCTGCAGAACTGGAGAATAGCTGTGGAATGTAAAACAGTAAATAAAATATGACTTGATCAATGAGTAAATATGGAAATGACAGTATGGATGAAATATGGCAGAATGGAGATGAAAAATGGATATGGAAGAAATGTTGAAGAAGAAAAATTTATTGATGAAATATGGTGGTGAAATGGAGTGATATTTGCAGAAATAAAATGGAATGAAATGAAGTAAACCATGAATTTTCAGAATGCATAATGAGTCACCATTTTTGGAAAATATAGGGTGTCAGAATCTTCTGATTTCCACCCTGTATTTTCTGTATAAGGATACCAATCAGTGATTGGTTTTCAACCTTATACATTATTATTTTATTTATTTATTTTTTATTTTTTATTTTTTTTCAATTGATGAAAAGAACAAAGACTAAGTTGGTGTAGAAGAAGGATTCTTCTTCACCAAATTCATTTCAGAATTATTTTGAAAGATCTTAATAAACTCCTCCTTTGAGATTGGCTTTTGATAAATCTTCAGCCTATGACCATTCACAAGGAGAAGATTTTGATGCTCATCTATTGTTCTGATTCTTACTGCTCCATTACTAAAAACTTTTTCAATCTCATATGGCCCAAGCCAATGAGTTTGAAACTTTCCTTGAAAATCCTTAAACTTTGAATCAAATAGCAATGCCCAATCTCCCTCTTGAAACCTTTTGTCCTTGATGTACTTGTCATGCCACTTAGCTCTCTGTTGCTGAACTAGACCAGTCCTTTGAACAACTTCTTGTCTGATTTCATCAAGTTCATTTAACTGCTCCAGTCTATGCTTTTGAGCTTCTGACAAATCCATCCCCAACTTGACCGCCATCTTGAAAGTTTTGACTTGGAACTCAATGGGGAACAGGACTTGCTTTCCATAAACAAGTTCATAAGGTGTATGTCATGTTGTGTTCCTCCATGTAGTTCTATAGGCCCACAAGGCTTCAAGAAGCCTTTCTACCCAATCTCTTCTATGTAGATGCACAATCTTGGTGAGGATTCCTTCAATCACTTTATTTGTAGACTCCACTTGACCATTTGCTTGTGGATGATAGGGAGTGGATTTCCTATGCTTGATCTTGTACTCTTCCATAAGCCTCTCCATCATTTTGGATGTGAATTGAGATCCCTGATCTCTTACAATTTCTCTTGGAACACCGAAGCAAGTAAAAATATCCTCAAAAAGAAAATTAACTACAGATTTTTCGTTAGCAAAAAGTAATGCTCTGGCTTCTACCCATTTGGTGACATAATCAGTGCATACCAATATATACTTTTTCTGCTTGGATGGAGGATTAATAGGTCCAATAAAGTCTAAAGCCCATTTTTCAAAGGGTTCGATAAGTATCTGAGGTTGTAATGGCATCTCATTTGATGGAGCAAGTTTCCCTACCCTTTGGTAGTTGTCACACCTTCTGACATATTCTTTAGCATCTCTGAAAATGGATGGCCAATAATATCCTAAAGAAAGGATTTTATAGGCTGTCCTCTTGTCAGCAAAGTGTCCACCACACGGCTCATCATGACATGCTTTGAGAATATCAGGCATTTCATCTTCCCTAACACAGTTTCTAATCATAAGATTTGGCCCTGTTTTATACAATTCGTTAGAGATCCATGAATATCTTGCATTATTTTCAATAATCTTTCTTTTTTCTCTGAAATAAATGTGAAGGTAACTTCCCTGTAACCAAATAGTTAGCAACATCTACAAACCAAGGATTTTGAGTAGTTACTGCAAATAAATATTCATCAAGGAACTTATCCTCAACCAGAGAGTCTTCTTTGATATTCTGAATCCTAGACAAGAAATCAGCAACTATGTTTTTTTTTCCAGGTCAATCTAGCACAGTGATATTGAATTCTTGCAAAAGTAAAAGCCATCTTGTAACTCTGCCATTAGTAATAGGTTTATTCATCAAATATCTAATTGCAGAGTGATTTGTATGAACAAAAGTTTCATAGCCTCTTACATAGTGTCTAAACTTGTTAATTGCATGAACAACAGCTAAGAACTCTTTTTCAGTCACAGTATAATTCAACTCAGTGGGAGTCAAACTTTTACTTGTATAGTAAATGGCATAAGGAATCAAATCTTTTTGTCCCAGTACAGCTCCTAGATCTATATCTAAAAAATCTATAGAAATATGGAAAGGAAATTTCCAATTTGGTCCTCTTAAGATAGGTGCTTTAGATATTTTTGCTTTCAAGGTTTCAAATGCTAGTTGGCAATCAAGATTCCACTTGAATTCACAATCTTTTGTAAGCAATTTGAAGAGTGGAGATGCTACTTTGGTAAAGTTTTCTATAAAGCTTCTATAATATCCTGTAAATCCTAGAAAACTCCTAACATATTTTTGGCAATTTGGAATTGGTAACTTAGAGATGACTTCAACTTTTGATTTGTCTACTTTAATCCCATCTCTTGAAATGTGTTGTCCTAAAACAATACCTTCCGTAAGCATCATAAAGCATATTTCATGGGTTAGTGAAAGGTTTGTTTCTTTACATCTTTTAAGGACTTTTCCCAAATTTTACAAGGCTTATTCAAATGTGTTACCATAGACTGTAAAATCATCCATATATACCTCTACAAAACCATGTATTAGATCAGAAAAAATTCCTAATACTGCTCTTTGGAATGTTGCGGGTGCATTACATAACCCAAAATGAATCACTCGGTAGGCAAAAGTTCCCCGTGGACAAGTAAATGTGGTCTTATCCTGATCCTCAGGTGCTACCCGAATTTGATTATAACCACTAAAACCATCCAAAAATGAAAAGTACTTTTTACCTGCTAATGTATCTAATACCTGATCTATAAAGGGCAAAGGAAAGTAATATTTCAAGGTTGCTTTATTCAATTCTCTGTAATCAATGCACACCCTCCATTTACCATTCTCTTTAGTCACAATTACCAAAGGAGAAACCCATTGGCTATCTAAGATTGGGTAAATGAAATTTACATTGAGTAGTTTTTGGAGCTCTTCTTTCACAATCTCCCTAATATTTGGATTCATTCTTCTCTGAGGTTGTCTGTTTGGTCTACTATTTTCCTCAATATAGATATGATGGATACAAGTCTTAGGGTCAATACCTTTCATGTCAGTATACTCCCATGAAAATGTAGCAGAATGCTTTTGTAGGATCTTGGTTAGCTCCTCTTGTTGTAATTTCTCCAAGTTTTTGTTTATGTTCAATGTTCTACCTAGAAAAATTTCAATTGTAAAGCTACCAAAATCTTCCATAGAATAGAGAGACATCTGCCTAGATGAAAAGTATTCAGCATTAGATTTTACTTGAAATTGTGCATGATCATACTCTGAAGATGTTTCAAAATTTTCTAATGTGTTCAAAATTTGACTATCCTCACTAATTTCTGATATAGTAAAGATAGGTTGTATAACATCTTCATCATCGATCCATTCCCTGTCATCTATTTCTGTGATTGCTTTTGCAGTAGGATACAAAGTAAATTTCTTTGTTGAATTACCATAAAAAATGTACATGTCACCAAATCTAAAACTAATAAAAGCATCAGCTGTGGCCAGCCAAGGTCTTCCTAAGATAAGTGGGTGTCCTCCTAGATCATTCTTGGAAGTTAAAATCATGAAATCAACGAGATATTCCCAAGAATCTAAGGAGACTAAAATGTCTTCTAGCACACCATCTGGTTTGATTACTGATCTATATGCAAGTTGCAGCAAGGTAGGTGTGTAAGGAAGATTAGGAAGTTTAAGCTGTTCCATAGTCTGTCTACTCATAATGTTTATTGCTTCCCCTAAGTCAATCAATGTGTTTGGAATTTCAATCCCATTTATGTGTGTCTTGACATTTGAACTTCCTGGATCCACATATTTCTGCATGCCAATCTTTCCCATCATGATATTTGTTATTTTTCCTACCAGGTGAATTCTTTTTGTGTCTCTTGGTTTTCTTCCGGTTCTTTTCATGTTCAACTCCTTTATTTTTTTTGCTAGAATAGGAATTTTTCTAATGGCTTGTAACAAAGGAATCTTGATACAAACATTCTTTAATTCATCTAGGAAGTCATAATTGGGCAACAAGATCTGTTTTTCCACTCCTCTATCAATTTGTAATCTCTCGGGAAAAGGAGGTGTAGAAGTAGATACAGGTTGCTCAATTATAGGAGTTGTGTTTATTGACTCTTTTTGTTTTTCTTTTTGAATGTTTTGGTTTTGAAGGGATGTTCCCTCAAAACTTTTATTGAATTTCAGAGAATCCTCCTCAGAAGCATCTTGTTCTTGAATATCTATAAAAGGTTTTTCCTTTTCTAATATCCTACTAGATCTAAGTTGAACATCATTAAGATCTAGAGGAACAATCATGTAAATAGGAACTTGTTGTCCTTCTACCATATAAGCATTTTGAGGGTTTTTATTATTGGGGTTTGGTAATGGTTGGGCTGGTAGTTGATTTTGCTTTTGTTGAAATGGAAGTAAAAGTTGAGGATTTTGACCTTGTTGTGGAGGTTGTTGTGGAAATGGCAATGAAAGGTAAGGGCTTTGATTTGGAAATTGTGATTGTTGATTTTGCTGTTGATTTTGTGGGGGACGATGTTCTGATAAGATGGAGGATATTAATAATATTAAGAAAATCTCCCATAAGGATTTTGTACCCCTTGTGCCCATGGTTGAGATTGATACTGATTTTGAGGTTGAGGCCAAGGTTGCTGCCAAGAATTCCAGTTTGGTGGGGACTGAAAATTCATTGATTGTTAAATCCTTGATTTTGTGGCCCTTGCAAATGTCTTCTTGCAACAAAAAAAAGGTTCTGTAGAATTTGGGACTACTTCCTCTTGAAAGACAACCTTAAGCCCTGAGATTGAAGGACAACCCTTGGTCTCATGACTTTCTGAACAAATCATACAACTTTCTACAATTTTTGCATCTAAATGGCATTCCCTTAGAGCATGTTTCTTTCTGCATTTTGGACAAAAGATGGCTAAAGCATCAACTTCTGTTTTCTACTTGTTTGGGATTTTGAGGGTGTCTAGCTGCTCACTAACGCTCCCTAAAATATCAGTTTTGAACTCATCAAGCATATTTCCAATTTCTGCCCTACTTACAAATCCAGTTGCAGATTTGTTTGCTCTAATAAGAGAAGGATCTCTTGGTATTTTCCTAGTTTTATATTTCCCTCTTGAGAGATGAACACATAGTTCTGCTATGTCACTCAATGGAAGTTGAGAGATGTCTCCCTTCCCCATCATGTTAAGGATATCTATCCATTCATCTCTAATGGCCTTCAACAAAAGAGCTTTCAAAGTTTCTTCATCTAAATTGCTCATTTTCAATCTTTTCAAATTGTAGTTAAACCTCTCAAGCAAATCCTCTAATTTTTCATCTTCCTTTTGCATCATTTTGAACACTTCATCCTTATGATTAGTAGGTATACAGTAATCCAAGTATCTATCCAAAAATGCTTGTTTCATATCATTCCAAGTCCTAATGGATTGAGTGACTAACCCCATAAACCATTTCAAAGTAGCCCCTTTTAGTGTTGAAGGGAACAATTTGAGTTTTTGAGAGTCTTCTAGATAATCATAGGTTCTACATAAGACTTCAAACTCAAACAAAAATGTTTCAGGATCCTCACTTCTCAACCCATAGAAGTTTGGGAGGACAGATGGTGAAATGTTTTTCATTGTTGTATGTGTTTCCTCTTCTACTATAGGGAATCCAAATGAGTTATCTCCTTCCCTATTTTCTCTGTCTCCTCCATTATTTCCTCTACCTCCTCCATTGTTTCCTTTACCTCTCCCTCTACCCCCTCCTCCAAATAGTGAAAATTCTCCATCTTGTTCTTCTTCTGCCATGATAGTTTCCTCATAATCTTCTGGTTCTTCTATTAATGGCTTATGAGAGAGAGTTTTTACTTCTTCTTCATCACTGGGTATTCCTACTTCTTCAACTACAATAGGCTCCATTGTAGAGGTGAAAAAGGTTTCCTCTCCTAGGTTTGGTTTAGTAGACGAAGTGGGAGAATCTTCCAACTGAGTTGTTGCCCATTGAATTCCAAGAATCCTAAGGTTGGGAGTATGAGTCTAGGATGGAGGTGTGTCCTTTATAACCCTTGGTGGAGTAGGTGGAGTTGTGGAAATCGAACTTCTGCCCTTAGCTATAAATCTTACCCTAGAATCTCTTCCTCTATGCATGTCATTGTTTTGTTTTGTTGTTTTTATTTTTTTTATGAATGTAAGAAGTAAGGCTACCTAGTTACACATCCCTGACAACGGCGCCAAAATCTTTAGTCAATTTAGTGTCCTAAATTGCTACATAAATTATCAATCCGGGTATCGTAAACTAATGAAGTGTAGTGCACTATATGTGCTAGGTTACCTTTCCTTACCTCACTATTTTCAAGTTTATGTTTGTTTTGGGGTTTTGTTCTTTTGATTCCTAAGGTTCTGTAATGTAATTGAAATCTTAATCTACTACTGCTAAGAACCTAGAAAAATGAAGTGAGAGTCTAAAAGTGCTTTTAGGCCAAATTTGGAAGTGAGGTTTTCAAAACAAGAAAGTGAAAAACAAAGCTTCTCTTCTTGCTATTGTAATTGTTCCCAAATCATGAGCTGAAAGGACTCTTAAAATTGTTGTCTACTTAATTACAAAACCAAAACTTAAATGAGAAAATGGAATTGTAGCTATCTATAACAAACTGAAAATGAAATACTGGAAACAAAACTACTTCTCCTGTCTAGTCTACTTGCAAAATTAAAGCTTAGTGAACTACTAAATATGGAACTGCAATTAAACTAAGGGAAAGAAACAAAAATGAAATTGCAACTATTCTATTTGTGAAAGCAAAACTAAATGAAGTATTGTTATCACTCTGCTATATAATTTAGGGAGAATTAACTCCTTATGATAGCAATATTTGAGAGATTTCATTCTTCATCATTCTAAAAGAAGTAAACATGAGAATGCAAGGAAAAACTCAGTCATAAATAAAACATTTCACCACTTAGTCTTAGGTTCAACCATCAATGAAGGGCTTTTGGAAATATCCATTTAAATCATGAGTTACTAAATTGATAAGAAAATGGCATTGGACTACTTAACCCAAGAACTAATGAACAACAATTATAATGAAAGACTCATTTATAAATACAACATTTCACCATTTAGTTTGCGGATTAACCATCAACGAAAGGCTTTTGGAAACATTCATTTATATCATGAGTGACTACACTAATAAGAAAAATGCATTAAACAACTTGACTCAAAAACTAATGAACAACAAGAAGTCTCATTCATAAACTCAACATTTCACCATTTAGTTTGAGGATTAACCATCAACGAAAGGCTTTGGAAACATTTTTTTATATCATGAGTGTCTACACTAATGAGAAAAAGGCATTAAACAACTTGACTCAAAAACTAATGAACAAAAAGAAGTCTCATTCATAAATTCAACATTTTGCCATTTAGTTTGAGGACTAACCATCAACGAAATGTTTTGGAAACATTTGTTTATATAATGAGTGACTACACTAATGGGAAAAAGGCATTAAACAACTTAAATTTTAAAAAACTAAAAACTAAGGAGAAACAGATGAAATAAATCTAATGATGCTACTGCCAATAATTTAAAAACTACAGTTAAGAAGCTAGAAAATAATAGAAACTAAAGAACTACTTCTACGTTGGAATGCAACTATCCTGAATTAGTGGAAACAAATAACACAAGCTGCAATGAACACAATGTTAAGAAACAATTATGAACATGATAAAAACACAGTAAATATACAAATGAACGAAGAAAAACAACGAATGAAAATGTACAGAAATGAAATATACCCTTGACCATGCAGGGGCCCTCTGCAAGGTCAAGGACTAGCAACGCAGAATCAACACTTCACACACTTCACGTATCCATAAAGAAACAGAGCTTTTATATTAAAAATAGAGTACTGAAGTCTTAAACCTACAAGCGGAAATTGCATTGTTTACATCAGTAAAAGATTAACATCTTCTGCATTCTAAATGTTGATATTTATAGGAAAAAATACACAACTTTTTGAAGAGAGAAATTATCTTCAACAAACACGTAGACAGGTAGTGTATCTGGAAATTTAGTCTTCGGTTGGCTTGAAAATTAAATCTCCGATAGTGGCTATTGGATACTGGTTATGCAAGTGGAAAATGACATCCTTGGCTTCAGAAGACTGCCTCGAATTCATTTACTAAGAAATGTGCAAAAACAGAGTTCTACTTGTTGTAGGTTTCTTTCGTTGACTCCCCTTTGACTGCGGTTCTCCTTATCAATTTTGATCAAATGGATAGGACACCATCCATGCTCAAACATTTTCCCAACTACCCATATGATTCATTTTCTCTCTTGACACCTGTAACCTACAAAAGCATGGAGATGGCTGCGGAACAATCGGTTAGCTACAGAATGTGGTTACCTTCCATAGCTAAAAAACAAAACCCTATCCAAATAACAAACATAATAGTATAACTTGAAAATCACTGAGATGTACTCCTTGAGGCAATATGCAATGGCTTTTGATGATTTAGGATGCATTTTCATGGAAAAACAAAGGATGAAGGATGAAGAAATTGCTTAAGAAAGAGGCAGTTTTGGAACTCAACAGTTCCCTTGACCAAATCTACAAAATACCGTGGGAAAAAAACCATCATGCCTAAAACCATGTGCGAATCCCATGCACAAAACCATAGGTAGGTTCATCCACCTAATATTGTGTCCAAAAAAAAATACGTGGGGAGTTTCTCAGGACCTTGTGCAGGGGGTTACCACCCCCCTATAAACCCCCCAAAAGGGGGGCTATCGCCCCCCTATCACCGAAAGAATATAAAACTCAAACAACATGATTGGCAGTGTTAGAAATCTCTACTTAACATTTTTTTAATCACAACTTTTCTTCAATGCTTTGTTTTGCACATATGCATTGCAGAAAACACTTTCTTGATGGGAAAGCCATGTCGTTGAATGTGGGATTTGGAACAATTGTTGAGATTTTCAACCCATTATCTCATAATTAACTCTCTTCAGTTTCTTTCTTGAAGCATTCTTGTTCATCCTCAACACTCTCAAAACCATCTTGGTAACTATGGTTTCTAGAACACTCATTTTCAACCTATTAACACATGGTTAACTCTCTTAAGTTGCTTTCTTGAAGCATTCATGATCGTCCTTAGCACTCTTGCTCTAGTAACATCTGCATCAATTCACTTTTATCTTCAACATGATTTTGATGTTGTCTTTGTCATATCTTAAAGATTATTCTTTGACAACATTGTGGGAATTATATCCCCTTTGATTGTTCATACATATGCTTGTTTAGACTTGTATTTTGTTGGTTCCAAAGAGGATCATTTGAACATGTTTTGGACAATGTTATTAGAACTGAACTAGTCACTGAACGAGTCAACCTACCAAATTAGGAATATATCTAGAACTAGAAAAGAACTGGAAAAAAAATAAGTTACCAAGAAATATATCTTTGAACCAAAAATACATCAACAAAGAGGCTCTAGATGGCCTCTAGTGTAAAAAAAAGCATGCCACAACACATACCTACATGTCATCAAAATCATTTCCTATATTTGGACCCTCATCATCAATATATCTCTTAACCAAAAAAATGCATGTATGAACCAAAAATGCATCAACAAACAAGTTACAGATGGCCTCTAACATAAAAAAAAAAAAAAATCATGTACAAAAGTAACACTTCCATTTTCCGTGGGACAATTCAAACCTTCTCTATGGGTATTGTCATTTTATTTTTTAAACTTTCTTCTAATCACATTGGAAAATAGTTGTATATTTTATTCAATATAAAGAGATGAATTTTGGAGACGCCATTGATATTGCATGATATATTTGCAAGATGCATCTGAAAAAGAGAAAAAACAAAGACTGATCCCTTAGTTCCCATTGAATGGATCTCAAAAATGAGGGTTTTTTCCCCTCACACATAATCCAAGCATAACAACTCTTTGAGATACAAAATTTAAGTCAAACCAAAATTACATCATAATCCTACAAATGAAAAGTTCTTCTCTCAGTATAACTAAAAGAGGTTCAAGCAAGGCCTTTGTAGGCATTGAACCTTGTATCAAAAACAAGATAAATCTTAATAGGTCTCACAAGAAGCTGAAAACCCGCACTTGAGAACTGACCCCTAATCAAAGAAAAGGAAGGTTGGATTTTGATACCAGTGTCCCATCCTTTGACTCCTTTCATATGCATGAACTAACTGCCAACTAGAGTCCTTCGTTTGATAAATATTCTACTTCAAAATTATGTTTTTTATAGACATGGATAAGGAAATTTTATCAAACACAAAAAACATAGTTTTTTACCTCATCATATATAGGACTAACTATCGATTTCTCCATTTTATAGATTCATTTTATCTAATTGATGACCACTATATTATCCCCATACACTTGAAAGTTTGAAACTCCTTCCTTGCAACAATTTTTAGAGAAATATTTATAGCTAATAGTCCAATGAATTTATTTGAACCCCCTCTCAAACCTGCTTTGATATTAATATGATGGAAGCATTGAAAAATAGAAGGCCACTTGCCCCACATCAAAGCAGGGTTCCTTGGTTGGCTCCATCAAAGAAACCCCATATATCAGTTTTGGAAATGGAATTGTATGATAAAATCCTTTTAGGAGAGATATTGGATATAGTTTTGAGGCAATATAAAAGATATTTGGCTTGAACTGCACGTTGAAAAGGAGACATGAGTCTCTTGGCGAACCATATTCCTTAAGGCTACTATTATTGGCAAGGATTTAAATTCCTTTAGAGAATATTTTTTTTTTTCTATTTTGTGAAACAATCCTCTACAAAAACCCCTGGTAGCTATCCTTTGTTCCAAGGAGAAGACCCATTTCAGTGCACATAGACCTTGCATAAGAGAAAGCAATTGGAAGGTGAGCAATAATTTCAAGATATTATTTGCACAAGGGAAATCTACCCAAACAATGTTTGTTCCTTCTTTGAAGGATACCCCAAGTGAGTGCTTTGTCTCTAATAACTGACCACATAAATATCCAATACTTTAGAGGATATTTGATATTCCAACGGTGGTTTCCACTTCCATTGCATGTCCAAAAATCTGTTTGGAACAAACATGGCCTTCTATCCTAGATTCAGAGTGTAAAGTTCCAAACCAAGATTTTTTTCACCATATTAGCTTATCTTTGGTCTCTTTGATATGAATAAATTTGACCTTTAATAATGTTGTATATGCCTCTCATTGCTCCTTTTTAGGACCTTCTTGACCCAATTGATTAGATCTTTCCCATTCTTACTATGAAATGGTAGTTTTCCCAATTGATGTTGCTTGTGCCAAATTGAAAACAAAATTCTTATGTAGTGATAAAACCAATTGGTTTGGTAACTTGTGAGAAACTTCACATCCCACACAAGGATACCACACCATACCCTTAATAGTTTAACATTTAGAACTTCATAAATCTAGAGTTATCAACTGTAATTCAAATGAAGAAGAACTAAAAATGTACCTACATATTTTCTTATCATAGGTTTTATGGCATTGGCATGAGGTCCAATCACAACCAAAATTTTAATCTAATTTGTTGGTAGGGCCAACAATCCCTCGGTTTTCTCAAGAACTATAAAATCCTTGGTTGTTTCAACAACCATCTCCTGATTTTGAGCACTGTGGAAATCATTTGGTCCCAAATTTGCATAATCCTCGTCTACCTCAAAGAAACCTAATCTCATCAAAACAATATACATGTTTATTGCATATTTATCCATATTTTATTCCTTGGCCTTTCCTTGCAAAACTATAGATTCAAGATAATCTGGATAGAATGATCCACAATCCAAGCCCAATCCTGATTTAAAGGAAAAAACCATGACATGGAGTGAATTGTTCATTTTAATGAAAGACTGGATTAGGATAATAGATAATCTATGCCTTATTCAAATTGCGCTAAAGAGTAAATACAATTCGTCCCATATCCGAAGGACATTGTTGAGCCATAGCAGAAGTTTGTGAATTTGAATCTTCCTTAGAAAGAGAAAAATAATTTTGAGGGATCATTGATCCATTATGCTTCCTTTTGCCATCTCTATACACAAACAAACTTTTTCGAGCAATATTAAACCCATTGATTCTAGTTTGTTGATAAAGGTCAAGTATATCAAAGCACTTAACAAAGTATAACTTCCTATCTTTAGCCTTAGTTTTGGCTCTTCTCCCTCATATCTCATCATGTTGTATTCATGTAGCATTGATAAAAGTGAAACTTAAGTATTTCAAGGACATAAAAGGAAGTGAATGTAGCTGGAAACGTGCCATGAAAAACTATCCATAAACATACTTAAGCAATTTAAGTTAATTCAAAGATGTTATGAATCCCAAGAAAATTCCCTAAGTGATAAAATTAAAAAAGAGCTAAATGATTATTTCAATTCATCATAGAAGAAAATTGTTACCCTTTCTAGGTGCCTAATATATTCTGAGTAGCTTCATAATCGTGAACTTTGAGGGTTTTAATACTTTCAGACATATAAATTGTTTTATTTATTACAATGAAACAATGCATAAGTTATAACCAATGTTTTAAAAATTGAAATCTACAAAGTCATTGAGGCCAAGTATGCACTAGTTATAGTGATAAGTTGCATTTCAATGGCGTGCAGGGTAATAAGCATGTTTAGCATTGAATATAAATAGTAGGAACGATTAATTTTATTGATTTTTGAACTCAGCATGATATTTTTGTTATTATTTTTATATTTAGTTCCATCCACACATTTAAGCAATCATTTTCTTTAGGACTATGAAGTTGGTTCATATTTTCTCAGCATGATAACATGTGCTATTATCCTTATTTTTGGTGCATTGTCATATCCCTCGCGTAATTCAACATAAAATGAGTTATGAGTTAGTTACAATTCCTCACGTAACTCATCATAACTAACAGTTGTGAATGGTTATTCAGTTTAGGAACTGATCCTTAACCTCCGGAACTGATTCTTGATGAGATCGAATATGGGAGGCATTACTTCACATCTGGTTAATTTTCCATTACGAAATCGATGGAACGATTATTAACTGAATCTGTTTAACAGCATTGGGATGGAGTATGCGCAAAGAAAAGGTACCATAGTCCCACGGGCCCATATGGCAGTTGATGAAATATGAGTGGTTGCGAGCAAAACAAGGGAAGGGGGTGTTGCATTGATTAATCCAGTGGTCACCATACAGACTGGGCGCGCGCATTCGGAAAGAAGGACTCCGTAAGAAAGACTCCGTGTAACTGTCGCAGACCAGTGATGGAGATTGGATGGAAGAGCGTGAGACTGAATATCTCTGAGCGTTCGATTTGTATCTTGGATGGCTTTATTCAAAAGACATTGGCTTTAGTGTTGGTCGCTCGGAGTGGTGGGTGAAAGCAGGAAGGGGAGGCCATCTGATGCGAACCATCAGATCTCATTCATTTCTGCGGAGATCTTCTTCTGCGTATTCCTCTTCTCTGTGGTTGTTCCCTTTCTATCATTTCATCCTTTAAAATCTACGATGGCGAGCTTAATACCTGGAGAATCATCTGACGGGTAAGCCAGTTCTCTCCTGTGTGGTTTTCCTTTTTCTAAAATTACATCATTTGGGATCTACAATGGCGAGCTTAGTACCTAGAGAATCATCCGAAGGGTAAGTGAGTCCTCCTCTCTCATGGTTTCCTGACATTGTATAATCTCAGCGAACTTCTTCTCACGGTCATGAACTCTGGCTGAGATTAACAAAGCTTGTCATTATTAATTTCAGATGGGTTGTTAGACAATGTGAAGTGTTCCAAACCTTAGTGACTGATTATAAGCCATTGCTTTCTGCGGAAACGATGAAACTCTGGCCTCAGTGTCTTTGCACACAACATGCACCGTATTACGATTTTTTGTGTTCCATATTTTCTGTGAATGCAGTGACCATTCTTAAACACCGTGAAAGAACCCCTCTCTGGGCGCCTCGTCTCTTGATGAGATAATCTAATCGCCAGTGTTACTGCAGGTTGATTGGACTTCACTATTGTGTGAAGGGTTAGCTAATGGCGTGCTTTTGGGTTTATAGTTATTCATTCTTGTAGCTTCTTTTGGTAAGAGAATACGTACTTCAAGTATGTGTTCTTTGTATGTTAGCAAGAATATGATAAAATCTTGGAAAATAACTGTGGAAAGAAATGCATGTGCAAGGGCGCGGAGCAGTAGTTTACTTGGTATGCAAACATAACTAATGTGTTATATGTTTTAGAAGAAAACATGGACTTGTAGAACTAATGAATAGAACTTTAGTTGTGTTATATGTTTTAGAAGAAAACATGGACTTGTAAAACTAATGAATAGAACTTTTAGAGAGAGATATGTGTGAAAAGTAGAACAAGAATTTACTCGAACAGATGCACGAGTAGCAGTAAGTGATGCTTGCTCATGCAGATGAGTAGATGATAAAGATCATTTTTAGAGGTTGTTTAATGGATTATTGATAATGTAACTAATCTTGTTGCCAAGATTGTGTCAACAGCATTGACAGGAAAAGATGGCGGTTGGTGCCAAAGGAAAGTAATGTTTAACAATGGCAGGAAAAGGATTATTCGTCCATGCAGATGAGATCAAGCTGCAGTAATGTCCATTGCTAGAGCAATTATGCCACAAGGAATGTTGCATGTGGCGGTATGTAAATAAAAGATTACATGGAAATTATATTAGCTTTTAGCTAGTTATGTGACAACTTAATGATAATTCATTGTAAAGATTTTAATACAATGGTTAAGGGATGGAATCCCTTATAAGCCATTGAGTGAGGGGTGAAAACCCTCACGAGCGTTTAATAAAAAGATTAAATGTTTGCTGGTTTTCACCCTACAGGGTTTCCAGGGTATATCCGTGTTCAAATGGTGTAAATGATGTGATTGCCTTATGTGTCCGTTGATAATGATGGGTCCTTAATGATGATGGTTCTTTATTTGATGTGACAACCATAATGTCTTAGTACATGATTATCTAACATGGTTAAGGATATCAAGAAATGGATGCATGGATTCATGAGACAGTTTATGTTATTACAGTGATGGTAAAGGTTATGCAATGGTTATGAAACTTACTGTCTTTGATGGCAATTTACTTGATGTAATAATTAATAGTATATCTACGGTTAATGATGATTTGTGGAGTTGTGAATTGACTAATTACTTGTGGTAATTGCATAAAAACTTCTAACTCCCTATTTTTACATGCGAGGTTACCGGGGTATGTGACATGCATCCACACATTTAAGCAACCATTTCTCTTTTTTAGCATTGTGGCACTAGACTAAGAGGTGGGACCCTATATATTGTACATAATAGCCATTTTTTTAAAGGTCGTGAACATGCATTAAGAGGTGTGATAGTGTATACATTACACAAAATAACCATTTTCTCTTTTGAAGGTTGTGGAGTTGGACTAAGAGGTGGGACACTATATACATGGTAGTGTCAAGCCCTAGTTTTTTCCATCAATGAATCCACAAGTATTTCCAAGATATCATGTAAGTTAAGAACACACATATCACAAATTAATAGACTCAAGCACCCATTTTCTCTTAATACTGATTCCAAAGATCCTTGTTTCTCTTAGTGAAAATATCATATCGATTCCATGTATATGAGTTTATAGAGTTTCTAACATGGATTTGAGATTGACCTTGGGAATTGGAAAAATTTAATTTTTTTCAACGTGAAAATAATTTTAATGCTCAGAGACAAGGAAGGAACTAGACTACTTTTTTTATTCTTATGACTATTGGATTCTGTCTCTTGAAAGTTGAAATTGATTTCTAAAACTAGTTTTGATCTCACAAATTTTCATTAAATTCTTGGGAATATTAAGGAGGAAATTTATAAATTTTGTTTAGTACACTCAGAGCTCAAAATTTTGGTGACACTCATACTGGAATATCACCAACATAATTCTACTGCATATCGCCATATTTCATTTCATTAAAAATTGGGTTCACAGTCTTCTCCATACTTTTACTACATGTTATCATCTGGTATGTTCTTGAAACATATGGCCTCAAAGTAATTATTTCCCTATCTATTAATGGGTAGTGAATTTAGGTCTTCTGGTATAGACTTGGGGGACACATCTTTTAGTAAACTTTAGAAATATTGATTGGGGTAGTTACTTGTCTTCTCAGTGTACCTAATTGGCATGTTTGGAAAATAGTGACATCAACATAAACCTTTTGGTAATAGTTATTTTGTATGCAACGATCCCGATATATACTCTTTTTCACTCCTAGTAGAGTAGTGTATAGATTTTAGTCAACATATGCCGCATTACAAATGTAACAAACCTACCCCACATAAACTTCAAACGATAGCATTTTGGTTTGCTAACATTATATCTGTAACCTCAATAAGAAATGGACTGTGAGTATTTTTCTTTTCTTAAATTTGAATAGTTTCCCACAAGAAACAATGTAAAATGCAAAAAACAAAATGTGCCGAGACTCTAAAAAACCAAACCTCAATAATAAATGGAGACTTGTGAGTTTTTTTATTTTCTTAAAGTTGAATAGTTTCCCACAGGAAACGGATGTAAAATGCAAAAAAAAAAATGTGTCGAGACTCTAAAAAACCAAAGAAGACATAGGAACCTACTTAGTATTCAATAGAGAAGAAATAACTATGTCCATTTCACCCTTAGTGGGATCACTCATGCACAAGGGCTCAAACTGCACCAGCAGATGATTAGACTCATCAAGCCAAGTTTTGTAAAGTTGCAAGTATATGTGTGATAGAGTGTTATTAGGGCTGTCACATGAGAATTCATTAATTATACCTACAAATATTATTAAGGGGATTTCCATGTCACACCCACTATAATACCAAGTGAATGTGTTCAACACAACTCTCTAATATTTAATGCAGATTAACTATTTTCAAAGCACTAATATGGAATTACAAAATATGCCACATTAGCATATGAACAAGTATTACTAATGTTACTACTAGTAATGAGAGTTACAGAAGATGGTTTCACATCAATCTATGGACTTGCAACCCAAAGTCATCTAAGCTAAGGTTCTAACTAGGAAGCATTGCTTGGTTGTAATAAATCAGGTTTACAATCCTTACCATCTGAAATTATTGTATTGTCATATGTTAATTTTTAGGTCAATTGTAATTATTTAGTTCTTTCTTATGTTGGGGAAAATATTTAATGATTTTACTGCGCATTGAGATGGTAATTAATGTGCCACTAGATTGTAGGATCTCTCTCAATAAGAGAACAAATAGGTTTGTCATCCACTTGAACATTTCTTGTTTAATTCATCTTTGACATCATATTAGAAATAAGAAATGTCACTGCCATTTCCATTTGCGAAATTCATGGCTGACTGGTTGGATTGTGAAGCTTGTTTATGTTCATTAAAGACCAATAATTCTCTGTGTTTTGGAAGCCTTCCCTCACTGGTAGACTAGAACAATGCATCAAAGTGAGTCGGCCCATAGCTCTTGAAAACACTGAAACAACAGAGGGAGGGCCAATGGTAGACCATAACAATGCTTTGAAACAAATGAGCGTGCTATTTTTGAAAATAATTGAAATAGAGGGAGGATGATGGAGGTGATAATAAAGTGTGCATCTACTAAACATACTTCACTTATATCAATCTTTGAGTTGAGACTTGAGAGGTTTTCTGGTTGGCATCGTCTGGATGAGCTACACATAGAAACAATAACAAATTTGGAAGAGTAGATTTTGTTCACCAAAACATGTAATGATTTGGATAAGTAGTCGATCATAAAAGGACTAACTCATAAATCCTTAAAACCAGGCCTTTTAAAATGACCATATCAAATCATCAAAATTTAATAGGCATGAATGAAATAAAGAACATTCTATTGTATATTTGAATTCATCCAATTATAATATTCTATGGTTTCTCTCAGGATGAAAGAAGTCACAGATCATTCTCAACAAATGTCTCTATCAGTTTTTTGTTCAAAAGGTAAATTAATTATGGATGAATGGAGTGAGTGGGGTATAGGAATTAGCCAAATTAGCTTTTAATTTATTTCAGATACCTTTTTAGTGGTCATTTTGGTTCTCTCTAGGACTGGAACTGGAAGATCAAAGTGTTTTTTTTGTTTGTGGTGTGTGTGAAAAGGGTATAAGGTTGGGGTTTTAGGTTTTGAGGCCTTGTACTGCAAGTTCTAGAAGATTGGGCACTATATAGATCTTTGAGATAATTTATATTACTACAAAACTAAATATTTTGCGGTGTATAGAGAGCTTAATTTTTGCATCTAGAATTCAGGGATTGAGATGAGTGCACTGCAATATTGTGTGGTAGGCTCATAAGGTGAAGGAAAAAGAAAGACTCGTCTAATGAGGGATTCTGGCATCTGTTATCTCAAGATACAACAAGAAGTCCCCACTCTCTGATTTAAGTAAGCCTCTCAGCAGGCCAATCGACGTAGTTTATGGAGATGCAGATCAGTGCAAGGATTTCATTCAATCTAAGAAAAGTAGAAGCAGAAGAAGCCTATATAGGTCTAGTAGAGAATATTGGAATGAGAAGGCTTGGGAAAGGAAAAGAGATCAATCTCTATCACATAAATTGTCTTGCAATTATAATTCTTTCAGTTATTTCTAGTCCTCTAAGATAACTTCTGACTCAACCAGCAAAGAGGCCAAGGCTAATTCTCCTTATTAAACTTTAAGACATACTTCTAGTACTACCCAAGTTAGGAAGCTTTCAAAGATGGACTTAGGTGACTTGAATGGGTATCTATATCTAGGATTTAGTTACAATTATGAAGAAATTTCTAAGAACTCAATATCTTGCTAACCTTGGAGTTATGTTAGCAATCGGCCAATAATTTCAATATGACCATCATAAGAAATCATGTCTTGTGTCTACTCTTGATAACAGGGATTCTATAAACAATGAGGGCTTTGGACAATCTCCTATTACCAATTGGAAAATCTCTAGCCGAGGAGACCATCCCCAACAAGTTAAGGAACGATTGAAATTTTGGACTCAAGTTGTCGCCTATATTGTTCATCTCTAAAGATGATACTCAAAAAATGAAAGAAAAATCTATATCTAAGGCTTAATATGTGAGATCTTATGTCATATTTTGTTGGAGAGTGATGAAGTATGGAGAATTCTTTTTCATAGATATATCTATGGTGTTGCTAGAAAACTATATGACCTTTACATTTGCAATGCTTTATTCTTATTCCTGTATGGGGAATCCTCTCTTACTCCCACCCTCTGTTACAATATCAATTGACTTGTAAATGTGTTCCTATAATTTTCGTGGACAAAAATTTTAACACTTCAAATAAATCAAATATTTAGTGATCTGATGATTATTCCCAAGAAAGTTAATTGTTTTGAATCTTGCACATTATTCCAACTCAGCGATAATGATAGAATAGCTAATTTTTTTCCTATTTAAGAAATTCCTACAATTCATATTTCAATTAACTCTTCTTTTGGACGTTGTGCAAATGAATTTCATGGGGAAACGCCTCAATACCTATCTAATTCTTCTGAGTTTAAGATGTTCAATTAATTTTGGGATAGTTGATGTGAAATTTCAACCACCTACTTCCTATCCATTTCATCTTGAAAACCCTCCTAAAGCTCCATCATCACCTCATGTGGAAACACTGATATGTTATGAATAGGTACAAGCTCTAGTATGAACAACATGCTATGTACAAAGTTGGTGGATACAATGTGTTATCCTTATACAATACTTATGAGTACAATGGTCCCAACTCATGTTCCTTCATTATAACTATTCTGGAGCTTGTTGAATATGTAAAGATCTATAAGCTTACTTGTATTCATAGATTACTATATTCCACTGTACTAGTTCAACTTAGCTTATAGTGATAATTTGGTTCAATTCCAATAACTCTAGTAACTTTGTTTTAAAGTGTAATGTATATCAAACCATGTAACGAATTATCATTATAGAAACTACTAATCTCCTTATATAATGTTAATAAATCACACATTATCTAGTTGTATTAGTGTAACTACTTACTTTGTTGATTGGACCAGTATGAATACATTATGTTAGTTTAACCAAAGGTGATAGTTCAAGAATTAAATATATGCAGTAAAGAACTTGGTGTTACAACTTATCACAACCATGTAGCATTCAGACGTGATAGTATGCCTATTTATATCTGCTCATAGACTAGTGATTACAGTTGTTAAGAGTAAAGGACATAATACTAGTTTAGTTATTGTGTATTATATGTGAGGACCAATTCTATACTATACTATATATATATATATATATATATATATATATATATATATATATATATATTTCTTTTTCTTTTTTTTTAGAAACAATTCACAATAAAATACAACCAGAAGAAAAAAACATTGGGAATTCAAATTTATTCAGCAAACTTTCTAACACATTCCTAAATTTCATTTCACTGAACATGTCATAAAATGGACATTATTTAACTAATTCCATAAAGAAATCATACAAAATCATATTGCAACACACATGTACCATTCACCAGAAGATGAGACTCCACTTGATTTGCCGTTACTTGTCTTCCCTTGTTGCCAATCACCTCCGAGAGTGAATGATGTCATACTTCATCTAAATGCAATGACCCACCGGTTAACCTCCTAGCCTACTCCTTGGGTACTCTTCTTCCACACAAACCCCCGAGCTGCAATGGGGTTGTACAATGGAGGAATACAATAGCTAGTAGAGGAGAGCACTCCTTGGCTCAAGAGTCCCCTCTCTAAAATCCTCAACCTCACCAAACTCACTATAGTTTCATAATCATTGCTCTGACATAGTCTCATCCATCCAACAATAGGTTCCCCCCCAAAAAGGGGTCCCTTTATGCATGGCTTGCCCCTTCTTTTATAGGGGTCCTCATAGGTGACACTTGGCATGCCATGCATAATTAATTATTTTTTTATAATTCAATAGTTTTATTATTCACCACCCATGTGTCACTCTCTCATCAAGGGTCTCCAAAATTATTTACTTAAATTTTAATTTAAAACTAATATTTTCCTCACCTCAACAAAATTCCTACTTCTTCTCCTAGTTGCCTCTTGATCCCCCTTTTTATTCCTTAATTTGTGTTCATTATTAAAGTCAATTAATGAGTCAACATTTGATCCCCTATTTACTCCCTAATTTAACTCAAGTTATCTCTTAGATGGATATTCTTATGTTGGTTGTTGCCACATGGAGGTTCTCTACATTTCTCTAAAATTTAATTTATTAATCTTATTTTTATTCACCTTCCTCTTCTCTTAATTAGGTTTAACTAGTTTAGGATTAATATTTATCCTTACATTTATGTCCCTCTTTCCCCTTTTTACCTAATTAATCTACATAATCTACCTATTATTTTCGAACATGGGGAGGGTAGAGTTTTTAAGATAAAATATTTTATTTCTTCCCATGATCCTCTTAACCCAAGTTTTATTCTTGATTTAATTACCTCGGTTTCTAACATCATTTACCCTTGATGTAAATTTACCTAGTTTTTATTTCTTGTTTATATTTATTAATTTATTTATTTTTAATGATTCCAAGGGTGCCAAGTTTGATTGTGCCCTTCAATAACTTCCCTTGAAGTTCCAAGGGTGCCATGCCTAATAGTTTATTTGTGATGCGAAGGGTGCCAAGTTGGTCGTGCCCTTCAAGAATTTCCCTTGAAGTTCCAAGGGTGCCACACCACTTTCCCTTCAAGCATTCAGTGACTACAAGGGGAAAGTATAGGTGAAACATCATAGACCACTATCATCTCTTATGTTGCCTGCTATAGTGAGACTAATGGTGTCGAGGATTAAGGAATCTGCCTTGATGCGCACCCCCCGGTAAAATCCTCATCAGCGACCCAACTTTGGGACCTGCCCTCATGGCATCATGATCTTCAAGGCAAAGGTGTTTCAACCGTTGCAGCCCAAGTCATGGTGGGAGTGCTAGTGGGTGAGATCAAGGACACTGTCCCACTGCTCCCATGTAGTTCCATCCACTTGTACAACCCCATCACCCATATGTGAGTCATTCAGCCAAGCAACTAATCTGTGCTTGCAACCACTACCATATCATCAGAATATAGATAAACATATATAGTAAGTTTCAAAATTGACTTAGAATTTCAAAGATCAATTAATATAAATTTTCATCAAACTAGGTGTTGTCAACTCGTCATATGTGAGTGCCTCTGGTGGTTTCCTACCATACTCAATAATCATCAGTAACAAGGTTTCTCAGTGTTAGCCATTGTCATAATAACATCATCGCCATCACCTAGTCATTCGCATCATTGTTCATTGTGAACTAGAACTAATGCAAGTAGGTAACATAGGGGACACATCCATCATGGCTATCATCATCATAACATCAATGAAAACATACCTATCCATCAAAGCTATCATCATCATGATATCAATAGAGAGCATACATATCCTTTAGTGCTATCATCATCATAAATTCAATAGAGAACAAACATAACCATTTATACCACAATCATCATAATATTAATAAAGAACGTGCATAACCATTAATGTTACAATCATCATAATACCAATAGAGAACATACCTAACCCTTAATACTCTCATCATCATAATGTCAATGGAGAACATACATAAACATCACAACCACTAATACCACAATCACTAATAATAGAGTCATGTGTCCAGATCCTTAACCTTAGGTCCTCAAAGAATAAAGTATCTAAGATAATGTCATATTAGGGTCAGGAAGCTAGAGTGGGCACTACATACACCCCCTCTTAACAATGGACTTTGTCCTAAAGTCCTTAGAGCATAAAGGAAAAACAACAACACATATCCTAGGAACCCTTCCTGAACTCTTGCTAACCTTCTAGTGGGCAGGTTATAATTTTCTCAAGGTATCTATACCATGAATTCCATTATAAAGTAAAGGACTATATCTAGGGAACATTCCAGCCCAATTTTTTTTTTTTTTTAATGGACTAAGCAACAACAAGACAAGGGGCAGGATAATCACAATCAATATTCATCTCATGGTACAATTAATATATGATGCTTTCAACCAAGTAAAGTCGTCCACACACTGTACTCTTGTAGCTTCCAATTATAGTCGTTCATTTCAAACTATGTCTACATGACCCTATAAGTGACAATGTCAGGTACACAAAGTGATTTGTATGATCATCATTGCATATGGTAGAGTTCACTGTCATAGATGTTGCAATAATATTGTCGTAGAAGAAAAGATCGTATAAATTATCCATACGTTTGATATTTTCAAAAGTCTTAAATTCTAAGTTATCCCTTCTGATAATTCTGCAATATTTTCCCCAATATCTCAATAAGTGTCATTTTGGACCCTTGTCAGTATGTTCCCTAAAATGATATTTGTAGCATTGCATTTAGGCCATAGGCGGAAAAATGTCGAAGGAGGTGGACAAGTAAGAATAAGAAATTCAAATGGCGAACTTAAGCTCACGAGCTAGCAAAAAAAAATGGACTTTGACGTCAAAAGTGCTAAAAACTAAAACATTCTTATTAGTAGCTGTAAATAAATAAATAATTAGATAAATTACAAAGCAAGTGATTGTGCATCAAGATGTAGTGTTCAATGAATAGTTCCTAGGAGTTCATCCAATCAAGAAACTCTTTGAAACATCACCACATTACTTAATTATAGATAATATCCTAGTAAGTAATGATGTTAGTGTCTCAACTAGTTAGAGATGATGTGGCACATGACCTAACAATGGAAGAATCTAAACATGCAGTCGATAATATATCGAGCATTGAATTGGGCATAAAGAAGAATACTCTAAATAAGGAATTTATGCCAATCAAACAAAAACATACTTCCAAATCCAAGGAAGTTGTCTTCTATTTGCAAATGTGGGAAAATTTTGTTTTAGCTACATAAAAACTATCAAGAGGAATAAAATTGGTTATAACACGCACCACACCTCACCTATCAAGAAAGAGATAGTGACATCCCTGCTATCACTCAAGTTCATATCCAAAGAAAGATCCCAACATTTTTCAAAGAAAACCCAAGGATACTATTAAGTGATCACAACTTATGACTAGTGACCACTCCACTTCACTTACTCATGCATAAATAATTAAATAAATTATCAAATTATCATAGCAACCTATTGA
Source organism: Pinus tabuliformis (assembly GCA_031772625.1). Taxonomy (NCBI): domain Eukaryota; kingdom Viridiplantae; phylum Streptophyta; class Pinopsida; order Pinales; family Pinaceae; genus Pinus; species Pinus tabuliformis. The sequence goes on along the minus strand of CM062804.1, from coordinate 320,313,211 downwards.
AAATATGATATCCAAATTATAATATATATTTATATCAATAATTATATTTATGAAAACTATATTTTAATTCAAATTATTATTAACAATTTCAAAACAAATTAATTTAATAATATTTTAAAACGCACTCCTAATTTTTCATGTAAAAAAAAAAACATCCTTTTGCAATCAATATTTAATTATTGACTTCTCTTTAATACATATCAATATATAAAAATTCTATACAATTGATGTAAATATTAAATTTAACCAAGATATTACTACATAAAACATAATTTCCATATGTCAATTTATAAGGTGGCACTTTTAACTCATTATTAATTTTTAAAAGAATGGCTTGATTATTGTTAGAGCATTAAAATGCTTCACATCCAACCACTCATGAAGCCTAAACCAACAAAATTAGCGTATGAAGAAGTCAATATTAAGTTTTTGGTACTATACGATGAAAAAGACAACTTATTGAAATGAGATGGAACTAGTTTCATAAGTCAAACTTATTTGTATGTTTTATTTTATTGTTATTATTTTCTGGTGATTGTTAATCATTAAATTGTTATAAATATATTAAGCACTCAGACGTCCTTAGCTGTCATAAAACACAATTGTATTAGAAGAGAAAGCTACTGCTTGCAGTAAGATGGTAAATTATTTTTAATTTTGCATTTACCCTAAGTGTATAATGTTTATATTCGAATAGATTGTAAGTGTCCTGATCAAGTTCCTCCAGATACTCAAATACCAAGGTTCAAAACTAATGTCATTTTTCTAGCCCTGGAATCTAGTGCAATTTCAGCTGAATTTATGATTTGGTATATCGTTTCATCTATCTTTAAATTTTGTTCATGATTACACATTGTTGTGCGAAGTTTTTGGGGTTATTTGAATGCACCCAAAACATTAAAAAGAATTTCAACACGTCACATTTCTAAAAACCATTGAAATTTTGTTTCTTGGATTCTATAGACCATGCCTCCAGAATTTTTTTTTTTGTCAAACAATTGTTAGTTAAATTGTGCCTAACAATTGTGATTTTTTTTTTTGAATATTGTTTTACTGTATATTTAGATTAAATCTTTTACAACATTGAAATATATAAAAATACATCACAACCCAAAACTCAAATATATGATTTCAACAATATTTTAAATTATTTATAATAAAAAAATTCGAGTGAAATATGAGATTTCAAAATTTTTTATTAAATTCTAGAAATTTCCTCCAAGGGGACAGCGGAGGATCTTTGTCGCAGTTCAAGAAGTCTAGTAATGTTTTAAGTGAAGGGCAATTAAATGCTAAAGATTTCAAGGAAATCAGAAAAAACAAAGCAGAGTTGTCTAAATCACATGTTTGGTAAAAAAAAATTTAGAAATTCAGTCAAAATATGAATGAAGAACTTGCAAATGGAGCTATCGATCCATATTTCAAGAAATGCAGTAAAGATTTAGTGCGAGACCTTGGAAATGAGAATATTATCAAAGATATTAAGAAATGCAGTAGAGTTTTGGTTAAAGACCATGAAAATAATGAAAGTTTTGAAAAATGCGTTAGAGACTTAGTTAAAGTCCATGGAAATAAACCTGTTGGTGAAAATTTTGAGAAACGCAGTAAAGATTTAGTTAAAGACCATGGAAATGGGCTTGTTAGTGAACTTTTTGCCAAAGAAAATTTACAAGAGATGGTTCACTTAGCTTTGCATGAAATAAAACACAAAAAAAGAGAGGAAGAAACCCAGACAGAGAACATCATTTAGAACAAGCATCTGGGAAGCCAAGTAAGAAAATATATATATATTTGCCAGTCCTAGATCCTGAGGTAAAGGAGCTTGAAAGAGAAAAATAGACAATGGTAGAAGTTAGATCTGGAAGATCCATTTGAAAATGTCTAAGGACCAAGAAATGGGTTATGAGAAAACTCTGGAAGATAGATGCCAAATTTTAATACTCATATTAATGTGCCATACAGAGAAAACATTTCATGTTAGCTTAACTGAAACATATAAGATATATAACTGAAGTAGGGACACCAGAAAAATTCAACCAAGAAAGTAATTGGAGTAAATAGAAATTGGCAATCACTCATCCCTTACCCAAGACAACTTCAAAATTGAATTTGGGTAGATATAAAATGATATAAAGGTGTACAACTACCCAAGCATGTTGGAAACCATATAAAAGTGAAGCGTCTAAAGCATCTTATATGCCATTGTAACTTACAAAATGCAAAATATATTTTAGGGTGTCATAAGCATAGTGTTGTTCGAGTAGATGTGTTGCAGTTAAGCAAATGACGCAGGTGCTAAAGTTTCTACCAAAAGCCATTAAACAAAATGAGGACAGATTCATTTTTATTTACATTCTACAACATTCAAGAAACCAAGATTCGTTTTTATTTACATTCTACAACATTCAAGAAACCAAGATTAGATTGAGTCCCTGAAAAATTGAGAGAAGGCTGCCAAGAGTGAAGAGGCAAAATAAATTTGGGAACGAGTTAGTTCAACAATTGCTAACTAGCTATGCAAAATGAACTGTGGTTCTGGAAAATTTGTTTTTACAGTCCTTGGAGTTTCCATGTGTCTAACTTTCTTTGTCATGAATCGCTACCTAGAATAGGTTTGATTTTGATTGTAATCTTCATAATTACTTCACTTTCACAAGTTTGCGTTGACATCTCTGTGGATCTGTGCATTGGGCCTTTAAGAGCAACCGAGGCATATGCTTTGCTGAATATTTATGTGTTTGGGAACGTGTGGAAAAGGGATTTAAGGCCCACATATCTAGCAACCGATTTAAAATCTGCTTCGATTGTAATGGATCTGCATTCATAGAGAGGACGCGATGAGATCACAGTTTTGGGCTATCGTCCAAACTTACTTTGCAATCAGATCACATTCCCTATACATGCTTTTTCACGATGGGAATTTGGATCAAGGTAGTAAGGTAGTTGCGGCCTGCCAAAATTTTGGTGATGGGTGAAGACCAAGGGGTTATGATTCAGTGAACTGTGAGGGGGCTTGGCTAGAAGAAAGATTGGGTAATACAAAGTTGGATTTCTTTGATCTGGGGTCATATGCTCAACTCACCGCGTTAATTATAAACCTGAAAGACCAGAAGCTTCCAAATCTAGACAAAAGACAGGTAGAGTCATAAGCATACTTGATCTCCCTTAAATTTTTATTTTTTTTACGGGAAGACTTCCATAGTCTATATTTGGGGCTCAAATCTCATGGAGAAACCTTAGAACGAAAACCCAGATCTAGAGGAAATGTTGCGGAAGGAATTACACCCAACGGCACTACATACAATGTTTTGATTAATGGCGTTTGCAATGCAAACAGAATGGGGTGTTTAGAGTTGTGCTTCGGTATACAATGCACAAGCAAATAAACAGTGAATTGATGCAGATTGCAGCAAATCAATGTACTCCTTAAACCCTGGTGCTACTCTGAAACATAGAAGTAAGGATCTAAAAATTTCAGAGAGCATACCAAATAAATCATGCTTTTAACAGCATCAGCCAACCATTAAATTTGCCAATTGCAACCACTGATAACAACCGACGGGAAACGGTAAAATGCAGACTAAAGCAAATCAATGCACTCTTTAAACTCTGGCGATATTATGAAACACAAAAGGAAGGATCTAGAAGTTCTTGATGAGGGCATACCAAACAGAACATGTTTTAAACAATATCGGTCAACTATAAAATTTTCCTGTTGCAACCAGCGAATCATGAGGGAAACAATAAAAGTAAAAAAATAAACAGTAGCCACCCACTAGCCCCATACTATCAGAAATCATTTGTAAAGCCTTGCAGACCAATCCCGGTGCATGTAATCCAAAGAATGCTTAGTATTCAACCTATCCAAATGCATGTTTATCAGTAAAAAATATGAAACATTTTTGGGTTCTGAAAACAATTTTCAAGATGACAACATTCATGGAAGCCCCCACAAATAATTTCAGCTCTACAACAAATATGAAAAAGATTTCGACAACCCACAAACCCCCACACAACCTTGTAAAAACCTAAACCGAACACCCCAGTGCCTTTTAGCGTCAAGCCTTGGTCAATACCCAGCACAAACAAAATACAAGCATGCGATGGGAAGCTTATAGATGCTAGCCCGCTGCTTTCAGGGGCCTATTCCACAAGCCCAGAAATCCACTCAGAACAAATGTCCGATATGCATTGAGGATGTTTCAATTTGAAGCCACCTCAGAATACTAGTAAATCAGAAGACCGAGATGCAATCAGACGCAGAATTAAAAGAAAAAATTAGATATGGAGGGCAGCTAACTCCGTGCCTAGAAATTGTGAGACCAATGTATCCACTAAAAGTTGTGAATGCCGCAAAAGCAAATCTTTGTGTGAAGCTTCTTTTTTCTTTTATTTGAACCGTGTTTCAATTAGCTTGAAATTTAATTTATGTTCCTGGAGAAGCTTTAAAACGTGATTGCAGCTCGATTTATATATTTGGCTCCGTTCATTGTTTTTATGCCGAACAAAAGAGTTGGAGAGCAGTTAAATTAGCCATCGTATACCTGTCAGCCGTTTTGGAGCTTTCCTGGCGTTGTTTTTATGTAGAACAAAAGAGTTGCAATATTATTATTATTTTTTTCGAAAGAAAATTGATCTGCCATAGTAATTTATTTTAGTCATGCATGCATGGGCCCATAGGTCTCAAGGGTTCAACATAGCTCTGATACCAAGTGTGAGGTCCAATTATATATATATATATATATATCTATATATATATATATATATATATATATATATATATATATATATATATATATATTATTTTTGTAATAAACAATTCACAATAAAATACAACCAGAAGAGAAAAACATTTGGAATTCAAATTTATTCAGCAACTGTCTAACACATTCCTAAATTTCAGTTCACTAAACATATCATAAAATGGACATATATTTAACTAATGCCATAAAGAAATCATACAAAATCATATTGCAACACACATGTACCGTTCACCAGAAGACGAGACTCCACTTGATTTGTCTTTACTTGTCTTCCCTTGTTGTCGGTCACCTCCAAGAGTGAATGACGTCGTACTTGATCCGAATGTGATGACCCACCAGTTAACCTCCCAACCTACTCCTTGGGTACTCTTCTTCCCCACAAACCCCTAAGCTGCAATGGGGTTGTACAATGGAGGAATGCAATAGCCGGTAGAGGAGAACACTCCTTGGCTCAAGAGTCCCCTCTCTAAAATCCTCTACCTCACCAAACTCACTATAGTTTCGTAATCACTACTCTGACATAGTCTCATCCATCCAACAATAGGTTCCCCCCCAAAAAAGGGTCCCTTCACCCATGGCTTGCCCCTTATTTTATAGGGGTCCTCATAGGTGACACTTGGCATGCCATGCATAATTAATTATTTTTTTATAATTCAATAGTTTGATTATTCACCCACCCATGTGTCATTCTCTCATCAAGGGTCTCCAAAATTATTTACTTAAATTTTAATTTAAAACTAATATTTTCCTCACCTCAACAAGATTACTGCTTCTTCTCCTAGTTGCCTCTTGATCCCCCTTTTTATTCCTTAATTTGTGCTCATTACTAAATTCAATTAATGAGTCAAGATTTGATCCCCTATTTACTCCCTAATTTAACTCAAGTTATCTCTTAGATGGATATTCTTATGTTGGTTGTTTCCGCATGGAGGTTCTCTACATTTCTCTAAAATTTAATTTATTAATCGTATTTTTATTCACCTTCCTCTTCTCTTAATTAGGTTTAAATAGTTTAGGATTAATCTTTATCCTTACATTATGTCCCTTTTCCCCTTTTTACCTAATTAAACTACATAATCTACCTAATATTTTCCAACATGGGGAGGGTAGAGTTTTTAATATAAAATATTTTATTTCTTCCCATGATCCTCTTAACCCAAGTTTTATTCTTGATTTAATTACCTCGGTTTCTAACATCATTTACCCTTGATGTCAATTTACCTAGTTTTTATTTCTTGTTTATATTTAATAATTTATTTATTTTTAATGGTTCCAAGGGTGCCAAGTTTGGTCGTGCCCTTCAAGAACTTCCCTTGAAGTTCCAAGGGTGCCACGCCTAATAGTTTATTTGTGATACCAAGGGTGCCAAGTTGGTCGTGCCCTTCAAGAATTTCCCTTGAAGTTCCAAGGGTACCACACCACTTTCCCTTCAAGCATTCAGTGACTACGAGGGGAATGTATAGGTGCAACGTCATAGACTGCTATCATCTCTTATGTTGCCTGCTATAGTGAGAATAATGGTGTCGCGGATCAAGGAATCCACCTTGATGCGCACCCCCCGATAAAATCCTTATGAGTGACCAAACTTTGGGACCTACCCTCATGGCATTGTGATCTTCAAGGTGAAGGTGTTTCAATCTTTCCAGCCCAAGTCACGGTGGGAGTGCTAGTGGGTGAGATCAGGGACACTGTCCCACGGGTCCCTATAATACTAGTGATTACCCCATTACTATTGTAGTTATACCCCTTATTTATATTGTTGTGCCCCTATTACCCCCATATTGTTATTTCTGTGCCCCATAGAATCCCTCTATTTTTATTTTTGTGGCTTTATATTATTATTGTTAGGTCGGCTGGATTATATTGTGACTCCCTAGACTCCTATATATAGAAAGGAGGTTTTGTCATTTGTATCATCCAAGAATTGTTCATTTATGTAATGTAAAGGAGGTTGCCCCCTCGAAGAGGCTGAATTCTAAGGCGTGGATCTCTCTTTTCTATCTTTTTGTGAGCTGGTTTCATAACATTTGGTATCAGAGCTTTGGATTCTAGGGTTTCGCTGCTCCAAACAGGTCATCGTGGCATTTTCGCTATAACTTTTTTTCTGTGACATTTCAGAAGTCGCAAAAAAAACCCATTTGAGAAGAATTGGCGCTAAACCTTGGGTCCGAATTTCAGAGCTTTTATCGCGATATTTTCGGAGATATGACCTGAGGAAGTTGGTCTTTTTTCAGACTCCTGAATTACATTCAAAACAGGTGACCTGGGGAAAATCGTCATAACTCTCTCTCTGAGGATCGGATTGAAATTTCGTAAAAAGGTACAGAAAGAGGACGGACTGTAGTTTCTTGTGTGTGTGTTTCAGATTCAAAGGTTGAAACAGTGACTCGTGGCACGTCGTACAAGTTCGCTCTACTGAACCAGTCTAAAAGCAAGTCACTGTGGGAGATTTCACATAACTCTTCCTTGGAGAATCCAATTTGGCTCAGACTTGTGGCATTGGAAAGAGGACGCAGAAGGCTACTACAGGTAGCAATTTCAGAATTGGATGATCCGAAATTACAGAGATACATCAGATTCAATAGCAGGCTTCTATAAAGTGAAAAAAGGTGTGTAGTTTTTTTTTTAATTTTTGTGTAAGCTTGGTTTAACGGAATTCAAAGGGCATAGTAAAACATTATTATCGGTAACTGATGCCCCGAGGAAAGAAAATGCAAACACCTAGTAAGGAACCTGAAAGCTCTAGCATGACTCATGAAGAAGAGGAAGAAATGCTACATGATATATCAAAATTACAAGAACAAGTGCAACAAATGTCACGCTCACAAAAGCTAACAGAAGCTAAGATAAGTGGCGTGGAATCTAAGGTAAATGGCATGGAATCTAAGATAAAGGGAATGGAAGCTAAGATGGATGGCATGGAAGCTAAGATTGACGCTAAATTTGATGGCATGGATGATAAGATGGATGAATTGAAGAAGTTGCTACAAGAAAGGGTCACTAATGGTGAAAAGGTAGTAAAGGAAACTCATGATGAGAACAAAAGAAATGTTAATCATGATTCCATAGACTCTAATGTTGGATCGAAAACTCACCATGTTCCAAAAATCGATATGAGGAAGTTTGATGGCAAGGATCCCGCCACATGGATATTACAGATGGAGCAATTCTTCGATCTCAATAATGTGCAAAACACACAAAAGGTACGTATGGCAACTTTATATTTGGAACCAAATCAGTTTGTATGGTATCAATGGCTTTGTTCTCGTAAACAATTTATCACTTGGGCAATTTTTACGGAAGAATTGATAGCACATTATGAGGATACAAAAAGCAACACTTTTTTTAGCCAATTGATAAGTCTCAAACAAAAGGGTTCAATAATGGAGCACATTGAGGAGTTCCAAAAATTGAACATAAGGGTAAAAGATATTCCAGAGGAGCATAGGATTGATGTGTTCATAGGGTCTTTAAAGGATAATATCCAACATGATGTGCGCCTTTGGGAACCTGATTCATTAGAGAAGGCATTCAGGTTAGCAAGAAAAATGGAAAGCAAAATTATGGCAACTAGGAAGCATACCGTTCACAACTATAAAGACGGAAGTGTTGTTGCCCATAGTCTTCCACAACCTACAAGGTTGACACCACAACAATTGGAAGAAAAAAGAGCAAAAGGGCTTTGTTACAATTGTGATAGCAAATACACAAAAGGTCATAAGTGTGCTGAGAAGAAATTATTCTACATAGATTGTGAAGAGGAAGAAGAAAAGGAGCAAGAAAGGTCAAAAGAAGAGGATATATTCCAGGAACAAAGCCTAGATGAAGAACAAATAAATCCGACCATATCTTGTAATGCATTGGCAGGAATTACCACTCCTCAAACCATCAAGATAGAAGGACAAATCAAGAAGAAAAAGGTAATAGTGTTGATTGATTCAGGAAGCACCCACAATTTTATTCATTGTAGGGTAGCAAAAGAATTGAATTGCTTCCTATATCCAGCACCAGAGTGTCAAGTGATGATTGCAAATGGAGGAACAATAAATTGTTCTGGAAAGTGCCATAATATCAAGCTATCCATGGGAGAATATGTATTGACTAGCCCAATGCTTTCCATTCCAATGGGAGGTGCTGATGTTGTACTAGGAGTCCAATGGCTACAATCCTTGGGTACAATAGCTTTTAATTTTCAAGAACTTTTCATGAAATTTTCTGTGGAAGGAAAGGAAGTTGAATTAAGGGGTATTGCAGGGAAACCAGGAAAGATAATCAGCTCTAATGGCATGACAAAGCTTCTAAAAAAGGAGCAAAGAGGTGTAATTGCACAATTATGTTCGCTAGATGTTTCCACATTGGAATCATCTATTTCTCCAGATCTCCAAAAAGTCCTGGACAATCATTCCAAGGTATTTGAGACTCCCAAAGGTCTCCCACCTATGCGTGATCATGATCATGCTATTCATCTGATTCCAGGAAGTGTTCCTCCAAACATCAGGCCGTACAGATATCCCTATGTCCAAAAAAGTGAAATTGAACGTATGGTTGCAGAAATGCTAGAGGCTGGTATAATTCAACCGAGTCAAAGTTCTTTCTCAGCTCCAGTAGTATTGGTGCACAAGAAGGATGGATCATGGCGCATGTGTCCGGATTATAGGGAGCTCAACAAGCTCACTATTAAAGATAAGTTCCCCATTCCTGTTATTGATGAATTACTGGATGAATTGCATGGATCAATTTACTTCACCAAGTTGGATCTTCGTTCGGGATATCATCAAATCAGAATGAAGATTGAAGACATTCCGAAAACGGCATTTAGAACTCATGAGGGTCATTATGAATTTTTGGTCATGCCTTTTGGCCTTACCAATGCACCTTCAACATTTCAAGGTTTGATGAATTCAATTTTCAAACCATTCCTTAGAAAATTTGTGTTAGTATTTTTTGATGATATACTAATCTACAGCAAGTCTTGGAAGGATCATGTTGAACATGTTGACAGGGTGCTACAACTATTGGAGGAGAAACAATTATATGCAAAAAGATCCAAATGTTTCTTTGGAGTCCAGGAGGTGGAATATTTGGGTCATATTGTATCTCATGAAGGAGTTAAGGTAGACCCTAGCAAAATTAAAGCCATTAAGGAATGGAAAATCCCCACATCCATAAAGCATCTGCGAGGATTTCTTGGGTTGACAGGGTATTATCGCAAGTTTGTTAAGAATTATGGGAGAATAGCAGCACCTCTAACAACATTATTGAAGAAAGATTCATTTTCATGGACTCCGGAAGCAACAAAGGCCTTTGAACATCTTAAAGAGGCAATGTGCCAAGCACCGGTCTTAGCTACACCGGACTTCACAAAAACCTTTATTGTGGAATGTGATGCTTCAGGAAATGGAATTGGTGCTGTTCTAATGCAAGATGAAAGACCCATTGCTTTTGAAAGTCGTCCAATCAAGGGAAAGTTTTTAAGCAAAGCTATTTATGAGAAGGAAATGTTGGCAATACTCCATGCACTTAAGAAATGGCGACCCTACCTAATGGGAAGACACTTCAAGGTAAAAACGGATCATGATAGCCTTAAATACTTTTTAGAACAAAGATTATCCTCTGAAGAGCAACAAAAGTGGGTCACAAAGATGTTGGGTTATGACTTTGAAATCATCTACAAAAAAGGGAAGCAAAATGTGGTGGCAGATGCACTCTCAAGAAAGGATGAGGATGTGGAAGCATTGTTGTGTGCCATTTCTATTATCCAACCAGATTGGATAAACGAAGCAAGGGAGGAATGGAAGAATGACGAAGAAGTGTGGGCACTTATTCGAAAGTTACAACAAGATTCCAGTACTTCTGATACATTTAGCTGGAAAAATGATTCGTTATGGTACAAAGATCGCTTATACCTCTGTAAGAATTCCCAGCTAAAACAAAAGATTCTTATGGAATTGCACACTTCTCCCTTAGGAGGGCACTCAGGATTTTTAAAAACTTACCACAGGGTTAAGAAGGAATTTTTTTGGGATGGCCTTAAATCAGATATTCAAAAGTTTGTGGCAGAATGTTTGGTTTGCCAGCAAAATAAAGTTGAAACAATTAAGACACCGGGTCTATTACAACCTTTATCCATTCCAAGCCAACGTTGGGAGGAGGTTTCAATGGATTTTATCACAGGTTTACCCAAGTCTGAGGGAAAGAGTGTCATCATGGTGGTAGTTGACAGACTTACCAAGTATGCACACTTTTGTGCATTATCACATCCATTTAAAGCCAGTACAGTTTCTACTGCATTTATGGAAACAGTTCAAAAGCTACATGGAAACCCAAAGATTATTGTAAGTGACAGAGATCCCATTTTCACTGGAAATTTTTGGACAGAATTATTTTCTTGTCTTGGTACTCAGTTAGCTCATAGCTCATCTTATCATCCTCAATCTGATGGGCAAACTGAGATAGTAAACAAATGTTTGGAAGGATATCTTCGTTGCTTTGTATCTGATAAACAGACACAATGGGTCAAATGGTTGCCTCTGGCTGAATGGTGGTATAACACTTCCTTCCATACAGCAACAAAAATGACCCCATTTATGGCACTTTATGGGTATCAACCACCATCCATCACATCATATTTAAGAGAAAATTCTAAGGTTCAGGCAGTGGAACATCACATCGAACATCAACAACAAGTCCTCCAACTCTTAAAGGATAACCTCGTGTTGGCACAAAATAGAATGAAACAACAGGCAGATCAACATCGCAGTGAAAGAAGTTTTGATGTAGGTGATTGGGTATTCCTACGGCTACAACCATATAAGCAAATGTCCCTAAAGCAAGCTAAGAAGGATAATAAATTATCACCAAAGTATTATGGTCCGTACAAGGTGTTGCAAAAGATTGGTACTATGGCATACAAATTGGAGCTTCCTGCAGCTTCTCGATTGCACCCAGTTTTCCATGTTTCATGTTTAAAGAAGGTTATAGGTGACAAGCTCCCAATTCAAACAATATTGCCAGAACTTGACGAGGAAGGAAAAATTATATTGGAACCGGAAGCAGTCACAGAAACAAGAACTCGACAGCTACGAAATCGATCAATTTCAGAGTATCTTATCAAGTGGAAGAACTTATCCCTGAAGATTCCACATGGGAGGATGAGAATTTTATGCAGAAGTATCCAGAACTACTCAAGCGTTGAGGACAACACTTTTTTGAAGGAGAGGGGCATGTTGGGTCCCTATAATACTAGTGATTACCCCATTACTATTGTAGTTATACCCCTTATTTATATTGTTGTGCCCCTATTACCCCCATATTGTTATTTCTGTGCCCCATAGAATCCCTCTATTGTTATTTTTGTGGCTTTATATTATTATTGTTAGGTCGGCTGGATTATATTGTGACTCCCTAGACTCCTATATATAGAAAGGAGGTTTTGTCATTTGTATCATCCAAGAATTGTTCATTTATGTAATGTAAAGGAGGTTGCCCCCTCGAAGAGGCTGAATTCTAAGGCGTGGATCTCTCTTTTCTATCTTTTTGTGAGCTGGTTTCATAACACCTCCCATGTAGTTCCATCCACTTGTACAACCCCATCACCCATATGTGAGTCATTCGACCAAGTAACTAATATGTGTCTGCAACCATTAACATATCATCAGAATATAGATAAACATATATAGCAATTTTCAAAATTGACTTAGAATTTCAAAGATCAATTAATATAAATTTTCATCAAACCAAGTATAAAACACATTTCATTAAAATTGGAAAATTCATATTACAAGAACATCAATAGAATTGAGGTTTTTTGCTATTTTAAAATTCTATATCCACTATTTAATTCCAACTCTAATGAAATATGTGTTGTATCATCAACTCGTCATATGCGAGTGCCTCTGGTGGTTTCTTGCCATACTCAATAATCATCAGTAACAAGGTTCCTTAGTGTTAGCCATTGTCATAATAACATCATCGCCATCAGCTAGTCATTCGCATCATTGTTCATTGTGAACCAAAACTAATGCAAGTAGGTAACATAGGGGACACATCCATCATGGCTATCATCATCATAACATCAATGAAAACATACCTATCCATCAAAGCTATCATCATCATGATACCAATAGAGAGCATACATATCCTTTAGTGCTATCGTCATCATAAATTCAATAGAGAACAAACATAACAAACCACAATCATCATAATATTAATAGAGAACGTGCATGACCATTAATGTTACAATCATCATAATACCAATAGAGAACATACCTAACCCTTAATACTATCATCATCATAATGTCAATGGAGAACATACATAAACATCACAACCACTAATACCACAATCACTAATAATAGAGTCATGTGTCCGGATCCTCAACCTGAAGTCCTCAAAGAATAAAGTATCTAAGATAATGTCATATTAGGGTCAGGAAACTAGAGTGGGCACTACATTATCCATAACTACACTCTTACTATGAGCTAATAGAAGCAATGATTCATAAGCATAGGTATAGTATTGCAATGATGGAACGTGGTATTAATGAGAGCTAATATCTTACTAAGTAGAATGGTTATGTAAATATTATTAATAGTTACACTCTTATAACTCCATAGATAACATGAAACCAATAATGAATCAGCATCAAACTAAGCTAGTATAATAATCATAGTATGCTTAAGAAGTTGAGTTACTATGGAAATCAATCTAATGGAAACAACCTAAGTAAGGCTTGTAGTACTGTTTCACTTATACATATGAGTTCGATAACGTTAATCATTGTATTAGTACTAAGCATCTTCTCATAGTTATTGTACTATAACTAAACCCATGTACATGAAGATTACTAGTATTCACTATACTAATAAGTTCAAACAAGCACTCTGATTCATAAGTGTGACTATCGTTTCCATATCATATGTGTCAACTCTTAACATAAATCTTATGTAAACATAATTACCTTACTTGGCATTATATCCCTTTTTACTCGTAGCTATTGACATATCGTTATTCACACTACTTTCGTATTAGTTATTAGGATATCATTCTCTATATTACTTACATTGATTATGCTCTTACTTATCCATAATGAATAGCACGAATCACGCCAATTGTATAGAGAAACCAATACGTGCTACTAGTATAGATTAGTATGATTGAAATGTTATGTTCATTAATCACACCATCCTTTACCAAACTGAGATCAATATAAGGTAAGTAGACCAGTAATCGATGTGATATTCTATTACACTTACAAGCACCTATACAAGATCATGTTAATACTACCAATTATGTGGAAGTTCAACCAACTCCATTCTATCCATTTCATCTTGGCAACCCTCGTGAAGCTCCATCATCACCTCTTGTATCTCTACCACATCGTCTAACTTCCCAACCTGATCACATAATTATTTAAAGGTTGCTAGTTCAATGGAAGAGCACATCCTTTACATGCAGGGGATTCGTGGTTTGATTCCACTGTGCCCTAATATGAATTAATCAATGATATTGTTGTTTATTTTTAAATAAATACATTTTGTATTGATTTATATCAATGGTGAGATATTTTTTTGGATTCATTGTTTTATATGGTCTTTAATCCAAATTATTGTCTCTCGAGAGACAAAAATGAAATCGTCTCCTAGGAAACAATAACACTTGTGTTATATATTATCTTTATAGATACAATTGTTTTAAACATTAATTTGATACACCTGCTTAAAGACAATATTTAAGACAATACAAAAGTTTTTAATTGTCTCAACTTAAGACAATTTACCCAAAAAAATTGTCTCCTAAGAGACGATGACACTTGTGTTATATATTGTCTTTATAGAGACATTTTTTAAGACATTAAATATGAGACACCAGCTGAAAGAAAATATACAAGTTTTTTTTTGTCTCAATTTAAGACAATTTACCCAAAAATGGTCTCAAATATTGTCTTAAAACCCCCCGTGAAAACAATTTTTTTTAGGCATTCAATTTAAGTTGTGATTTCTCCACAATCCAATTACTCCTAATTTTTCATGATACTGAATTAAAAAAAACACATTTAAAACAACAATAAATTATCATTTAACAAAAAAAAATACCAAATTCTAGAGAAGGAAAAAAAAAAACCTCCAAACACTTATAATAGTAGACAACGTCCTACTTTCCGTGTGTATTCCTGCCTGCTCTTTTAATATGAAAGTACGACATTGCGTCATTAGAGTTTTTCTTCTTGTTTGGTGGGAAAATCATGCACGCAATCCCAATTTCCCAGCATCTCTTTTAGTACGTGGAACAACTTGTGCGATCAGAGAGAGTTTTTTGGTTGTGAGGTGGGAGAGTTTATTTATCAAATTCCAAAAATTACCATCTGCAGCAAGACGCTGAAATGCGCTGAAATGCATTGATTTGTTTATGGTGGTAGTTAAAACAAAAATTACAAAACGCTAGGCATACTTAACCAGAGGAGTTACAAATATATATTATATATATAGATACCACGCAAGCATTAAGCAGCTTGGAGTGATGCATCGATGATATATAAGTTAACATGTATCCCTCACTTCCCTGAAGAATGCCCAATGAATTTTGACATCCGTAGTTATTTCAGCTTTATATTCTGTGCTGTTAACCCTTCTCAGTGTTCACAGTTGATTTCAACCAATTCTCCCCTGCGCTTAAAAGTGGACGGGTATCTACCAGCCGCTGTTGAAGGATACATTTTCTTTGAAGGAAGACAGGGCATTTATTTAATGAATACTGGGAGAATCTTCATCTTCACAAATCAACAATTTCTATATGATCAAAACAGTCTGCACATTGTATACTCCAGTATACTCCAGCAAGCCTCCAGTATGAAATCTGCATCAAATTCTTGGCATATTCGGTGCCAGATTTTTGTTTTAGAAATCTATTTTTACTATTTTCTTGTGTGCGGAATTCAATACAGAATACCGCTGTCACTTAATATTTTTGTACTTTCTTTATCAATTTCTGTGATTATAGCCGATGATGATGCTTTTCTGGACACTTTTTAATAAATCATATTATGTTGTTATTTTCCTAGCAATCCTGGGCTGTATGCCAAATATATATAAAACAGTGTAAATCATTTTTCGTTACATGATACTATATGTACCCCTTTCTTAGCAACAGAGAAGGATTATATTTTTCTTTATGGAAAAAAATTCTACCAAGAGCCGTTGGAACTTGGATCTCATTAAAAATCTACAAAGAGTTGTGCCCTCACTAGACTAGTTTGTATTTATAAAGTAAAATAATGATATAAATTAAATTGCTGCTAAATATAAATATTAATAAGCATTAATAAAATATGTTGTTTCTCTGTCCGTTGAAGAACCTTCCTCCCCTCCCTCTTCCCCCCGAGCAGCTACCTCTCCCTCCCGCGTGATCCCCCTCCCTTCCCCCCCTCCAACCATAGAGAGAATCCTCACCAGAAACAAATCGAAAGAAGCTAGTCAATCCACAGACCCCCCGAGAAAAGCTGGCCGAAAGTCAAACAAAGAGCTCAGAGATGAAACAGCGGCAAAAGAGATGGCAACGGGAGCGCAGCAACCAATGGACTCATATCTAGGCAAGCTAAAAGGAAGCGGAGAAAAAGCAAAGGAGAGGAGTGGACCTCACCCAACAAATGGTAAATAATGATCTTGGTCTCTTGGAATTGTAGGGGGATGGGCTCTCCCTTAAAAATAAAAGCAATCAGGGATTTATTAAAACAGGAGCAGCCAGACCTTCTCCTCATCCAGGAGACCAAAATTTCTGAACAAGACTTTCAAAATCAAATCCAAAGCTTCAAAAACTTCACAGGAGTATCAACAGGCTCAGAAGGTGCCTCAGGAGGAATAGGAACAATATGGAATAAGAATAAATGGGATATCACTAATTCTCAATTTTGCAACTGGTGGGTAAGAACAGATTTAAAAAACAAAGGATCTCAGGAAATCTACTCTATATACAACATATATGCCCCAAACCATTATAGGGACAAAGGCCGCTGTTGGGACACCATATCCTCAGATCTTCAGTCCGTGCAAAACAGGAATATAATTCTGGGAGGAGACTTGAATGTAATAAGAAACGTGGAAGAAAAGTTAGGAGGAAACTACCACGCAGACCCTTCAAGAGACATGCTGGAATCCATAATACAGACACACAATCTGATTGATATTCCCCTATCCAACGGGAAATATACATGGAGCAACAAAAGAACTGGCTCCTTCAATATTAAAGAGAGATTGGACAGATTTCTACTTCAGGAAAGAATCGCAGCAAGTTTCCAGTCTATTAAGAGCAAATTAATTCATGCTTCGGCCTCCGATCACAAACCTGTGGTTTTAAATCTGGACAAAGGCAGAAACTTGGGGCCTCTCCCCTTCAAATATAACAAAACATGGGATCTCAAAGAAGAATTTCGCACTCTCATCCAAAATCAGTGGGCCAAGGAAGTATATGGATCGCCCTACTACATTTGGGAAACAAAGTTAAAATCTCTAAGAGCAGTCATCAAACAGTGGGCAAAGGAAGCAGCTATTTTGGAAAATAAAAAAAAATCAGATCTACTCACGAAGATGGAGCAGTGGAATAAGGTTAAAGAGAACATTCAATATACAAGTGAAGACTTAGATTATGAAAAAGAAATGTACAGGGAACTCTTTAGACAAAATAGAGTAGAGGAAGAGGACCAAAGACAGAAATCCCGATGTCTTTGGCTGAAAGCCGGAGACAAAAATACATCCTTTTTCCATAACAATATAAAGCTCAGGCGAGCTGGAAATCAGATAGACAAAATAGAGGCTGAGGGAAAAGAGATTAGTGACCAAGAAGAAATTAAAGAAGCAGCATATAACCATTTTAAATCTCTACTATCTGCTGCTCCTCAGCAAACGGACAGCTCCGACTTTCTTAGTGCAGTAGAGAGCAAAATATCAGATTCTCAAAATAAAGAGTTGGATCAGGACATTACAGAAGAGGAAATCCGAGCAGCAACCTTCAGTATGCAGCAGGACAAGGCCCCGGGTCCGGATGGGTTCACGGTCGCCTTCTACCGAAATCATTGGGAAACAATCAAAAAAGACTTTGTGCGGATGGTAAAGAATGTATTCAAAAATCACAAGATGGGAGAAAATACCAAGTCTTCTCACATAGCTCTCATCCCTAAGGAAGCGAATCCTCTCTCTTTTGACAGGTTCCGCCCCATATCCCTATGTAATGTATCTTACAAGATTGTAACCAAAATTCTAGCCAACAGGCTCAAAAAACTTCTTCCTCACTTAATCTCTGAGAACCAGGGAGGTTTTGTCCCGAGCAGGCAAATAACAGACAACGTCATTTTGATCCAAGAAGCTATCCACAGCAGCTTCAACAGAGGAGAAAGAGGAATGATAATCAAACTCGACATGGCAAATGCTTTTGATAGAGTCGACCATCCCTTTTTAATAGCAGTTCTCAAAAAATTCGGGATTTCAAAAAACTTCATAAGCATTATCAATGGGTGCATCTCCAACCCTTGGACCGCTCCCTTGATTAATGGTCGCCCCAGCAAATATTTTAGAAGCTCTAGGGGGTTGAGACAAGGCTGTCCTCTCTCCCCCTTCTTATACATCATAATTGCTGAGACTTTGAGCATTCACCTAGAAAACCTCCGCAGGCAAAAAGAGATCACTGGAATACGTATAGAAAGAGGGACCAAAGAGATCAATCATTCGCTCTTCGCGGATGACACCCTACTCATTGGGGGAGCTTCCAGCTTAATGGCAAAAAGATTCAAGAAAGTGTTGGATGCATTTCTAGCAGTCTCAGGAGGGAAGTTGAACAACAGAAAATGCAAGATCTATACCTGGAATGTCCCTCTCCAAATCCGGCAAAGAATATCCTTGATACTGGACATTCCAGTGCAAAGGAACTGGAGTTTCTTCTCTTATTTAGGTCTGCCATTAGCTAAAGAAACAGTCAAGGCTGAGATCTGGGTCAAACACATAGAAAAGATGAGAGGCCTCCTGCAGAGTTGGGGAGTGTCTTGGCTAAACTTGGCAGGCAGATCGATTCTTATTAAGGCCATCCTCTCTGCTCTTCCAATTTATCAATATGCGGTCACTATGGCCCCGGCCAGCATCCATAAACACATGGAACTCATCTTGCGAAGTTTCCTCTGGCAGGGAGGAAAACAGGAGACCAAGAAATTTAGCCTTGTCAAATGGGATCAGGTAACCCTACCATATGAAAAGGGAGGGCTATCCATCAAAATTCCGAGCCTCTCCAATCGGGCTTTGGGTTTTAAGTTGATCTGGAGAATCCTTACTGGCAAAGGATCGTGGTGGGTGGAGGTCATAAAAAGGAAATATCTCAGAGGCCCGAACTCTAATCTTCTTTCTGAACCAATAGCTGAAAGACCTTGCACCCCGGTGTGGAAACTCATTAAAAAAGTGCTCCCCCAATTCAGAGAAAACACATCCAAACTCCCTGGAAATGGTAAGGATATTAACATTTGGTCAGACAGAATTATGGGCTCTAAGCCGAGAAATCTACTCCAAGCTCTCCGACCTCTGCAGATCTGGATGGATGAAAGAAACTTAACCACCTTGTTTGATATATCAATATGGAATCATAACAATTGGCAAGACTGGAAGGACCTTCAAATCCCCAACGATCTTAGAGATCTCTGGTCCAATCTCAAGTCCTCTCTCTCTGGTTCTGCGCCCACTAATATAGGGGTTGAAGACAGGTATATTTGGGATCCCAGTGGAGGAAAATTCACGGTAAAAGAGGGGTACAAAGCATTACAGGCCACTACCCAAACAGCAAACTGGAACCTTTCCACAACTGTCTGGAAATCAGAGTGTCTCCCAAAGATCAAACACTTCAATTGGACTCTTCTTAAAGGTAAGACCCTTACTGCTGAGAATCTAAGGAAAAGAGGAATTTTGGGCCCATCAATGTGTTGCTTCTGTCGAGCAGAGGAGGAAAGCATTCAGCATATTTTCTTACTCTGCCCCTTTGCCCAAAGCTGCTGGAAGCAGGTGATAAGCCCCATGGAAATTGGTGAAAATTTTGACCAGATCTCCTCTCTTCAGAAAAATTGGGGGAAATGTTATCCCTTCCCCAAGAAAGGCAAACATAATATCAGCAGATTGTGGAAATGCATTCCAGCCACCCTATGCTGGCAAATTTGGCTAGCCAGGAATAACTACGTCTTCAACAATAAAAAGCCCAATCCAGCCAGTATCCTAGCTAAAACAACAGCCATCATCTCTGAAACAATAAGCACAAATCTCATCGCCCTCCCAGATCAGTCAAGCTGGCATCAAGAAGAGATGGATTGGTACAATAAATTCAGCCTCAGTTACACCAACAATCAACATTCCCAAACAAAAGCACACAAGAAAAGGATGCACTGGAAACTCAGAGGATCCAAGGAAGAAGTTAATCAGTGGATCTTAGATCAGAAGCGCCCTACTCTGCATTTCGATGGCGCTTCTAAGAACAACCCAGGGAAAGCTGGAGCAGGGGGTATCATAAAAGATCATCTTGGAAAAACTATCGTAAGCTATGAATGGGGTCTGGGGAAAGTATCTAACAACGTGGCTGAAGCGTATAGCCTCCTTCTAGGCACCACCATTCTGAATAGGCTGGGAATCAGAAATCCAATCATTTTGGGGGACTCGGCCATCATTATAGCAGCCTTGGTCTCGGGAGCAGAATTTAATAAAGCAGCCCTTAGCAATATAAAGCTCAGGATACAGGATAATCTCAGAAATATGGGAGACACGACGTTCAAGCATGTTTTAAGAGAAAACAACACCGAAGCGGACTTTTACGCCTCTAAGGCCACCAGCAGACAGAGTGGACAAATCAGAGAAAATGAGCACATCTACGTCAAAGCAATTCCATAGCAGACCAAGCTGTTCGCCAAATTCTTTGAACAGCAACATCAGTACGCTTCTGAAACCAAGTCACTTCAGTCATCATTCATATCTAGACTTTTTCTGCCTCAATCTTGACAAGCTGATCTCAATCCGCCCCCTCGAGAATTGTGTTTCATCTCTCTCCCAGTCTGCACTCCGGCTCGCACTAGAGACCCGATCACACCATGTTTCACGTGATTCCACCTCTCGGAATTCAGGTTTGTGTCCCTTCACAATCCTTATAGACTGCATCACGGATTCTATGTATGATTTAGAGCCTGCCCAAATCCATGAGCATATCCCGCACCACCTGCTTGCTCAGCCTACCTTGATGTTCTATATATTTCTCACTCCCCTCGCTCATCCCAGATCTCTTTCGCCCTCACAGAAGCAAAGCAGAGGAGCAGTGTTTGGCTCCCTGCTCCCGGAAGCCCGCAGCAATAGTAGTAGACAGCAGCCCTGTTCCCCTAAGCTTCAAATCTTTCCCCTCCTTGTCCATCTCAGATTCACACCTCCTCTTCAGCAGCAAAGGAAAGAAACAGCTCCTGGCATCCAGCCTCAGGAGTTTGGCAGCAACAGTGGTCGATTCCAGCACATTTCTTCAGTGAGATCATCATCTGCAATCCTCAAAGGTATATTCAGCATTTCGCATCTTTGGTTGCTTTATCATAACCAGTCCTGTATTTTGGTTCTTTTCACAGATTGGCCGATCTCTCCTAGCGCCGACTCCCGCCTTCATCCCCTCTGCTCTCCCATTTCTCGTTTTCGTTCCTCCTCTCTTAACATCACCTCTGAGATGGCCTCAAATCCGGAAAATGATGAACATGCCGAGAATCCCTTGGACAGAGTAATCACGAACAGCTCTTGTACGCTCTGTAAGGCTCATTGCTTTATGATAGCCCGGTTTGTGAAACATTTCAACGAGCTCAAAGAAGATTTTCAGGCTGACTGTAGATCTAAGAGAAAGAAATTGGAAAAACAGAAAGCGGAAATTGAAGAATTAAAGGAAAAATGTAAACACATGGAGGAGGCAATAGCCCACATCAAAACGCTCACTCAAAGTATGCAAGCAGAGAATTCTACCAGAGCCAGCGCAAAGCAAGAACTGCAGTATGATGATTCGGTCAACCAGCATGAGTAATTTGTCTAATGTCTTGTAAATTTTGTCTATTAGCAGGCTCATATGTAAGGCAATATAGCCGTTTCCTTTTCAATCTGTATTTCAACTCAAGCAACAAGGAGCCAGGGTCTGCGAACCCATTTTGGAATCCTCCTTCTTCTCTTTCTCTTCTCTTCCCAGATGTAACAGGACTTGGTCCCATCAGTTTTTATAATATATGAGTATCCGATCATGTTAAAAAAAAAAAAAAAAAATATGTTGTTTAAAAAAAAAATCATTTGTATTTTAAATTATAAAAAATCGATATATAAATTAAATATATAATTAAAAATACAAAATAATAAAATTAAATATCATATACATATAATATGATATTTTTAATAATTAAATTGAAAAATTGTAATTATTTTTAAAATAAATTTGATCATTTAATTATTATTAATAATTATTTAATTATTATTAAAAATATTTTATAAGAGTTAAATGCTTATCACTTATTTAATATTTATTGATAATTATTAAAAAATACTTTGAAATTAACATACTTGCCTACTTAATAATAGTTAAGAGCATGTGTTTCCTTTTAAAAGGTCACATGTTCAAAACCAGAGAGATAGAATATGTATACATTTTTAGGTGGGTCTCTTGACCCACAAATAAGGGAGTCTCATACACCAATTTGGTGTATGGCTTAGCCATAACCTTAAAATTAAATAATAATAATAATATTATTATTTTAAAAAAAAATTAAATTTATAATCATAACAATTTTGTATATAATAATATGTTTTTTAAGTAAATATTATTATTATTATTATTATTATTATTATTATAAATTAAATACATTTATAAAAATGAATTAAGCCATTAAATAATATTATTGTAATTATATATAAAAGTTATTAATATTACAAGATTTTATTGACTTTTGAAACATCAATAATCATTAAATAGTAATAGTAATATACATACATATACATTTATTTAATTATGTATATACGTTATTAATATTACAAGATTTTATTGAAGTTTTAAATATCAATAATCATGAAATAATAGTAGTAATATAGTGTAATATACGTGCATGTAATTTTGTTTAAGATAATATGAAAATAATTTATTTTAAATTTTTTATTTTATAATTAAAATAATAAAATAAAGTTTTAATTATAATTAATTAAATATTTTAAAATATAACCAAAGAAATATTGACTACTATTTATTTCATCCAAAAGTGTACGCCATAGAAACAATTCCCGTGCTTCTTACATTTAACAATCCCTCTGTGTGAGGGAGGACTAAATTCGAAGTGTCATTAGCGATGAAAGATCGATATCTAGAATAAGTCCCAATTATTATCATTAGCGATCATGGATTGATATCTAAAATAAATTCCAAATATCATTTAGTAACAAAGAATGTGCCGTGAAACGTTTCCACTCTGAAGTCTTTCAGAAGTCTCGATTGATAAGAACCAAGACCAGTAAAGTTGAGAACAAGTTTGACGAGAAGATGATAGATCATTGATTAAAGAACTGTCACCTTCTAAAGTATTTCGGATCCATATAGTAAAGTAGTCAAGCCACGGTAGCAAGATCAATGGACCCATCGTAAAAGGTGCAACAAGCTGTTATTTTAATTGTGCCTAGACAAATTTATTGCATACTCCAATTACTATCAATTTAATTTAAGATTTTGTTTGAATTTCAATCTTCTTGGGTCGAAAACTCTGCACTAATGTAGGTGAGTCTTGGATACATCGACCAATAGGACTTAAGTCTCCTTAGTAATTCAAAACTTTGGTCGAAAGTAAGAGGTTTCTACAGAGGAAGGCCACCTAAATTAATGTAGTTGTTTTTAGTGTGATTTTTTGGATTTTACGGTGTCAATCTGACTAAAAAAATTGAAGTGAAATATTGATTTGTGTTATTTAAATTGGTCTTTTCATTGTATATATAGATTCAACATCCTGAAAAACTTTTAAGGCACTTCGATTATGCAGGGGTTACTCATCAATCTTGTGATTTCCATAAATTCCTGCCAAATTTTAGAGAAAAAATCCACCTGAAAAACATCAAAAAAATTGCAAAAAACAACTCGGAAATCAATACATAATTTCGTATTTCACTTTGTCCGGGTCCGCATGTGGACTCGTGGTTGGAGGTCATTCTCCGAAAATTCTATAGGCGTGGTCATCGATTTACTCTTCCCGAATCCCGACCTACGTGAGGCTTTTAAAACCCCTGACCTGACCTCTATATAGATATTCAACCAGTTGAAAGTTGAAGGAAGTCACATTGGTGATCAAGTGAGGGAGCCCAACTGCTGACCGGTCTTAAAGATTGCACGTGGGTTGTTCTTAAATAATTCTCTCAGGTGACTCTCTTTCTTTATTGAGACGCAGGGGATCCCAACTACTTTCCTATTTGCACCTCGAAAGTGGGATTTTTCTGCCGCGGTTAGTGTCTTTATAGTTATTCTCCTATCATACGTGTGGGATGGTATTATTCCATTTGTTGGTTAATGGTCTTCCAGCATCCCCTAATGGATACATTTCACTTTAATGTGGTCTCGGGTGCAGGAATGTCCTGAGTGAGTAGGTGATATCTGGATTGAAGACTGATTTTCAGTCCACCCTTATTGGATTTCAATATTTATTTTTCTACTGTCTCCTCATTTGATTTAGATTGGTTTTTGGTTGTCTGCCCGACGGGGGGGGCCTCGGATCTAATGTACCGATGGATTGCTTTGCTGGATGTTAATGTGTTGATCAACGAGGCCTTCATCTCGGCCACAATGGAAGCTGAAAAGGCTTATTCTAAGAATTCCCATCTAATACTGACCCAACGGACTCGTCTCGGCCCCACAACACCACAGAACTTGCCCAGTGGGATCTGTCCGTTGCTCGATGCGATAAGTGTCCCCCCAAATGCACACGCAATGTCGTGAAACGAAGAAAGATAGGGGAATGATTATCAAGTCCAATACTTAAACAAAATTACTGAGTTTCAGACATTATGTGCTATGGGATCGTGTTATCGGCCTACACAAACGTGCTTTAGTTGGTCGTTGGGTTTTCATGGAGATGCCGGAGAAGAATACGCAAAATTGGGTGAAACAAAAATGGGCTTCTACCTTGGGATACTCTCCTAAAGTTACCATGTTGATGAACTCTTGGTTCATTTTCCACTTTTTACATCTGGACAATGCCAATTGCATTGTCCGGACTCCCTCGGTGTGGGGACGTATCTTTCTACAGATTAACAGATGGTATATTGGATTAACCCATTATTGGATACCCCGAAGAATGGTCTTATCTGGGTTAAACTTTCGGGTCTTTCGCTCTAATTCTGGATGCGACATGCGACAGGTCTTGACGAAAATTGGAAACTCTATTGGTCGATTTATCTAGATGGATCCTGGTTATATGGGCGCTCAGGACAAATGAGTGGCATGGATTGTGGTTGAAATCAAATGTTTGGGAGGCCTCCCCGAAAACATTGATTTAGCTGATCGGGCTTAAACAATGATTGGATTAATGGGGCATCCCATTTAGGTGTCTCCTTTGTCATCACACTAGAAACCTTTTAAACCGATGCCCTCAAAAGTGGTCATTCCTTGTTGACAGTTTGCGTGGCCAGAGTGGGCGTGGTAGTATGGAACGGGTGCCCTCTAATAATCAGTGACTCCACTCAGGGAAAGGTACCGTCTCTAAGCCCAGTGAAGCCCCTTTTCTTAATGATTCTTCAGATTCTTCTTATTTTTCTCCCCCCTCCTCCTCTCCCTTACTATCATCTGAAAAAGTGGTGGGCTTGATTATTCTTCTGAGCATGTGGGGGTTAGTATCCCGTTGCTTCCACTAGGTGGGATGCCTAAGCCTCCACTTCCAATGGTACCTCCTCCCTTTTCTGGTTCCCCCCAATTTTTGAGCCTCCAATGGATCTCCTTATTTCTCCTTCTCACCCTATATTCCCTCCTCTGGGATCATATTTCCATGCTCCCCCCTAAACTGAGAATTCCTGGAGATAACTATCTTCCCCTCCCCTCTATCCACTACAGAACCGAATCATGAATCCTCACCCCATATCTCAGTTGGAAGTGATATCAAGTGTATAATGTTAAACCCCGCAATGGACTTGTCAACCTTAACCATCCATAAGGGTAGGGTTCAACCCAAATCCCCTGTCATTAGCCCCGACTCCACTCTGAAAATCATGGTCCGCAGAAGAGGGGAGAAAGGCAGCGGACACTTTAGGGGTCGATCATCAATTATTTCCTTGGACTTTGATGGATCTTTGGATTTGCGTGATGTCCTTATTATGTCGACTACAGGCTCACGGGCCCTTAGAGCGAATGTGCTTGTCGTGGAGGTTCCTTGATGAAAATTATCTCCCTCAATTTTCATGGTTTGGGGGATGCCACTAAACAATTGTCCCTGAAGCACCTGATACTTTCTATTTGACCCTTCATTGTTCTTATCCAAGAGACTATGGCAGATTCTGTTAGGGTTGTTACATGCTTCCTTTCCATTTGTTCTCAATGGCACCTAGTGACTGTGAGTTCAAGTGGTTTTTCAAGCGACCTTGTGACTCTCTGGTACACTAGGTGGGCTAATTTGCGTGCCCAGAGTATTTTTTAGGGCATTCTTCTCACAGTACACATCTAAGGGATCCTGAGTCATGTTAATATTCTCAATTTATATGACCCTTGTATGGATAGAGTTGTATCTTTGGATCGGATGAAGGCATGTGACATTCAAAAAATTGGCTCACTTATTATGGCAGGGAATTTTAATGCCACCTTGTCAATGTAGGAATGTTGGGGCATTCAATGTCGTAGAGACCCTTTGGCTGGTCATTTAAATTCTCTCTTTGATGATCATCATCTTGTTGATATGTGTCCCTCTCCTCTATCTCCTACTTAGAACAATCACAGAGTTGGAGAACATCATATTGGGAAAATATTGGATTGTTTCTTGGTCCATGAGAACACTGTGGAATTATTGGGCAATATAAAGTCTTAGGTTGACAAGTCTTATCTCTCTAGTCACCTCCCAATTGTGCTACAATGGAGATGGGAAAATGTGTGTTTGGGGATCCCTTTCAAATTCAATAGTGTGGTTAGAGGATGAATATTTTAATAAGCTGGTTACATCCACTTGGACATCGGTGGATATGGAGTTGGGGTCAACGTCAATGCATTTGATCGCACAAAAGCTTAATATTTTGAAGAGAAGGTTTAGGTGTTGGGAGAGAAAGAAAAAACACCATATGATTTTGGAATTGAAAAAGATTGTTGAGGAAATATCTTGCCTTGGAAAGTCCATGGAGCTAGTGGCTCCATCTCAAATAATCTTGTATCGTTTAAAAGAGCTGGAGGGAAGGAATAATCACATACTTGAGATCCAAGAAGCCAATTGGAGTCTCAAGAGCAAGGCAGTATTGTAATACCCATTTCTTTCACCACTATGTGAACCAAAGGAGGAATATAAACTCGATATGGCATATGAAAAAAGCTAATGGGGAGAAGGTTTATACTACTAGCGAGATTCATAGAGAGGTGGTCTCATATTTTGAATATTTTTACAAGACTCAGATGGGAGTTGATATTGAAGAACAATTATGGGGCATTGATCTCTACCCTTCGATGTTCAATGAGGGGTCAAAAGAGGCTCTCTTTCTCCTTGTTTATTTGGAGAAGGTTCTACAAGCACTAAAATCCGTTGTGAAAGACAAATTCCTAGGTCAAGATGGATAAATGGTGGAATTATTCATTCATTTCTTTGATTTGATGGGACAAAGCCTTCTGAAACTCCTGGAAGAATATATATCTACTAGTCATATCTAAGAAGTTATAAACTCCACCTTCCTTGCTCTTATTTTGAAATCTTCATGTCCTCGATCCTTCCTCGACTTTAGACTGATATCTCTGTGCAACATTACTTACAAATTAATCTCCAAAGTGATCACGAGGAGAATTATGAAAACCCTCTCTGTACACATTTCCTGGAAGAAATTCATATTTTTGAACAATCCCCTGATCCATGATGCCATACCCACGGCACAGGAATGTGTTCATTCCACTCATACTAAGAATTTGGAAGTTGTTATAATGAAGGTTGATTTACATAAGGCCTACGATTATGTTGATTGGTCTTTCTTACGCCTTATCTTATTTAGGATTGGGCTCACTGTTCACAATGTGGAGTGGATAATCGTGTGTGTGTGTCCACGGTTTGTTATGTTGTACTGGTCAATGGTTATGCATCGAGTTTCTTCCGGGTGGGTAGAGGATTGAGAAAGGATTGTTCACTCTCGCCATTACTTTTCATTCTTGTTATGGATGGTCTTATTCTGAAGATTAAAGAGGCACAATCTTTGGATCTATTCAGGAGCCTCAGATTATCTAATATGGTGATCATTACTCATTTTTTTGTTTGTTAACGTTATCCTTACATTTTGAATGGTTTCTTGATCACAATGGATTTCTGTTCACTATATCTTCTTGTGGTTCGGGAAGGCATCTAGACTGGTGGAAAATGGAAGGAATTCGATTCTTCTGTTTGCAAATGGTGAGAGGGTGGAAATAGACCTTATTGCGGATATTTTGGGTATTGGGACTGCCCCATTGGTTGATGGGTTCACCTACCTGGGCTTCAAATTAAAGCCTAATAATTATAGGCCAACAAACTGGAATAGACTCTTGGACAAATTTAGGAAACGATTGAATGGTTGGACTCACAGGTGGTTATCTCTTGGGGGAAGATACACTCTCATCTAAATTGTTCTTCAACAAATTTATGTCTTCAGGGCACACCTTTTTTTCACAACCGTCATCTATCATTTTGAATATTCAATCAATATTATCGCATTTCCTCGAGTCAGGAACTGACAAGTCTCATAAATATCATATGATTAGGTGGGAAGCGTAAACTATACTAAACGTATTTTTAGGTTTGGGTCTTACTGGGTACAAAAGTTTTCAGATGGGCTCTATTGATTAAGTCTGTATGGAGGGCTACGCACGGAGAAGGAATTTGGGAAGACATCTTCAAGAAAAAGTATCTGAAGGGGAAAAACATCACTGCTTGGTATAGATATGGAAATATTATCAATAGAATAGGTTCATATATATGGTTGAGTTTCAACAAAGTGATACATTGGATTTTACAAAAGCTAACATGGTTTTTTGGCAAAGGAAATCAAATCTTAATTGGGATTGATCATGTGATGGGCGTTACTAATAATTTCCATCTATCAGAGCACACATTAGAGGTTCTACATACCATGCATTACTTTTTTATGGATAAGGATATACAACAATGGAGCGAAGGATGCCCAATATGGAAAGAGGCCATGAAAATAAGTCTGGAATGACAAGGTGTGGATGATTGGAATGTGTTCTTAAGGGAGCTTAAATAGGCTAGCCTTTGATGTGTTGAACAAGGGGATCACCTCACCTGGAGTGGAAAACTTCATCAAGGATTTGTGGTGGTTGTAGACATATATATTCATATTATGTGCACAAAATACAATTTGACAAATCCATCTTGGTTTCAAAAGGTATGAAGGTGGAGGGTACCCCTGAAGATAATTCTCTTCTCCTGGTTGGTGTGGAAAAACAAAATATTGACCTATGAAAACTAATGCAAGAGGGGTCACAACGAACCTAGATGGTGCCCACTCTGTCGAAATTCCATAGAAACAAGCCTACATCTTTTCCTCTAGCGCCCGATCACAATACATGTTTTCATAGGTGCTTAATCTTCCATATCGACCTTTTCCTTCTGTTGAACTATGTCTTGGAGGGTGGGCTTCGAGGTGGGGACAATACAAGTCGATTCCTTTATACTTTTTCTAAGAAATATGGAAAGCATGAAACCTCTCCATTTTCAAAGGAATACATGTGAATATTTCCATAATTTGTTACAACACTGAGCCCTAGATGAGAGAACACACAAGCAACACAATAACAAACAAGGACTTACACATGTGTCATTGCTTTCATCAAATTTAGTTTACGACTAGATTTTTGATGGAATTGCACATAATGGCTCTTGTGGTTGTGGAGCTTCGCTCAGAATCTACAATAGGACACATTACAAACTCTCATGGAATGATGGACCTAGTACTAGTTCCAGAGTTGAAACATTGGCACTTTGCGGATTGCTATGGTTTGCAAAGAGGAGACTTGTGGACAACATACACATATATGAAGACTCAAAGTCCCTCATTGAGGGCATACATGGGCACACAAACTTTTCCCCTCTAAACTTAAGCATCTAGTTGAATCGTATCAAAATGCTAATGCTCACATTTCCGAGTATCACTCTACAACATATATACAGAGAAGCAAATATGGTGGTCGACGCTCTCTCTAAAGATGCTCTTAATTCTACTGTCGAGGTCATGAAATATAGGTACATCGAAGATAACATAACCAGTGATGAAGGTATCATCACCCTCCCATAGACTATGATGTGCGATACATATTTAACATATATATCTTTTCTTGGTTTACTATGAAGTAAGTAGGCTTTTCTAATGTACTAAATATGTTGGGAGTTGAACATATGATCTACTTGAGTCTTTTGGTGAGAAATTTTGGATGAACATATGCATCATAGTAGTGTTATGTCTTGAACAAATCTCTTATATACGTATTGGATATTATATTTATTAATATGATTCCAGTGTTTTTTTCCTCTGAAAAAAAGAAACGTGAGATAAATGTGGAATAATGCACAAGAATATGAATGGAGAATTAATTTTATATAAATACACTAAGTAATTTGATGTGAAGTGATTAGATTTGGAATTTGTTGCTTTATATAATGTTTTGAAAGTAATGAAATGTTATAGTAAGAATTATATGTTGTTGATTTTGTTTTTGTTTTTATAATGAATGATTAATTTTATATGACTAAGTTTGGAATTTGATATTTTATAAAATGTATATCTTTTCAAACATATTTAATTTGCGTGATGCGGCTAAGGTTGTGGATGCGGGCATAGTGCCTCTACTGGTGAACCTTCTGACAGAAGAGGATCGTGAAAGGCCAGGCTTGGATGACGATGCTCTGGTCGTGCTTTCCGTTCCAACTGGGCAGCGCCCGGGTCTGGCTGCGGTTAGTGAGACGTCGATGATTCCCATTCTGGTTGGCCTTCTCTGCTTGGCTTCTCCAAAGAGTAAAGAAAATGTTGTGGCAGTTCTATTGTCGCACTGTGCCATCACGGAGGTGGCACTATTCTAAACGCTGTAACTATGATTCCATTATTGGTGTCTTTTTGTACATTCTATTAAAATAGCTAATTACTCTTGCATGGAGAATAATCTAAAATTAGAGAATCAGTTAACTGAGTGTTGAGTCAAGTCGAGTTAAGTAATAGATGAATTTAGTGTGTTGTTGCATGCCAAGTTATTTTAGGTGAGTCACTAGTTGGAAACAAACAAATATCTCTCACCAGGTTCATTGTAATCATCAAGTTTTGTGTGATCAATAGAAGATCCACATCGTTTGTTTTGTGTGTGAAATTTGTGTCTTGGCTCCTCTGGCTTTCCAACAAATTGGTATCAGAGCTGAGGAAGGATCACAAGATCCATAGAGTCAGTGTGGAAGAAGAGCAAGTGATGAAAAGTATTAATTTAAAAAAAAAAATCAAGTAGCAAAATTGTTAAACAATTAAGGTACAAAAAATTAGTTTCTTGATTAAAGAAAATTGGCCACTTCACCTCTTCCCTATCATAACTTGTGTTATTATTTAAAGCAAAGTTATGAAATCGAAATTGTTCGAGGTGCAACGCTTCCCAAGCCTGTTGATAGGTGTGTGTTGCGTAAGGTCAAAGGAGCGCGTTCAATTTTTTTAAGAGTTTGACTTTTTAATACGTGACGTCTCCTTTTAAATATGGGGCTTAGTAAAGTCTCTTGTATTAAAAGCGTCCATGAAAGTTTTTTTCGTAAAGGTTTAAAAGATTTGTAAAGTGTGAAATTGTTTTGTGAAAGGTTTTTTTAAGGCCTTTTATAAAGTCTTTTTATTAATTTGTTTTTAATTAAATTTTTTATAAACTTGTGGGGAAAGGTTTTAAAATGTTGTTTTTTTGTTTTTTACAAGAAACTTTTATAATTTCTTTTTTAATAAAAATTTAATAAAAGGAGTTTTGTAAAGTTTAAAAGAGAAACTTTTGAAGGAAGATGGTTTTCTCAAATTTCCAGCCCTAGTTTCCACCATTTACAGGGAATGATTATGATGTGCAAGCCATTAAGATGACGACCATGTTGCAGACTCATGATGTTTGAGATTATGTCCATTTTGGGTTTTTAGAACCTTAGGATGAAGCAAAAGAATGAGCTCTCACTAATGCAGAGAGGGATTTATGGATGACAGACAAAAAAAAGAATGCATAAGCATTGCAACTTATCTAGGAAGGAGTGGACCGAGCAGTGTTTCAGAAAATTATGATCATGTCTTCAGCAAAGGAAGCATGGGAGACCTTGGTGACAAGCTATAAATATATGGCCAAAGTCAATATTGTTAAGTTGGAGAATACTAGGAGATATTTTGAAAGTATACAGATGAAGGAGACAGAGGACATCGATTCCTTCATGAATCAGGTCATGACTATCATAAATCAACTAAAAATTTATGGTGAGGAAATTAAAGATCAAACAGTGGTTGAGAAGGTCCTCAGATCTTTGTCTACCAAATTTGATGTTGTGGTAGCAACCATAGAAGAAGCCAAGGATTTGACATCACCAACAATTGATGAGTTGATGGGATCACTTCTATCACATGAGACAATGATAGACAGAAATAAGGATTCCACTTTAGAAACCACTTTCAAAAGTCAGGTTTCTATTTCAAGAGACAGAGGTCGAGGCAGAAGTAGATCGGGAGTCAAGGGATGAGGTGGAAGACATGGTGGTCAGAGAGAAGGCTGATAAGAACATGAACATGAAAGTGGAAGCACCAGAAGAAGCTTCAACAATAATCAAAGAGTTGAAAAATCAAAGGTGAGATGGAAAAATTGCAATAAATTTGGTCACTTTTCACGTGATTGCAGTAAGAGGATAGATGATCAAGGGAACCAGAGACTTAATGTCACTATAGAGAGTACTAACTCCATGTTCCCAGCTTGCCATAGCATGCATGAACCTTCTGTTAATGTGTGACTATTAGATAGTGGTTGCAGTAGTCACATGACAGGCAATAAGAATTTGGTTGCAAATTTGGATCAATCTATGAAGACAAAGGTAAAGTTGGGGACTAACAAGACTGTGGATGTAGATGGAAAAGGAGTGGTCAACATTCTAACCAAGCAGGGGGGAGCGAAGACAATCTTAGAGGTATATTATGTCCTTGGTCTCAAATATAATTTGATAAGTGTTGGTCAATTAACACATAAGGGATACAAAGTTATCTTTCAAGGACAAGAATGTGTTATATATGAAAAGCCCCCAAGCAAACAGTTAATAGAAAAGGTGCAGATGACGAGGAACAAACTCTTCCTCTAGTTATGAATTACAGTGATCAAGTTAGTTCTTTTATAGTTGCATGTTCTAATGATTATTGGTTATGGCACTTTCGGTTTGGACACTTGCACTTTTCCGGTTTAAGATTGTTGCAATAGAAACAGATGGTCAGAGGATTACCAACCACCAAAGAACCTGCTAGTACTTGTGAGTGTTGCATCTTGGGAAAAAACACTGTGAAAGTTTTCCAAAGGGAGTTGCATATAGAGCAAAGAAACCTCTTGAGCTAGTGCATACAGACTTGTGTGGACCAATGAGGACACAGTCGATTGATGGAAGTTGTTACTTCCTCACTTTCATTGATGACTATAGCAGAAGGACTTGGGTTTACTTTTTGAAGCAGAATTCTGAAACTTTTGCAAATTTCAAGGAATTGGAGGCTTTAGTAGATAACCAAAGTGATCGACAGATCAAGGTATTGAGGTCAGATGGTGGCGAAGAATATGATTCAAAGGCATGCCATGATTACTGCAAACAACATGGAATCAGAAGATAGTTTACAATTAGATACACAACACAACAGAATGGTGTAGCATAGAGAAAGAACATAACCATTATGAATATTGCAAGGAACATGTTGAAAGGAAGAAACTTGTCTAATGAGTATTGGGTAGAAGCAGTTGCATGTGTTGTTTATGTGATAAACAAATATCCTACAAAGAGTGTGATGAACATAGTACCATAATATGCATGGTCAAGTATGTCTTGCAACATATCTCATCTCAGAGTATTTGGATGTGTAGCTTATGCACATGTGCCTAAACAACTAAGAGGAAAATTGGATGATAAAAGTGAAAAATGCATATTTACTGGTTATAGTGAGCAATCAAAAGCTTACAAATTGTATAACCCTGTCACCAAGAAGACCATAATTAGCAAAGATGTTGTGTTCAAAGAACAAGAGTCATGGAATGGGACTATAGACAAAACAATTGATGCACAAGCACCATTGATGGAAGAGGATGATGTAGTATAAAATGAGCAGTAGGGATCAAAAGAGCAGACACCAAACAGAGTCACGCCAATAAGGACTCCAAGATTTTCTGAGCAACATGGATCTTCAAGCAGATCAAAAGATCAAGATCTCCCATCAATCAATCAGGTGATGAATCAAGCAATGGTAAGAGAAAGATGAGAAGTATGAAAGATATTTATGATGGTTTGGATGTTAGTTCAAATTTTGCATTTTTTTCATTCCAACCTTCTTCGTTTGAAGAAACAATCAAAGATGAAAATTGGGTGCAAGCCATGGATGAAGAAATTGAATCATTGAAAAGAATAATACATGGGATTTGGTTGATTTGCTAAAGAACAAAAGTATCATTGGCGTGAAATGGGTGTACAAGACAAAGTTGAATAAGAAAGGTGAAATTGATAGATTTAAAGCAAGGCTTGTAGCAAAAGGATTCTCGCAACAACCAATAATAGATTTTGAAGAAACGTTTGCTTCGGTAGCCAAATTGAATACTGTAAGAGAAGTTCTAGCCACATCAATTCTAAAAAGGTAGAAAATATATCAAATGGATTTGAAATCAACCTTCTTGAATGGAATTATCAAAGAATAAATTTATGTTCAATAGCCTCTTCGATATGAAGTTGAAGGTAAATAAGATCAAAATTTACGGGTTGAAAAAAGCGTTGTATGGACTATAGAAGAATTGATAGCTACATGATCAAGAATAGATTTTGCAGAAGCAACATTGAGCCTACCTTGTACACAAAGGTAAATGAGCATGGACATATTTTGATTGTTTCCTTATATGTTGATGACATGATTTATACAAGTGATTTTGAATTGGATGAATTTAAAGTAGCCATGATGAAAGGATTTGAGATGACAGATCTTAGACTTATGAAATATTTTCTTGGCATAGAAATTGAGCAATCTAAAAAAGTAATTTGTATTTGTCAAAATAAATATGCTAGAGATTTGCTAAAAAATCCAAGATGGACAATTGCAAACCTGTCCCTACACCAGTTGCAACAGGCACAAAGCTAAGCAAGGATGATGAAGGATTAGATATCAATCCAACTCTATTCAAAATATTGGTTGACATCCTCCTGTATCTCATAGCTACAAGACTCGATATTATGCAAGGAGTGAGTTTAATTTCTAGATTTATAGATACTCCAAAAGACACACATTGGAGAGAATGAAAAAGAATTATGAGGTACATAGCATGAACTAGAGATTGTGGCATAATTTATGCAAGCATAGAAAAGAAGGATCTGATTGGATACACAAACAATGGTTTTGCAGGCAGTTTAGGTGATAGGAAGAGCACTTTTGGTTATGTGTTCCATCTTGGTTCAGGTGTGATTTCATGGGCATCTAAGAAGCAACCTATTCTGACACTTTCATCAACAGAAGCAGAATATGTAGTAGCAACATCAACAACATGTCAAGCAGTGCGGTTAAGAAGAGTATTTTATGGACTCAAGCAGAAGCAACAAGGATCAACAACAATATCTTGTGACAACACCTCAGTGATTGCACTATCCAAGAATAGTGTGTTTCATCAAAAGAGCAAGTATATTAATACTAGATATCACATTATTAGAGAACTTGTGAACAATGGATAAGTTCACTTAAAGACTTGTAAATCTAGTGATCAATTGGTTGATATATTTACTAAGTCATTAGAAAAATATGTATTTGAGTTCCATAGAAGAAGGGTGTTGTAAGCCTAGCTGAGACATAGGCCAACATACATGTTTGAGTTGTCATGAGTCATGTCCTAAATTAGCGGTTGTAATTAAGGGGGGTGTTAAAATAGGTAATTACTCCTGCATGGAGAATAATCTAAAATTAGAGAGTCGGTTAACTGAGTGAGTCAAGTTAAGTGATAGACGAATTTAGTGTGTGGTTGCATGTTAAGTTATTTTAGGCGAGTAGCTAGTTGGAAACATATAAATATCTCTCACTAAGTTCATTGTAGTCATCAAGTTTTGTGTGATCAATAGAAGAGTGACAGCTTGTGTGTGAAATTTGTGTTTTGGCCACTCTGCCTTCCCAACACATTCTTCTCACGACAGGCACTCATTGCGCTAAGCGAAAATCCACCTCATCACTGAAGATTTTACAGAGATGGGAACCTTCTAGAATAGTTTCCACCATTACCACCCATTCCATAATTTCTTCTTCAGAACTACAATGGCAGTCGTCGGTCCATTACGGTGTTTCACATGTTTAATTTTTATCGCAATGAAAAAAATTAAAAAATTCCCTAAATCTTGGTCTTCTTGGTGAAAATTGTTGTAGAGGACTATTTATTTTTTGGAGATTTTTGGTTTCTTGAATTGGATTAATGACTGCAAGTGGTTATTTATACAGTTGAATGTTCGGTTTCATTCTTTTAAAGTCTATTTATTAAGATGATGAAAGCTTTATGTTGCCATCTTGCAAACGAAAGACTGCATCTCATCAATAAAATCACTGTTGTGTTTATATTTTTTTCCATAGACAGATGACTATTTCTACGGCTCCATCCGTAAATGTTCTGCTAGTAATCTTCTGTCTTTTCCAGCTCTGGATTCTGTGTTTTGTTTTCAATAAAAGTATTTGTAACATGTTTTGCAATTCATAGAAACTAGACGGTGGATTGTTAGCTCTGCATTTCCCTGCGAGTATCAATGGCCGAGTCTTCTCTTTTGATTCAAAACCGAAATCGAAACTGCGATAATTATCCAATTTGGAGATTCAGTAATAAGATTCATAGTGGAGAAAATCTCTCTGAGAACCATAAAAAATTGAAAACAAAAGCTCTGAACTATACTTTATAATAAAATGTATAAGCATCATTTCTTTGGGCCATCTCTTCAGCGATTATAGCCTGTTGTATGGTCCTCATTGGAGTGGGTCATTGCTCCCATTACTAATTTAAAGAATTTAACATTACATTGAAAATACTAAACACTAAAAGAATTTAGCATTACATTTTTTTTCAGCAAGAAAAAAACACTGCATTTATATAAATAAGTATAAACCAGTACATCTGTCCAGGAACATATTATATATGTGCATATCATCCTTATAGATCTTTCCTCTAGCTTTTGTGACATTCAATTCTATCCCATCAACATCAAATAGGTTACAATAAAGAAAAAGTATCAACTATCCTATATATTAAACAAACATATACTTCATCAACTGTTCATTCAGTGATCCCATATAGTAGGGTTGTCCCAAAGAGACAAAAAGAACAAAAACATAAAAAACAAGCCAAAATATCCATCAATCTACATAAGACTAGACATAACATAATTATCCTATCCAGAGCGGGGTAAATTCCCCACATCCAAAATATTGTTGCCCAGTCTTATCTCTATATGCATCCCGTCCATTGTATCCATTAATCTCATTTTTGATAGCTTATCGGCATTTTGGTTGTATTCCCTCCCAATGTGCTGAATCGAGTAGCCACTATGGGAGCCCCATAAAATCCCAATACGTTTGAGCCATCCCTCTAGGTGGAGTTGTGTGATATTGTTTTTCACCACAATGTGTTCAATGATAGCCATTGAGTCCCCAAATATATGGATATTGGAGAAGTCCCCATATTGCAATAATTCTGACCTTTATATTTGTACCCCGACCAACACCCGAATTTACCCATTATTCCTATTCCTCTAATATTCTGAGCCAAAAACCACATCCACAAACATCCCTTTGCGTTGCTCCAACGTAGGAATAGGCTTCTTAGAAATAGTGCTCGTAGTGTCCTTTTTGTTATCCATAGAAAAGTGATACCACTCAATGAAGGGATCCACTACTTGTGTTGTATGTTCTCCGAAATTTTCAAATAAAATCTTGTTGCACCATCATCATATTTCCCAAAAAATAGTTAATGGAATGGTCCGCCATATTGTATTTTGTTTGCTTCACCAGCTTAAGCGTTCCAGGATGTCTTCTGAGAAGTTTTTGAGTGGGAAATCAATATACGATCTTCATAGATATCAGAGAAGTGAGGAATAAATGTACATTATTTTCCGCCGCTTCCCTGTACAAGACACATACTCCTAGCCCTTGCCAATTTCTCTTATGTAGATTTCCCAAGTTAAGTTTTTGTTTTCCATACAAGCCATACAAATACAATGATTTTAATGGGAATTTTCGTTTTCCAGAATTTATAAAATTCTGTTGACACCTAATCCTTTGCGATTGGGTGAATTTATGTAAATAGTTAAATTAGGAATGTGAACAATCATTAGGAGATGAACTGCGCAGTCACACCCTTTGTATATAACAATAGCATACCTAATGAAATAAATCGAATCAGTTTTACTGCCTATTGGAGAGTTACTGCCTGGCGTGACATGGTATCAAAGCCAGTTCTCAAAAATAGTTGTAACTCCCTTCATTTTTGCTATTGAGGGCTGTACGCTGGTCTGTCATATGCATTCCTATTCCTAAGCGCTATCGTGATCCGAGCACTATCCCCTGAACGCTGTCCTACTTGCCTCAACGCCTCTGTCCTCTGAAATATCTCTCGAATGTTTGGACTGACCCAACTATGTTTTTAACACTGCATCCTGTAAAGTCTGCGTTTTTAACGCTGCTGGATTTGTCTGTCTCAAATTCATTGCATGTCCTGGAGCACAGTTTGCCCTTCATGCTCTTGCACGTTCTGACATGGTATTAAGCTTCCTGCAACAGGAGGGAATAAAACAAAGACACCTGGTCCTGGGCGACTGAAGCTGTCATGCAATCTGAGGGATTCGATCACTTGAACGAAAGTAACGCTGCTGAAGAACGCCTCTGTCCAGAGCGGAAGGCAGACAAACGTTTTTACTGCAATTGGTATGCGTTTGACTGCAATTTGTATTGTTTTTTATTACAATTGAATCCGTGTTGCGCTTGATTGCAATGGGAAATCGTGCTTGAAAGCAAATTTGGACCAAATCCGGATGTACACGGTTCAAAATGATGACAAAGTTGCAGAGATGATGATTGCCGTTGTGACAGATTCAGGTTGAAGACCGAAAAAAAATTAAAATCTCAAGCATTATACTTTCTGACGGTTAGCTACCTGCGCACGCATCTCCCCTGTGTGTCCTGTCTCGGTGTATTCGTTGAAATTATCGTGGAATCGCTCCGCCCTTCAGGCCCCGTTGTTTGGGTACGCTGTCGCGCACCAAATTCAGATGGTGAATGGTGTGTGAGCGCAGCGGTATCACAACTGTTTTAAATACTGCCTGAAATACGTTTTGAAGCTGTTGCCATTACGTTCTGAAGCTGCTGGATTTAAAAGGCGTGTTCGTGTTGCGCTCAGTGGTCTCAACAAAATGGTGTGTGTGCCCTGAATAAGTTTTGAAGCTGCTGTTTTTAAATAAGTTCGAATGAGGTTTGACATGCCTGAATGGTATATGATCCAATGGTATGGTGAATGGTTTCAAATACATTTTGAATAGTTCGAATGCTGCTTTGAATAGTTCGAATTCCATTTGCTGCTTTGAATAGTTCGAATTTCAAATAAGTTTTGAGCGCTGGCCTCCATAACTTGGTTTGATGCTTTGCCGAGGTTGACCGCTGTAAATTACAGTTCAAAGAATGCGCATGACCATGGTATTTATAGGATTTATATAAGATTTATAAGGTGAAGTTTTATGAGAGTTATATGATGGACTTATATGAAACTTATATGAGGTTTATGTGAGGTGAATTTATACAATGATGGATTTATATGGGTCACATTGTGGATTTGAAATCTTTTGAGAATGCTTTTTTGAGTACATTGGCAGAAGTATTCTTTTCTATCAGCAATTTTTTTTTTTTTACAGAATGCACTCAATCATCTCCATGGTAGGAATAGTTCTCACTAGCAAGGAGAACTATCCTGAATGGTCCCGGATGATAAAACACACCCTCATCTTCAAGGAGTTGTAGAAAGGAGTGTGTGTCGGAGAAGGAGACAAAGACCCAGTACAGCCTACCTCAGACAAAGAGCTCGTCATTTGGGAATACAAGAACAACAAAGCTTATGCATTAATTGCAACATCTGTAAATGAAGAGGTGAGTCGCCATATTTCGTCATATTCAACTGCCTTTGAAGCCTTACAAAAGCTGAAAGAACTCTATGACTCACATTCTGCACTTGAAGTTGTTCAGCTCATGATTAAACTCTTCACTCTTGAACTGCAAAATAATGATCCTCTTGCTCTTGCATCTGAAGTAAAGTTTATAATGCATGATATCAATTCCACTAAGGTTGAGCTGGATATCCCTCTTATTGCTTTTCTCAAGGCACTCTATCCTACTTACTCCAATTATCTTGAGTCTTTGCAAGCAAATGGAAATCTCAAAGATATAACCTTTGACTCTCTTGTGAAAAATTTTGTTGAAAGAGAGAAAGCTTTTGGAAAGAAGACATCACCTAAATCTTCTGGAGAGACCGTGTGCCTTGCTCATAAAGAAAAGCATCATGCTCAAGATTCTACAAGAGGAAGAGGTGGACGAAGAGGAAGAGGAAGATATTTTAGAGGCAGGGGGGCAGACATTCTCAAGGAAGAAAGGCAGATCTGCACTGCATTCGCTGCAAAAGAAATGGATCACATGATGCCTCTACATGCAAGCTACCATGGGACAAAATTGAGCAGAAAAGAAACCAACAGAAAGGTAAAACTAATGATACAGACAAAGGTAAAGCACCTGAATCCGCTCACTATATTGAGGCACAATGTAACATTGGAGTAAATGAAGATTCATTTAATGCTTCACTTGCTTCTTGGAAAAATGATTGGTTGCTTGATTCAGGAGCAACTTGTCACATGACTCATAGAAAAGATTTTTTTGAAGATTTCACTGACAATGTTGATGGAGCAGTATACTTTGCAGATCAGTAAAAAATCAAGCCATCAGGGCTTGGCACAATCAGGCTTAAACTGCCTGGTCTTCCAGACTTTCTTCTGGATCATGTTCTATATCTCCCACAACTCAAGAGAAACTTGCTGTCCTTGGTCCACATTCGCCAGCAAGGTCACTCCATTCATATGTTTGATGGCAAGCTTGAGGTAAGAAAAGCATCTGACCACTCACTTGTCATGAGGGGAATAGAAGAAGAAAGGCTTCTCAAACTGCAAGGAACCTCTGCTCATGCACAACATTTCTCATATATTTCTCATCATGCAGAAGGTACACTTCCATCAAGTTCATTATGGCATGCTAGATTTCGACATTTAAACTATGACAGTCTCCGCTTATTGAAGAAAAATGGTGTTGCCGGTTTGCCTACAATTCCTAGGAAACATAAGCAATGTGATGCTTGCATTCTAGGAAAGCATAGCAAACAGTGTTTTCATGATTCACATTCAAGAGCACATAGGAAGCTTGAACTCAT
This sequence comes from Pinus tabuliformis, assembly GCA_031772625.1. Taxonomy (NCBI): domain Eukaryota; kingdom Viridiplantae; phylum Streptophyta; class Pinopsida; order Pinales; family Pinaceae; genus Pinus; species Pinus tabuliformis. The sequence goes on along the minus strand of CM062804.1, from coordinate 320,271,550 downwards.
TCATTCAGATTTATGTGGTCCAATGCCTGTTCCTTCTGCAAATGGAAATAAATATATCATGACATTTATTGATGACTACACCAGAATGTGTTGGGTTTATTTATTGAAGAACAAATCTGATGCTTTTCAAACATTCAAGAATTTTCATAAATGGATTGAAAATGATGCACAATCTCATATTGGGTCTATTCGCACTGATAATGGAAAAGAATATACATCAAATGAATTTGAAAACTATCTTCGCCAACATGGGATCAAACATCAAACAACTGTGCCTTATAATCCCCAACAGAATGGTGTCACTGAAAGAATAAATAGAACAATCTTGAATATGGTACGATACATGCTTTTCTTAAAAATGTAAAGATAATGTTTTGGGCTGATGCTGTTCTATGTGTTGCATATATAAAGAATAGATGTCCATCTAATGCTATAAGAAACAAGACTCCTTATGAATTGTGGTATGGACATGTTCCTTCGGTAAAACATCTCAGGGTCTTTGGTTCCACCTATTATGCTTTGATACCAAATGTACATAGAAACAAACTTGGTGCTAGAAGTCGTAAGTGTATCTTCCTCGGGTATTCAAACACCTCTAAAGCATATCGCCTCTATGATGAAGTAAATAAAAAGTTTTTTGTATCTAGAGATGTAATTTTTCTTGAATCATCCAAATCTGACAATGTTGTTGAGCGTCAACTTGATTGCTTTGATAGATTCGCAAAAACAAAATCATTTCAAGAATTTGATAATCAAATTCCACATCTTGAAGGGGGGATTCCTATTCTAGATGACATGTGGAATCTTCTTCTGAAGAACACTCTCCCCTGAATGAAACTCCAACAACGGATGATGCTTTAAGTGATGTAATTGATAGAATTGGGAGACTCAATCTTGATTCAGTCCCAACTCAATCAACAGAGCAGCCTGGACCATCTCAGAAAGGTCCCCCAAAGTGGCTAACGAAGACACTTGAAAGTGTTCATCCTGATGAAATTGGAAAAACAGGAACCAGAAATTCAAACTGACAAAATGGAGGTGATGTAGATGACTCTAATTCACCTGTTGATATGGATGTTTCTTATGATTGTGAATTGAACTTGTCTACAGATTTTGAACCAACTTCCTTTAAAGAAGCTGCTTGTCATGATGAATGGAAAGAAGCGATGCAAAAGGAGTATGATGCCCTCATAAAGAATGGCACTTGGACGCTGGTTGATCCTCCATTTGGAACCAAACCAATTGGCTGCAAGTGGGTCTACAAGAACAAGTACAAAGCTAATGGCTCACTTGACAAGCACAAAGCTAGGCTTGTGGCAAAAGGTTTTGCACAGAAACAAGGGGTCGATTATGAAGAGACTTTTGCCCCCACAACAAAATGGGCCACCATCCGGACACTCTTTGCACTAGTAGCCCAGAACGGTGGAAAGTCCATCAAATGGATGTAAAAACTGCTTTCTTGAATGGAGATCTAAAAGAGAATGTTTTTATGTCCCAGCCTGAAGGATTTGCTGTGAAAGGACATGAACATAAATTATGCAAACTTGTGAAGTCCTTGTATGGCCTCAAACAAGCACCGCGAGCCTGGTATGAAAAACAATTGAGCATCTTCTGAAACTCAACTTCAATCATTTTGATCTTGATGATGCAACTTTATTTGTCAAGAAAGTTGGAAAAACAGTTTTATATCTTGTGGTATATGTAGATGATCTTTTAATGACAGGAAACAATGAAAGCTACATTGCATCCATAAAGAAGGAATTGGGGAAAAGTTTTGAAATCACTGATTTGGGCTATGTTCATTACTATCTTGGCATTGAAGTAACCCAACATCCAAAATCCATATTTCTTTCTCAAAAGAAATACATTGGAGATTTGTTAAACAGATTTGGCATGACAGAGTGCAATCCTCTTATTACTCCAATGGAACAAAACTTAAAGCTCACATCTATTGAAGGAAAGGAATTTGAGGATGCAACAAAGTATATACAGCTTGTAGGAAGTCTCAACTACCTTACTACTACCAGACCAGACATTTCATTTGTTGTTGGAATCCTCTCCAGGTTTATGCAAAAGCCTTGTGAGGGACATTGGTCTGCTGCAAAAAGAGGTCTAAAGTATTTGAAGGGAACTCAAGACTTTGGAATCAAGTACACAGAGGTGGATGACTTCAGTTTGATCAGATACTCTGATTCAGACTTCGATGGAGACAAAGAAACTGGGGTATCTACTTCAGGATATGCTATGAGTCTTGGATCAGGAGCTATCTCCTGGAGATCACGCAAACAATCAGTTCCAGCAGATTCCACAACAGAAGTAGAATACGTGGCAACAGCTGAAGCAACAAAAGAAATTGTGTGGCTCAGGAAAATTCTTGAAGATTTGCAGGTAAAACAAGTACAATCAACTCCACTCATGATTGACAACACCTTTGCAATAAAGTTGGCCAAGAACCCAAAGTTCCATGATCGAACAAAGCACATCGATACTAAATATCATCTGATCCGACATCATGTTGAGGCCAAAACAATCCATCTCCGTCATTGTTCCACAAATGAGCAAATTGCAGACATCTTCACCAAAGCGCTTGGAAGAGAAAAGCTTGAAAGATTCAAAACGATGCTTGGACTCACCAACATCCCTTCAGATTAAGGGGGGGAATGTTGACAGCTAATCCTCTGCGATTGGGTGAATTTATGTAAATAGTTAAATTAGAAATGCGAATAGTCATCAGGAGATGAACTAAGCAGTCACAAACTTTGTATATAACAATAGCATACCTAATGAAATAAATCGAATCAGTTTTACTGCCTATTGGAGAGTTACTGCCTGGCGTGACAAATTCACATACCTCATTTTTGTGTTACCCTCACAGACACAAGTTGTTATATATATCCACCCGAACTACGTAGCCAGTTCTCATCTTAATCCGCTTGCCTCCACCAGCCTCCCGTCCATTACCCGCCCATCGCAACTCAGATCTGATCCATTCCAGTCTCCAACCAGTGGGTTTTCCAACCCCATCTCATCCGACTCTTCCAGATAAAATAATGATCATTCCATGTAGAAATGGCCTGGTTCCAATAAAATATACCCATACCTTGTATGGGCTTATAATTTAACATTACATTGAAAATGCTAAATATGTAACGCTTTGTTTCATTTTTCATTGATATGGATGTGACTTAAGAAGCGTCTTGTCAAGGGCAGATTACACGGGGGCTCTGGGCATTAAAGTCACGGTTGTATTTGCATTAATTGTGTTTGAACAGATCAATGCAGGCATTTAAAACAGTGGGTACTCTTTGATTCACTAAATGTCATGTTATTCGTCATATGTGTGTGTGTTTGAGGTTGGAAGGTCAACGCTGTGTGTGGTGTATTCTTCTGCAAAAATGTATGTTCCTGGTATCATTCAATTCACAAAATAAACGGTGGATTGAGAGATTGACATCCGTCATACATTCAAAGATTGACATTTCCCCACAACATAAATGCGTGCACACACTGTGTGGGGAAGGTAAATCAGTAGGTATTTCTCCAACTCCAAGTCTCAATTTTCTGCCACATAAATGAGTGTAGTGTGGGGAAGGTTGATTCGTTCTTCTGTACAGTGTGGGGTTGGTTAATTCGTTCCTCTGGAAGGAAAATCAGCGATATAATTAATCTCCATCAGATTCAACTCAACAAAACGATGAAAAGTGATATTAGAGTTGGCTGCCACATGATGTTAAAGGACTGTTAAAACATTGTTTAGCGAATCAGCGTTGTTGAATAGGTTTATCATGTGGGTGCCACGTGATGTCAATTGATTAATATTAAACTTTGTTGAGAAAACGAGCATCGCAGAAAAAAAAGGCGTTGAATGGGTTTAAAAAAAATGATAATGCAATTTCTTACAGAGATATTTATGTCATCAATCAATTAAATTTAGTTTAGCTAATAATATGTTATTGTTACACTATATATATATATATATATATTTATTTTAATTTAAATTATTTTATAATTTTTTTTTTTAATTATAGATATTTAAAAAAATTATCAAATCAAATGAATTGGTTAGTTTTTTTAGCTTTTTACTAATTTATTATGGTGTAATAAATTTGTTTAAATTAAAACTAAGATTTTTGTAATTTAATGTAAAAATATGTCTTTTGGATTAATTACATTATTAATAAATATGCTGTATGATATTGCAATAAGTAATAATATAGGAATAATTTTTATTTCTAAATATTAATATAATTTAAATTTAAAAAATAAAAACTATTTATGAAATTAGTTTAAATTATTAATTTAATTCCATTTATATTTGAAAGGTATGAAATTTAACTTATATTTTAAAACATAATTATTTTAAAAAATTAATAAAATCATAATAACACTAAATTTTGATATATTAAATTTTAAATTATAACGGTTTAAAAATAGATTTTAATTATATAATTTTATTAAATTGATTCCTATAAGAATATACTTTTAATCTTTTGTTTAATTAAATATGTTAATTATTTTTAAAAAATAATTATATTTATATTTTTTAAATGTGTATAATATATATGTGAGAGAATTTTATTTTTAATTATATTTTTTAAATGTATATGATGATGATGATGGTTAACGTCCCAAAAAATAAAATGAATTTATAAATATATGTATATGCCAGAGAATTTTATTTATAATTAATAAGATGAATTTAGTTTAAAATTATTTTTAGTTTATTAAATTTATTTAAAATTCGATAAATATTTTTTATTCTTTAAATATATATTAAATTAAAATAATGTTAGAAATTAATATTGATTTTATTATTATATTATTTAAATTTAATTAATTATAATATATTAGCGAATAGTATAATACTTGTATTAATATAATGATCAATATTAATATATTGATTTTGGTGTTGAGAATTTTATATAAATGATATATTGTTATTTCATAACATTTTTTTGGGGAGATTATTGATACAATCTTCAAAGATTCTAAATTAGCAATTGCACCAGATGTACTCCGTCACATAGTAGCATAAGAAGCAACATAAGTAATAGTAGCATTAAACTGTTACTCTTCCATGATGATAGTGAAAATCATTTTTGTATAATCATCTACCATATATAGTGGTTGTTGTACATTTTTATGAATTTCATTGTAAATGTCAATCAATCAAGACATAGTTACACCCAATATGGAAATTATGATTCCATCATATAATTTTACATTTATAATCATTTAATATATAGTGATTGATGTATAATCATTTACTATATATAGTGATTGTTGTACATTTTTCTGAATTTCATTATAAATGTCAATCAATCAAGAGATAGTTACACCTAATATGGAAATTATGATTCCATCATATAATTTTACATTTATACCCTTTTAAACAAGAACACAACAAATTACAGATATAACCATAAATACAAAGATGCAGTATAAATAACACTTCATTTCATTAATATCAAACACTAAAATATGCTTAGGCGATGGTAGCTTATCTCTGAGAAGAGATGTGGCGGCTACATGCCTCAGAACTGTGTTACAATGAGGCTCAAAGACATATTTATTATTGAGAAACAATGGAATACCCTAAACATCCAAAAACCTAACCCCGGCAGATGAAGCAACAAAACTGTGGGCTCCATTTGGGTAAATTGGTATATCAACTTCCCGGGGTCATAAATTTGGCATGCAATCTCCGTTTGGCTATCATAATACCTCGTTTCGAAGATCTCGAAGAGGAAGTTGAAAGCAAATGGGCAAGACAATTTGGGAAGTTTTTGGCCTCTCTGTTTTCCCTAAAAATGCCATTTAGGGCCTCAAAACGATTCCAGAAGTTCATGACTCAGAAAACTACCAAAAATAGTAAATTTTGCTACAATTAAGAAAACCGAAAAATTAAAAGAGACAGTGTTGGGGATCCAAGTGGAATAGGCAGGTGGCCACCAATATCCACCTGGATCATTCCTCCCCCCTTAGGAAGCAATGGTCCCCATTGCGTTGAGTCCCTGATGAGCCACTTGCCCTGGTGAAGGAGTTGGCTTGCTTTGACAACTCGATATAGTTGGATCCTTTGTTGTCGGGTGTTCTTGATCTGCGTGTCCATGATTCGATCAGTTGTGGCTTGTTCCATGCAATCTGGATTTAACTTTGTAGGTGTGAGCTGTTCTGCAATGTCTAATGTGTCTAGCAATGGTGGGAAGTATGGTTGAAGGCGGTCCACATTGAACACTGGGTGCACGCCAAGGAATGGAGGAATGCTGAGCTCAAATGCATTGTCTCCCACCGCCTTGGTAATGATGTAAGGACCATATCAGAGTGGTCTGAGTTTCCGATAGGCTTCGGTAAGGTGTTCCTTTTGCAAATGCAACCAGACTTTGTCGCCCACTTGAAACTTGTGTGGCACCCGATGTTGATCATGTCGCTGCTTGTACTTGGCATTTGATTTCTCCAAAATGTCATGGACCTGTTGGCGGATATGTTGGATGTGCTCAATGAAGCTATTTGCCTTATCGGTTTCGGATTGGAAATGAGCTAAATCTGCATGAGTAGCTGCAAATGGCATGGCCACATCAATGGGACATAGTGGATGGAATCCCAAGCCCACCTATGATCCAGGTGGATGTTGGTGGCCACCTACCTATCCCATTTGGACCCCCACAACCGTCTCTTTCAGCTTTTTTAGTTTCCTAAATTGTAGCACAGTTTACTATTTTTAGCAGTTTTTCGGGTCCTGAACTTACAGAGCCGTTTTGAGGCCCTAAACGACGTTTTTTGGGAAATCTGGGGGCAACATGGGTCCATGCACTGATGTTTCCCTTCCCAAAGTGGTAGTGCTCGGATAGATCTTTCTAATGAGCTATTGTACGCGTCAAATGGAGATCGTATGCCAAAGTTACGACCCTGAGAAATTGATGTACCAGTTTACCCAAACGGGGCCCACAATTTGGCGTTTCATCTTCTAGGGTTAGGTTTTGGGATGTGAAGGGTTTTCCATTGTTTCTCAACAATAAATAGGCCTTCGAGCCTCATTGTAACACAGTTCAGAGGCATGTAGCCGCCACATCTCTTCTCAGAGATACACTACCATCGCCCTAGCTATTTATTTCCATTTCAGTTTGTAAGCATATTTCAATGTTTTACATTAATGAAATGAAGTATTATTTCCGCTGCATCTCTGTGTTTATGGTTATCTCTAGATTTTGTTGCGTTCCTGTTTAAATATGAATCAATGGTATCAGAGCAGTCTGCTTTTTCTCTGATTTTCTTTGCATGTCCCCAACGAGGTCGAGAGATAATGAGTTAGGGCTTGAACTGGTCGAACGTTTGCAAGACCAGCCTCGCAAATCCCGACGACCTCCCATGGCAGATGAGAAGAAAGACAAGGGGGCAGGAGATCCTATCAAAATCTTGCTTGAAGAAGCCCTCGAGCGACAAAGGAACGCGATGATGGACAGCTTCGCGCAGATCCTTCAACAACTGCCCAGAGGCGACGCATCAGCTTCCAACAGCTACTCTAGAAATGCCACACCCTTTAAGGTACAAGTTAATTTTGAAATCCCTATATTCGAGGGTTAGATAGACGCAGATGCCGTAGATAAATGTTTAAATTTGCTAGAGGGTTACTTTTCTGTTCATGAATTTTTTAGTTAGGAAAAGATTATTTTCTCTCTTCTCAAAGCAGCCCCCCACGTCAAGGACTGGTGGGAAACCCACTGTGAGCAGCAGAATGAAAGCACGGGCTCACTATTTTCAGCCACACTTAATTGGGATTCATTCCGAGATGCCATCAAGGAGCAATACTACCCTGTCAAAAGCTATGAGGATAAATACATCAAATGGACCACGCTGCGGCAGGGAAGGGACCAAGATGTGTTGGAGTTCACAAACATTTTTCATACCCTTTGCACACAGTTGGGTATCAAGGACTCTGAGCTGCATTTGGTACTCAAATACCGCGACTGCCTACACAGATACACCCAAGAAGAGATGGAGTTCCCGAATATCTCCTCACTTGGCACTGCGTACGGATATGTTGTCGAAATCGAGCAAAAGTTCAAACAAAAGAAGCAAGACTTTGGATTTGCAAATCCGAAGACCAAGGACAAAGCCAAGGCGGGTGACCGAAGACAACCCGTCGAAGCCCCAAGAAAAGAAAAACACCACGAAGTCGAAGAAGGACACAGGAAAGTGGTGTGAGTTCCACAAGAGCCCCACTCACAACACAAGTGAGTGTTGGACCAAGCAGTCGTTGGTGGCCGAGTTGAAGGCTTCCGAATTAGATGCATGTTCCGACCCTGAGCCAGAACTTGACAAGGGGAATGGCAAAGGGAAGCAGATCATTGATGCGGATCCCAGTGCCACTATTGCCACCGCTAAGATCCAGAAAAATGAGCCTGAAAATCCAGAGGAAGGGAGTGTCTTTTCCACTCACAGATGTGGGTGAAGGGTTAGCCACTGCGATTCATTGTCAACAGTGGCAGCCAAAAGAACCTCGTTTCAGCAGAGGTCGTGAAGCGGTTGGGCTTACCGACTACACCACACCCGCAACCATACAATATTGGGTGGCTTCATGAAGGACGAGACCTTAAAGTTCGCCAGCAGTGCCGCCTTCCCTACAGCATCAAGCCCTTCACAAACGAGGTATTATTTGATGTTACACCTCTGGATGTTTGTGATGTACTATTAGGCCAACCATACTTGTGGAGGCGACATGTTGTGTATGAGTCAAGGCCTCATGCTATCATTATTTCTTTGAATAATTCATTATACAGGATACTGGAGGCAGCCCCACCTACTGCCACCTCTTTGATCACTGCAAAGAAAGGCAACAAGCTCATCTCACAAACTAGGAAATTTATTTTCTGTCTGGTTTGCTCCCAAAGTAAGGGGAAGATCGTCACCACATCCATGACCCTCGCAAAGGGTTCCTCCATGCAACAGAAATAGCAAAGGAATACGGTCATGACAGAACACAGGAAAAACTTCTCCTCACCCACAGGGGTACCACACAAGCTTTAGGTGGGCAACAAAGTCTGGTTGCAACTGTAGAAAGAACGCCTTACAAGAGCCCATCAGAAGCTCAGACCACTCTGAAATGGTCCTTACACCAGTACCAAGGCTACGGGAAACAATGCTTTGAAGCACAACATTCCTCCTTTCCTTCGCTTGCACTGAGTGTTTAATGTGGATTGTTGTCGACAATGCTTCCCACCATTTCTGGGCACATCAGAGATTGCAGAACAACTCACCAGAGACTCAGATTAGCAAAAGCTTCCTCATCTCAGGGAGGAACTCAACGCAATGGGGACCATTGCTTCCTAAGGGGGGAGGAATGATCTAGGTGGATGTTGGTGGCCACCCACCTATCCCATTTGGACCCCCACAACTGTCTCTTTCAGCCTTTTTAGTTTCCTAAATTGTAGCACAGTTTACTATTTTTTGCAGTTTTTGGGGTCTTGAACTTCCAGAGCCGTTTTGAGGCCCTAAACGATGTTTTTTGCGAAATCTGGGGGCAATATGGGTCCATGGACCCATGTTTCCCTTCTTAAAGTGGTAGTGCTCAAATAAATCTTTCTAATGAGCTATTGTACGCGTCAAACGGAGATTGTATGCCAAAGTTACAACCACTGGAAATTGATGTACCAATTTACCCAAACGGGGCCCACAATTTGGCGTTTCATATTCTAGGGTTAGGTTTTGGGATGTGAGGGGTTTTCCATTGTTTCTCAACAATAAATAGGCATTTGAGCCTCATTGTAACACAGTTCAGAGGCATGTAGCCGCCACATATCTTCTCAGAGATACGCTACCATCACCCTAGCTGTTTATTTCCATTTTAGTTTGTAAGCTTATTTCCGTATTTTACATTAATGAAATGAAGTATTATTTCTACTGCATCTCTATGTTTATGGTTATCTTTGGATTTTGTTGTGATCCTGTTTAAATCTGGATCAACCTAAAAATGGTTGTGGCTATTCAAGTTGTGGAGAGCCCGGTTATAGCTGTGCTGGACATAGGGGAGGCTCTCATCCCATGCGTGTGGATGTTTTGAGTTGTACATGCGCAGAATGTGTACGATCATACTGTTGACGACCTCTGTCTGGCCATTAGTTTGGGGATGGAAAGCTATGCACTTAGTGAGCTTGGTGTTCAGCATCAACCAGAGACTGGACCAAAATGTACTGAGGAACCTGCTGTCCCGATCTGAGATGATAGATTGTCGGATCCAAAAGTGTACCCACACTCGTTCAAAGAAGAGTTTAGCAGTGGCTTCTGCTGTGATATTCTTCTTGCAGGCCGCCATAATGGCCATCTTCGAGAATCTGTCGATGACTAGAAAAACACAGTCATTGCCATGCTTAGTAGAAGGAAGGCCTGACATGTAATCCATGGAGATGGATTCCCAAGGTCGACTAGGGGTAGACAACAAAGTATAGAGGTCTTGCTTCTTGATGGTCAGTTTGGCAATGGCACTGGAAGTGCAAGATCTGATGTACTTCCCGACATCCTGCCAAAGATTCAGACAATAGAAATAATTATGCAGTACTGCCATCGTTTTCTCGACCCCGAAATGCCCAGCGGCCCGACTGTAGTGTGCTTCCCAAATCATCTTGGCACGCTCTCTTGAAGGAACAAAAAGGTGTCCCAGATGGCATAATAGGGCATCCTGGAGGTGAAAATCTGGAACTTGCTGACCCTTCAAGAGCATCTGGTATGTGTGGCCGAATTATGGGTCGTTTTTTTAGAGAAGTGGCCAATCAGAAGTCTCGTGCCCACAAGAGTTGAGCACAGTGGTTAACGCCATGATCGGTGGTCGGCTAAGGCAATCTGCAACATTATTGGTGTTGCCCTTCTTATACTTGATATTCAAATGGAACTGTTGCAGGTATGCAGACCACTTTTTATGGTGATCATTCTGCAACTTCCCATGCGTCTATATGAACTGTAGGGGCCGGTGGTCTGTGTGGATGACTTTTTCCTTCCCCAAAATGTAATGCTTCCATTGTCGGCAGGCCTGCACAATGGAATACATCTATTTTTCATAAGTGGGATACTTCCGGACTGTGTCTGAAAGTGTCTTACTATGATATGCTACTGGATGCCCCTGTTGAGTAAGGATTGCCCCAATAGCATAGTCAGAGGCATATGTCTCGATCTCAAATGGCTATTGCAAGTCTGGTAATGTGATCACTAGTGCAGAGCAGAGGCAATGTTTCAACTCTATGAATACCTTCTGTTGAGATCTAGACTAAAAGAATTATGCTTTCACTTCTCCCTTGGTGACTTGACTCAAGGCCCAAGTGATATGAGAGAATCCCAACACGAACCTGCAGTAGAAATTGGCAAGACCCAGAAATCTGCGGAGCTCTGTCAAAGTGGTTGGAGTTGGCCAATCTTGGATGACTTGGATCTTGGATGGATCCACATGCACCCCCTGTTCATTAATAATGTATCCCAGATACTGAACCTGGATCATGCCAAAAGTGCATTTCTCCAAATTGGCACATAGCTTGTGTTACCGCAGGGTTTGGAGAACCTGTCGGATGTGGTGGAGGTGCTCTTTCCAACTCTGGCTGAAGATCAGGATGTCATCCAAGTATACCACTACAAATGAGTTGGTGAATGGCCGCAAGATGTCATCCATCAGCCTCATGAAGGTTGCAGGAGCATTCGTCAACCCGAAAGGCATAACCAACCATTCGAAAAGGCCCTCGTTGGCTTTGAAGGCAGTCTTCCACACATCGGAGGGTTCGATTAGTACCTAGTGATATCCTGACTTCAAGTCGATCTTGCTAAAATATTTTCCCCCCTTTAGTTGGTCCAAAAGGTCATAAATCCGTGGGATCGGGTACCTATTCCAGACAGTGATCTTGTTCAGCGCCCGATAGTCAATACAGAGTCTCCAAGTCCCATCCTTCTTTTGTACCAACATGATCGGGCTCCCACAGGGCGATGAACTCGGCCAGATGTGACCTTTTTGTAGTAGCTCCTGAATCTGCCTCTTGATTTCGTTGTTCTCAAGAATGGAGCACCAATAAATTGGTCCATTGAGCAGCGACGCACCTGGGGTCAGATCGATGGAGTGCTTGACCTGACAATGCAGAGGCACCCCTACGAGGAGGTGAAGATGTCCTTGTACTCCACCACGACCTTGTCCATTTGTTGTTTTTGTGCAGAGGGGCCCTGTTTGGAGTTCGTGGCGATCGTATTCTTCTTTCCCTGAGGGTGTATCATCAGGAACACAAATTTCCCAGTTTTGGAAATGAGCTTACTGCATTGTTTTGTAGTAACCAAAGAGATAGCGGTAGTCAGTGCTACCTCCGGTATCCTGTACAGCTTATTTCCCAAAGTAACAATAACAACATGAAGTCTTGACTCATACACAACATGTCGCTTCCATAAGTATGGTTGGCCTAAAAATACATCACAAACATCAAGGGGAGCAACATCACATAATACCTCATCCGTGAAGGGCTTGATGCTGTATGGAAGGGGGCACTGCTGGCTCACGCAAAGATCCCATCCTTCGTGAAGCCACCCAGATGGTGTACGGTTGTGGATGTGCTGTGGTCGGTAAGCCCAGCCACTTCATGACCTCTGCCGAAATGAGGTTCTTTTGGCTCCCGCTGTTGACAATGAACTATAGCGGGGAACCCTTTACCCACATCTGGGAGTGGAAGAGGTGCCCCTCCTCCTTTGGATCTTTGGGTTCCTTCTTTTGGATCTTCATGGTGGCAACAGTGGTGGTGGGCTTCGCATCAATAATCTGCTTCCCTTTGTCAATCCCCTTGTCGGGTTCTAACTCAGAGTTTGAACATGCATCTGATTCCGAAGCCTTTAGCTTGGCCACTAGTGACTGCTTGGCCCAACACTCACTTGTGTTGTGAGTGGAGCTCTTATGTAACTCACACCACTTTCTCGTGTCCTTCTTTGGCATTGCGGTGTTGTTCTTTGCTTGCGGCTTTAGCAGGTTGTCCTAGGTTGCCTGGCCTTGGCTTTATCCTTTGTTTTGCGGTTTGGGGGTACCTTTCCCTTGTTTCGAATTCAGAGATCCAAAGTCTCGCTTCTTCTATTTAAACTTTTGCTCGATCTTGACAGCATATTGGTATGTCGTGCTGAGTGAGGAGATGTTCAGGAACTCCATCTCGTACTAGATGTACCTGTGTAGGCAGCCGTGATACCTGAAAACCAAATGGTTCTCAGAATCCTTGATACCTAAATTCGTGCGAAGGGTATGAAAAACATTGGTAAACTCTGGTCCATCTTGGTCCCTTCCTTGTCGCAGCATTATCCACTTTATGTATTTATCCTCATAGCTCCTGATAGGGTAGTACTTCTCCTTGATGGCATCCCGGAACGAGTTCCAAGTGGGTGCGGCTGAAAACAATGAGTTTGTACTTTCATCTTTCTACTCACAATAGGTTTCCCACTAGTCCTTGACATGGGGGGCTGCTTTGAAAAGTGCAAAAGTGATCTTTTCTCGAATGGAAAAATCATGAACACAAAAAATATTCTTCTAGCAGATTTAACCATTTATCTGCAACGTCTGCATCTATTTGACCCTCAAATATGGGAATGTCAAAGTTAACTTGTACCTTAAAGGGTGTGGCGCTTCCAGAGTAGTTTCCGAAAGTAGATGTGTTGCCCTTGGGTAGCCGCTGAAGGATTTGGACAAAGTTGTCCATCATCACATTCCTTTGTCACTCGAGGGCTTCTTCGAGCAAGATTTTGATAGGATCTCCTACCCCCTCATCTTTCTTTTCATACTCCATGGGAGGCCATCAAGATTTGTGAGGCTGGTCTTGCAAAGGTTCAACTAGTTCAAACACTAACTCCTTATATCCCGATCTCGTTGGGGACATGCAAAGAAAAACAGAGAAAGAGCATACCACTTTGATACCATTGATCCGAATTTAAACAGGAACGCAACAAATTACAGATATAACCATAAATACAAATATGTAGTAGAAATAACACTTCATTTCATTAATTTCAAATACTGAAATATTCTTACAAGCAGAATTGAAATAAAACTAGCTTGGACGATGGTAGCTTATCTTTGAGAAGAGATGTGGCGACTACATGCCTCAGAACTATGTTACAATGAGGCTTAAAGGCCTATTTATTATTGAGAAACAATGGAAAACCCTAAACATCCAAAAACCTAACCCTAGGAGATGAAGCGCCAAAACTGTGGGCCTCGTTTGGGTAAATTGGTACATCAACTTCCTGGGGTCATAACTTTGGCATACAATCTCCGTTTGGCTATCATAATACCTCGTTTCGAATATTTCGAAGAGAAGACCAAAAATAAGTGGCAAGCCAAGTTTGGAACATTTCTAGTCTCTCCGTTCTCCCTAAAAACGCCATTTAGGGCCCCAAAACGACTCTGAAAGTTTAGGACTCGGAAAACTGCCAAAAATAGTAACCTGTGCTACAATTAAGGAAACCGAAAAACTGAAAGAGATAGTGTTGGGGGTCCAAGTGGAATAGGCAGGTGGCCACCAATATCCACTTGGATCATTTTTCCTTAGCATAAAACTTCACTTTAGATGATTGGATTTTATCCTTAAGATCATTAAGCTTAGCATTGAACTTCACTTTAGATGATACGATTTCATCCTTAAGATCATTAAGCTCAACATGTCAATCACAATCCTTTGAATAAGTTAATCCAAACCAAAGATGAAGCAAGAAAACGAAATAGAGCTTTGTTTCCTTTTCCACTTATCACAATTATATAATATATAATTTTAAAAAATAATAAAAAAATATATTGTAATTTAAAATATTTTATAATTTGTAATTAATAAAAGTAAATACAAATTCAATTCATATATATAATTTAAAATTATATATAAAATAAAATTATTTTTAATATTATCCAAAATTAAATATAAATGAATTCTCAAATATAATATAATATAAGATAGTATGAAGAAATTAAAAATTATTATTTTATAATATTTATGAATTAAAATAGTATTTATATTTATAGTTAATTATACAAGTGAATGATGGAAATTGATATATGTTTTATTGAAACTACCATTTCATGATATTTATAAATTATAATATTGTTTGAATTCAGAGTGAAATATAAAATATAAAAGTGAATTAATTATATATATTTATGATCAGATATATAAATGAATGTTGAAAACTGATATATTTTTAATTTAGTTTAATAAAAATTGTAAATTTAATTAATATGAGTGGTTCATATGACAGAATATTTGTTAAGGTTTTGTAAATGCGATAGGAAGTTGAGTGGGTTTCACTGTGGGAAAAAACAATAGTTAAGGTCTTTAAAATTAAACATAAATGAATTCTCAAGTATAATATAATATAATATAGATATGTTAATCTATGAAAAATTAGAAATTATTATTTTATAATATTTATGAATAGATATGTTAATCTATGAAGAGATTAGAAATTATTATTTTATAATATTTATGAATTAAAATAGTATTTATATTTACAGTTAATTATACAATTGAATGATGGAAATTGATATAAGTTTTATTGAAACTATTATTTTATAATATTTATAAATTGTAATATTGTTTGTATTCATAGTGAAATATAAAATATAAAAGTGAATTAATTATATATTTATGATCAAATATATAAGTGAATGTTGAAAATTGATATATTTTTAATTTAGTTTAATAAAAATTGTAAATTGAATTAATATGAGTGGTTCATATGGCATAATATTTGTTAAGGTTTTGTAAATGGGGTAGGAAGTTGAGTGGGTTTGACTATGGGAAAAAACAATAGTTAAGGTCTTTTGAGCTAGAGGAGTCTAAGTCTAGGAGGTGGGTGAAGGAGTGAAGGGAGATCTAATTGAATAGTTCAGATTTTCAATTCTCGAACCTTTGCGTATCTATCATGAAGTCTTGCACTCTCCTCCCTCCACGATGTTATTCGTATTCCAAATTTGTGACCATCTTGAGGGAGTTTTTTGATCTCTTGTCCACATATATGTATGACGATGAAGGCGAAGTGGCCTGGCCTGAGTTCTTACATGACTTCCTTGCCATGCTTCACGAGGAAGATGGATGTTCTGACGAACAAGCCAGTCTGCTGCTTGCATACACACTTTGCGAATCTCCACATCAGTGGTTGTGCAGCCTATCAGCTGACAACGTGCACTCACTTGAGCACTTTTATGATCTCATTGAAGACACTTTCTATCATTTTGATCCAGAACATCTTGACCAAAAACTGTTACAACAACGGAAGGCTCCGCATGAATCACCTATGGATTTTTGGCAGTGCTTCCATGATTTGCAGTTTCAAGCTTCGAAGAGCCAGATGAAATTCTTTTATCTTTGGGATAGATTTGAGTATTGTATTAAGAAATCTACCCATCCCAAGAAGAAGTTTAAACTCAAGCCTCGCTCAACATTCTTCAGTGATGGAGCTGCGCAATCACAAACGGATACAGTCACTGTCACAAGTGATTGTCCGTCGTCCCCTCATCAAACAGCTCCACCACTGCAAAGTGATGTGGGAGATCATGCTCACACATTTGTTCAACTGTCACATCCTCCCAACATCACTTCGCTTAATTTTCACGCAGATTTGGTTGTGAGTCCATCAAGTTGTCATATGCATTTTGTACCACAACCTTCGTCTTTGTACTCGGATGATCCTCTAGATGATATTGTCTTGTGTTCTTCCATTTCAGACTCAACACTTATTGTGAACGAGGATCCATCCACTGATAGAGTTGGTGTTGCACAACCAACATGTGATGTCATTCATGAAAAGTATGACTGGGATCTTGAGCATCAACACTCGGAGAAGGATGACTCCCTTCTAGCTGAGCCCCCTCTATTTTTTCCTGACATCTTTGGTGAAACTGCCATCCATTATTTCGCATGTGTATCTTCATCCATGGATGCACCCATTGTTGATCACTCGCAGGATACACCGGATGTCAGTCCATCATCCAATAACGGAGAGGATAAATTATTCATTGAAGATGCACTTGACATTTCATCTGCCTTTTCTGGAAACACAAAGGATGAATTTGTTCGCTTCTCATCTATCCCTATGTTTGATTTCTCAGATCATGAGGATGCCGACGAAATCATTGATTTTCTGATCATGGTTGTCATGATCAATTTACTCCCATATTCGATGACGATCATGATTCTATCGCAATTGATTTTTCGAAGCCACGTGTTTATGATGATCTATCTGACGATGAAGTCGAAACACCCCAAATTGTTGACGCACTTCAGCGTGAGCTGATGGTTATGTCAGGCCCTCATTGTCCTGAGGTTGGTTTCGCTTCTCATCAGGAAAATGTTCAATCACCCAAGGCTTCTCATCACTCTTCTGTATGCGTTGAAGATCAATCTCACACATAGATCATGCTTCCTCCACTCGAACTGCACGATCCCATCGCTCATGCATTGGAGGAATCTTACATTGCAAGCACACGTGCATAACGCAAGTTGTCTTTGTTTATTTCATTTTCTTTCATGTCACAGTCAAGAGTATACTTATGCTTCAAAGCTACACGCATTTTCGCACAACACCGTGACAAGTCCATGGACCACATGTCATGTACTTGCACTCAATTATGTCCTGTGGACACTTTTAGACATGAAGTGTGTTTGTCTTCATTTTTATATCTTTCCTCTTTTCCCGTTCGCATAAACGAGTTGCTCACGAATCAAGCCTTCACCAAAATGGATCAACCAATGCATCGGTGGCTACCTTGGAAATATCGCTTCATGTGATCAGACCCATGCACTGTTAGCTTAGGAGTAGGACTAGTGTTTGCTTTCTTGCTTTGCATGTTTGATTGTTTGCTTGCTTGTTTGCTTACTCATTTTACTTTTGCATTTGCTTCTTCTTTTGCTTTTCTTTGTTGGTTGTTTTCTTGTTTTTTTCGTAGGTTAGTGTTGCATGAAACCGTTTGGTACTCTTGAAACAATCTGGGTAAAGTATAAGAGGCCTTGTGCAACTGTCACTACTTGGTTATTTGTCATCCTGCCTCTGTATGAAGAACTTGTTACCTTTGGTCCATGATACATCGATGGAAAATACATACTGTTCAAAGTGAACCTTGGTGAAAACACAACGCTTGTGTGCTAACTAGTGTCACCTACTCTAGTCAGTTGTTTTTGGGTTAACCCTTGTCAGCTCAGTTAAGTAGAGTAAGGTGAGGGGGAAAACCTTAAGAAGCACGTCAGAGGTATATAATAAAATAATTCTCTAAAGGAACAACCTCTTCTTCTCTCAATAATTTGGGATACCTCTTCCACCTCTAAAATGAATAAGTGTTATGCATAAGATGAAAAAATAAAAAGTGAAAAATTTCAAAAATGAAAAATGAATCAAGCGAAAGAATAGAAAGGCTTCGTGTGCAGAGAGGTGATGCAAGTAACTCCGCCGGGGTACTGACTAGGCTCTCTGGCTATCAAGCGATGCTTGTGTTCTTGTGTGACTCCATCGGGGTACTGTCCAGGCCTGCTAGTAGCAAAGAAACACCAGAGATGAAACTAAGACTCTGATGACTATACTACTTATGCACCAATATACCCCTCAACCCTAATCGAAACAACTGTGTTTCCTTGGCTTGGAATGTGTGTCAATTGACCAAGAGCTTGGAAAATGCTACATCTTACAATTAAGCAAGTGTGAAAACCGATACGAACTGAAAACTGAACAATACTTCTGGAGGTGTTAGACTTGCTTTTCATGAACAAGGTCCATTCAGAGAGCTGGAGTTCTACCATTGTGTCTCCAAGTGTTGTAGCGGCTACAACTAATCCAAGTGGATGTTGGTGGCCACCCACCTATCCCACTTGGACCCCCACAAATTTCTCTTTCAGTTTTTTGGTTTCCTTTTTATGTAGCACAATTTACTATTTTTAGAAGTTTTTCGGGTCCTGAACTTCCGGAGCCATTTTGAGGCCCTAAACGACTTTTTTGGGAAATATGGGAGCAACATGGGTCCATAAACAATGTTTCTCTTCCCAAAGTTGTATTCCTCGGATAGCTCTTTCTAACGAGATATTGTGCGCGTAAAACAGAGATTGTATGCCAAAGTTACGACCCCGCGAAGTTGATGTACCAATTTACCCAAACGGGGCCCACAGTTTGACGTTTCATCTTCTAGGGTTAGGTTTTTGGATGTTTAGGGTTTTCCATTGTTTCTTAACACTAAATAGGCCTTTCAGCCTCATTGTAACACAGTTCAGAGGCATATAGCTGCCACATCTCTTCTCAGAGATAAACTACCATTGCCCCAGCTGGTTTATTTCCATTTCTGTCTCTAAGCATATTTCGGTATTTTACATTAATGAAATGAAGTATTATTTCTGCTGCATCTCTATATTTATGGTTATTTCTCTAATTTGTTGCGTTTCTGTTTAAATCCATATTAGTGGTATCAGACCGGTCTGCTCTTTCTCTGTTTTTCTTTGCATGTCCCCAATGAGGTTGAGATATAAGGAGTTAGGGCTTGAACTGGTCGAACCTTTGCAAGACCAGCCTCGCAAATCCCGACGGCCTCCCGTGGCAGATGAAAAGAAAGACAAGGGGGCAGGAGGTCCTATCAAAATCTTGCTCGAAGAAGCCCTTGAGCGACAAAGGAATGCGATGCTGGACAACTTTGCCTAGATCCTTCAGTGACTACCCAGTGGCGATGCATCGGCTTCCAACAGCTACTCAGGAAACACCACACCCTTTAAGGTAGAAGTTAATTTTGAAATCCCCATCTTCGAGGGTAAAATAGACATAGATGCCATAGATAAATGGTTAAATCAGCTACAAGGGTATTTTTCTATTCATGATTTTTCCAGTTGGGAAAAGATTATTTTCACTTTTCTCAAAGCAGCCCCCCACGTCAAGGACTGGTGAGAAACCTACTGTGAGCAGAAGCATGAAATTACAGGCTCACTATTTTCAGCTGCACCCACTTGGAATTCATTCTAGGATGCCATCAAGGAACAATACTACCCTGTCAAAAGCTATGAGGACAAATACATAAAGTGGACCACGCTGTAGCAGGGAAAGGACCAAGATGTACTAGAATTCACAAACATTTTTCATACCCTTCGCACACAGTTGGGTATCAAGGATTCTGAGCTGCATTTGGTACTCAAATACCGCGGTTGCCTACACAGATACATCTAGGACAAGATGGAGTTCCTGAATATCTCCTCGCTCGGCATGATGTACCGATACACTATCAAAATCGAGCAAAAGTTTAAACAAAAGAAGCTAGACTTTGGATCTGCGAATCCAAAGAACAAAGGACAAAGCCAATGCATGGTCACCCAAGACAACCCGTCAAAGACACAAGAAAAGAACAACGCCATGAAGTCAAAGAAGGACAAAGGAAAGTGGTACGAGTTCCACAAGAGTCCCACTCACAACACAAGTGAGTGTCGGACCAAGCAATCGCTGGTGACCGAGTTGAAGGCTTCAAAATCAGATGCATGTTGCAACCTTGACTCAGAACCCGACAAGGGGAATGGAAAAGGGAAGCAGATCATTGATGCAGAGCCCAGCGCCACTGCAACCACCACCAAGATCCAGAAGAATGAGCCCGAAGATCCAGAGGAGGGGGAGCGTCATTTCCACTCACAGATGTGGGTGAATGGTTCGCCACTGCAATTCATTGTTGACAGTGGGAGCTAAAAGAACCTCATTTCAACAAAGGTTGTGACTACACCACACCCGCAACCCTACAGTGTCGATTGGCTTCACCAAGGACGAGATCTCCGATTTCGCCAACAATGTCGCCTTCCCTACAGCATCAAACCCTTCACAGACGAGGTATTATGTGATGTTCCACCTCTGGATGTTTGTGATGTATTATTAGGTCAACCATACTTGTGGAGGCAACATGTTGTGTATGAATCAAGGCCTCGCGCTATTATTATTTCTTTGTGTAATTCATTATACAATATACCGGAGGTAGCCCCACCTACCGCCTCTGCTAATAAATGTAGCAAGATCATCTCCCAGACCAGGAAATTCATTTTCTGTCTAGTTCGCTCCCAAATTAAGGGGAAGATTGTAGCCACATCCATGACCCCTTCGAAGGGTTCCTCCATGCAGCAACAGTAGTAGGTGGATACGATCATGAAATAACACAGGAAAATATTCTCCCCACCCACAGGGGTACCGTTGCACTGTCAGGTCAATCATTCATTCGATTTGACTCCCAGAGAACCTCTGCCCAACAGGTTGATATATTGCCGCTCCATTATGAAAAATGACAAGTACAAGAAGTGACATGGTCCTTACACCAATACCAAGGCTGTGGGGAACAATGCTTTGGAGCACAACAATCCCCCATTCCTTTTCTTGCACCGAATGTTCAATGTGGACTGCCCTCTACCATGCTTCCCATCATTACTGGACACATCAGAGATTGCAGAATAGCTCACCAGGGACCAAGTTCAGCAGAAGGAGGAACTCAACGCAATGGGGACCATTGCCTCGTAAGGGGGGAGTAATGATCTAGGTGGATGTTGGTGGCCACCTACCTATCCCACTTGGACCCCCACAACTGTCTCTTTCAATTTTTCAGTTTCCTTAATTATAGCACAATTTACTATTTTTAGCAATTTTTCGGGTCGTGAACTTCCGAAGCCGTTTTGAGGCCCTAAACAACGTTTTTTGTGAAATATGGGAGCAACATGGGTCCTTGGACTAATTCTACTCTTCCCAAAGTTGTAGTCCTCGGATAGATCTTTCTAACGAGATATTGTGTGCATCAAACAGAGATCATATGCCAAAGTTATGACCTTGGGAAGTTGATGTACCAATTTACAAATGGGGCCCATAGTTTGGCGTTTCATCTTCTAGGGTTAGGTTTTTGGATGTATAGGGTTTTCCATTGTTTCTCAACAATAAATAGGCCTTCGAGCCTCATTGTAACACAGTTTAGAGGCATGTATCCGCCACATCTCTTCTTAGAGATAGGCTACCATCGCACTAGCTGGTTTATTTCCATTTCTATTTGTAAGCATATTTCAGTATTTTACATTAATGAAATGAAGTATTATTTCTGCTGCATCTCTGTATTTATGGTTATTTCTGTAATTTTTTGTGTTCCTGTTTATATTCAGATCAACAACCACCCTCCAAATTTTTTCCTTAGCTTCGTTTTGGAGCCTCCCTACTAAACATCCTCAGCAGCATCTCTTGCCTTGTCAAGTACACAAGCTTTAGTGATTTTCTTGTAGATTGTCAACCTGTGCATGAGAGCTTGTTGCATCCCCCTCACAGGTTGTTTCTTCGGACTTGGTCCGGCTGCACGTTGAGCAGCTCCCTCAACAAATTATGCAATTTTGGAGGGGAACAAATCTTCCCTCTAGAAATTGCGCAATTCTGTCTGGAAACCTACTGGGCTCCAGAATTGTGCAAATCTGCCAGTCAAGCTTCACTGAGAAAATTGCATAATTCCTCCCAGTAGGACTGCTCAACCAAGAAATTGCGTAAATCTGAGTAGTAGTCATCTACTCTGGCCAAAAATTGCGCAATACCTCTAGGAAGCCATCCCAGCTCCCTCCCATAAATGCACATTATTCCCCTTAGCTGAGCAAATTGTTGCATGTGCAGCTAGGTTGACTGGTTCTATCTGGGACCGAGAAACTTGACCTGCATGCATGGGCTGATTTTTACCGGAATAACAAAAAGCAACATGAAAAACGCATCACTATATTTTAGGGAGCTGTTTTTAGCAACTGGAGGTTACATGCAAAGATCGTTTTAGAATCTTTCCTCCAAGTGTCGCTTTTTCCTAGATTTGTGGCATGCACGTCATGAGCCTCAACTTATTTATTCGACGCTTCAGAGCTCACTAATTCACATCGATCTTGGAGCTCTAACATCCCACAACACATCTAGGAGTCTTTGACACATCGAGCTTAGCTATTCACGGGTAAGTTGGCTTAACTTGTCTTTTGCATCATTTCTGTCACTTTTTGTGTTTTGGCTTATGTGAGTGTTGTTTGCTTGATTTCTATGAACACGTTCTATCATTTACATGCATACTAGCTTGTACTAACATTGTTTCAGTTTTCATTAGCATCTCACTGCTGTCACATGCATGAAACTGTTTTGCACAAATGGTCGCTGATTCAGCGACTCGCTTCACCCACATGCATGTTGTTCCATTTTCCGAATCTTTCATTCACTGTTTGTATGTATGATCTTCACTCCTGATTACACTCAGTATCCTCATGCATTCACTTTCACATTTGCTTTCAGTTTCCCGTCGGCGGGTCTGGGTATTATTTTCACTGCATCTTTGTATTTATGGTTAATTCTGTAATTTGTTACGTTCCTATTTAAATCCAGATCAACAACCACGCTCCAAAATATTTCATTAGCTTCGTTTTGGAGCCTCCCTACCAACTATCCTCAACAACATGTCTTGCCTTGTCAAGTACACAAGCTTGAGTGATTTTCTTGCAGATTTCCAGCCTGTGCATGAGAGCTTGTTGCATCCCCCTCACCGGTTGTTTCTCTGGACTTGGTCCATCTGCAGGCTGAGCAACTCCCTCTAGATATCATGCAATTCTAGAGGGGAACCAGCCTTCCCTCCAGAAATTGCGCAATTCTGTCTGGAAACTTACTGGGCTCCAGAATTGCGCAAATCTGCCAGTCAAGCTTCACTAAGAAAATTGCATAATTCCTCCCAGTGGAACTACTCAACCCAGAAATTGTGTAATTCTGGGCAGCAGTCAGCTACTCTGGCAAAAAATTGCACAATACCTCTAGGAAACCAGCCCATATCCCTCCCATAAATGCGCATTTTTCCCCTCGGCTGAGCAGACTGTTGTATGTGCAGTTGGGTTGACTGGTTCCACCCAGGGCCGAGAAAACTTGACTTGCATGCATGGGCTGATTTTTCCCGGGATAAAAAAATTCAACATGCAAAAATCATCACTATATTTTAGGGAGCTATTTTTAGCAACTGGAGGTTACAGGCAAACATCGTTTTAGAATCTTTCCTCCAAGTGTCTCTTTTTCCTAGATTTGTGGCATGCGCATGATGAGTCTCAACTAATTTATTCAACACTTCAGAGCTCACTTATTCACATCGATCTTGGAGCTCCAACATCCCACAACACATCCATGAGTCTTCGACACATCTAGCTTAGCTATTCATGGGTAAGTTGTCTTAACTTGTCTTTTGTAACATTTTTATCGCTTTTTGTGTTTTGGCTTGTGTGAGTGTTGTTTGCTTGATTTCTATGAGCACGTGCTATCGTTTACATGCATACTAGCTTGTACTAGCATCATTTCAGTTTTCCTTAGCATCTCACAGCTGTCACATGCAGAAACTGTTTTGCACAAACGGTCGTTGACTCGGTGACTCACTTCACCAACATGCATGTTGTTCCGTTTTCTGAATCTTTCATTCACCATTTGCATGCACGATCATTCGCTCCTGCTTACACTCAGTATCACCATGCATTCACTTTCACATTTCTTTCACTTTCCCGTCAGTGGGTCTGGGTATTATTTCTATTACATCTCTGTATTTATGGTTATTTTTGTAATTTGTTGCGTTCCTATTCAAATCCAGATCAACAACCACCCTCCAAAATTTTTCCTTAGCTTCATTTTGGAGCCTCCCTACCAACCATCCTCAGTAGCATGTCTTTCCTTGTCAAGTACACAAGCTTCAGTCATTTTCTTGTAGATTTCCAGCGTGTGCTTGAGAGCTTGTTACATCCTCTTGACAGGCTGTTTCTCTGGACTTGGTCCAGCTGCAGGCTGAGCAGCTCCCTCAAGAAATTGCACAATTATGGAGGGGAACTAGCCTTCCCTCTAGAAATTGCACAATTCTGTCTAGCAACCTCTTGGGCTCCAGAATTGTGCAAATCTCCTAGTCAAGCTTCATTGAGAAAATTGCATAATTCCTTGCAACAGAACTTCTCAACCCAGAAATTGCATAATTCTGGGCAGCAGTCAGCTACTCTGGCCAAAAATTGCGCAATAACTCTGGGAAGCTAGCCCAGCTCCCTCCCATAAATGCGCATTTTTCCCCTCGGCTGAGCAGACTGTTGCATGTGTAGTTGGGTTGACCGGTTCCACCCGGGACCGAGAAAACTTGACTTCCATGCATGGGTTGATTTTTCTCAGAATAACAAAAATAAACATGCAAAAAGAATCACTATATTTTAGGGAGCTATTTTTAGCTACTGGAGGTTACATGCAAAGATCATTTTAGAATCTTTCCTCCAAGTGCCACTTTTTCCTAGATTTGTGGCATGCGCGTCATGAGCCTCAACTTATTTATTCGACACTTCAAAGCTCACTTATTCACATTGATCTTGGAGCTTTGACATCCCATAACACATCCAGGAGTCTTCGACACATCCAACTTAGCTATTCACGGGTAAGTTGTCTTAACTTGTCTTTTGCAGCATTTCTGCCACTTTTTGTGTTTTTTCTTGTATGAGTGTTGTTTTCTTGGTTTCTATGAACACGTGCTATCGTTTACATGCTTACTAGCTTGTACTAGCAGCGTTTTAGTTTTCGTTAGCATCTCACTCAGTCACATGCATGAAATTGTTTTGCACGAACGATCGTTGATTCGACGACTCGCTTCACCCACATGCATTTTTTTCCATTTTCTGAATCTTTCATTCACTGTTTGCATGCACGATCATTCACTCCTACTTACACTCAGTATCACCATGCATTCACTTTCGCATTTTCTTTCAGTTTCCCATCGGCAGGTTTGGGTATTATTTCCACTGCATCTCTATATTTATGGTTATTTCTATAATTTGTTGCGTTCCTGTTTAAATCCGGATCAACAACCAGCCTCCAAAATTTTTACTTAGCTTCGTTTTAGAGCCTCCCTACCAACCATCATCAATAACATGTCTTGCCTTGTCAAGTACACAAGCTTCAGTGATTTTCTTGTAGATTGCTAGCCTGTGCATGAGAGCTTGTTGCATACCCCTCACAGGTTGTTTCTCCGGACTTGGTCCAGCTGCAGGCTGAGCAACTCCCTCAAGAAATTGTGCAATTCTGGAGGGGAACCAACCTTCACTCCATAAATTGTGCAATTTTGTCTAGCAACCTACTGGGCTCCAGAATTACGCAAATCTGCTAGTCAAGCTTCATTGAGAAAATTGTATAATTCCTCCCAACAGGACTGCTCAACCTAGAAATTGCGTAATTTTGGGCAGCAGTCAGCTACTCTAGCCAAAAATTGCGCAATACCTCTGGGAAGCTAGCCCAACTCCCTACCATAAATGTGCATTTTCCCCCTCAGCTGAGTAGACTGTTGCATGTGCAGTTGGGTTGACGGTTTCCACCCAGGACTGAGAAAAATTTACTTGCATGCATGGGCTGATTTTTCCCGGAATAAAAAAAAGCAACATGCAAAAAGCATCACTATATTTTAGGGAGCTATTTTTAGAAACTGGAGGCTACATGCAAAGATTGCTTTAGAATATTTCCTCCAAGTGTCGCTTGTTCCTAGATTTTTTGTCATGCGCGTCATGAGCCTCAAATTATCTATTCAACGCTTCAGAGCTCACTTATTCACATCGAACTTGAATATCTGACATCCCACAACACATCTAGGAGTCTTTGACACATCCAGCTTAGCTATTCACAGGTAAGTTGTCTTAACTTGTCTTTCGCAGCATTTCGGTCGCTTTTTGTGGTTTGGCTTGTGTGAGTGTTGTTTGCTTGATTTCTATGAACACATGCTATCATTTACATGCATACTAGCTTGTACTAGCACTGTTTCAGTTTTCGTTAGCATCTCACTGCTGTCGCATGCATGAAACTGTTTTGCACGAACGGTCACTGATTCAGCGATTCGCTTCACCCACATGCATGTTGTTTCGTTTTTTGAATCTTTCGTTCACTGTTTAAATGCATCATCATTCGCTCCTACTTACACTTAGTATCACCATGCATTCACTTTCACATTTGCTTTTAGTTTCTCGTCGATAGATCTGGGCAGCCTTGGCCCAGACACTTCCTCACGAAGACAACATTGCGTAATCCTGAGATGGAAGGCTTTGTCTTCCTCTCAGGAAATGTGCATTTCAACCCAGTGACTGTCCTCCGATCTTTCATTGCGGAATTTTGAGGGACAATAGCTACTGGCCCAGAAAATTGTGCAATGCAGTCTCTGGGTCTACAACCACTGCCAGCTAAAATTGCGCAGTTCCAGCAGCCAGTAGACCAGACTGGATTTCACATTACACAATTCCAGCAGCTAGCCAGCCTCCCCAGACAGCCCAGACTGCCTTTTGCGCAAGTCTTGCAGCTAGTCTCTCAGCCTCCCAAAAAAAATTGTGCAATCCTTGCCAGTTAATCCTCAGGTATGTTTCATGTCATTCCTCAAGTTTGCTTTGGTTTTCGCTGACAGATTTCTTGCCATCCATGTTGCTTTATCTCCAGATCTAGTAGGTGTTCATCCGTCTCTTAGCAGTTCAGGATCAATGGCCTCCAAGAGCGTAGGATCAAAGGACACTGACTAAAGTGCAACTGGAGCAGCAGTTGAACAAGTGTCTACAAGTCTATTGAACTATGAAGACACCAAGTTGATTGTAGACAAGGACATCAAGCTAAAATGGCAAGAGGTCAATGATGAATTTGTAGCCACATTTGGGGAAGACCTCGAAGACCGCCAAGTTTATGTGAACATCCATAAGTCTGGCTTGTACCTGATAGCATGCAGGTATCCCGTGCTCCGATGCATGGACATGATACATTGGATCGTCTTGCACACTAATCCTGAGACAATGAAATTGAGCAGTGTCAGCGGGATGAATATCTCTACCTTCAGGGCACAGGATTGTGATGATATATATCAGATGTCGAAGCTCGTG
The DNA here is from genome assembly GCA_031772625.1 of Pinus tabuliformis. Classification (NCBI taxonomy): domain Eukaryota; kingdom Viridiplantae; phylum Streptophyta; class Pinopsida; order Pinales; family Pinaceae; genus Pinus; species Pinus tabuliformis. The sequence goes on along the minus strand of CM062804.1, from coordinate 320,243,681 downwards.
ATCCTCATGGAGACTCCCTTCAACATACCCAACAACAATGCCAACTCCAGAAACATTTTGAAGAACTAGGTGAAGGAGCTGGCTAAATTCAGGATGACACCTAACCAGGTCTACAAGATGAAGATGCTGCGGAAGGCATATCAATACTTGGTCATCTTCACATGTCGACTGTATGGCTAAGAAAGCATGAAACATTCCCACAGAGTTGGGTGATCACGTTGGACCAACTGGATAGAGAAGGAAAAGCATGCAACTGGTCTAACATGTTGGCTCATCAGCTGAAGGAACAGGTAACAAGGGTTCAACAGCCGCCCAAAGGTATTTAAGCATAAATCTATGTGTTTGCCTACATCTTGGATGCAATCTGTGCCTGTCAGGAGTTCTTGGGCTTGAAGTGGGCATGGACACCGATGGAGGCTGTTGTGAACACTTATTGTATGATGTTGTCCGAATGCAGCTTCAGATGAATTATCACACAGTTGTCCAATCATTTTATCACCCTGGTTTACAAGATGATATTCGAACAAGATCCACCTTGCATGTTGAAGGCAAAAATGGAGGGACTGATCGACATAGTTGATTGGCAGGCCTCATCGCCTGGCACCTTCATATGGATGTACAATGTGGAGAAGTCTCTGCATGTTCTACTGAAGTTTGCCTTGGACAAGCTCATCATGCAGGAAGTATCATATCACATCTCGGCATGATTGACAGCTAGGCTGCACCAGAAGAAGAAGGAACCTTGGCCCTCTCTTCCATTACAGATTGGGTTATACGAGATACAAAGTTTCAAGCATGTGGATGTCGAAGTAGAGCACATGAAGAAATATCCATTCGACCTCTGAAGTTATAATCCGTATGACCCACATTATATTGTGAAAGATCACTGCGTGAGAGTACAGTTCAATTGGATCCACGGGGAATCTCATTGGGCGGAGGAAGACCCATGGAGATATTGTTACAACTCCTCCAGACTCAATGAACCGGTCAGCCTCACTGTGGAATTGATAGCGAAGCAGCGTGAAGTAGCATCCTGGAGAGCACCAGAAGCAACAACAAAAACATAGGTGAAGATACCAGTGCGTGGTAAGGGCAGGAGGAAGATTATCGACAACATGGAAGAAGAGAAAAGTTGTAAGTTCTGAGCAGACCCACTTGTGTAGAAAGTAGCTTTGGCAATAGAGGAAAAGAGGCAACATCGCAACAAGAGAAACATGCAAAGGAAGAGAGAAAAATAGAGAATGGAGGAAACGGAGAAGGAGTTGCATGAGTTGAAAGAGAAACTCCAGAAGGAACAGTAATTGTGCAGACAGGAAAAGGAAACACAGTAGGAACATGTACAGTAGGGGGCACAACTTGTGTAGACAGATGAACCTACACCTGTACAGATAGTAGAATCATAAGAATAGTTGCATTAGGCAAATAGGGTGAACCATTGCAGGAGTAAGACTTCGCTCAAGATATAGAGCAAGCACTTGAATAGATGGATACGGATATGGAGCAACAGGAGCTAGAGAAAGAAATCGACCTCATGCCTCACCACCAAGAGGTCGATCCACCAGCTTAACCGCATCCATAAGAGGAGCAAGTCCCAAACGACCAAGGAGACATCGAGATCCTTGGACATCATCGGGAAGGAGAGATGCACAACATCTCATTCAACGAGTCTCAAGATAGAGTTGTGCAATCTCACAAAGTGTCGACTTCGGATGATCATACATCTCCTGTGAATTTTGAGGAACGAGTGATCGTTTCTGACATGTGCAAACATCCAATAGCATTGGCCAATGCTACCATAAAATATGTCGAAGCCACTAGCTTGAGTGTTCGTTTCCTGATAGCTTAGAACGAGTGAATGGTTAAGGGGCTATAAACGGCCAAGCATGGAGGAGAATTGGTTACAACATCCACTCGAGTAGAATTGAAGAAGGCAATACTGGATGAAGTATTGTCTCTTGACACAATTATGCAGGTGTTGTATTCCACGTTTGGTACCGTGCATAAGGAAGTCATCCATCTCAATGGGTTGCAGCAACGATGTGCTAGGAGAGAACATATCTTGTCAAATGTGCATGCTGTTGTTGATTACATGCAAACTATTGAAAATGGCAACAAGAAATCCTAAAAATAGAAGTGCTAAAAATAACAGTTTGGGTACCAGTGCTGGATTGAGCAACAGGAAATCAAAAATGGAAGTGCTAAAAATAACATTCTATTCTTAGCAATTCAGGATGGATTCCTATTTTAGTGAGTTCCTGGACTAAAAATAGGAAGGAAAATTTGAATTTCAACTTAACAGCTGTTTGAAAATAAATTAATTAATTCTCCATGAGTTAATTAGTTGTGAAAAATCAAACATGAAGTCTATGTAAGGTCATGCAACATTTTCTTCATTAATTGAGGAATTTATCCATCAGTTAAAGGATAAGGATGAGTTGTAATTAGTTGGCTTAGTTAACTGAGTCAAGTCTAGTTAGATTGATTTAAATAGTTTGTTTAAATTAATGTGATTTCAGTTAGTTAATGCATGATTGCATATAACTATTGTTCTTTAGATAACTGAATATTCTCTCATGAATAACTCATGCATGTCAATTCAGACAGAGACCCAGTTGAGATCAGAGAAGGGACAGTGCACTATTAGTTGGATGAATGTTTCTCTGATGAAGGAAGCTCATCCATGAGAAGGATTTATCTCCTTCAAGATTGCACAGTAGTATCAGAGGTTAGTGAGGGTGTGAAGAGGCAATTCACACAAGTGGCTGCACTGGACCCCCATCAAAATTGTGCAAAGAAATAGGAGGCTTGGAGGACAGACCATAGGTTTGAGAAAGGCCTTTGGCTGTTTATGAGTAGCAAAGGTATTGCAGAGAGAGCATGATAGCTTTTGAGCTGATTTTTTTTGTAATACTGGCTATATTTCCACTTGTATGATAATACAGAGATGGGGTTTTAGGCTAGTGCTTTCCCCAGGATTATTCTTTTGTGTTTCATGTGCATTCTTTCTCATTCTCAGTTATATGTGTTCTTATTGATGTTGCTCATATTCAATTAAGCTTCCACATAATTGTATGTAGAAGTAGATCAAGTATTTTGCTTTAGTATATTGCATTATCAGGTGATCTACAATGGGAATTTCTACATGGTATCAGAGCTAGCTGATTTGTAGAAAAATTCTACATGGTATCGGAGCACAAGTGATCAAGGAAGAATGGTATACAAGAAGGGAGAAGTTTGAAGTTTGTGATTCTTGAATATAGAAATCGAGTTCTTATGACATCTCTATTTCACCTATGGCGTTCAATGGTTTAAGACTCGAATATGCCCTTGATGGCAGTTCAAATTATATATCCTGGAAGGATCGCATGGAAGCAGTACTAGAGGATAATGGTCTAAATGACTTCATTGATCAAGAGGTCCCCAAGCCGACTGGTGTTACTGAATTTGCTAAATGGAAGAAATGTGTGGCTAGAGCAAGGAGAATCATTCTGGAGGGAGTTCGAGATCACATAGTCTCGAGTCTCCATGGGAAGGAGACACCGTTTTCAATGTGGAAAACATTGAAAGATCTATATCAGAATAGCAGTGATTAGAGGAAGCTGACACTGAAGGACAAGCTTCGGAAGATCAAGTGTGAAAAGGGCGACACAATCTCTATGTATTTGAACAAGTTGACCACATGCAGGGATGAGCTTGGAAGTGTAGGGATCGTGATAGCTGATGATGACATGGTGAGTCTTGCACTCCTCGGTCTTCCTAAGAGCTGGCATAGCTACCAAGACTCGGTTAATGGAAGAGAGAAACTGCCAGATTGGGAACGACTTTGGTCGGATTTGATGCAGGAGGAGATAAGAAGAAGCACCAGAGATGGTTCTTCATCCATGGAGGATGAAGAAAACTGTGCCTTAGCGAGTAAGGCGAATAAGGGGAAGGAGAAGGATTCTCTTTCCAATTCTAGTTCTTCCCATGGTGTGAAGAAGTTTGAAAAATTGAAAGTGCAATGCTTTCGTTGTCATGAGGTGGGCCATTTTGCTACAAATTGTCCACTGAGGAAATCCAAGAAGGGATCCATGGAAGGATCAGAAGGTGAGGCACTGGCCTCACAATTTGAGTTTGATTTCACACTGTTCGCATGCATGGTTTCATCCATGGTGGTAAGTGGTTGGTTTCTTGATAGTGGAGCTTATTTCCACATGACCGACGACAAGAGTTTGTTCAGTACCTTGGAGGAGAAAGATCTCTAGATACTCATAGTGATGGGTAATGATGAAAAGTAGAGTGTCCTAGGTGTAGGCATGGTTGTTTTTCAGAGGGAGCATGGAACTCGAATTACCTTGACCGATGTCAAGTATGTACCAGGACTGAAGAGAAATTTGTTGTCGATCGCGATGCTGGAAGACAGAGGCTATGATGTAGTCTTTAGTAAGGGAAAGGTTTTCCTTAGACACATCATCACCAGACAGGTGAAGCAGATCGGTTCACGGGTCAAGAACCTATATGCTCTTGAGGTTCAAGATGCATGCAAAGCCTTGAGCAGCAAAGCAACTGATGGATACTTGGTGATTGAGAGGGAGAGTACATTACCTCTCAACATGCAGTGCCAGAATAAGTCTCAGACGATTATGGAGTAACCACGATTGGTGAAGCAACTTCAGGAGGTTGTGGAGCAGCCACAACTAGAGAAGCTGAGAGGAGATCGACTAGAGACATCCACTCATGCAGAGACCTCTAGTAGGGGGAAATTTCGAGCCAGGTGGGCAGAGGAAGCCCCGCTTCACTTGCCTAAGATGATGAAGCTCAGAGCAGTCAAGCTAAGACACGCATCCAAAGTCAGATCCGAAACTATGAAGATCTCCTACAACTCATCACTAGTCTACAGGCTTCCCATGCATGTGTATTCAAGATTATGGATGTTGTTGTGCGCACACATATGATCCCATCTATTGGGACACTCACCCAGGTGAAGAAAAGGGCACAAGTCTGACTAGAGCTTGACTCGTACTTTGACGAGTTTATGCACATAGCCACCAGCCCAGACTTGTCAATCAGTGCAGACACGATGAACAAGTATGTTGTTGGTCTGGCCGCACTCAAGGCAATGATGCACATGCTATCATACGAGTTGGATAGAGGAGCCAGAGAAATGTACCTGGATGCTATGGAGGCAAGAGTTAGGTTCCAGAAATATGTCACCTTAGAGTACACAGACACCATTGCGGACTACCAATCTTGGCATCAATTCACTACTATCGACCACCGTGAGGATGTTGAAGAGCTAGTCTTCCAACAGTTGTCCGAGTCATAGTGATGTCTTGCATGGCTTTCTCAAGCCATTTTGTCGCACATGGGTACATGTGCATTGTAATGTAATGTCTTTTCAAGTGTAGGTTCAAGTGTCGATAGTTGGATGTAACACTCATAGAGTAGATGAAGAGTCATGAGGGTAGATGAACTGTCACAAAGGGGAATATCAACAGCCACCCCACCATTTGCTATAAATAGTCCCTCATAACTCATTGTAAGGTATTTTGGTCAGCCAGGCTTCTAATAAGACTATCTTAGAGAGAGCTTGGACAATATTGTAATGCGCCTTGGCTTCTCCATTACGCAGAGCTAGTATATCTCTTTGGAGGAGCAGGCAGTTGTGGATGTAACGTGCCGCTGTCGGAATTAGTGGTTGGACATGGATGTATTGTATGACTGGAACTTACACTTCTTAATATAAAAAATCCAACACGTTTCATGCATATGTTGTATTGTATTTCAGCTATCTTGAGTACTCTAAATGATATATGTATTTGTTTGCTTATGCATGCATGTGTAGCTTTCTGTATATGTATGTATGTATCTTTCTGAAATGTGTTGTTGGTTTAACCATCACTTTGGATTGCTAGCTAACTTGCCTTCCATGTTGTGATGCATATTTGCTCGTGTGTTCCCTTCTTAACTCCGTGCTATCATAGGTTTCCAAGGGGCGTACTCACCTCACCCTCTGTGTGTTAGAACCTCTCATGCACCTTCCTTGACTTACCACAATTGTCACACCCTTGCTACCAATAGGGACATCTTACTTGCCTCTGTGTGAAACCGCGGTCCAGGCATTACCGTACAACCAACTGTTGGGACTCCTACACAAAACGGTCTGAGGTCTAATTGGGACTTCTTAACGGGAAGATCCCATGACACATTAGCGAGTCCAATACCGTCAACAACCCCTCTTCAAGATATTTTCCCACGTCATTGTTTCGTTATGCCAAACCAGCTAGGAGTATAGAATAACATTAATAGGGATATTGAGTTTCCAAATCTAATAGAACCAACAAGGATTAGTAAAATAGAAGTATGTGCACATAATGTACCTATAGATGTCTTCCACTTTCACCGAGTCACACCGAAACTTCCCTGTCTAAATGATGAAATCCCCCTCCTTCGATCTACAAAGTCCCGCCCTTTTTAGTTCTTGTATGTAGCCATTCCATTCTTCTGCATTATGACCAACTAGACCAATATCCTTGGTATTTCTCCAAACATGAAACATGCCTCTCCATCGAAATATGACCTATTCACGGAAAATGAAACCTTTGGAATGTAATCTAACTATGATGTCCTTTGTGAGGGAATTGACACTGTCAACGCCCGTTATTTTATCAATGCCAATAATAATGTGGTCACCTTTGCCAAATGACCATCTAATCCTCTGGAGAAACCAAACTTTAACCTTGTTGAAACTAGTCCAAATGTACGAACCAAATTTTATCCCAATGTTCCCTTCTCTAATCCAGTCATCATCTCTCTTGTTTTGTAGATACTTTGTCTCAAGAATATCCCGCCGAATGCCCTCTCCGAATAGGGCATGCCATAAAGATTTGATTAACAGTACCGATCCAAAAATTTTGACTTCCAAAATTCTCCATCCACCATATTCTTTTGGAACAATGATTTTCTCCAATTTAATAAGGTGGTATTTGTTCTTCATACCCGATCCTGCCCAAATGAAGTGTGCCATAATATTTTTGGTCTTTCTAATAATGGCCGAGGGAAGAATGTAAAGATGTGTCCAATACACCGAGATCCGCTAGAGGACTGCATGTGCCAAGATGTATCTTCCTCCAAGAGTAATTCATTGATGGGACCACTAATAGAGTTTATGGCAAAAATTTTCTGGTAGCCATTGCCAGATTGTAAGCCTATAATTATTCAACTTGAAATGGAAGCCGAGGTATGTGAAGCCTTCACACAAAGGCTTAGAGCAAACACTAAATATATCAACTATACTATTAATCTCCTCTTGATCTCCATATGAGTACAAGAGTATAGACTTGTCTTCATTTACTGTAAACCCCAAGGCATCGCCAAATCTCTTGATAATATTGTGTAGTGTCCTCCATTGTTGTTTGGAAACCATCCCAAAAGTTAGGATGTCATCAACAAATAAACTGTGGGTTATATCAATATTGTTTCCCAAACAGATGCCACAAAAGAGGCCCGAGGATTGAGTCACATTAATTTTTGGAACTAAGACCATCCATAACCAAAATAAAGAGTAATGGTGAAAGTGAACATCCCCTCCTCAAACCTCTTTTTGCTTTGAAAAAACTAGATGGATATCCATTTACCAGGACAACAACACATTCATCCACCCATAAATAAACCTAATATGATTTTTTTTTAATGAAATGATTAAGGGAGATATTCAATAATTAATGAAATGATTAATAGAGATATTCTATAATTTAAAGTAAGAGTAATGTAATTATGATTTTTTTTTTCAAATTGTTTAGAACTAAGATTTTTTGAAAAGCTTTTCAGTGTATTTTCTGATCTAATTTTGCTAGAATTAGGCAAGTATTCTTTGAAATCACATCACAAGTTTGATGGGTGAACTCTTCACACTTAAAGTGCCTCAAGAGTTTTTAAAGGGGTTGAATCCATATATGTAGTCAAAAAACCCTTTTAAATAACACAAATCCAAATTTCACCATATACTTTGTTGCAGACCACAAATTTGTCAAAAACTCAAAAAAAAATTCACTTAAAAACAATTTTTTTAATAAAATAATTAAAATATATATTCAATAATTTAAAATAAAAATGGCCCCTAACCACGCGGTGCACGAAAACCATGTTATATGTAAGAATGACTAAAATAATTTTATAATAGGAAAAAGAAGTAATAATCCAAAGGGCCCTGAAATACGTGTTAATAAATGTTAAATGTTAAATATAATATTGGGAAAAAGAAAAGCACTGGAAAGGAATAATGAACGCATATGAATTGTCCATAACTACGCAGTACACGAGAACAATGTTATAAATAATTTTATGGTGGTAAAAGGAAGGAATAATTTAAAAGGAGTTATTTTTATGTGATAATTGGTGGAAAATTTTGAAGTGAAATTTTGATTTGTGTTATTTAAATTAATTTTTTGATTGTATATATGAATTCAATACTTTGAAAAACTCATAAAACACTTCAATTGTGCACAATTATTTATCAAATTTGTGATTTCAACTTGTTAGATTTTAAAGAAATTAAATTAAAAATCTAAGGAAAAAACTTTCAAAAAATCACACTAAAAATAACTTAAATCCAAAATACCTTAAAACCCTTTTAATAAATATTAAATTTAATATTGGAAGAAAGAAAAGTATTAGAAACTAATAATGAACGCATATGAATTGCCTATACATGTTATATGTAAGAATGACTAAAAGAATTTTATATTGAGAGAAAGAAGTAATAATCCATTGAGAAAAAAAAGATTACTCACATGAATAATGAACGCATATTGTACGAGATTTACATTTGGAATTTGATGTCTTGTAATATTATATGCAGAAATGTGAGATAAATATGGAACAAGGATTGTAGGCAATGCCTAGTCCCTGTTGGTTTGAAACCATATTTATTTTACATTTGCGATAATGCATATTTATGGTAATTAAAGAATTTTGTTACATTTGCGATAATGCATATTTATGGTAATTAAAGAATTTTCAAAATGTGTATAATAGATGACACAGAGTCGAACATCATTGTCAAAGCCAGACATGTCTAGCATAAGGGCTCTTTCAACATTTTTGAAGCTACACATGTCTAGCATAAGGGCTCTTTCAACATTCTGCACAAAATCCAAGCAAAATGAGGCCTTGTGATCAAATTGCGACCAAATTAACCTACCAAAAATAAAATAGATAAAAGAGTGCATTAAACTACAATTTCAAGTATTCTTTGATTGTATCTATCTACCGCTATAGATTTAAACCCTGAAGGGAGCTAAAGATTGAGCTAACTTGTAATATTCTCTTGTTGATTTGATTCGAGGGTTGTTGAGTCCCTGTGTAAGATCATTTTCTGAGAATAGCAAATGAATTGTGAGTAGTTAGCCCCGAGTAGTTGTTGAAAGATAGACAAACCCAAAGACTCTAAATTCACATTTCCTTAATTTCTTATTATCCCCTAAATATCCTAGTAGACTATAGCCTACAGTGTAATTATAGTTCATGCTACTAGGATTATAGTTCAAGTTTTTTTTATATAAAAAAATCAAGATTCTTCAATATTTCAAAAAAAGATAATGACAGTTTTGTAAATTTTTAAAATGTTTGCAGGGTAAAAGTTCCTCTTATTGAAATAAAGGATCAATAAAGCTGCATATTCACGGCCCTACAGAGTCCAGACGCGATTGATTGAAAATGCACTCAGACATAGACATATCCGAGGTGAACAGCTAAAACCTACAAGCGTGAGACTAATTATTGATTCCAAGTTAGTGGGCAATTTCGTAGCATGGGCATGCATTACAGTGGGAAAAAACAAATCTTTAAAGGACAGTCAGACATAATAATATTCCAACATAGTCCTGAAAGGAACTATTTCCCTGGTCAAGGGAATCGAGTACTTTGCATTCAGCCAAAGCGAATGTCCTACACTAAATCTTAGGAATTCACGGAAGAAAAAGATCAAATCTATATATTCATTTAGAAAACTAAGCTAAAATTTAATGTAATAATAATAATTTAAGTTTAATATATTTTCTTTGTTTAATTAGGTTAAACGTGGAGGCAAGCTTGTTTACTGACAGGAAGGATGGGGTGTTTACTGAAGGGAAGAAAGGATTGATTTATTTTTCCAATACCGAGAAACATCCATCCTTAATCTATTAAAACACAAAATTTAGTTTTAAATCTGACTTCTAATACTATTTCTATTTTTCAAATATTCTCATTTTCAGTTAAAGCTTAACAAATCTATATATCATGTTAAATCCAACTATTTCTATTTTTAGTTATCCTCTTTTTCGGTTAAAGCTGAGCAAATTTATATATCGCGTAAAATCCAACCACGATTGGAACAATTTTTAATCTGTACCATTTCCCCATTTAACAAACTTAAATGGTGTGTAAAATTTAAATACGATTGGAACAATAATTTCTCTGACATTTTGTTTTCTCCCAAACTGTATCAACCACAGGGTGTAGTAGACAGAAAACAATATTTCACGGGACGTATCTTGTTGCAAAATTTCGGCTATTTGTCCATATTGTAGTAGATATGGACATGGCAAGAGATCGAGATCAGATGGAAATTCAGAAACAAATTTAAAATAAGATGAAAACTTAAGAATGATCTGACTTTATTGAAATTATTTTGTTCGATCTATTCCATGCCAGTGATCTGGACAGTAAAATTGTTAAGCGACGTACAGAAATTGGCTATGGACTACAATAAATTAGTTCTAAAATGAGAAAAAGATTGATACATCAATTTACCAGGAGCTATGTAGCCAAAGGATCCTGGGATTGAGGTCATGCATTCCGAGGTACCAGAATGATGCAAGAACTTGGCCAAGCCAAAATCTGCAACATGTGCTTCAAAGTTGGAGTCCAGAAGAATGTTGCTGGATTTGACGTCGCGATGAATGATGAGTGGTTGGCAATCATGGTGAAGATAGCACAATCCCTCGGCAGCTTCCACTGCTATTTTGTACCTGTTATCCCAATCCAGATGCCGTCCATTGTTTCCATGAAGCAGCTCTGCTAGGCTTCCATTAGGCATGTATTCATACACCAGAAGATTGGTGTCATGGTTGGACCAAAATGCCAGCAATCTAACTATGTGACGATGGCGGATTTTTCCCAAAGTCCTGATTTCTGCAGAGAAACCATAATCGTTTGGACAGCCATTGAAGGTGCCAATACTCGTGAGCTTCTTGACTGCAATTTGTTCACCATCAGGCATGATCCCTCTATACACAATTCCCGCTCCTCCTTTGCCGATTGTGTTCTCCTCTTTTATGCATTTCAAGACGTCCTCGGTCCCAAAGTTGACTTTCTGAAAGGTCGTCATCTGCCAGGACCTGCCCTCCCCTTCCATACTAATGGTTCTTGCCTTATTTACGGCTGCCAGACTTGCCAAGGCCAGCGAGCAGAAGATGACAAGTCCAAACGCTAAGAGAGCTAAGAGAAGTCCAACTTTGGTGTGTCTTGACCCACAAGAGCGTAACTGAGCTCCGCATAAATATGGATTCCCACTTACATTGACAAAATAAAACAGACTACTGTCTGGAACGAGGCCTGAAAAGTTGTTGTTTGAGAAATCTGCCTATATATTTTTTTCCAAATTCTCTTGTAAGCCTCTGGTTCAACTGATTTCTGGATACGTTCAGATGGTTGAGATTTAGTCAACATGGCAGGAGATGGAGTTTAACTGGCAGAATCATAACCATAACAAGTTTCAATCAGAACTAACCAGTACGAGGTCAGGTAAGTAATTAGCTTTTTCTGAAACACACCTGATTTTTGGTGAGCTTCAGTCTTCCCTCCTTCTGTCGCCTATACCTGCTTCTGTCTCATGTACCGCTTTTATCTCCCCTTTATGCGCAGGAATCAATCCGCACACTCCCGTGCCTTTGGTCTTTCCTGTTTGCTGGTTGCAAGTTCAAGTTTCTATGACGATTTATGGAACAGGGTGAAAATTACCCGTTGCAAGTTCAAGCTTCAGTGGAGTTTTCACCCGCGTCAGAGGAGGAGCATGTGAACCAGCTGGAGAGGGTGAAAATTACCAGTCGCAAGTTCAAGCTTCAGTGAATTTTTCACCCACGTCGAAGAGGGAGCACGTGAGCTGGAGCTTATTCTCCGAAAAACAGTTGCCAAGCCAATCCTAATGAGTGATAGCTGTTAGACGTAGGGTTCTCCAGATGTAAGACTAAGATCCCCTCGGGAAAGGATCCACCATATTTCCGGGTTGAAAACAAAGAAGGAATACACTAGGTTTAACAGCTTAAGATGTGTTAAAAGGCGCAATTGGATATGAAAATAAATAGGGACAATAAGACCTCCAAAACAAAACTTTCTATAAAAAGAACTTTGGAGGAAATGTTTTTTAAAAACATTGGTTAAATGAATCGGTAACTAAATTAATATGAAATCAATCGATATCGATCGCTATAGTCTCGTTGCCGTATGCAGGGGACTAATAAATAATCGAGAATATGAATGGAGGATAAATTTATATAATTATATTAAGTAACTAGATGCGAAGTGATTAGAATTGGAATTTTTCGTTCTATAAAAGTTTTTAAAGTTGATGAAATGTTTTATAAAATGTTTTTAAAGTTAATGAAATTTTAGGGTAAGAATTATATGTTCTTCGTTTTAGTTTTGTTTTTAATTTTTAAATGAATAATTAATTTTATATTTTAAATTAAATTAAAGTTTATGTGATTCATAAGTTTATGAGAGAATTTTTGGCCTAAATCACATGATATTATTTGATATTTTATAAATTGTATATGTTTTTAAACCTGTTTAATTGGTGTAACGAAATTAATATATTCAAAATTTTAAAACAAAATAAAATTAATATATTTAAAATTATAAACATACAAATGATTAAATAAAATATTTATATGATCTTTAGCTATTCAAATTAATAATAATATAATAATATAGGTAATTCCAATCCTTATGTTTATACTATAATGTATGGTGGATTGCAAGGTGGGTTGTTGCTCATTAATAAAATAGGTGAAATCTAAATGGTGAAAAAAATCATCAAATCTCTAACTTGGTTTTGTTCAACAAGATTTCACTTCAATTTATGTTAGTGCATAATTTATGTTTTCCATTTTCATAACCATGCCCATTGAAATGCTAGCTCAAGACAAGGAGATTTTAGGAAAGCAACTTTTGCCATTTAAAAGCAAAATACCTATATTAAAAAAATAAAAAAACAAAAACAAACAAACATTCACTTGGATTAGTGTTAGAATTTGTTTAGGAATTTCTTGGTATTATTTTGACACGTGTGAAATGGATTCTTCTCTAGCAAAAATGCATAAGTTAAAATTACTTTTATTACTTTTGTAAATATAATTTAGTTATGTTTATGAAATGAAAATACTCATATTTTAAATTTTATTATTTTTATTATAAAATTCTGAGAATTAATGATTTTATTTTTATAAATTTTTATACCAATGAAGTTTTGATTTTTAAATATTAAAAATGGTTATTAATTAAAAATTATTTAAATATTAAATATAGTTATTAATTAAAATTTATAAAAATAAAGAAAAAATTATAACTAAATGAGTCTTAAAAATATTAGTTTAAAAATAAAATAATTAAACCTTTCACACCACATATTTAACAAAATTAATAAACTTTCCCATCCTCTACCTTCACACATTCATCCACCCATAACTAAACCTAATATGATATTTTTTTAATGAAATGATTAAAGGAGATATTCTATAACTTAAAGTAAGAGTAATGCAATTATGATTTTTTAAAATAAAATAATTAAAAGATATATTCAATAATTTAAAGCAGGAGTAATGTAATTAGAGAAAAGAATTCTCATGATGCTCTGCTTCACACATTCATTCACTATAATATGATATTTTTTAATGAAATGATTAGAGGAGATATTCTATAATTTAAAGTAAGAGAATTTTAGTTAGAGAAAAGAATTCTCATGATGCTCTCCTTCACACATTCATTCACTATAATATGATATTTTTTAATGAAATGATTAGAGGAGATATTCTATAATTTAAAGTAAGAGAATTTTAGTTAGAGAAAAGAATTCTCATGCTGCTCTACTTCATACATTCATTCACTATAATACGATATTTTTTAATGAAATGATTAGAGGAGATATTCTATAATTTAAAGTAAGAGTATTGTAGTTATAACTTTTTAATGAAATGATTAAAAGAGATATTCAATAATTTAAAGGAGAAGTAATGTAATTAGAGAAGAGAATTTTCATAATATTTGATGACGATTTTGTTGTTTATGTTTATTTGTTATAAAAAAATTGTAATTATTTTATTATTTTTAAATAATGATATTTAAGAAAAAATAAAATGAAAGAAACTAAACAGATTATATAATTAATTTTTTGCTTTACAATAGAGGGAATGTGAAATTCTATGCGTTGGTGGGGACAGAAGAATACTCACGTATAGTCACATTGATGGACAAAATGAATGGTCAGGTTGGTGGTTGAAGCTCAATGTATAGTAAAAATGTACTGTATAGGAGTTGTCTTCGATTCTTTTATTTCATTGTGTTTCCTAAATTGGTCGTTTGTTTTTTTTCTCAATTATGTGGAAGTGAAAAGGGTCACTGGTGGAATTGCTCAATCAATATCATAGGAGAAAACAATTCCTTATGTTCTTTTTTCTTTATCTTTGCCTATGTAATTCCTGATTCCTTGCCTTTGCACGGGTATTAAGCTCGTTGGGATTTGGTGGAAACTCAAGCCACCGGGTATTTTACTATTGGAATTAATGCTTGCATGTCATGTGTGAGTCCCTAGGTGTCATTCTAGAAGTAGTCAATTTCCTATGTGAGTTGTAATAACTATCTAGATGTGTCGCAGTTAGTGATCTATATACTATAAATATGTAACCATTAAGATTGATAAGATATATCAAGTGTGATTTTTTTTGTGCAATCAATCTCTCTCTGATCTCTTTCAAATTTCTATCATGGTATCAAAGCCTATTATAGCTTAACTCCTTTAAAGGAGGGCCAGGAAGATGTGAGAGTGTCTTAAGTGTTATTAATCCTCTATAAATATATTAAGATAGGAGATTGTGGTGTGTGAAGTGTTTGTATGATTTTTGTTTTTTGTGTAGACTTGTGGATTTTTGTATTTAGATCTAGATCTATATGCAATGAGAAGCCCTGTGTAATTTGGTGAGTATCTATGAGCAACCAAGTGTCATTGATGCAATTGTCTAGCCTACACCATAGCAGGCAACGTTTCGACCACGTGTTATTTGTTTGTCCAAATGGGTCACATGGATTTTCATCTCCTCAAAATTCAAGCGTTTCAAAATATGTTGAATGGTGGCCATGAAAGTGGTCTCTTTGACCTTTGTGGCATTGTTTGGCATGTTGAAGGGGATGAAAAAGAGGATGGGTTACAGTGCTACACAGATGGTTGGAGAGGTGAAAACAGACTCCTCAATTTTGTGGTTTTTCTTGGTCTGTAAATTATGGTGTCTAGAGTGTTAAGCAAGACTTCACATCATCAAATTTGACGAATCCTACAACACATTCCTCGAGCTATTTAATTACACGCCTGCATATCCTTATTTATGGCCGGTGTTTAAGCCGAGAGGCCACACGTCTAATCAAAGGTATTGGAAGGATGATAGGAAAAATTATTGCATTAGCGTACCCTTGATTAGCATCATGTATGAAGAAACTCTGTTGAGGTCAAAGATTAAATGGTTGAAACATAGATTTAAGGATGGCTTCGTCATCACATTTTGCATTATGTTAACAAAAGTGGGATTAGCCTCAACACCATCATCTCACATTGCTTAGAGTTCAGACTTCGACTCCTTGGATGCAAGACCACGTCCCACTTTTCCAAGGGAAAGTGCAGTCCAGTCGATCGCTACATTAGAGGATCACAAAACCATTGCAACAAGTAGTTATTTCCATAAAAGTATTTGACGTCCCCTTTCCTGCCAATGTAAGTTTAGAATGCAGATGTAGGAGGGGAAACGTCCAGTTAAATTAATTTTTTTTGGAGTCCGTGATATTTGATTGCTGCATCTCAAGGCTGCTCCTCCACACCTCTTTCATGGCTCTGATACCAGTTGATGGAACTGGGAAGTGAGCTTATCAATTACATTCAACATTGATTTATTTATACATAATCTCAGCTAGAGATTCAATAGTGCATCTGCCGACTGTCATTTCTATTTTAGCAACTTTCAACTACTGATCAGAATTGGAGCAGATTAGTAATGTTGTGCTAATTCCCCATTCAGAAATAAAACCAAGATGCTTATCATTTTCTTTTCAACTGCTTAAGGATTCAAAAGTTTTGCTTAATTAACAAATTCTCATGAGATTTTCTTATGTAATTGTTATGAACAATTTAACATAAAAACATATGCTAAACAACAACAATATAACAAAAATGAACATCAAAATACAACACACTACAAGCACATGATAAAGGAGTTCACCCCTCCTGGGCTACGTCTCCTTGGTCCAGTTTCCAATGGCTTGGGCCTCTCTATTATGCTAAAATTACATCAAAAGTGTGTTTACAATGCTCAGGTGTCTCTGAAACCTACCTCAATGAGTTCATAATACAAAAAACTACTAGAATTGACTATTTTTGCATCAAATTTAGATAAGAATTGAAGGAGTTATGATTTATCCTAGTTCTTCCTCTATTCGTTCCACAAAATGCTCTAAAACCAGCAGAAAACTACAAATTAGCCCCAAAATCCGCTAATCGGAAATAATTTCGTCGCACCACGGGCCATATATTGTCGGTCTTATCACAAATCGCAATCGGTGGGTTTTAGCGGGCATAATGTCTTGTTTACCTAGCGAAATGCTGCGATTATGATATCCCGAACATGCTATAGTTTAAACTATGGCATATAACATTATCGCATCCAGGATCTTTCACATTCATGACTTAACTTGTGCTAGGACCGATTCCTGTTACTGCTGCGATTGTGATATGTGATCACATCGCATCGCATAGCTAACCTTGCCGGGGCCGGGGCTAATACCTATTCTCCCCTTCACCTATTGCGATTGCGATTTGTGATTGCCTCATCGCATCACAACCCTGAACCTGCTGGGGGCTGATTTGAAACACATTTTCTGTTTGCCACTATGATATGTGTTTTGTGAGGGCCAATGATGGGTTGCCACTTGGCACCTCCTTATTCGTTGAAGACTTGCCACATCATCCCAATCCTGCCATGTAGGCAAGTCAGACTTGAACTTTGACTTGCTCTAACTTCTACATACGAACTCGGTTTTGAGTTCCGTTCATACAGTTGGATTCAGAATAACGAGCTCTTCTGTCTAAAGCTAAGTTTGACAAGATTCTGACACTTTGATTTTTGAGCATAATTCTGAGCACCTAATCACTCCTCCCCACTAGAAGCCTTTTGGACCCCAAAATGATGACTTTCAGTAATTGAACATATGAGGGTATTGTTCCCTCACCTTTCCCACTTCAATGCATTTGGCCTTTGATGGATGTGTGCTTTTGAGACCCACCTGAAGATAATCAATATTTCCTCTTTTAGTTGTCCTTGTCACTCTGTCAAGTATAGCGTCTTGTTGAAGCACATCAAGGTATTATGGAGAAAAGTCTTCAATAAATGGAATTTGAACATTCTCTCCTTGATCTTCAATCAAAGGAGGTTCATACAATCTCAAACTTTCAACATTAACAATGGAATATATTTGCATATATGAAAGCAAATTAAGCTTGAAAGCATTATTACCAATCTTTTCCAGAATTTTAAATGGACCATAACCATCGTGTGGATCATCAATTTATCTCTAATTGATGAATCTAGTTATGTAGTTTCTCTACATTAACTTCACCATTGTATATAGGAAACTCGAATTTAACATCAAGCTTCAAAAAAGGTGATTTACCAACCCCTTTTGAAGAATGATGATGACTGTGAGTAACAATGGTATTTGTGGAAGAGTGTGAAGATGATTTCGAAGAATAAGATGAAGAAGATGGTGGAGATGGTGGAGGTTTGTCTCCATTCCCATTACCTCCTTTTTATTTATCTTCTTTTCCATTACCTCCTCCTAAAGAGTCTTCTTGATTGAGAGGCTTGGAACTTTCTCCTTGCAATTTTCTATTTCTCTCTTCATAGAGGACCTTAACAATCTCTGTCATATCAAAGAAATCCTTTCTGAAGGTCTTTTCATCTTCTATCATGATAGGTTCTCCTTCATGAGACATGGTCTATGAAGACTCAACTACAACTTGAGGCTGAACTGGTGTTGGAATATCAACTGCAACTTCTACAACTTGAGGCTGAACTGGTGTAGAAGACTTTGGCAACCTTGCTCTTCTTCCACTTGAGCCAACTTCAGGGCTTTCAACCAACTTTCCTTCATCTTTTCTGAGCTTTAACCTTGTAACCATGATATAAACTTGCAAACAATTAAACCCTTCTTTCACAAAGAAAATCTAGTAAGCAAAACCTGGATCTGATACCAACTTGACTTGAATTGGAGCAAACTAGTAATGTTGTACTAATTCCCCATTCAGAATTAAACCCAAGATCCTTATCATTTACTTTTCAAGTGCTTAAGGATTCAAAACATTTTCTTAATTACCAGATTTTCATGAGAGATTTTTATGTAACTATTATGAACAATTTAACATAAAAACATATGTTGAATAAAAACAATATAACAACAATGAAAATCAAAATAAATCACAATACAAGCAGATGATAAAGGAGTTCACCCCTCTTGGGCTATGTTTCCTTGGTCTAACTTCCAATGGCTCGGGTCTCTCTATTATGCTCAAATTACATCAAAAGTGTGTTTTCAATACTCATATGCCTTTGAAACCTTTTCCAATGAGTTCATAATACACAATACTAATAGAATTGACTATTTTTGCATCAAATTTGGATAAAAAATTGAAGGAGTTATGACTTCTCCTAGTTCTTCTATTCGTTCCACAGAATGCTCTAAAACCGGAAGAAAACTACAAATTAGCCCCAAAGTCCATTAATCAGGCAATAATTCGCCACATAGTGAGCCATATCTTGTTGGCCTTATCGCAAATCACAATCGGCGGGTTACAGTGGGTGGAATGTGTTGTTTACCTGGCAAAATGCTGTGATTGCGATATGACAGACTTGCTGGAGTTTAAACTGTGACATATAATGTTATCGCGTCTCGGGTATTTCACATTTGGGACTTAACTTGCATCGGGACTAATCCCTGTTACTGCTATGATTGTGATATGTGATCACATTGCTAACCTTTTTGGGGCCAGGGTTGATACTTGTTCTCCCAATTTGCAAGGGCAATTGGCGGGCTACCACCTGGCACCTCTTTATTCACTGAAGACTTGCCACATCATCCCAATCCTACCATGTAGGCAAGTCAAACTTGAACTTTGACTTTCTCTAACTTCTACATACAAACTCGGTTTTGAATGCCGTTCACACCATTGGATTCAGAATGACAAGCTTTTGAATCTAAAGCTGATTTTGACAAGATTCTGACACTTTGGATTTTGAGCATAATTCTGAGCACCTGATCAACTACGCCTGCCGACTCCACCACTTGCCACTGACTTCCATTTACCGTCGTTATAAGAATAGGGTTTTTCGGCATCTTGATTAGTATTCTAACAAACCTTCCCTTAATCATGACAACCTAAACTTTAAGGTGCCTACCAGTCTCAGTCTCAATTAGGCCTTACAATAGTGCATCAAAAAAAACTTGATAAGGGGGCTTTCATATTTTGTTGTTGATTTCACATAGCACAACTCTCTTCAGTGGACATGATGTTGCAGACATTCCTATCTGCCAGCACTCTGCTAGATATTCTTTGTGATCTACGCCACACAGGTGTCATTATCTTCATCCATGAACACTCAGTTGCAGACACTCCTATCTGCAAAAACTCCACTGGATACTCTCTACGCCACATAGGCATCACGGTCAACACACCATTCTTCAATGGACACTCGGTTGTAGACACTCCTATCTACCAACATTCCGCTGGATCTACACCACATAGGCGTCACAGTCAACACAATATTCATTAGCGGACACTTAGCTGCAGACAGTCTTATCTGCCAACACTCCACTGGATCACTTTTTTTGCCACACAGGCATCTTAAACAATGCTCTCCAACAGAATTAATATCAGGGTAGACTCCACCTGCCCTTCACAACCATTGAGCCCTCCTCTCGCTCTTCACACCACAAAGCTCACAACATTGCACACCATCAAGCTTACAACTTTGGCTCTGAGATCACACGCTCCTAGGCTCAACCTTATGCCCTCTTCCGGAAAATACTCGACCGCACACAGTTCCACAGGGTCTGGCAGTGAGCCTCAGCACACAAGGTGGCCTCTCAATAGCTCACCTAAGTTTTCTCTCCAACACAAAATCAATAGGATGACAATCTCCACATGGCTCAACAAAGCTCTATCTCCAACGCAAAATCAATAGGATGAAAATCTCCACATGTCGGTTGATTTGCACAAGCTTTTTGTTACACGACTTCTTTTCACACAACGAACAATATTCAAGCCTCCGCACTAGGCAGCCAGGGATTGTAACCCTAGGTATAGAGTCAAATGCTCACTGCGAACTCCCTCATGCTGCTTTATGCACAACAGGACATCAACACAACTCTACACTTTGCTTCACGCTAGCTCAGGTTTACACATCCTCTTGTTAGGTAAAAGTACAACAATGATCTACTCTTGCAATGTTCTGCAATTGATAGTACACGATCTGCAATGACTTCTGCAATTGACAACACCATAATTACCTCCACATAGCGTTCGACTCCTGGAAGGTTCAATCTTCTAACTCGATGTTCTCTAAGCGTGGTTGGGATAACTCCTTTATGCGACTCTCGGTTTAACCACCACTCTAGAACTTACTCGAATGTTGCTCTTCGACTCCTCCATGCCCATTTCATGCTCAGATAACCAACGATCTCTGCACAATGGTCAACATCTCTTCCATGCGCACCCAACCATCGCTCCATAGTTCATTATAGTTACCAAAAAGCAAAATGATTTTCAAACTGTACAGTCCCGCGGCGAAGGGAGGATCGACCTGCAGACTTAAGAAATGTAAATCATTTCACAAGTCTGTCACAGGCGACCGTGACTTCCACGATGGTCTGGAAAGATTTGTCTCAAATTAGTCCCCACCTGGGCACTGTGTCTCTCTTTTCTTGTCATAAGGTGTAAAGGTAAACCTGTGAATGATTCTCGCTTGATGATCCAACGACCGGTCAAGCCCAAGCCGTAGCCCCACAATTGTCGATTACATTCAACATCGCTTTATTTATACATAATCTCAGTCGAAGATTCAGTAGTGAATCTGCCGACTGTCATTTATATTTCAACAACTCTCACCGACTCCTGCCCACTTCTTAATTATGTTGCCAAATAATACTGAATTCGTCGTCACATGAATAGGCATAGATGACATCGTGATTAACATTCTAATAGTAAGTTTAGAATGCAGATGTAGGAAGAGAAGAGTCCAGTTGAATTTCGATTTGTTGGAGCCTCCGATGTTGAATGGCATGTTCTTGAATGCAACAATATCATTCCTATTCATGTTTACAATCACTTTATTTCAAATACAATTTTTGTATTTCTCCTCAATATAGATCTAGATCGAATAAGAGAAGTTTGTGGTAGAGGAGTACTTATACTAGTCATGCTGCCCTCGCGAGAGACCGGTGTTGTATGGGAGACGTAATGTTCCTTATTACAATTGTAGAGGGACCTCGCTGACCAATTCTCATACTCACAGTTGTACCCGAATTACGCACTACACCAGAAATATTGGCTTTGTTGCGCTAATGACTCTCTGCTGGGAGTCGAACCAGGATTTCTTTCTGATGGTTGTCTTCATAATTCCCTAGGCTAGAGGTTTCGATGGTTCTTTCCAATGTTAAAGTCTTAGGTCCCCTTCCAACATCAAGTCTTTTTCAGTGCAGAATGCAATGTTGAGAGATGTGGATCTCCTAGTTGATACCAATTTTTTTTATAGTGTCCAAGTTTGTGGTGTGAATTAATATAGTTATGTGTTAAAAAAGAAGAAGAAGAGGTTGTTGATAGAAATTTTTAAGATGTAGTTCTATTATGTTGTAGTGTGTTATTTTCTAAGTGTAATGTGAAAAATCAAATGAAGAACTAATTATAGAACATATTATCATATTATCAAATTGGTGGTTCTTGATGCATATGGTGACACAAGAACATATCACTAATTTGATTATGTATAATATGTTATAAGCTGGTGGCGTCATGTGGAGCTAGGAATATCAACTTACAGGTTAAATTGATTATGTGTTTAAGAGGTCACCTTGTATAATTGACCTCTAAATACCTTCAGTACTCACACTCAGACTGCCTTCCTAGATCACTGGGGAATACAACAGAAGACCATGTGTTCAATAGATGGAGGTATCGAGAGTGACCTGTCGTGCTCAGGGAGGTTGAGAAGTGTCAATTCTGCAAAATACATCAATGATGGTCAGAGGCGGTTACGTTTTAAATGGATGTCAAGTGACAACGCGAAGATGTGGTGGTGAAAGAGCGGTGTTTGTAAGATTCTAGAGTGGATGTGGGTGTTGATGATGACCATATCAAACAAATGAGACAGATTTATTTATTGTTGTAATATGTTTTTTTTTTTTTTTTTTTCCATGTAAGCGTTAAGGAAGGGTGTCGTGTGAATTTTCATTGTGAGTCCTTAGGTATCAATCTAGAAGTAATCAGTTTTCTATGTGTAAGTTGTATAATTATCTAGATGTGTGATAATTAGTGATCTATATACTATAAATATATAACCATTAAAATCAATAGAATATACCGAGCGTGATCTGTTGTGTATTTCAATTTTCTATAATTTACGTCTCCCGTAACTATTTTAAACAATCTCTTTAATAGCCCTTTTGGTTTTCTAATCCTTAAAAGAACACGGCTCTGCTGCGTCATGGGCGACAACAGCAGTGATATTGACTCACACTCGCCACGACAACTGACGAGCAAAGTCAGTGCCTCGCCCGCATACGGGATGAGCTGCCTAAGAAACATATGGGAGATTATATGCCACGTACGGTTTCTTTTGGCCATGGGTATTTCTGTCAGTACCGTCTTAGAACGTATGAAAATTTTAAAGTCGCGTTCATTAAACAAAGACTCCCGTATAGATGCGCCGATTTGTGGGAGCTGGTTCTGTACCTGATAGGAAATCCATACAATTCAATTAATCCAATTGTTTTATTGTCGTTACAATGCTGAAGCCTTAGCTTAGATGGTGGTTCGAGATGGCTTCTTCCTTCTGCACATCTTGAGGTATGATCCCCTTTTCAATCTGTCTGGGCTTCTGTTTAAATGTACAGGTAGCTCAATGCGTGGATGATTGAGATATCCATTTTGACTCGACTCAACTCGACTGAGCTGTGTAAATTTCCATGGTATTTTGGAAATGGTCAGAATGCCCAGTTTAGCTACGTAAATTAGGGGAGTTGGTTTATATTTTAATGATGTTGAATTTTTTCTTTGGCAGCTTCTTATATTTCTTAACGAAGATACTTTAGTCTTTTATGTTTTAGAATCATTTTTTTTAATATCTTGGTTTTATTTTATCTTTTATTCTTTATGATTTTACATATGTTTTTTTTTTAATTTAGATGTAAGAATATTTTTAATGCTATTAGTATTTTGCAAATTGAGTTGTTTTTGTTTTTTTTTCATGATTTATTTAAAATTAGCATCTTGATGTTATTGTTATTTGATCTACTCGTGGTTTGAAGCTATTTAAGGAATCTTTTGTGATTCATGTTATTAGTCCCTGCCATCTGGCATCCGGCAGGGACTATTGTAATCGTTCAATGCCGACTTAGCATTAGTTCAGTGCTTTCCCCGTCTGTTATACGGCGCTTATACTAAAGACCTGTGAGGTGTTCTGTGCACATAACCAAAGTCGGATTCGGCCTTAACCTTTCTCATCTTATTTGGCCTCTTCCCGAGGCGGAAGAGGCCCAACCATGGCTTATATTGGTTTTACGCCTGCTGCATTTTGGCTAACCGTAAACGGGTTTGTTTTAATGTTAACATTACTTTGAAACATTAAATGGTTGAGATTGGCAGGTAGTTACAAGCAACATATCATAAGTTCATTAGCAATCGCAGGTAATTACAAGTGTGTTTGCATGTGTTACAGGTGGATGATGCAGCGCAGCTGTGCTTTGCTTTATATTCATTGTAGCTTCTAAACAAGGTATGCCCTTTTCCAAATCAGAACCTAGTGTGGTCTGTTTGCAGTCCTGACGTTATCCCAACTGGAAGTCCTTTCTTTGGTACGCTCCTAAACCTGCTGGTAGATCTGGAGCAAAACACGCCCTTAAACGGTTACGACTACAAGTCGTCGGCTTCAGGTTCACCCACTGCATACGGCCACGCATTCTGCTATGAGTTCTCTGCTGGTAGATCTGGAGCAAAACACGCCCTTAAACGGTTACGACTACAAGTCGTCGGCTTCAGGTTCACCCACTGCATACGGCCACGCATTCTGCTATGAGTTCTCTGAGTATGACATTGAATTCTTCATTTTATTTTACATACATATACAGTAATTTTTCACAAATTCGTTTTAATTCGTACCACAATTTATTTTAATTTTTTCCTCAAGCTCTGGAACAATGACTTTCAGATTGTGTTATTTATTCCTTTTACATTCGTTTTAGATTCACATATTCATCGTATTTACTTCATTTAAAATGAATAAGAAATATAAGTTTGATATGTATCATAGATCATTATCATTAGTTTTAGTTTTAAATCTGGTTAGCTTTAAGTCTACTGATACACATGCAAGAAGATACATAATTTATTTCTAGATTTTCAAGTTCAATAGCCCAATTCATTTCATCAGCTACGAGCAGTACAGCTTTCTCTGAGCTAGGGAATCTCATCTTTCTAGTCATATTGCTAGTTGTATTGCTATTTACCTCTTCTTCCTCATAAATAAACTATTGCGCAGTCATCTATTTTTATTACACTTCCATGGCGTTACTGCATTTGTTTTTAACATATCAAAATCATTCTCTCGATTGTTCCAATGAGTATGACGTTGAATTCTTCATTTTATTTTACATACATATACAGTAATTTTTCACAAATTCGTTTTAATTCGTACCACAATTTATTTTAATTTTTTCCTCAAGCCCTGGAACAATGACTTTCAGATTGTGTTATTTATTCCTTTTACATTCGTTTTAGATTCACATATTCATCGTATTTACTTCATTTAAAATGAATAACAAATATAAGTTTGATATGTATCATAGATCATTATCATTAGTTTTAGTTTTAAATCTGGTTAACTTTAAGTCTACTGATACACATGCAAGAAGATACATAATTTATTTCTAGATTTTCAAGTTCAATAGCCCAATTCAATACATGCTTTCATGAATCATACCTTGATGACCAAATCCGTGCTTACAATATGCAAGTTTTTCATTCACACAGAAGCTGCTCATTACGCCGTTGCCGTCCGCCAACAGTATCCTCCCTTCCTCCTGTATCTCAGCTGTTTGCTGCAACAAGTAAACACAAACTTATATATTCCTGTTCATTTCACAAAATCTAAATATTCAAGCGATATAAATTATGCATATAGATTTACTATCGCTGGTCAAGAAGGGACTCTCTGGTGGCAGGCACACAGTTCATGGCTTCCAGCTACTGTCTATGGAGCCTTGGTCATCTTGCCAAAATAATTGACCCTGTTTGCATTCGCAGGAGAATGGTGGAACACGAATACTATAGATATTGTAAACCAAGCAACCCGAACAGGAGCTGGCCCCAACATTTCAGATGCATTCACTATAAATGGACAACCGGGAAACCTATTTAAATGTTCAAGTTTAGGTACATCTACGCCTGCGTTAATTCATCCAATAAGCTGAATTTCTCTGGTTATTTCCCAATCTAGCGTTGGCAAGAATCGTCTGGCAGAATCGTTAAGCAGAGGCGAAGGTTGAATAACCAGCCTCATAATGGCTGGAATGATATAATGTGACAGATCACCTCCCTGCTGCCAAGCACATGGCTTGCATGCAATGCACGTGGTAAGGGAGAGAGCTCTCAAGGGGCTGCTGACAAGTTACGTGAGTCGGTTGGCTTTTGTGTGTTGGCCCATTGGAATCGCCTTTGTTGTCCAACAAATCGTTGGCAAACTCAAAATGTAATATATTGTGTTACACATTGATGTGATAATTGCTTTATTTCATCTTATAATCTTTCATTTAATATTTGCTTTTGTGAGGTTGGAATAGTCAGTAAACTTCATGCTTACAGTGCATGGGTAATCGAATCGGCACATTTTTTACAAGGTAGTGTTTTCCCTTAAAAATACTCACTTTTAGTAAAATTGTTAGAAGCAAAGATATAGTTATGGTTTTTTTAACGGACTTTTATAATGACTTTAATAAGTTCGGTTCGTTTATGACGACGTGCAGGTTTTAGAAAGTAACGCCCCCTTAAATCATGTCTTTGGCATAGTTTCGCTTGCTGCCTTGTATTCATAGCTTCGGAATATTTGGTTCTGAAACCCTTCTTCCGAAATGTTTTGCCATGTCATTTTAATGCTATTCCAATATGTAAGGGCAGTATGTCTGTCAGGCCTAGCATGGCGGGAACTGGAAAGTCAGGAACATGAAACATTTGAAGCCAGAATATTTGCTTTTCAGGATAGACTACGCACAATCCCAAAACTTTGTATCAGAAGCTCTACAGCTAGGCCAAAGCCTGTTAACTATTTTTTAACAGTGATTGACAGATTTTTGCCAGCAATTTTGACTGAGAAAGCAGTTAATTTATACTAAAAGAGTTATAAAGAGTCCCGTTCCTGTATGTCATGTACATTGTTGCTGGGCAACTCTTTAATGCAGTGGCACAGAGATTATAGTTGTAGCTTACTTTTAAAATTTCCTAATAAACTTTCTTGACTTTGCTGTGGCTCAATTTTGTACAAGTCTCAGTGTCTGACAAATGCATTTTTCCAGTGTCAGCACAACATCTGGTAACTTGCTATATCCCACAAACGACCTAGGTAAATTTTAATGCTATCCACCGAATCGAAACACCGTGTGCATTCTATGCACTTAACCTGAGCAAAATCGTATTGGGGGTAAACATCCATAGCAATATAACTTACAGAAACTTACGAATGACAGAGTCAAAGCAGATCTTGTAACTTAGAAAGATTGTAATCAAAAGCTCAACATTATTTATAGGGCTCATTCAAACTGAAACTCCTGCATATTTCCTTTGACTTGTAAAAGTAACTTGTAAATCTTCAGCTGCCTCAAAAGTAACTTGTAAATCCTTCCACGTTAAGACATTGTAAAGCTTTCCACGGGCAGGGACTTGGACATCGTGGCCGTTTCCTCCCCGGAGACATTGCTGACAGCCTTATCAGGTTTCTCTTTCTGTGACTCCTTCATCGACAAATTAATCATCCCATTCTGAAACTGATCCGACCGCATGCGATTTATCTCCTCTTATTTGAAGGCAGCTGCTGATCACTTCCTAAACAGGCTCAACTTGACGCAGGGACTCGCTGCGTCGCAGCTGCCCTTGTTTATCTTGTTCTTGTACAATAAGTATGAAACACGACCATGCATTCAAATGGGGAAATGCTTGTTACAATGAGGATGCTAAATTTATTGCTTTTAATTTTGATATTAAAATATACATAATTCTTTTAAATCTATTCTTTCTCCAAAGATATTGTATTCCCAAACTTCACATCTTATATGCAAAATAAAGCTAATAACAAGAATATCAAAGAAGAGTTTTCTCTTATCCCACAACCAAATGTTCACTAATGTACACTTGTTTTTAAGGCCATAAAAAAACCTTTCAATGAGTCATTTATCCTTTTCTTGACACTATAATTTTAATTAAAGCTATAATCAATGTTAGTTCTAAAATATTTCTACAAAATTATTTCCCATATAAATAAATATCAATTAAGAAAAACTTAAAATAATATTTTCAAATTTTCATAATATTTTATATAATTTTTCTAAAAAATATACAAAAATAATAATTAATTTATATTGTATTACTTATTCTTATTTTCTATTTATACTTTATTATTTCCCTCAATTTGCCTTTTCATTTATCTTAATTTTATTTAAATTTAATTACTTCGATATCATCTATATTTTAGAAAGAGTTTTCTCGAATGTCAAGAAATAATATACTTCCAAATAAGATTATGAAGCATTTTATCCTTCCCCGTTGTTATATGAAGCATTTTATCTTTCCCCATTATTAATTACACCGAAGATGCTCCTATAATAAGTTTCATTGGGGAGATCTAGCCAATTAAGGAAGTTCATTTTCGTCTTCTTTCCCCTACCAAATTTTTACCACATGGCAAAGGACAACGTTTTTTTATTTTCGCCGAGGATCATCAAACGCTTCTTCTGCCTCTTTCCCACGCTTCTCGGCACACCTTATATGAAGGTGGTTTTAATGGTGAGAAATCTATTGGAAAAATGTCTGCGAATCGAAACTCTGCCCGAAAGAGGAAGCCCTTGTTGGATTTAGAGACGTCTAATTACAATAATTAAGTTGGACATACGTGCATTATGATTATGATATCAAATACTGTCAGCAAGATTACATTTATGTGATGATTAAAATATGCCAAATAATGTGATTAATTAAGTCATGGCATTATACGTATTTAAATAAGGATTTGGATACAAATACATATAGAATAATGTTAAACAATTATAATTGTTAATGGACCGATTATAGTTGATTAAAATAATAGCAGTGATAAATTTGAGCTGAATAAGGAAATCAGAATCTATTCTGATTGATTTCAGTTTTTCCTGGAAAGTTCCCGATTTCAAAATCTGATGAAATCTGAAATTTCAGATTTCTTGACAGACTTGTTTCAGCTAAATTTCGGCTGCCCTAGGATTGGGGTTTTGCACTGCTATAAAGGGGCTGAGTCTCCAAGGCTTGCAATCATCTCAGAAAAATTGTCTGCTCCATTGAAGACTAGATACTCTGTCATTTAGGATAGCCAGAGAAAAGGATTGCAAGTTCTTGGAAGGATTCAGGAGCCAATAACTCAAGTCAAGACCAGGAGCATTTGAAGATGGAAAGTAAGTTCCGCTGTGCATTAATTTCAATTTCTTACAAAGGAGTAGATCTTGGTTAGGGTTTAAAGTAATTAGGAAAACCCTCAAAGTAAAACCAACAATTGGTATCGGAGCAACCTTATGTAAGTAACTGAATATTGATTGAATGCCTGAATATCCACTTTTTTCTTCCATGAGCAGCTGTTAGTTCGTTGAGGTATTTTGTCAACGGAGGAATTTTGTCAAAATTCTGTGTGATTTGGTGAGAATAGTTTGAATATGTTTCCAGAACTTCATACTCAGGCAAAATTCAATCTGGGTATTTTGTCAAACGTCTAACAGTGTTTGTCAAACTTTGGGTGGTCATACACAGCTAGTTTTGACACTCTGGCATACTGCTGATACCATAACTCATCTACTTAGTCTTTTCTTAGACATACTATAAATTAAGACAAAATCAAGGTATCCAAGGTCTCTGGGCTCGTCTAATAGATCATAGTTTGAGCTGAGATGGTCATGAATTTTTTTTTTTCAGAGCTGTTTGCTTGTTAATTTTACTAATTTAAGCATGTCAGATGCTTTCTGTAAAATATTGAATTGAAACAGATGGATACATAGTTGCAGAAACTGTTTACAGTAAGCAAATATGTCATTGACATTGCTTATGGGTCTGATCATAGGAGTTTGATAAATTTGGATCTTCGCCCATCAAATTAATTTGCCTTCATTCAATACTAAGCTAGTAACAATATGGATGCTTTATATCCCTGGACTTCTATAATCTCGACTTGCATGATCTAGTTGACTAGATTAAGTTTATAATATTTCATTGTTCACTCGATCTTCAAGTTACAGGAATGCCCCTTTACAGCTTCTCTGTCTGGGTTGTGGATTCCTTTGACAACAGTTTTTTTTTTCTCGTTTTTCATAACAGGACCTATTGGACTAATCTCTTTGACTTCTAAGCATTTTTGGGTTCTTTGTCTTTTAACTGATTGAGCAGTAGCCAGAGATTCAACCAGATTACTTTCAGTCACTTTATAGATATGGTTTTCTGTATGCTGTTAGATTTTTCCCATGAATAGATGTTGGATGCGGAAATTTCAAATTAGCAGGGGCTTGATGCTTGGATGAGTTTAGATATTGGACTTCGAAACATTAGAGATGTCTGTCTCGCCTTGGGAAGATCTTCATATATCCGGAGCGATTCTATTTATAAGGGTTGACATTATCATTGTGTTACTGGGCTAATGTGCTCTTTCCTGAGAGCTTGAGAGGGGTTGCTCACTTATATTTGATCATGGAGCCTGGTTGCTCCTATTTGATTGTGATATTGCGGTGGAGGCATATTACCAGAATTGGTTCATGATTTGACTCATGGCGTTGAGGTTCGTTTATGGTAATAGATCCCAATGTTGAACCCTTGGGGTTAGCCAATGGTAAAAGGCCATCAAGAAGGGCTTACTCATAACTAGTATGCAAGCGTGCTATAGAAGTCTTGGAGCACAAGTTGATATAACGTGCTGGCAATGGACGTGGGTGTTAGCTTTCCCAAAGGAGGGTTGGCGCCTGCTAAGTTGTTTGGTGCATAAGGGTAGTGTATAAAAATAAGTTGCAACACACATGGACTAGCGATGTCTAGAAAAGCATCGGGAGCTTGGAACATAAGCGATCCGTATGTGATCCTCCTCCCCCTGTTGACTGGCCTGGTCGTTAGTTCATGGATATGTTAATCTGACCCAAAGGTAGATTGACATGTCTGTACTTTATTCACTACACCAAAGTGCCTGAAGGTAACGATTGCACCCAAAGGTGTTTCATTACTGAATGGTGTTTTGGCTAAAGTTTTAATTGAGCAAATAGTTTTACACATGCCTTTAGATAGATTTTAGAATTATGATTAAATCGTGATGCATCGTATCTAAATTGTTTCCTTGTTCTTGAATTTTTTTTTTTTTCAGATCCAAACATAATGTCAAGTCTAAGTCAGATTAAGCCCCTCATGGGGAACAATTTCAAACAGTGGGAGGAAAAGCTGAAATTAGTCTTAGGGATCATGCAATTGGACACAGCACTGAGATTTGATCGCCCCAAGCCTAATAAAGAGAGTGAGGTAACTCCTCAAGAGAAGGCTGATATTGCTAGATGGGAGCATTCAGATCGCATGTGCATAATGGTGATGAAGCAAACGATCCATGAGACTTTTCGAGGCATCATACCTGATACAGAGACAGGCGCTATTGAATACCTTAAGGCCCTTGAAGAAAAATTCACAAAGAGTAAAAAGACTGATGTTAGTACACTCTTTGTGAAGTTGGCAACAATAAAATACAAGGGAAAAGAAGGGGTTAGAGAGCATGTTATTGAGATGACAAGACTGAAACGTGCCTTGAAAGGGCATAATTATGACATCTCTGATGAGGTTCTCATTGAGTTCATTTTTCTGTCTCTCCCGTCTAACTTTAGTCAATTCAAGATGACTTATAATTGTCAAAAAGAGACGTGGACACTACCTGAGTTTGAGGCTCAGTTGGTGCAGGAGGAAGAGAGACAGAAAATGACTAAGGGAGAAAGTGCTCATGTAGTAACATCTAATCCTAAGGGTAAAGGCAAGAAGCGCAAGTTTACTACCAAGGAAAAGGGACCTACCAAGGTAGCTGCAAACAATGCCGCGCAGAAAAACAAGAAGGAAGATACTTCTGCGAAAGCAGAAGAAAAGAACTGTTTTTTCTGCAAAGCGCCAGGACATACAAAGAAATTCTGCACCAACTATCATGCATGGTTGGCAAAGAAAGGTATGTCTCTTGCTTTAGTTTGTTCTGAAGTTAATTTAAGTTCTGTATCTAGATATACTTGGTGGATAGATTCAGGTGCAACGACTAACATCAGTATGTCGATGCAGGGTTGCCTAAGCCATCGCAAGCCAAGTGAGGCAGAGCGCTACGTTTACGTAGGAAATGGCAACAAAGTAGAAGTGGAAAGCATAGGAAAATTTAGATTATTATGTAAGACAGGATTTTATTTAAGTTTTGATGCTTTAGTGGTTCCATCTTTCAGAAGGAACCTAATTTCTGTATCTTATTTGGACAAAAATGGTTATGTATGTTCATTTGGCAATGGAAATTTCAGTTTGTGTCAAGATTCTAAGCTTCTTGCTTCTGGTATCCTGTCTTCTTATGATAATCTTTATTTTCTAGATATAGACACTTCACATTCAGAGGCACTGCATATAGATAATAGAAAACATAAATTAACTTGCGAGAAATCTGCAACATTATGGCACAAGCGATTAGGACATATCTCTATGAAAAGGATAGAACGTCTTGTGTCTAATGATATTCTCCAACCTTTAGATTTTACAAACTTAAGTGATTGTGTAAATTGTATAAAGGGAAAACAAACTAATAAACGTAAGTATGATGCAAAAAGGTGTAATGATGTCTTAGAATTGATTCATACGGATATCTGTGGTCCTTTTCCAAAGGCTACAAGAAATGGTGACCGTTACTTTATCACATTCATAGATGATTATTCAATATATGGTCATATTTACTTAATAAAAGAAAAGGCGGAAGCATTAGACGTGTTCATAAAGTTCAAAACGGAAGTTGAGTTACAACTTAACAAACGTATAAAGTCCATTCGTTCTGATCGTGGTGGTGAATACTACGGTTGTTATGATGGATCAGGAGAACAGCGTCAAGGTACCTTTGCAAAATACTTAAAGGAATGCAGAATTGTGCCTCAGTATACGTTGCCAGGTTCGCCTGCAATGAATGGTGTTGCTGAGCGACGAAATTGCACCCTTAAAGACATGGTGAGAAGTATGATTGCTCGTACAACTCTACCTGAGAATTTGTGGGGAGAAGCCTTAAAGACTGCAGCATACATACTTAATAGAGTACCTACTAAAGCAGCTTACAAGACCCCTTACGAGTTATGGGTTGGGCGCAAGCCTAGCTTGAATCATTTGAGAGTTTGGGGATGTCCATGTGAAGCTAGGCCTTATAAGCCAAGCAAAAAGAAACTGGACGAAAGAACCATTAGTTGTTACTTTATAGGCTATTCTGAACGATCTAGGGGGTTCAAATCCTATAATCCAATAGAACATACAGTTTTCGAGTCAGGAAGTGCAAATTTTTTTGAGGATAATGAGTTTATGGGGGGAGATATGACAAAAGATAGTATTTTTGAAGAAGAAGAGACGAATGCGAATGAGACTATGGACCAAAGTCCTAGTTTTGTTCAAATTCCGATTGCGTTTAGAAATACATTTTTTGACAATGTGCAAACTTCATCATCCCAAACAACTCAGTTAGAAACTCAACATGGAATAGAGAACACAAATGGACCTGAACCCAACCCAAACCCTCACATTGACATGACAAATGTTGATGGCCTAGGGCCTGTGGGAGATTCAGAAGTTGGTAATGATGTTCTTCCTCCTGTTGAAGATCAAGTTGTAAATGAACCTCAAGAAAATCTAGAGCCTGTGCCAATTAGAAGATCTACTAGAGAGAAAAGATCTACACAATCAAAGGATTATGCATATCTTCAAGAACATGAGTTTGACATTGGCATGTTTGAAAATGATCCTGTTAATATCAAACAAGCTGTGGAAAGCTCTAACTCTCAAATGTGGATTAATGCCATGAATGAAGAGATGAAATCTATGTATGACAATGACGTTTGGGATATCGTTCCGTTGCCTAAAGACAAGAAACCCGTTGGTTGCAAATGGATATTTAAGACTAAGCAGGATTCTAAAGGCAATGTTGAAAAATACAAGGCATGTCTTGTTGCGAAAGGTTTCACACAGAAAGAAGGCATTGATTATAAAGAGACTTTCTCTCCAGTTTCATCGAAAGACTCTTTAAGGATTATATTGGCGCTTGTAGCACATTATGATTTAGAACTTCATCAGATGGATGTAAAGACGGCGTTTCTCAATGGTGACATTGATGAAACGATCTATATGAAGCAGCCAGAAAACTTTGTATCAGGTGATGCAGGGTCTATGGTTTGCAGACTTAAGAAATCTATCTATGGGCTAAAACAAGCATCTCGACAATGGTATTATAAGTTTCACCAAATTATTAGCTCATTTGGTTTTGAGTCTAACATAGTAGATGAATGTATATACCTTAAGTTCTGTGGGAGTAAATTTATTTTCTTGGTTTTATATGTAGATGACATATTGCTTGCCAGTAACGATAAGGACATGTTGCATCAAACTAAGAATTTTTTATTTAAGAACTTTGAAATGAAAGATCTTGGTGATGCATCATTTGTTCTAGGGATTGAAATACTTAGAGATAGATCTCAAGGTATTCTGAGGTTATCCCAGAGGAACTATATCGATAAGATTCTAACAAGATTTGGCATGCAAAACAGCAAACCAGGAGATACCCCTATATCAAAAGGAGATAAGTTTAGTCTGAAACAATGTCCCCAAACTGACTTAGATAAAAACCTCATGAAAGATATTCCCTATGCCTCAGCCGTGGGTAGCATCATGTATGCACAAGTATGCACGCGTCCGGATATTGCGTTCATTACAGGAATGCTAGGGAGATATTTGAGTAACCCAGGTATGGAACACTGGAAGGCAGCCAAGCGAGTGTTGAGATACCTAAAGAGAACAAGGGACTATATGCTCACGTATCGGAGATCGGAACAGCTCGAGGTCATTGGATATACCGATTTTGATTTTGGAGGATGTGTCGACAGCATGAAGTCAACATCAGGATACATCTTTATGATGGCAGGTGGTGCTGTGTCATGGAAGAGCGCTAAACAGTCATTGGTAGCCTCCTCCACTATGGCAGCTGAATTTGTTGCATGTTTTGAAGCATCTAATCATGGCGTATGGCTGAAGAACTTCGTCACAAGTCTGAAAATTGTGGATTCTATTCAGAAACCACTCAAATTATTATGTGACAACAATTCAGCAGTGTTATACGCAACCAACAACCGAAGTTCGTCAAAGTCGAAGTACATTGATATTAATTTTTTGGTTGTAAAAGAGAGAGTGCAGAATAATGAATTATGTATAAAACACATAGGTACAGACTCCATGATTGCGGATCCTCTTACTAAAGGATTACCACACAAGAAGTTTCACCAACATGTTGCTTGTATGGGTGTAATATCTGTTTAGGATAATTAGAAAATGTGGGAGTCTGAATATGTTTTAAGTTCTGTTTTTTGATGTTCTATGTAATGCAATTGTAAACAATTTTGATGATATATACAAGTTGCATTCAGTCTCAGTCTCATTATTTCTTCCTTTAAAGTTTAAATTTTTGGCCTCATACAGTAAAGTAAAGGTGACTCAATTAGAAATAGGCACGTCTAATCACACTTGCGTGTAATTTCTAAACTATATGTCCAAATCAGATTCATGTCATTCAGTTATGTTGGCAGCGTGATTTATGTCAGTTTAGTTGCGAATAAATGTGACAAATGCCGCTTAAGTCCTTTGTTAGCATAATTGATGGACGGAATTGTTTAAGAAATACGATAAGTAAAGACGGAAAAGTTGCATGCAATAAAGTTAAGGATATATAATCAAAAGGTTGCACTTGTCCATGTGGGAGATTGTTGGATTTAGAGACGTCTAATTACAATAATTAAGTTGGACATACGTGCATTATGATTATGATATCAAATACTGTCAGCAAGATTACATTTATGTGATGATTAAAATATGCCAAATAATGTGATTAATTAAGTCATGGCATTATACGTATTTAAATAAGGATTTGGATACAAATACATATAGAATAATGTTAAACAATTATAATTGTTAATGGACCGATTATAGTTGATTAAAATAATAGCAGTGATAAATTTGAGCTGAATAAGGAAATCAGAATCTATTCTGATTGATTTCATTTTTTTCCTGGAAAGTTACCGATTTCAAAATCTGATGAAATCTGAAATTTCAGATTTCTTGACAGACTTGTTTCAGCTAAATTTCGGCTGCCCTAGGATTGGGGTTTTGCACTGCTATAAAGGGGCTGAGTCTCCAAGGCTTGCAATCATCTCAGAAAAATTGTCTGCTCCATTGAAGACTAGATACTCTGTCATTTAGGATAGCCAGAGAAAAGGATTGCAAGTTCTTGGAAGGATTCAGGAGCCAATAACTCAAGTCAAGACCAGGAGCATTTGAAGATGGAAAGTAAGTTCCGCTATGCATTAATTTCAATTTCTTACAAAGGAGTAGATCTTGGTTAGGGTTTAAAGTAATTAGGAAAACCCTCCAAGTAAAACCAACAGCCCTCCGATGTGGGTCTTGATTATGAAAACACCGGATTTTCACCTAAACTGAAGCCCATCACCACTATTTGGGGCTCATGGATTGTATTTGTCAACTGAGAATGTTGATAACGCTATTGATTCCAAGAATTTAACCGATGGCGAAGAAGGATGTGAGACTTCCAAGTCTGAGAATCACACAATACCAAATATCTTAGTGTTCTCGTCGGCGCCCAGGAAACTCGGACCGATTACAAGGAGAAAGGCAGAGACGGTTGTGACGTTCTCGAGCTTTGTTCGTTGATTCCAGTAAGTTCATTTTGATGTTCGTCCTGCAACCAAATCAAGTTGAAATTTGAGGTCGAATGAAGATTAAAGGTATGTAGATCTGAATCTTAGATTATAGTTCTTGTCCTCATATACAAATTCTTCTTGATTCTTAACCATATCTGTTTATACTATTTCCCTTTGTCCTCATATACAAATTCTTCTTGATTCTTAACCAGGATCTGTTTATACTATTTCCCTTTGTTTAATTATGGGATATTAATATTATTAAATAGTGTATTAGTCCACCATTTCTTTCCCGCTTTAGAAGCCATGGGAGTTTGAGGAATGGATTTACGCTTTGAGGCATTGGAAGAAACTTTGACCACTGAAGAAGCCCAATGCTTCTTTGAGATGGGAACATGTAAATTTCAGTGATCCATCTCAATGCTAGGCCACCCATTCCCAAGTGTTCACTAAAGGAGGGATATGTTAGGAGTGGTACAAATTGACACCAACATTATGAATACCGTCTACTTTTTAGTTGAAGTGGAAGAATGGATTTCAAGATCGATTATGGAGATATTATTTTTCTGTGTAAATTCCATGTTTGAAATGGTGAATGAAAATGAACGAGATTGTTGTGCGAAACTTCCATGTAACTGGTATATCTTTTTGTCAATTATTTTTTAATTTGTTTAAACTATTTGGTGGACTTTTAGTGGTAATATAATCTCAAAATGTTCCATTGCTTTGGTGTACCTTTGCACCTTTAAGGATAATTGCTAGTTTATTCTCTTATCTCATGTATTTAAACATAATTCTATAGTTCAATTTTAAATTTAGTTTATAGAGAGTGTAATTTAAAAAGGAAAATAAAATAGAAAATATATTAAGGCGGTGCTATTAATTCTATTCGTTTAAGTCATGTATTTAAACATAATTTTATAGTTCAATTTTAAATTTAGTTTATAAAGAGTGTAATTTAAAAAGGAAAATAGAAAATAAAATATATTAAGGTAATCATATAAATTAAATAATTGATTAGAGTTTATATATATATACACCAGTTAATTATAATTTATTTTAAACTATTATTATTAATAAATATAGATATACATTTTTCTTTTAAAATAGGAATTTCACAATTTTTATTTAATGAGCTTAGATTGATTTTAACTCTCGATCTACTTTAATTTAATCAATTTGATCCATTTTAACTCCAGATCTACAGAGGGATTAAATATCTCTCTCGAGGTGCAAACTTAGATCCACCAAGCTCTCAGAAATCTCCCTCTAGGTGCTTCATAGATCTAAAATTATCTCTTTTAGAGTGAAAAAATGTGATACCTCTTCCCGAGTTAAGATAAATCTAGGCTGGTTTAATTATTAGTCATAAATATGACATATTAAATAAGAATACCATGAGAAAAAAATATGAATTAAAAATATCATGAAAAAACCATAGGTTACAGAATTTTTTGTTTTGCTTTGTTTTGTTTGTTTGTTTTTTCTTTTAACTTTAATTTTATTTTGAATAAATCAAAATGCTAAACATTACAACATTTCTAAACACAATAATTACATTAAAATTAAATTGATTTTCAAATTTATCTATAATAACTCAGTTTTTTTTGTTTTTGGTAAATGTGAACGGTGAGATCTCCCACATTCCAGACTCTAATCAGTGGAGCGTCTTTCATGGGATGTCCCAAACCCTGGACTGTGTTGTAGCTCGCTACTTTCGACCGTCACTACTGTCATTACCAATTTACCAATATATTATGAAGCTAGAAAATCAAACACTTGTCTTTGTCTTACAAAGTATCCTTCTATGGGAGGCAGTTGCATATCAAGAGATGATGGTTAAATGGAAGGAAGCTATGGGTCAAGAACTGATATTTTAAGGCTCACACCTTG
The DNA here is from genome assembly GCA_031772625.1 of Pinus tabuliformis. Taxonomy (NCBI): domain Eukaryota; kingdom Viridiplantae; phylum Streptophyta; class Pinopsida; order Pinales; family Pinaceae; genus Pinus; species Pinus tabuliformis. The sequence continues at coordinate 320,205,020 of CM062804.1, read as the reverse complement.
AATGCTCGAACCTCCCTTAGGCCCCATATCAATAGATGATGACCAACTCGACGACAGTTATGGGTCAAGAACCCATATTCGAAGGCTCGCAACTTCAAGGCCCGAACCCATGCCAATACTCGAACCTCCCTCAAGGTCCGACCCTTCAAGGCCTAGGATTTCAAGGCCTGGTGTACTCTAAAGCCCCGATCCAAACTCAAACCCCAGGTTTTCAAGCCCCGACCCAAATTCAAGGCCTAGGATTTCAAGGAGTGATGTACTCTCAAGCCACTATCCAAAATTAAGACCCAAAATTTCAAGGGATGACAATCCAAACTCAAGGCCTAAAATATCGAAGAGTGAGGAGGTAAAAATGAAAAAAAAGTGGAGCGTGACTTAAGGTCTCAATCTCTATGCCTCATGAACACATTTGTCATCAATTAGCACAAGTAAATCTATGCTTAAATACAAGTAATGTAGGCTATCAAATAACTTAATTAAATCTGTGATTACACAAATACTGCAAGCTATCAAATAACACAAGTAACTCTGTGTTTCACAGGTACTTCTCACTACTTATCAACATAAATAAAACCATGAGAGAGTGAAACCGGCAACTTCATAACACAATTTTGGAAGAGGAAATACATACATGAAATGATATACAAAGGGGAAAACATACTTCACATTTCTCTGATTGGAATCAACAAAACTGCCTCATTAATCTTTGAAGATGGAGTCCAAATCACAAGTCCATTACATTTAACAATTGTATGTGCCCGTGAACCTTATGAAGAAGAAAATTGAAACAAAGTGTAACCACTCACTCTGCAAACAGATCTCAGCACTTACAAAAGAAAACCTCGAGACTCTAGAATGCAAAAATTGGGAACCTCGTTTAAGTGTTTCTTCATAACAACAATTACAAAATATCTCAACCAAGCTCTAGCCCTCTAATCGACTAGTTGTCTTGGCACGTAAAGGTTATGTTACCCAAAATGATTACAATCATATTTGATTGCATTCTTAAAAATGCAAAAATTACATAATAATAGACATAAAGAAAACTAAATGATGGTTGAGGAAAATATCTCCCTGTCATTGTTGTGACAGACTCTGATTAGGCCACGTCTTTTCCATGATGTTCCTCTTTAGTTGTTTGATCGGTTAACCTATCACTTTCACGTTAACTACTTGAATTCCCCACTCTCTGGAGATGGGGGTGATCGACTGTTGGTTTCTTGCCACAATGCAGAAAAAGAGATTGATCTAGCAGTATTTCATTGCCTAACTGCGTGGAGATCCATGCTGAGAAATTAATTCTCAGGTGACCTGCACACTGATTCTTGAGTCACATACCTCTATTTACTCACTGAAGACATGCGTCGGAGCATAAAGATGGATTGTATCACCTCAAGGTAGACCCAACACTCTTTCTTGAGGATCGTGGTCCTCGTTGCCTTGACCCAATGATCTTTGACAGTCACCATTACTCCTGAGACCAACTCCTCTGTTCCTTCATTCAATCCTATAGTTATCAACCCATATGCCTTTAACTCTTTGTATTGTGCTTATCGGAGAAATTCCACATTGCAATTTTCACAGTGGTGCAGTATTCTAATCTTCCAATTGTCGACCTTCGATATGACGAGCTCCTTCCACTTAGCCCTTCCCGCATTTCTCACCATAGGATCGAGGGTCGTGACTTGCCTCTTAGCCATGAGTTGTTAGAGCTTTTTTGTTCCTGTCGGGGGCTATTTTTTCTTCGTTAAGTGCTCAACGCCCTTGGTTCTTTAAGTCTTTGCGACCGTGGTCCTAGCCCAATATCGGAGCCCCCTTATTGGAACTTTTTAAAGTATCAAGTGTTACAAAGTGTTAACATACTCAACCTCTGATATGACATCATTGCTCCATGTTGTACCTCATGAGTGGTGACAAGTGTCACTCAGATTTGTTCCCTTATGCCCCCTCAAAACGCCAAAATTGCCTGCCATGTGTCCTTCCATACTACCACGTCATATTGACGTTAGATGCCACTGTAGCTTATCGAGACCAATAATATGCCACCACATGTCTTGTTAGAGGAAAGAGAAAATGGCCTACCCACCTTTGGTTTAAACCCTTTGTTAATCCTTTGTTGGTGTTCCCAATGATTTTTAACACTATTCTCACATTACACATATTGCAACTTTTTAAAGGTTGTCACCTTAAAAAGTTATGATTTTCTAATTCGCCGACCTTTTGATATGCCGACCTCCAATATTCACGACCTTCGATATGCGATCACCGATTTCCCTGATGCTTTGATGTTATGATTTCTGATATGCCAGATGCTATGATGTTGCAATCGTTGATATGGCTGATGCTCCAATGTTGCGATCGTTGATATGGCTAATGCTCTTTTGTTGCGATCGTCGATATCTTTGGACCTTCGATATATCAGACCTACGATATTCCTTCCTAAGGCTTCAATCCTTGAACTTCAGTAGACCATATATTTTGATCCAGGAGTCCTTTTTTGGACTTCCACATATCATTGGAAAGCTTCTTCAGAGAACGTTCCAATGGAGAGGGTTTGATTTAGTCTTTGAGTACTTCTTCTTATTGGAAAATAATTGCAAACTTCTGTACTCATTTACTCTTTGGAGAATTGGAAACACATTTTGTAGTAAGTGACAACATTGGCTCCAATTGGGGATGATGCCTTGCTGGCAAGGTGATGAGAACCTGTAGAATAGTAGCCTTCACCATTGGACATGGAGTCAAAAATATATCAAACCTATAAAACCAGAAAGTCTCCATGGAACTTTATTTTCTTGGAGTCGTTTCCTCATAAAACTGAAATGCAAAACTACAAACTCTAAAAACTGGAAATTAAACACTGACATAGTGAGCTTATTTATATACAACTCGTGCTTAGGCATAGGGATCAATTCACCCAAGCGAGTTCAACCTTCCAATGATACTAGCCCAACATTTGAGTACTAGGCCTTATGCCATTGTTCTCTTGGAAGTCAACAATTAAAACAGGTATGCACCACTACCCCCAAACTGATATTTGATGCTCAACTCTTTTAATCTCCTCCATGAACCTTCTAGTTGGGCTAGGAATTGATATACACTATTTCGGGCCAAAGAAAGATGTTTACAATAAGATTTAAATAGTGGAGTTGCCGAGGTGAGAGATCTTCAACCCACACTTCCCTTGCTCACCCGATAGAGGGAATGTAAAAATTGTCATACCCAGGGAAAAATATTTGATTCGTTACTCGACAATGGTGCCAGAAAGATGTTGTAGGTTTTTCTATCTCCTGTCACACAATTGATTTCAAAGGTTATAGAAGCCTCCTAGAGACAACCTCTGGGTTGATAGGAGACCAGTGCCTAGGGCATCCAAAAGGAGTGCTTTAGAAGATTATCTAAAGGCTTTCTGTTGCACTCCATATGTCACATAATTGGTTCAATAGCCCTTTGCCAAGGTAAATTCAAGAAAACACATCGATCGAAATAAACACTGATAGATATGGCTAATCTCAAAGAGAAATGCGTTGGTTTTGGTGGTTGATACACAAAAATACACAATTGAATATTGTTGTTGTAGTATATATGAGCAGGAGGAAGGAAAGAAGGGAAATCGATGCAAAGGGCTGGACATAACACAAAATCCTAAGCAACAATCTCCAGCAGAAATATGGAAGAGTAAGGAGGTGAAAATGAAAAAAATAGTGGAGTGCGAATTAAGGTCTCAAGCTCTATGCCTCATGAATACATTTTTCACCAATTATCATAAGTAAATTTGTGCTTACATACAAGTACTGTAGGCTATCAAATAACTCAAATAAATCCGTGATTACACACATACTGCAGGCTATCAAATAACACAAGTAAATCTATGTTTACACAAGTACTTCTCACTACTTAGCAACATAAATACAACCATCAGAGAGTGAAACCGGTAGCTTCTTAACACAATTTTGGAAGAGGAAAGACATACATGAAATGATATACAAAGGGAAAAACATATTTCACATTGCTCCAATTGGAATCAACAAAATTGCTTCATTAATATTTGAAGATGGAGTCCAAATCACCAATCCATTACATTTAACAATTGTATGTATGTGCTGGAGCACCTTATGAACAAGAAAATTGAACCAAAGTGGAATCACTCACTCTGCAAACAGAGATCAGAACTTATAAAAGAAAAACTCGGGCATCTAGAATGCAAAAATTGGGAACCTCTTTTAAGTGTTTCTTCCCTCTATTTATAAGGAGAGGGGGAGCTTTGAACAATAGTTACAAAATATCTCATCCAAGCTCCAATTGTCTAATCAACTAGTTGTCTCAGCATGTGAAGTTTTTTTTGACCAAAATGATTACAATCAGATTTGATTACGTTCTTAAAAATGCAAAAATTACAGAATAATAGACATAAAGGAAACTAAATGATGGTTGAGGAAAATATCTCCCTGCCATTCTTGTGATGGCCTCCGATCAGGCCACGTCTTTGCCATGATGTTCCTCTTTAGTTGTTCAGTCGGTTCACCTGTCACTTTCGCCTTAACTGCTTGAATTCCCCACTCTCTAGAGATGAGAGAGATCAACTGTCAGTTGCCTGCCACAGTGCAGAAACATAAATTGACCTGGCAGTCTTTCATTGTTTGACTGCGTGTAGCTCCATGCTGAGAAATTAATTCTCAGGTGACCTGAACACTGCTTCTTGTGTTCCATACCTCCATTTACTCACTGAAGAGGTGTGTTAGAGCATAGAGATGGCTTGTATCACCTCAAGGCAGACCCAATGCTCTTTCTTGTGGATCATGGTCCTTACTGCCTTGACCCAACGATCTTTGACAGTCACCATTAATCTTGAGATCAACTAATCTATTCTCGCATTCAATCTTGCAGTTGTCAACCCATGCACCTTTAACTGTATGTACTGTCCTTGTCGGAGAAATTTCATATCGCAATTTTCACAGTGGTGTAGTATTCTAATCTTTCGATTGCCAACCTCCGATATGACAAGCTCCTTCCGCTTAGCCCTTCCTGCATTTGTCACCATAGGACCAAGGGTCGTGACCTGCCACTTAGCCTTGAGTTGCTAGAGCATTTTTGTTCCTTCCGGGGGCTATTTTTCCTTCGTTAAGTGCTCATCGCCATTGGTTCTTTGAGTCTTTGCGATCGTGGTGGTAGCCAAATATCAAAGCCCCCTTATAATTTTTTTTTCAAGTATCAAGTGTTACAAAGTGCCGAAATCCTCAACCTCTGATACACCGACCCTCAATATGGTGTCACCGCTCCATGTGGCACCTCATGAGTGGTGACAAGCATCACCGAGATTTGTCCCGTTAGGCCCCCTCAAAACACCAAAACTTCCTGCCACATGTCCTTCCATACCGCCACGTCACCCTGACGTGAGATGCCACTGTAGCTTATCGAGACCAATCATATGCCACCATGTGTCCTACTAGAGGAGATAGAAAAGGGCCCGCCCACCTTTACTTTTGCGATGAAATCCTTTGTTAATCCTTTGTCAGCATTCCCAATGGTTTTTAACACTATTGACACATTATGCATATCACAAATTTTTAAAGGTTGTCACCTTAAGAAGTTCTGATTCTCTTGTTTGATGACCTTCTGATGTGCCGACCTCCAATATGCGATCGCCGATATCCCTGATGCTCTGATGTTGCGATCGTCGATATGCCTCATGCTCTGATGTTGCGATCGTCGATATGCCTGATGCTCTGATGTTGCGATCGTTGATATGCTTGATGCTTTGATGTTGCAATCACATATATGACTGATGCTCTGATGTTGTGATCACTGATATTATTTATTCTCTGATGTTGCGATTGTCGATATCTCTGGACCTTTGATAAGAAATCTCTGATATATCGGACCTCCGATATTCCTTCATAAGGCTTCAATCCTTGAAATTTAGCAGACCATATTTTTCGATCTAGGAGTTTATTTTTGGACTTCCACATTTCGTTGGAAATTTTGTTCAAAGCACTTTCCAATGGAGAGGGTCCGATTTAGGCTTTGAGACCTTTTGATACTTGGAAAATGATTTCAAATTTCTCTTCTCATTTACTCTTTGGACAGTTGGAAACACATTTTGCAGTAAGTGACAACACCTCCAATGTGGGTCTTGATTATGGAAACATTGCATTTCCACCTAAACTGAAGCCCATCACCACGACTTGGCCTCGTTGGCTTATGTGCAATGAAATACTCTTGGAATTCAAGGCCAACATGATGCTTGACATTGAAGGTGGGGTCGATTTGGCTTTGTCGAGTGAGCATGTGGATTTTGGGGCTCTTGGATTGTATTTGTCAACCGAGAATGTCAATAACCTTGTTCATTCTAAGAATTTAACCGATGGCGATGAAGGATGCGAGACATCCAAGTCTGAGACGCACACAATACATATTATCTTAGTGTGCCCATCGGTGCCTAGGAAACCTAGACCGATGGCAAAGAGAAAGACAAAATCGACTGCAACGTTGTCTCAAGCTTTTTTCATTTATTCCGGTAACTTCAATTTGATGTGCGTCCTGCAACCAAATCTAGTTGAAATTTGTGGTCGGATGAAGATCAAAAGTTTGTAGATCTAAATCTCATACTCTAGCTCTTTTCGTCATATACAAATTCTTCTTGATTCTTAACCAGGATCTATTTATACTATTTCTCTTTGTTCTTTCTTTCCTCGTTAATTATGGGATATTAATATTATTAAATAGTATATTAGTCCACCATTTCGTTCTTGCTTTAGAAGCCATGGAAGTTGGAGGAATGGAGTTATGCTTCGAGGCATTGGAGGAAACTTTGACCACTAAAGAAGCCCAATGCCTCTTCAACATGGGAACATGCAAGTTCCGACCATCCATCTCAATCCTGGACCACCCATTTCCAAGTGTTCACTAAAGGAGGGATATGCAAGGAGTGGTACAAATTGACACCAACATTTTGAAACCTGTCTACTTTTTAGTTGAAGTGGCAGAATGGCTTTCAAGATCAATTATGGAGATATTTTTTTCTTGTATAAATTACATGCTTGAAATGGTGAAAGAAAATGAACGAGATTGTCGTGCGAAACTTCCATGCAACTGGTATATCCTTGTGTCGATTATTTCTTAATTTGTTTAAACTATTTGGTGGACTCTGTTAGTGGTAATATAATCTCCAAATGTTCTATTCCTTTGGTGTAGCTTTGCACCTTTAGGGGCAATTGCTAGTTTATTCTCTTATCTCATGTATTTAAACATAATTCTATATAGTTCAATTTTAAATTTAGTTTATAGAGATTATAATTTAGAAAGGAAAATATATTAAGAAAATGCTATTAATTTTATTTGTTTAACTCATGTATTTAAACATAATTATAGTTCAATTTCAAATTTAGTTTATAAAGAATGTAATTTAAAAAGGAAAATAGAAAATAAAATATATTAAAGTAGTTATATGTTAATTATAATTTATTTTAAATTATTATTATTAATAAATATAGACATACATTTCTCTTTTAAAATAGGAATTTCATAATTTTAATTTAATGGTTTAGATTTATTGTAATTCTCGATCTACTTTAATTTAATCAACTTGATCCATTGGGATTAGATCTTTCACGAGGTGCAAACTTAGATCTACCAAGCTCTGAGAGGTATCAAATCTCCCTTTAGGTACTTGGTAGATCTAGAGTTACCTCTTTAAGAGTGAAAAAAAATATGCCACCTCGTCCTGAGTTAAGATAAATCTAAGAAGATTTTATATTCACACATCTATAGATTGGGGGAAAATGGAACTCGCTCTGCAAAACCCTAGACGTGAGAGGTTGATCCCAGGCATTGAAGCGGCGTCTCTGCCATGGCATGGGGCTGCTCCTGGTATTGCAATGGCGCCTCTGCGAAGGTTTGGGGCTGCTGCCGCGGCTCTGATAGATGACGGAAATGCTAACTGGGAGAATGATCGTGCGTCGTCGGTCATGGAGCCAGAAGCCGACGGTCACACGACCGGCAGGGGCGTTCAGTGGGATTTTATTGGGAGCTCCGGCGTGGAGAAGCGCGTCGATGCCAGTTTGGTTTCCAAGCTGCTGAATGTGCCAAATATACCCATGGGCAATCTCGAAAGGGCGGAGCTCAAAGTAGAGCCCTCTCTCTCAAAACAGGGTTCGACTATTTCAGCTTATATGAGTGAAGGCGCTAATCTCCAGCAAGCAAGTTTTCAGATTCAAATAATTCTTCTGACATGAAAAACCCTGCTCCTTGGGGTCCAGCCATCTCTCACAGTGTGCCATCTCTCAAAGATTCTTGAACAGAGGTTGGGGATCCCTTCCTCCCTTCTGCGGCTCCTCTTTGTAGGTAAGCAGCTTGATAACAATCTGCCTCTTTCCTTTTATAATATTGAAAGAAATGCCACAGTGATCCTATCACTTCGACTAAGGGGAGGTGCAGTTGGGAAATCCTCTGCCTCCAAGGGTTTCTCCTACAAAGATGCAGTACATGCACAGCCTGCTAAGAAATCTGCCCAATCTGCCGAGGCTCCCAAACCTTTCTTGGTGGACAAAATGGAGGAAACCCCTGCCATTGAAATCAATCATCCATCTCTAGATGATCAATACCAGACATTTATAGAAACAGCCCTCATTTGCAGATTTAATGGCCTATGGCCCCGCACTGCTGATCTATACTAGTGGATCCATTCTAATTGGACCAAAAACTACAAAGTCTTCTTCTGCTCGAAAGGCTTCTTTATTGTAGCCTTTGCCTTCAATGAAGATTACCAGAAAGCCTTAACGGGGGGCCCCTGGTTCTGGGGTTCAGCTGGACTTTTCCTCTCCCCCTGGTTCCCAGACTTTGACCCCTCCACTGCGGTCATCTCCAAGCTCCCTATCTGGGTCAGGCTTCCAAATCTCCCTGCGCATCTATGGCATTTTGCTGTCTTTCAAGGAATCGGGAACACCCTAGGCCGCTTCCTGGCAACAGATACTTCAAGGGGGGAGAAAGGAATATATACCTACGACAGAATTTGTGCAGAAATAGACATTAGTAAAGGGCTGCCAGATCAGATCATCCTCAAAGTCGGGGACTTCCATTGGACGCAAACTTTGGACTATGAGAATACAGCCTTCAAGTGTCGCCACTGCCATCAAACGGGGCATCTCCAGAACTCATGTGCAGCGTTCCTCGACAAAAAGAAGAATATCACTCGCAAATCCAAATCCAAGAGTTGGAAACCTTGTGATAGACCCCCTATGGATGACATAGAGTCCTCTAGCTCTGATGAGGAGGACATTGAAGTGGAAGAGGAGAATTTGGAGCAACCGAAGGACTCTCCCTCAGCCTGCGCCAAGGATCCTTCTGCGCCTTTATTCTCGCAGAAACGTACTCATGAGTCTTCGCCTTCTGATTCAGACAAGGAGTCTCCTCCTTCAGCTCAGATCAGTCTGCAAGTAGTTCCGGTCCAGCCAGATCAAATTGGTTGGGTCAAAGTCAGTAACAAGAAAGGAAAAAAATGTAGATTGGAAGATTCTGCCCATGCTGGGTAGACTCCCTAGACCAGCTCATTTTTTCTGTCCTCTCTGTTCTCTTTTGCTCATGCCGTGCTTGCTCTTTGGGACCGAGGTTGATTTCATATCATTTTTGGCTCCCTTGCTCCTTAGCTTCGTTTCTCTGAAAGCTCTGTTTGTACCATATGTCTTTTCTTAATAAAATTAGTCTTAATTCAGAAAAAAAGAAGAAGAGAAATCTAAGAAAAATACCATAAAAAGAATTATGAATTAAAAATGTCACTAAAAACCATAAATTACAAATTTTGTTTTATTTTAAGGAAATCAAAATATTAAACATTACAACATTTCTAAACACAATAATTAAAATTAAATTAGATTAATTTTCAGTTTTATCTTTAATAACTCAATTTTTTTTTTTTCCCGGTAAATGGACCAGGGAGATCTCCCGCGTTCCGGACTCTGATCAGTGGAGCGTCTTTCATGGGATGTCCCAAACCCCGGACTGTGATGTAGCTTGCTACTTTCGACCGTCGCTACTGTCATTACCAATTTACCAAGATATTATGACGCTAGAAAATCAAATACCCGTCTTTGTCTTACAGAGTATCCTTCTATTGCAGGCAGTTACATATCAACAGATGATGGTTAACTCGAAGGCAGTTACGGATCAAGAACCAAGATTTGAAGGCTCGCACCTTGAACGCCCGAACCTACCTCAGGCCCCTGGTTTTCAAGCCCCGACCCAAATTCAAGGCCCAGGGTTTCAAGGAGTGATGTACTCTCAAGCCCCTATCCAACATCATAACAGAGACTGTAATGAGAAATTTGTTGGCATTTGAAGTATTGGGTTGCAAAGACAAAAGAAAACCGATAAAATGCCATGTGGAATTATGTCCCAGTTCATTAAGAATAAGGTGGAAGTTGACGTGCTGAGAGAAAGCGATATGATCCGAAGTCCGTTGGGCATAGACGAAGTGCTGGTGTGTTTCTGGAAAGAACTGGAGAAGGGCCATTACGAACCAATAGACACTGTTATTAATGGCATTATAGTTTACACAACAAAGTGTAGAATCTACACAACAAAGTATAGAATCATGTATTATGGGTTTAAAGAAACCTATTTTTCAAAGCCGTGGATAACATTATCTTTGATAACAATCACGAAAGACAAATCTAACATTTATTAATACGCATTTTTCCACCACGAAAAGGACTTTCGGTGCCTTACCTGCTGTTGCAGTCTCCAGTTTTCTCTCGTTAAAAACATAACGTAGGAGGGGCAACAAGCATTTTCTGTGGTTTAAAGTAATGCAGGGCACAAGTTCATATGAGGTAAGCTGTATGCATAAAGATATTTTAACGTAAGAGGGCATAAACCCATATGAGGTAATCCATATGCATAAAGATATTTTAACGTAAAAGTTATGGGTTTAAAGTAATGCAAGTTCATACGAGGTAAGCTGTATGTGTAAAGATATTTTATAGGTTATGAAGATGGTGTCTTTTATGTCAATAATTTTAAGTAATTTGGTACAGAATGAACGTTTAAAATTATGAATTAAAAAAAATAATGATGGCATGTGTTTCATGATTTTAATTTTATGTTTTACGTAAAAAGTAATATTTAACTTTAAAATTAAGCAATATGTTTTTTAACATAATAAAATAAAGACACCACTTTATTATTATTGAGATAAAAATATAAATATGGTAATAGATTTATTTTTTATTTATATTATTTTATTTTAAATTTATATAAAATATAATAGACTTAAATCTCTAAAAACCTATGTAGTGAATTATGTATATGTGTATAAAGAGATTAAATAGATTATAGATTTGTATTTTTTTAATAATCTATAAATAACTACACTGTCTCTATCACATCAAATTATGGTAAGTAATTTAGATTGTTACTAATTATATAGCCTATTTAACATTGTATTTGACCATGTCATACTCATTCCTAAATGTAATGGTTAATTACAATAAAAAAAATAATAATTAAAAAGGGTTAACAAATATTCATATAATTGTTAGAGCATTTTTTACACTATATTATGACATTAAAATATTTTATCTAAACTAAGTGGCACCGAACACTAGCTATACGACCTTGTTTAAATTGTGTGTATTTTTTTTAAATTTTAAATTTTTTCTTGTTGTAAAAAAACTTTCTACTAATATTGTAATAAAATATATACAAAATGCAGTTTAGTATTTTTTGATATTAATTTATTGTTAGGTATTAATATTTTGGTAGAAATCTTCATTTAGTAATTAGAAAACCATGAATGCATTATTAAGAAACCAAGTAATATTAGTAATTGATATCATTTCAAACTAGGGAATAACCACTATGTGATTTATCTTCCTCACTTAATAGAGATATATATAAATAAATTATGAAGGAGGTTGAAAGAGTACTTCTAGCATAAACTTTAATTTAACTTAAAAAGTCATTGTCATGCCCCTATAGTCACCCACATCGGAGGCTGACTTAGCACACCCAGATGGCCCATCATTGTAGATTTGTGGTGCATCGTGACTCATTTCATTTAATTGATTTTCTCAATGAAACTACGTGATTCCATGTTACACCTCACTTTTTATATTTCATGATTATTAAAATTCATAAGTTTAACACTTATTGAAGTATGTAGATAATCATTCCATACAATTATGCCTTAACATAAGCAATATGCAAATGATATGAATGAAAGTAATCTTATAGAATCAACAACCCAACTGGCCTAACAATTGTAAAATATTCAAATGTGTTACAACCAAGTGAACTCTAGTCTCGTATAGCAATTTAACAATTATAAGAGCAGACAATTCATACAAACTTATCCAAAAATCTCCTATTTGATTTACCAACATCGATCGCAACTTTGTCAGAGATCAAAATCGTTTCACTTGATAGAAATAGTAAGTACTCGCATACGCATGCAATGTATAAGAGTTAAGTTAAGTGAAGGAAAGCAAGTTAAGTCTAATATTATAAGTCAAGTGAGTTAGAGTTAAAAAGTTAATGCCTTGTCAAGAAAAGCTAAGTTAAGGAAAAGAAAAATGTCGATTTATGTTAAAGTGAAGTTAGAAAAGTTTAGTTAAAGTGTCAAGTCATAGTTTGCATGAGGAAAAGAAAGTTAGAGCTTGCATGATTCCATATTTATAAAGTTTAGTGCTTATATACTCATGGTTGGTGCATTGCATTGTGAAGTAAGAAGACAGAATAACAACAACTCGGTGGATGTATATGAGAGAATAATTATTGATTAGAACTTTTTTATTCAAGAAGAGACATGTGGACTTATTTGTATTATGTTTGCATGTTTATCTCTCTCTAGATAACAAGTGGTATCGGAGCAAATTTTAACGAGGTTTCAAAGAACGAAAGGAGTTAAAAAGGTCATGAGTTACTTCCACTAAAAGCCTTGAATATTATGAGTAGCCCACAAATTGAAGTTTGCATCCATTGGTCCATAAAAACTAGAGCTCGTTGAGAGTTTTCAAACCCAACTACTAAAATATTAGGGTGAGTAGCCTATAAAGCCACCAAAATATCAAGAGGAAAGATCCACCACCACTGACCAAAGAAGGGGTCTTCATCGTAAGCTATAGCCATGAGCCTCCATAAGAATTTGCGTAGAAGAGCTTAGAAAAGTTTCTAGTAGTTGTTGGGAGACATCATTAAAGTGAAGGTTAAAATGTTTAGTTTTAAAGATAATCAAGTGTACGTGACGTTCATTTCTAGAAGGCTGACACAATAAAAAAAATAACGCACAAAACAAAGGAAAGATGACAATCATCGGTGACAAAGCAAGACTGAAGGAAACTGAGAAAAGAAATCAAAAGGAAGAGACAATGTATTTCAAAGAGCTCATAGAGGTTCTCGCGACAGTCGAGGCATCTAAAAGACAAGTAGATGAAGTAGAACAATTTTAGGATGAATGGATCGAGATAGATTTGGTAACACTTCCAAAATTTACTGGTAAAATTTTTAATTTTTGGGAACTGTCAAAATGAAATTATTCTTCGATGTAAAGAGTTGATTTAGTATCGGTCTAATAACCCATATTATGAAGTATGTGATTCCTTAGTATTGGATATTATAAAACACGCATTGGATGAGAAGTCCTTATGCAAGGTAGCAAAAGCTACATCTTCCTAGGAAGCATGGAAGACCGTGACAGTAGAATTTGGCATAAAGAAAAGTCACATAAAGGAGCAAATTTTGTTACAGTCTGTTGAGGAATCAATAGAAAGTCAACTGTAGGTCTAAGAGTAAATGAGCAAGACTCTAGGAGGAAAATAGAGCTTGGAGAATCCCACTCAAATGTGGATGATGGTCATAAATCCTATAAAAATGCAACCCATCATGGAGACATGCATATGGATGAAGAAGATACATAAAAGATTGTAGAGTGAGAAGTTAAAGCCTCTACTTGTGAAGTAGAGAAAGAGCATATAGATGCTAGAGAACCCCATTGTAACATGGATGGTGAAGATGATGGTGAATCCCATTGTGACGAGACACATGTGGATGGTTACTGCGAAGTGAATTGTGAATTGGTGAATCCAACAATAGATCTCGTTGATGATGGTGAAGCTTCCAATAAAGAAGTGAATAACATGTGTGATCTAGTTAGTATGATTGTAGTTGATGATGACCTCTTTGCATCCAAGTTTAAGCCATTTAAGTTTGCGAATAACAAAGACATTTTTTCATATGAAGTGATGGTTTTGTAGAGCTAAACGTGCATCTATCATGAATCAAGTAGCAAATGATGAGTTTAGTGAAGTTGAAATTGTTAATGAGAACATGCATGCTTAGATATCTCACCACAGAATGGATAAGAATTATGTTAATGAATTTATGGTCTCTTTTTTTAAAAAAAGGACTGATATGTTTGATGAAGAATTGAAGGTTGAAGCTACCACTATAGTAATAAGTTATGAAGAAATAGTTAGAATTTCTCATGAAGCAATGTGCGATCTAGCAACATTTGATGATTGAAAAGAGGATAAAGTGATTTATGAGTTTTTGATGAGAATATCCACTAACAACATAACAGTGGAAGATAGCCTCAATGCAGTTAACATAACAAGCCTCATGAAAATTCCATGTAATAAAAGTTAAAAACAATAACCATGATCGATGGGACACTTATTCCAAGCTGAACGTTGGGCAAGACATCCTAGTGTGTGTTCAATTGGTTGTTTATGGCTAAGGAAATTGGCAAAGGCAATGACTAAGGCTTTGGAAAGGAAAAATAACATTTTTGGCACAATTATTTATGAAAATAATGGAAATTAGGAGAAAAGGGAGGTGAAAGGTCACAGGTTGCATGTGAGGAGGAAAATGAAGGAAAATAATGGAAAATAATGGAAAATGAAGAAAATAGAGGCCTCATCCATAAAAAGGATTCTGAGGATCAGTTCGTAACCTTTTGTCAGTTTAGTGTTAGAGCACTCTCATTATTCTCTCTCTCTCTCTCTCTCTCTCATACTCTTGAACACTTATAGTTTTCTTGGAGAAATTTTTCATTAGAGAAAGAAAGGAAAATAAGCAAAAGGAAGCAAAGATCAAGTAGGGAAAGACATGATCAAGCAGCTACATCAATTGTTATTGCAGGTATTGACTTGCATGTGTATTTTCCTTGCTAGATTTTTCATGCATGGGATTGCATGTGTTTCCTTTCTACCATGGCATGGGTTTTGCTAGGTGTGACAATATTTTCAGGTTAGCCTTGCCATTTATCGATAGCTTTGATGAGATGGGTTCTCCCATTTAGTTTATGTGGGATGGTCAGATTGGATTCGAAGCGGAGTGGGCTGGATCTCCGAATTGACAAACACATGGTGTAGTGGTCCCTAAACTGGATTGAGGATCATGAAGACATTGGCCTATTAACCCCTAAACTAGACTATGGGTTGCAGTAAATCCATATTGTGTACCTCAGTGGGCCTAGGAATCCTTGTCAGTGAATGGCGAGACATACGGTAAAGCCAAGAGGTGGATTTTCTCTTCATTGGGCCCACTAGTTTTGAGATGGAATGCACGGTAAAGACTGGAGAGTATGTCTTATTGTAGGGACTATTAATCCCTGTATCAGACTGCGGATACATGATAAATCCCGAGAGACTAGGAGGCACTCAAATTCCCCACGGTGTAGGTGGAGAACTCCGGTGGTATCCATGTTGATTGGTATTTTTGTTGTGTTCTATGAGTCCCACATTCATGCTTGGAATATGGCACAGGGGTGATTGGCTGAAGAGAGACTTGGCTCAACTAATCTATGGTCAGGTGGAACGTGGTAGTCCCATCACTAGTGTAACAACCCCAATGAAAATTTCATGTAGTAAAAGTTAATAAAGGAAAAATAAGACGATGGATAAGGGACACTTATTCCAAGCTAAATGTTGGGCAAAGATATCCTAGTGGACATCACTGGATGTGTGTTTTGGCTAAGGAAATTTGGCAAAGGATAAGGCAAAGGCATTAAAAGGAACAAAAGAATTTTTGGCACATTCACTTATGAAAATAAAGGAAATTAGGAGAAAAGTAAGGTGAAAGGTCACAAGTTGCATGTGAGGAGGAAATTGAAGGAAAATAGTGGAAAATGAAGAAATTAGAGGCCTCATTCACAAAAAGGATTATGAGGACCAGTTCATAGGTTTTAGTCAGTGAAAGTTTTTGTCAGTTGAAGTTTGTAGCTCTCTTATTATTCTCTCTCTCTCTCTCTCACTCTTGGCCACTTAGAGTTTTCTTGGAGAACTCTAGCTTTGGAGCAACAAAATGGAAAGAAAGCAAAGGAAATGAAAATAAAGTAAGGATCAAGGAAAGGAAAGTAGGATAAAGCAGCTTTAACATGAATACTTGCAAGTAACATTTTGTATGTGTGATCTCCTAGCTAGTTTGGACATGTATGGCTTTTCATGTTGGTGTATGGTTCTCTTGCTGTTGGTGGCATGGTTTTGCCGGGTTATGACAGTGGTTTTCAACGTAGCCTTTCCTTTTTCTGGATGCCATAGTGTGTTGAGATGTTGATATTGGTTTTGAGCTTTGGAATTGTCAAATGCATTTCAGAATCTAGGGCAGAGGTGGTCTCAATGTTCGTTCCCAAAGTCCTAGGAATCCCTTAACCGATTTTGGCAGGATACATTGTAAAGCTTGAGGGAGAAGTCTCGATTTAGGGCCTAGTGATCTAGGTTTGGATTCCGATAAAGCCTGAGAGACTGGTTGTGATTTAGGGCCTAGTGATCCTATTTGGATTGCGGTAAAACATGAGAGACAAGGAGATGGAAAATTCCTCAAGGATAATGATGGATTCTGGATGGCATTCCAAGTTTTATTCAGTTGTGATCAGAGCACCGATTTTGGTGTGATCACGGTTTGATGAATGTGGAGATGGTTTAACCTCTGGATCCCCTTGGTTGTTCTTGGATTGCTTGTTCTATGAGATCCCACATTCATTCTTGGAATGTGGAACGGGGTGACTAGCTGAAAGAGAGATTTTGTTCAGCCATGTCTATGGTCGGGTGGTACGTGGAAGTCCCAAACCTAGTCGGATTTTCCTATGGTTAATAAAAGCTAAGTTCTCTTACTCTTACATTGAATTATATGTGGATTTGATGGTTGTCTTACCTCTGATATTTATATGGTTTTATGCCGGTTATAAGCATGGTTAGATAACTAGTTTATGTCATGGATATTTCATGTATTTACTTGTAACTGTTAAATGGATGGATGCAAGACCTAATTAATGATTTAGAAGTTCAACAGAGAAGGAGGTGATCCTTCTAGTTATATTTCATAAGTTGTTTCATTCATTTATGATATATCTTGTATCCTAGACCTGTAGGTTTCAATGATGCCAAGTGCTTGACGAAATGACAATCCTAGTTGGGGATGCTAACGCCTAGTCATGTGGTTGATTTTTGTTTGATCAGCATTGTTATCATGTTTTTAATGAACTCTAGAAGTTACTTGTTTCTCATACAAATCTTCCAAAATTTTCCCAAGCGACACAATTGCCTTTATTGCTTCATCTTCTGCCACATATTCTACCTCGGTTGTGGAATCTTACAGAACTGACTATTTGTGTGACCCCCAGGAGGCAATGCCTTATCAAAGACTCATAACATAACCTGAAGTAGATAATTTGGTTTCTTTATCTCCATCAAAGTTTGAATTAGAGTATCCAATCAAGATGAAGTCACCCATCTGTGTATACTTGAGTCCAAATTCTTGAGTTCTCTTCAAGTACTTTAGAACTCTTTTTGTAGCAGACTAATGACCCACACAAGGATTTTGCATAAACCTGGAGATGATTCCAACAAAAAATGAAATTTTTGGTTTGGTAGTAGTCAAGTAGTTGAGACTTCCTACAAGCTATTTATACTTTGGTGCATCATCATATTGTTTTTCTTCAGTGGATGTGAGCTTTAAATTTTGTTCCATTAGAGTAGTTAAAGGATTGCACTCAGCCGTGTCAAACTTGTTCAACATATCTCCGATGTACTTATTGGGGATGAATATAAAATTCAAACATTGGGTTACTTCAATACCAAGATAGTAGTCAACATAGCCCAAACCTGTCATTTCAAAAACTTTCCTCAATTCTTTCTTTATGGATGACTTCAAAAGATCATCTACATACACCACAAGATACACAATTATTTTTCCAACTTTCTTGACAAACAAAGTTTCATTATCAAGATCATAATGTTTAAAATTGAGTTTTAGAAGATGCTCAGTCAACTTCTTGCACCAGGCTCATGGTGCTTGCTTGAGGCCATATAAGGAATTTACAATCTTGCATACATTGTGTTCCTGACTCTTCACAACAAATCCTTATAGTTGGGACATAAAAACATTCTCTTTAAGCTCTCCATTCAAGAAAGTGATTTTTACATCCATTTGAGAAAGTTTTGAAGATCCCCTGGATAAGGGGAAGGAGATTTCTGCAATTACATAAGTGTTACATTAGATCCAACCCCCTGTTGGATATGCCTAAAAATGACATTGTGTGGGTGAAACTGTCAGGGCTTCCGCTGGAATTTTGGACCAGAAGGGCTTTGACAGAGATAGGGAATTCCATTGGCAGGTTCATATATTTATATCTAAATGTTATGGGTGCACATGACAAAAGGGTGGCCTAGATTTTAGTAGCAACTCGATTCTATGGGGGCCTTCCAAAAAATTTGGATTTGGCTTGGGGTTCATTGCATATTCGGCAATGACTGGACAATTGGGGCATCCCCTTCAAATGCCTTTTCTACCATCAAGCTAGCCATTTAATGAATAGATGCCCTTGTAGGAGGATATCATACCATAACATTTCTGTGGTTGGCTTTCCTCTCTCGAACATGCTGCCACATCGCCATCATTCTAGTATCGATAATACAAGCAAAGGTACCTTCTCTACACAATTTGATTCTTCTCGGATTTATGTTTCATCATCTTCACTAAACATATCTTCTCCATCTCCTCCTCCTATGGGAGTGGAAGATGCATTGGCTTTTGAAGACCCGCTCCTTTGTACATCTTTAGTTGGCATTTTGTCAAGCCCTATAGCCTTGCGTTAAGACACCCCCCATCCCATGTAATGTGATTCCTCATCCTATGAAATCTCCTCTAAATTGTACCTCATTAAGGAGCCCCCATATTAATGACCCATCCCATGATCTTTCTCTTGTGATCTCACCCTCTATGCCTCCATTAGAGTCTGCCTTATCCTCGCCCCCTTCATGCCCTAATGACCGAGTCCGAATATCTCATCCTTATAATTCAATAAGGAGAAACATTGATTTCCTTCTCCTCAATTCTGACTTAGACCTGAAATATCTGACCATACATAAGCTATATTCCCTACAACATCTCCACATATCATTATGGGATCTACTTTAAACATCACAGTTCATAAGACCTAGAAAAAGGATAGCAAGCACTTTTGTGGTCGCCTTGCTCCTCAATCTACTCTTTTTAAAGACTCTACTAGATTACTAGACGTCCTTATCATCTCCACTACTGATTCTCGGGCACTTAGAGCTTTGAATCCTGTTAAGGATAACCCATGATGAATATTATATCTATGAACATTTGGGGTTTGGGGAACCACTCCAAACAACTGGGCCTAAAACATGTAATTCGGGACTCTCGACCTTTCATTGTTCTCATATAGGAAACTCTTGTTGATTCACATCAGGCCATTTCACATTTCAGAGTAGTTTTCTCTTCATAGAACATAGTTGGCGTTAGTTCAATGGTTACTTTGGGTGGTCTCATAGAAATGTGGAATCCTTGCCAAGCAGATTTTCATGCTTTTAGTCTTTTTGCAGGCATTCTATTGTTTGGACATATCAGAGGTATTCCCAGTCATATATATTTGCTTAATATATATTCTCCATGTTGAAATAGAGTAACCTTCTGGGACCGAGTACAACAATGCAATCTTCTAAATATTAGCGGGTTTATCTTGGTGGGTGATTTGAATGCAACTCTCATGCCACAGGAAATCAGGGGATGCACAGTAGGGCAGATCCACTTGTAGATCGTCTGTACAACCTCTTTGCGAATAATCATTCGGTGGATATTTTCCCTTGCCTGCTCTCCCCTACATGGAATAATTGACGGGTGGGAGATAAGAAAGTGCGAAAATTATTAGATAGATTTCCGATACAAGAGGATTTGGTAGAGAGTCTTGCCAGTTTGAAATCGATGGTATACAGGTCATACATTTTTGATCACATGCCTATTATTCTAATTTGGAAAATAGAGAATGTTCGAAAGGGGATCCCTTTCAAATTTAAAAAAGTATTTCTAGAATATTATGAATATAATGATCTAGTAAAATCCTCTGAGATGATTTTTCTGGCTCTTATGGAAGAACAAAATCCTTGCCTGGGACAACCTCTTGAAGAGAGGATTCTCAAGTCCAGGTTATTGCACGTTCTGCAGGAACTCCATGGAAATAGTGGACCACATCTTTTTCACGTGCCCAACTATTTTGATGGTTTGGAGGCGAATTGCACATTTATTGCACATATCGATAGACTGCACATTTAATTTATAACAAAGTATAAATTTATGGTTCGATGACACCACTAAAAACAAGGAGACAGCCGTTTACATTGCATGGGAGATATGGTATGCTCGTAATCACTATATCTTTGAGGGTCAGAGAATAGTTCACCCATTCACTTTAGTTGAACGATTTGCACTAACCCATTCAACATATATGGAAACTCTAGATCTCTCATAGAAGGAATACAGGGACAGACTGAATATGACTTGCCTAATTTAGCTAGATGGATCAATAGGATTAAACACATAATGGGCTCCCTCACAACACACACAATAAATCATATATACAGGGAAGCCAATATGGAGGCTGACAAATTGTCTAAAGAAAGTCTTGTTGGGAAATATGGAGTTATGAAATACAAATACATAGAAGGCATGAACATTAGGGAGGAAGGATGGATCTACTTTTCGTAACGTCTTATGCACTTTTTCTTTACTTTTTATTTTTTGATTGATGATCATATATATTTACAATGAGGACTTATTAGAAATTTCTTTTTGTAAATGATTTTTGTAGACTTACATGTTGATAGATAAGCTATATAGGAATACTATTTCTGAATCATTCTTGGGCAAAAGATGAGCCATATTCCTAACATGCCCAAAAAATTTCCCCGCCATTGATTGATAAGCTATATAGGAATACTATTTATGAATGCTTCTTGGGTAGAAGATGAGCCATATTAGTGACAAGCCCAAAACTTTCACTTGCCATTGATTGAGGCCACATGCAAGGATCATTATTGTTCGACACCTCAAAGGGCTCACAATTAATGTTGGGAATTCCAAAGTGTACCAAAACCCAAATTTCCATACAATTGGAAAAGATCTATATCCATTGATATATCAAAAAATATACAATAATTAAAAGTTGTATATGGTGGTGGAGGATGTGATATCAAATTTCCTATAGTCACAAGTTTCTATTATGGTTTCATAAGTCACCATAAGGAAAAAATATGTGACCAATTCTATGAAATAGGAGTAAAATTAATTATCAACATCAAAAGTCCAATAGCTAAGGAATTGGTCTTTTGTGATTATCGAACCTTCATTATATCCTAGCTATGTGTAAGTGGGTTACATGATAACAAGGATGTGTATCAAATATTATATTAAACTATTGTTAAGAAAGTGTTATCACTTTACATAACATAGCAAATAATTATGTGACAATACATAAAAAAGTAAATACCATATATACATAAATGAATGCAAGAATTAATATATGTAACTAGGGGGATAGAGCCATAAGACGAGAATAATATATGGTTTATATGTTAACCAATGATTAGACTGGTCTTTATCTCATAATATTAAAGCTAGTCCAAAAAAAGAGAGAGGGAATATGCAGTGAATATTTAACCTACCTAGTAGACTATTGAGTTAAAATTTTGCTGCCTAATAACCTAGCCTTTGTTACTCCAGGTTATTATTCCTCCCTAAATTCTGCTAGTGCAGGCACGACTGAGTCATTTTGTTAGGAAAAATATTTTATGGAGTCATCCATCATCCTTCTTTGGCCCTCGATCAATCAAAGGAATCAATAAAATTAAGGGAAACAGGTAGGGGATGTAGGGGTTGCAGTGGTCCCTGAGTTGGCTCATCTTTGGCCCTTAATCATAGGAATTAATGAAATTAGGGGATACCGGGTTGCATGTGGTACATTTAGTCCCAGAGTTTTCCCCTTCATTTAAAGCTATCGAATAGGAGACATGTCGGTGGCCATGGACAAGGAGGCTTCCAAGAAGTAGTGGCTCCACAAAGGCGTTCCTGGAGCTGCAATCCCATTCTTTGGCTCTGATGAACTTCACTGTCTAATGGAAGGAGATCGAAGACCACTTCAACAAACTACAAAATCTCATACAAAAACACTTCGAAGAGCTCATAAAGAAACACTTCGAAGAGCTCAGAAGAAAAGGTAATGGAGATGAAAAGGAGAAAAAAATTATCATGGAAAAGAGCACTCACAACCCTAATGAGATCTCGGAGAAATTTTTTTCCACAGAAAGGAGCACTAGAAACCATAATGAGACCTCAGAGGAAGAATACGTTGTAGAGAGGAGCATTGGCAACCTTAATGTGACCTTAGAAAATTGACAGTGAGGGTTTGAACAATTGTCTGGTCAATTCCCACGGTGAAACGAAGACAATCTATAACAAAGTCCTTGCGGCACTAAGATATGCATTGAATCAGGCCAAGATTTTTATACAGGCCCTGGGGTGTATTTATGTGGATGAATATTGTCGAGAAATGGTATACATACACTTGTGAGCTGAGACATGCCTGTCATTTTCTCTTGAAATCCCTAATTCATTTTGTTTTATCGTTGGAAAATTTTTCGTCGAAGACAGAAAAAGAATTAGAATATTGTTACTGCATGGAAATCTAAACTCAAACTTGAGTTTGAATCCCAGATATGTATTGTCGAGGCATGTGCACTCCTGCAGCTCGTGGTTTCTTGTAGAATTCGGAAGGAATTTAAGGCTGACGACCTTTGTGACCTAGTCTTTTACATTTTCTGTCACCCGAAGCTTTTCGAGCTCTACCATGCACTTCAAATTAATCACAAGATACATTTTTTGTCACCCAGAGTTTTTCAAACTTTGCACTGCACTTCAAATCAGTCATGAGATATTAGGTTGGTGGGCATTTATTTATTTATTTATTTATTTTTTTTTTTTTTGGGTTTCAGGTGACCTCTAGGTTCAGTTTAGTTTTTTTATTTAGGAAAATTTTTCTTAAGGTTCCATGTTTAGTTCTTGTTGTATATAATTATGAAATTCACTATTTTCTAGGCTTTCATATGTTTTTCCCATTTTTCTTTCTATATTGGTTTGTTTGAATCATTATCTGTGCTGAAAGAAATATTCTATTTTTTTTGCACTATTCTGTTTTCTTTGCATGAAGGCCTCTCACTTTCTCGCATATTTTTAGATCTTGCACCTTCTAAGATGTGGTAATTTTGTCTGCTAGCTAAACTGACACAGCTAGGATTTCTGGACCTCCCTTCCCAGATGCACTGGGACACATGTAAATTGTTATGGTTATGTTGATAGGCCCACCCATCTACGCCCTTCAGTACAACCATTTTAGAGCCCCTCAACCACCATATTCAGTCGCTCATGTGGATTTCATTTCCCTAGATGAGGAAAAAACACCGGTTACCTTAAAAACATCTAGATTTAGGGCGTGCCCTTACAACTGCATGACCCCAAAGCGCATCCTTTCTCACACCTTCAAGCCAAGTGTAGATGATTTCCCATCAAAAAAATAAGATTCATTCCAGCCCTACCCATGGGAATTACTTTCCTAGTAAACACAACCAATGAAATATGTCAACACAGATTATCAACCAAATATAGGGGAGTTGGATAGATAGCACCTGAATTGAAATGGGAGGCAAAGGTTCTTTTAATCCCTCCCGCTATCACTCATCAGGAATTTGGAAGGGGTGGAAATAAGAAGGTGGTTATGTGTTTCATCCTCCCCCCTCACTCTGCCCAGATAGAGGAATAACCTTTCACTTACCAGACAAACAAAAACAAACATAGGATGTGGTGGGGTAGGGCCACTAATTTTCTTACTTTCACCATGCAAACTGCTGTAGGTTATTCAAGGAGTAGAAAATATCAAAGTAAAATACAACACAATCACATGGATGTTGGAAGTTAGTTCTATTGTTTCCGAACATCGTCTAGGGATAGACTTTGTAGAGAATTACAAAAACTATTCCCTCCACAAGTAGGCATTAAAGCTGCTAATGTTTTGGCACTAGAATCCTTCTGCTAGCATTATGACAAGTCTACGAGATACTAAGATATCCACTTCAAAGCCGCATTTTAATATTTCATTTTTTTTATTGGACATGAAGGCAGAATAAAACCTTTGTTAAAGATCTCAACTCAAGATCTATACTTCACTACCCATTACTCATAATCATTCTTTGGACAATTCATGTCCTATCTGTGGAAGTAGTGGTGGACTTACTCACAAAGTCTTGATTATAATGTTGTTAGATACTTCTTCACACCTACCTCTGCTTTTCTCTTTGAAACTATCTTTTGGAAAGTCAACACAAAGCGATATGTATTTGAAAATCTCTTGTATGATAGATTACTACCCAAAATATTTTGTTTCGATAGACATATCATCAAAATCTATGATGTTCTCATTTTGTATGATATAAACTCTTATTAGATACTAATGACTATATTACTACATATCGGGGGCATGAGCAATGATCTCTTTATTGTTGTTGGGGCTTTTTATGGAGAAGTTATATTCCTAGGAATCAACAAATTTCAAATGTGCAGCCTTTGGTTGCAATAGAAAGAACTGTGTTCTACAGAGAAAGGGGTGCAAGAATGTACTCTACACTTCCCTATGCTTTGGCTCAGGTTAGTCCTATATAATTATTTCGTTTTATTCTAGACATTCAAATTCTCCATGTGCCAAATATTGGCCAAACATAGTATGGTCCTATAACATTTCTCACCCAAATGTAAACTTTGGGTTTTAAATTATTGAGTTAATATGCCCACACTTTCTTATTAGCTAATACTAGTATTGATTGGTCAAGTTGTCTTTAGTGAGGCTTTTTGGAAGCTTTTCCGCTGGGTTTTTGCGGTCTAATTTCTCCAAAATATGGTAGGAATTTATTGAAATCACAAGCTTGATGGGTAACCCGTGCACAATCGAAGTGCTTTAGGGGTTTTTTAGGGTGCTAAATCCATATATATAGTCAAAAACCAGTTTGAATAACACAAATTAAGATTTCACCTCAAATTTTTCCTCCATATTCTAGCACTGGGAAGTCCAAAAAGTCGCACTAAGAACGACTCCTTAACTAATTCTAAATGCACCCTTGGGATTTGTGGATGTTCCTTCCTAGTTTGGAAAGTTATTGAAAGGTGAATTACACGAAAGGGTAGTGTAAGACATTTTTTTAAGTCTTAAACATTAAAATTGTCTTTAAAAAATATCTCAAACCAAGTGAAATACTATTGTCATAAGAAAAAATGTAGTAAACTAAGTGAAATACAATTGTCTTAAAAAAACTTGGTGGAAGACGTTTTGTTAAGGGAGTTTCTCTGGCACCAAAAAAAATATCAAACACATGTTATATCACTAGAGAGGTCTTTGATCAAGTTTTCCCCAATCATTCCCTTGATTCAATCCTTTCCTTCATTCTCTATGATGAACCACCTAAGGTTAAGAAAGAACTAGAGCTCTGGTGTGATTATTTAACAGGGAAACTATAGATAAGATAAGATAAGATAATTATATTTATATCCAACTAATGACCACAAAGTAGGTCAATGGGACTGTTGAGTACAATGATGTATATACAAAGTGGGAGAACCAAATGATTTCCTATAAAATATATAATGAATGAAGTAAATCAACATATGGCCTTAGCGGAGAAGATCCAGGAGCTAATAGGTCTGAGGATCAGACCCATCTCTCCTAACATCTAAGGATGAATGAATAACATTAAAGAAACTCAAAAAAGTTTGTTGGCTCGATGAATAGCCGATGACAAGTACATACTACCCGCTAAATAATTTCCTGGGGGGGTTCACACGTTGTTGAATGTTGGAGGACCTAGTCTGTCTCCTAGGAACAGATCTAAGACAGATCTGCTACTGAGATCTCATGTGGTAGGGTGAGGTCCCATAGATCATCACCGATCTAGACTTTGGATACGTAGTGGTACCAATCGATCTCTTGGTGCCCCTTTCTGAAGGTAGTACCCTGAAAAATGTTGTGGTACTCTATGTGGGGTCTTGTCTAATGGGAGGCTGAAGAATATGTGCTTGGAACTTGAGAGACTCCTGCATATATAGGGCCAAACATCTGTAATTAGGATACTTGAAAAAGTCGGCGAGGGTCTGAGAATCTCTAAGCAAAAATGAAACCTTCCTCTGATCTCATAGTATACAGGGAATCCAAGAATGAAGTGCATCTCAGTCTCCACTTCCTGTAAATGACATACATGGTAGAGTTTGTCTGGTCTATCCACCTGGTCATCTGTCTCTACATGAAGTCTATGAGAACCTACTTTGAACTGGCCTAGAGGAATGCGAAGAGCATGCATCCAGTGGTGAAACGTATACTAGGGTCGAAAAATAAGCCCATCTCTCAATACCAAGAAGTTCTCAGCATTGAAGGCAATATTTAGGCGCAACCCTCTCAGAGGATTGACCCAAGTGACCTCGACAAATTGCCTATAGATTTCCTCCTTGATGATATTGTTTAGCTCCTATCTAGTAGGTAAAAGGTGACCAGGAGCATCTAAGGAATATCAGAAAGGATGGAGATGTTCCAACTGAATTCCCATTGAATCTAAGAGATTTGAAACTACTGTAAACCAACATCTGTCTCGACTTGAGGGAGTAGAATGGGGAATATTCTCAAAAGAGTAATATGCCAAGTAAGGATATCAGTCCCTACTCTTTATCGAGTCTGCAAAGCCCTGGACATGATGCAAGAATGAAACCAATGTGAAGACTGTCTCAAGCCAAAAGGGATGAGCTCCAAACTCTGGAAGGATGATGTGCTGTGGTACTGTCAGTTTGAACCTAATGACATGGTGGAGTAGAAAAATCTTGACTCTCTCAACTGAAGCCTGATCTGACTCAAGTAAATACGGTCTCCAAATCTCTGAGCCATATAGAACATTGGGACAAATCGAGGTGTCCATGAAGCTCATCTTGGAAGAGATGTCCTGGAAGTGATGTCGAAAGAACTCTCTCTCGAAAAGTGCTAAGGATCCATATCCTTTTCTAATCCGAGGCTGAAGCGCTGGCTGCAAACTGAAGTTGGGGCCTGTGAATTGCACCCCCAATTAAGTATACATGTTGGTGATCTCAATCTCCTCCCCTCTGAATAGAAAGTGAAGGTTTGCATTTTTCTTCACCCCATTGAAGACTATAACCTTGGTTTTACCCATATTGATCGTCAACTGTCGATGATCACAAAACAAAGCTAAGGCATCCAGCTACCTCTATAATCCTTCTAGGGATGAGGAGAGGAGGACCACATTGTCGGAAAAGAGTAAAATAGATATTAGAACCTGGTGAAGAAGGTAGTCATCAATGTCCTAGATATGCTCATGTAGAAATGCTTCCAACTCATTAATATAGATCCCAAATAGGGTAGGGGACAATGGAAAAAATTGTTTAACCCTAATAGTTCTTCGGATGAAATTAGACATCCCATGGGCTGCGTGAAGAGATATTGGCAGAGAGCGACACAAGGCCCTAAGCATTCAAAAATGGTGGCAATGGATTCCATTCAATGCTTTGGTCAGAAGAAGACGGCTATAGCCATGACATATTACAAACAGGGTTGAAGTTTGATCAAGATCAAGGGAATTGAATGTGTGGGAT
This sequence comes from Pinus tabuliformis, assembly GCA_031772625.1. Lineage (NCBI taxonomy): Eukaryota > Viridiplantae > Streptophyta > Pinopsida > Pinales > Pinaceae > Pinus > Pinus tabuliformis. The sequence continues at coordinate 320,177,039 of CM062804.1, read as the reverse complement.
GCAAGAGGGCTAGTAACAACCATGTGTTTACAATATTGTGAAGGGTATCAAGAGTGGGTTTGTAGCAAACTCAATGATTGAATGGAGCAGAAGGATGATTTGCTAGAATAGTTGTTGGGGGAGAGAGTCACAATGGTCTGGTGAGAATTCAGAAGATTATTAATTAGCACTGGCCTTCCAGTTAACGAAACGACCTTTGTTTCAGGTACAAACCTCTCTCTAGTTTCTTTAGTGTGGTAATTCATTCATCTTTACCTGATTTTGTAGTGTGGTTCCCTCAAGTAATTTTAAAAATTCTGTTCTCGCTTATATTGTGCATATGTATATATATGTGTGTGCTTTTGTGTTGGGGTTTACCTAATGTTGTAAAGAGGTTCTCTCAAGTAATTTGAAAATAGATTTTTTCGCGCCTTATATTGTGCGTATGAAAATTATTTATGCTTGCATTGATTGTATAACAAAGACATGCAATGGTCAACAGAAGGATTCTTTTCTCAAAGGTATGTCAATATCAATTTTCCTTTGATTGATAATAATTCAAACCATCATTTTTCATTAGGTTGACGATTTCTAATCGTCTGTGTTTGAGCTTTTTCATTTTGGCATGGGGAAGCTTGGCATCTTGATTTGTGAACTATATCAGTCTATTCATGTCAACTACCAATTATCGGATTGACATATCTATGAGTAATGATACCATATCAGGGATTAAATGTGTTGATTTTGGTCCAATTTTTATTTTGATTGATTGCAGTAACTGCTCTTTTCATATTTCCCACATTGTCAGTTTGGCTGTAGAATGAAATTTATGTACAAGATTGTTATCTGACCTCTTTATTTTAAATTATTCGAAATTACATTTGAAGGGGTTCTCCTGAATTTGTTGATTGAGGGAATTAATTGGACCAGCCTGCATGACAAGTGAGAGAATTTTGATTTATCTTACTAGAGCCTTCATATGAGTATGTGCATAGATAACAATTTCATGCCAATAGCTAGGATACTCAGGAGAGATAATATTGAGGTTGTTGGATAACTGTCTCAATTAGATACCTAGCATTCCACTAGAAACAAAAAGAAAATTTATGTGTGGGAACATAGAATCTCCACACTATTTCCTGCATGACAGATGCCAAAGAGCTTGTCTACATTTTAGAATCTCTTTGATAAAGCCTTGTAGCACAAAGGGTAAACAAGGGACCTACCACCATAGTAATAAGCTGCAACTACAAAGATCACATAGATAATGACCACATGCCTAAGAGGGTCCAGATGGCATCAAGGATCTTTTGTTTTCAAGCTCTAGTTGGAAAAACCCTTTATGGATATAAATCCTATTATAGGAGAAAACACAAATTCTATTTGCATAGAAAATCAATCCCCTGTTAAACCAAGATCTGGTGTACTTAACTTATATTGAGTTAAATAGGAATTTCTTTGATGTTTGTGGTTATGTATGACACTTCTTTTATGAATATGTGAGCTGCTTATGCTATCCAAAATGTGACTAAGTGGAGGATTCAAAAGCAGCTAGATTTTGTCTTGATTGTTGAAAAAGGCTATATATATTGATATCTAAAGAATAAAAGAAAATAGGTAATTCTATTGATGCAAGGATTAAAAATATTCTTGATTGTATTTCATATTAAACTGTGTTTCAAGTGTTATAATTTTTCTTCATTGTGCATTTCACAAAATTTGGTAGTTAGATATGTTTCAATTGGAGCAACCAAGGTCCTCCTTGAAGGAGGATTTCATGAGATTCTTCTCTGCAAATTGTAAAGATGACATAACCATGATGATTTCTTCAGAACTAAAAAATATTATTAAAAAACAAGGTTGCATATTGCCAATTCCCTTCCAAGTACACAAACAACCTCTATTATAAGAACCTGAGATTCTCCATTACAAGGCATTCGAGCCCATTCTTTTATTGGGATGCCATGGGTTCATTGGCGTGGATATGAGAATTAGAGTGAAAGGAGGCTACAGTTGCAAATCTAAGCCATTAGGCAAAGCATTGTGCTAGCATGGATATGAGAGTTAGAGTGAAAGGAGGGCACACTTGCAGATCTACACCATTAGGTAGAGCATTGCAAAGGCCTTAGTTTCCTTATGTCAGAAATACATGGACGAGTAGTCGAAGAAGGATATAAATGGTATCCTCATCAGGTATGACAGGACTATATTGGTGGTTGATCCAAGGCGCTGCAAGCCCAAGAAGTTTAGAGGTTGCGGTGCTCATGCTCATTTCTAGAACTCCTATAGTTGAAGTCCTACATGTCATGGTTTTTTTGTTAGGGTTGTTGAAGTAATTTTTTATATTATGGAATTAAACTTCATTATTTTCATTTAAGGCCATCATAAAGTTTAGGGTTTTGGATATTTGCATGTTTGCTGCAATTTTTGCAAGCATACTAGGTTTTGAACTTATGAGAGCCAAAATGAATGCTTAGTTTTGTTTTAAAAAATATTGATGCCATTTTCATGACCTAGAAAGGGATTTATGGATCTGGAAGAAAAGGGGGAGATAGGTGGGTTCTAGGCAGAGGGGTATGTTGATTACCAATGGAGAAAAATCCAAGGAATTTTTTTGGGCTTGTTGTAACCATGTACGCAAAGTGTTTTACTCACAAAAATTCCCATGGAAGTGAAAAATATCACTATAGGTACCCCCCAGAAGAGGGGTAACCAGTCCCATAAGCATTCATGATCTTGCTGTAGACATTAGTAGGAATCACAAATGTTAAAAATTTGAAAGGTTTCTGACATCCTTTGCACTCTCCACTTCTTTGATCCTGCCACTAAAATTGTATTTCTTTACTGTGTGTTGATCATCCTGAAACTATGTCACAAAGAATGTACATGAATTAGTTGATTTGATTTTTAGGAGCATGCTCATGAGCTTAAAATTTAAATAAATGTGTATAATTTAAATTTTGAAGCAACAAATAATTTTACCCTAAATGTTGTTGGCTATAAACTTTTATTTTATGTTTATTTATGGAACTGACCTAAAATATTGTTTCTTATGATTGTTTGAATAGTGATTTTGTAGAAAAGAAAATTGAATAAGCATTTTCAAAGGCTTATGCTTAAATTTTGCATCCCTTATTTCCCGTCATAATGTTGACTGTTATGCTTACACAGGAAGCTAGGTTGTTTCCTTCATTTGATATCTTGGCTCTATACCAGAAGTTGCATCCAAATTGTACATTCCATTTAGTTCTGGTAAGCTTAGTTATATAACATTACTTATACAAATGTACATGTACACATGGTGTTCCCTTGGAAGTAAATTGCAAACGTTGAAGTTGGTTTAACAGATCTTGTTTTGCTCGCTCCATTATAGACATCCTAGCCTACGGAATATATCTTAACAAGTATTGGTTAACACACTAGGAGACATAGCATATATGTAATAGACCATGAAACACCACCTGGAAACCTAAAGTACTTAAAAAAGTGATTTTTAAGGTTTCAATTGGAATACAACACAAGTACACAAGCCAAGGCTTCTACACTATAAAATAATGACACAAGTTGGCATCCACTGTTGGCATGGGAACCCTTCTAACTCTTATAACTTATGTTGTCTCTAGTAAAAATATCTCAAAGACAGTCAGAGCATGCAACTTTGATGTAGGTATACTAAATCCCATATAATTACATGCAAGAGTCCAAGTCATATACCGATAGCTTTAACTAGGTTATTCCTTAGAACTAAAATAAATCTTTGCATGCTTGAATTTTGTGAAGATTTGTTACTGACATGGTGTAGGAATTTACAGGGTAAGTTCCTCAGACAGAACACCAAAAGGACACCGCTCACAACCAGATCGCAGATCAATACACCAGTATTTTGACGTGGTTAAAACCCTCAAAGAGGGAAACAGTCCATGGCCTGAGCCAACGCGGCCACTTCAGGCAATTTATTAATAAAAGAATGAAAATTTACATATGTTTCTCTCATGCACGGATTACCCTACAAATGACCCTCCATGCGCTTTAAATAGAATTCATGGACCAATCGGGTGTCAAGCCACGGATCAAGTGTCGGTAATACCGAGGAGAGAATGAACCGTCGGATCACTACATATCATGACCGTCGGATTGTAAGTTACAAAATGTACAACGGTAAAGAAACACACTTTACCTAACTCTATACCTAACTCTACACTAGACCAAGTTGTACTTAACTATATCCTATGTGTCGGAATATCCTAACATCCCCCCTTAAGAACAACTTGGGATAGGATTGAAGGATTTACAAATATGACACAATAGGAGAAGGAAGGAGGCATTAGAGCCTATCCCCCCTTAGTGACAACTTCCTGAACTCCAACCATAAATCGAAGTTTAGTGAACTTCGCCTCTGTGAGAGCCTTTGTGAAGATGTCTGCAACTTGATCATCTGTTGAACAATATTGCACTTCAAGGACATGGTCGTGAATGAGCTTTCTGATGAAGTGCATGTGCAGTTCAATGTGTTTGCTGCGCTGATGTTGGACTGGATCTTTGCATAGCTGAATGGAACTTTGATTATCACACCAAAGTGTAGTCGGATGCTGCTGCTGAAAGCCAAACTCTGACAGGATCTAACGAAGCCACAAGGCTTCCTTACTAGCTTCTATGGCACCACGATACTCTGCTTCTGCTGATGAAAGAGAAATGGCAGCTTGTTTCTTACAAGCCCATGTAATAGGTCCTGAACCAAGAGTGAACACATAACCGGCAGTAGACTTCCGATCATCAGGGTCACCAACCCAATCGGAATTAGTGAAACCAACCAATAGAGGAGATGCTTCGGCACTGTAATGAATCCCAAACTGAACTGTACCTCGAACATAACGAAGTATTCTTTTAGCTGCTTTCCAATGACTTTCACGGGGATTTTGCATGAACCGAGCAACAAGGCCAACAGCAAAGGAAAGGTCAGGACGAGTATGAGTTAGATACAAGAGTTTTCCTACAAGTTGACGGTATAATGTAGCATCAACTTCAGGAGAAGTACAAGTGACTGAAAGTTTGACTCCAGACTGAAAGGGAGAAGGGGCTGGCTTACAGTCTTCCATGTGAAAATGATGTAGAATATCACAAGCATACTTGGACTGGGAAAGGGAAATACCCTCCTTGGATTGCAAGACTTGAAGACCGAGAAAATAGTGTAAGTGTCCTAAGTCTGTCATTTCAAATTTCCTTTTAAGGCTAGACTTCACATGGTTTATAAGGTTGGGATCACTACCAGTAAGGATAAGATCATCAACATAAAGAACAAGGATGATAAGAGAGTTGCCCACTTTCTTGGTGTAGACAGTATTGTCAGAATGACACCTAGAAAAGCCAGATTCTAAAAGAAAGCTATCCATTTTGGCATGCCAAGCCCGAGGAGCTTGCTTGAGACCATAAAGGGATTTCTTAAGTCGACACACAAGGCTGGAGTCTGTTTGTATGAAGCCAATGGGTTGTTCCATATAGATTTCTTCATGCAAGTCCCCATGCAAGAAGGCAGATTTAACATCCATCTGATGGACTTCCCATTTGAAAGAGGCAGCAAGGGAAAGAACAAGGCGGATAGAGTTCATTTTGGAAATAGGGGAGAAGGTTTCGGTGTAGTCAATGCCTTCAACTTGTGAAAAGCCTTTAGCAACAAGACGAGCTTTATGTTTATCAACTTTCCCATCTGGTCCATACTTGGTTCTGTAAACCCATTTGCATCTGACAAGTTTTCGTCCCTTTGGTAGAGGAACAAGATCCCATGTATCATTTGCCAATAATGAATGATATTCTTCATTCATAGTTGCTTCCCAATCTGGATGGCCTGAAGCCTCTGCAAAGGTGTCAGGATCATAATTTACTGGAGCTTGAGCCAGTAAAGAAGAGGCTCTCTCGAACTGAGAACGTGTACGTCGCTGATCTGTAGGATCACCGACAAGATCACCTGCTGCATCTCGAGTAGCACAAACCCATTTTGGAAGCTCAGGAGCTGAAGGAGGATCCTGAGATGGTGGGGGAGGATTGTCATCCTCACTTTCATCATCTGAAGAAGAAATTTTTTCAAAAGTAGAAGAGATAGGGAGAGGTGGCACAACCGCCGGACTAGGCTCGCAGGCCGATATATTTTCATCAAATTTTACATCTCTTCTAATGATAACATTTTTGGACTTAAATGGAATAAGTCTATAGCCTTTGACATCTTCAGAATATCCAACAAAAGTACATTTTTCACTCTTAGGTTCTAAAGCTTTATGCTTTTCATCTGGAATATGGGCCCACGCTTCACTTCCAAAAACACGAAAGTGACTTACATCTGGTTTGATTGAGCTCCATGCTTCTTCTGGAGTGATATTCTTCAAAGCCTTAGTAGGAGTGCAATTTATTATGTAATTTGCACAGTTAATTGCTTCTGCCCAAAAACTAAGACCAAGTCCTTTAGATTGTAGCATACAATTAGCCATTTCCTTTAAGGTGCAATTCTTCCTTTCAGCTACACCATTTTGTTGTGGAGTATATGGAACAATATGTTGCATTTGAATTCCATTCTCAGTGCAATAGTTGATGAATGTGTTTTTAACATATTCTCCACCATTATCAGATCTTATCTTAAGAATTTGATGTCCAGATTGTTTTTCAACAAAGGCCTTGAAAGCCAAAAAAGTGTTAAATACTTCACTCTTGAGTTTTAAGAAGTATACCCAAGTGCATCTGGAGAAATCATCAATGAAAGTTAAGAAATACTTGCAGCCAGAGAATGACACAACTGGAAGTGGACCACATAAATCACTATGCACAAGCTGTAAAGGGGCTGAGGCGTGCCAAGAGGCACGTTTTTCAAAACTGTCCCGATGATGTTTTCTGAGTACACATCCGGAACAAACACCATCTCTGCAAGATACCATAGGAAGACCTGTCACCATATTTTCTTTGCATAGATACTGAAGGGAGCGATAGTTTAAGTGACGAAATCACTCATGCCAAAGTTTGCTCACTTCATCGTTATGAGCAACAAATACTGAGGGAAGATTTGATGACCCAAAGTTGTGAAACTTATACAACCTTGTGGAATCATCAGCAATGCCAGTAGCCAAAATATGTTTAGGATCTCTTAAGTCCTTGATTACAACATCATGAGGTGAAAATTCAACAATTTTACCTTCACCTGAATGAGTTATCTGATATACAGATAGAAGGTTGCAGGATAAGGTTGGAACACATAATACATCATTAAACTGACCATTGTCTAGATGAACAGTTCCAGTCCCTACAACATTAAGAGATCTATCATCACCAACATATATATTTTTGGTGTTACAATCATTTAAAGAAGAAAACATGGCTTTGTTTTTGGCCATGTGATAAGAAGCTCCAGAATCAATGAGCCACTCATGAGAATGAGAAGAAGAAGATACATTTAATGCATAGCCAGACCGAGATGCTTGACAACCACATGCAGAAAGTGCCATTCCTGAAGATGAAGTTGAAGTTGAAGATTGCCCCAAATGGATGTTATGTTTCTTCATTGCTGCTTCCAAGGCTTCCATCTTCTTAAAGCATTTTGATTCTAAGTGGCCATCTCGATTACAAAAATTGCAATGTCTATCAGTCTTCTTCCCTTTGTTTTTATTTGTCTTATCATTTTGTTGAAATGATTTTTCATTTTGGGGCTGAAATTGCTTAGGACCCTTGTTTGGTTTAGGACCATTCTTTTTAGGATATGACTTCTTGGGATTCTTTGAATTTGGTTGCTGCTGGGCGGCTAACGCTTTCTTGGAAGAGTTTCCAAGATTAAGAAGACCAAGGTGTAAGAGTTTTTCTTGTTCTCTTATTAAAGAATCACAAAAAGAGTCAAAGGAAGGGGACTTGTAGTCTGTTCCTTGAGAAATGAAGGCTTCTCTTGTAGAATGGAAGGTGGAAACAAACACAGAGTAGGCTGGTCCCAACTTTGTAAGAATGGAATAGATAAGATTACTATCTTCTTTCTTAACTTTAACACCTTCCAAAAGATATCTAAGGGTCTTGAACTTGGACAAGAAATCTTCAATGCAAGAAAAATTATTAGGGTCCAATGTAAGAAACTCATTTTCAAGTTGATGGGCTCTAATTTCATTTTAAATGCCAAAAACTTTATTGATTTGTTTCATTGCTTCATCAGGAGAATCAATTTCTGCAATATGGAATCTAAGATCTGGAGAAATAGACATCCCTATCAGTCCACGTGCTTGATCTTGCCTATTTTCCCATTTGGCAGCCTTATATTCATCCTTCGGTTTCTTTTCTTGGCCTGAGGCTATTCTGAAGAGACCTTTACTTCTAAGTAAATCCTCAATGTAAGCCAACCATTGGAAGTAGTTGGTGCTGTCAAGGGTAACTTGGTATTGACTTTCCATTTCAATGGAAACTGAAACTAAAGATGCTAAAAATAAGTGTTCCAATGGATAGATCTCGAAAAATTAGGCTGGTTTAAAAAAAACGGCTCTGAAAACGGCTTCCGGATGAAGAAGTTATGGCTTTTTGAAAAAAAGTTGTTGAAGTTGCCGACGAAGTGCGGGAATGTGCGGAAATGAAAAAGTCCGCCCCCACTCTACTCTCTTAAAATAGCTTTGAACCAATTGATCTATACAAAAAATTTGAGAGAGAGAGAGAGAGAGAGAGGGGGGGGGGGGGGGGGGGTGCTTTGGGTTGCGTGCTTGCCTTGAGAAAGCTCTTTTCCCCTACAAAACACAAAACACAAAACCCAACACGGACATGCAAAGAAAACGAACCTTATGGCTCGAAGTTAGCTTTAGCCGAAAAAACTAAATATTTTCAAAAATGAACGGCTCAAAGTTAGCTTTGGCCGGAAACTAAATATTTTTCTCAATGTTTCTGATTTTCCGAGATCACCCTAAGCGTAGGGAAAATAGCATACGCATGAGAAAAATCCTTCCTTTCTGTTTCTAATTTGCCCAGATCGCACAGAGTCGCAGGGCAAAGAGCATACGCATAAATGAAAGGTATAGATTTGGTAATAAAAAAGGCTAAATAAACCGAAACCGAAATAAACAGAGAGAAAATAACAGTAAACTGCAAATAAACACTGTATACCTCCAGATCTTAAAAATGACGCAGCTAGGGCTACCGGAAACCTTTTCGCGTGAAACGAAAGGGGTTCCTCACTGGAACAGATGCTCCCAACACAACAGAGCAGTCCTCTCGGCCCGAAAGCAGTCAGAAACAACAGATCTAGGAAATGGCAGTCGGATGCAGTTCTACCGGCTTCAGATTTGGATCACCAACGGACGCGGCCCTCAAATAGCTTTGATACCATGTAGGAATTTACAGGGTAAGTTCCTCAGACAGAACACCAAAAGGACACCGCTCACAACTAGATCGAAGATCAATACACCAATATTTTGACGTGGTTAAAACCCTCAAAGAGGGAAACAGTCCACGGCCTGAGCCAACGCGGCCACTTCAGGCAATTTATTAATAAAAGAATGAAAATTTACATATGTTTCTCTCATGCACGGATTACCCTACAAATGACCCTCCATGCGCTTTAAATAGAATTCATGGACCAATCGGGTGTCAAGCCACGGATCAAGTGTCGGTAATACTGAGGAGAGAATGAACCGTCAGATCACTACATATCGTGACCGTCGGATTGTAAGTTACAAAATGTACAATGGTAAAGAAACACACTTTACCTAACTCTATACCTAACTCTACACTAGACCAAGTTGTACTTAACTATTTCCTATGTGTCGGAATATCCTAACACATGGTTGGTTGAAAAACAAAATGTCCCTAATGATTCAAATATGCTGTGATTGAGATCAAGATATTATTTTTTGAAGGCCCCACAAGGCTTTCTACCTAATTTTCATTAGACTTAGCCAATATTTCCCATCTGACATAATTTGCATAAACAGATTATGCTGAAAATTAGGTGATGCCTATGGTAGTAATACATACATTTTCCTAGTGGGCTTTAGTTGATCCAATGGCAAGTTGATCCTACCATACTCCATCATGGTATATTTAGAGTTAGGGTCCATGATTCCATGCATACATTGTTTCACAAGACATAATTCCAACAAAGTCCACATTCACCTTGTGACTAGTTTGGCAATCCTTGTGACCATGTTGCTCAACCTTGCCAAGTTCCTTGCACCAAGATGTTGGCATCATGACAGTTAATTCAATTAATTTTTTAATCAAAACAATATCATCAATTCATATGATTTTCAAGGTTAATTGAATGCACATCCAACCTCATTATTTGACTGGGAATTCTAGTGACTAGTTCATTATTTGCTAAGAGTCAACTTTCCCTCAAATAATTGGTGTAATTGTGTGGAAATTTCAGACCATTTTCATTGGTGACAATCATCCACATTGGGATTTAACTCATTGTTTTGTTGCTTGGTGCAATTTCTAGTGTTTCATCCATTCATGGTACACTGGTTATGGTATATTCATCCAGGTAATTTCTGTAAACTATATTACAACACTAAAATCATTTGGATGGTTTTCTGACTAGTGTAGACATCATTTTAGTGATCTCATACTTATAAATTTTCTTAAATGTTAAATGTACAACTCATATATATTCTTGTGGGATTTATTGTTGTGGGAAAATCTTGTGCTCTGTTTCCAGAGCTAATAATTACTGCACCATTGTGTACTTTTGGCATCAAATACCAAGGCATGTGCATGGCCACTCATGAACAACCATTCATATTTGAAAATGGAGCTAAATTTGTAAATTGTCACAGTTCTTTGTGTTGTCACAATAGTTTTTGGGAGCTGCAAATTCATAAACAGATGCCTATTTGTCTAGTTGGAATTGTAAGCACTCAAATCTTGAACCCAAATTGGAAGGTAGATTTCTCATGCAATTGTCATATGGAATTAGAGTGCATTGGTGTTGGTGGTTAGCATTGGTATTGGATTTCCACAATAAGAAAAACAAACCTTGAAAACAATAGTAGAACATTAAAAAGAATCATAAAAACTTAAGCTATGATGTTGAGATTTATGATTCTTTGGCATAATATTTATTTGTGGTGTTTACTTTTCTTACAAAACTTTGTTAGTTAATTTTTAATTGGGAAATTATGTTCAAACCTTATGATGCTTCTATTATGTAACCAACTCAAAAAATAGAAGAAAAGATAGATCAACGACTTCAAAATCATCCTCTTTGAGGGGGAAACCTCCTTTACATTACACAAATGAAAAATTCTTGTATGATAAAAATGACAAAACCTCCTTTATCTATGTAGGAGTCTAAGGGGTCATAATATAATCAAATCAGACATAACAAAAATAATATAAGGGCACAATAATAACAATAGTGGGCTTCTATGGGGCACAATAATAACAATATGTGGACCATAGGGGCACACCAACAAGAATAAGGGCTACAATGACAATAGTAATGGGGGAATCACTAGTATTATAAGGACCTAACATGCCCCTCTCCTTAAAAAAAGTGTTGTCCTTAATGCTCGAGTAGTAATGGATACTTATGTATAAAATTCTCACCCTCCCATGTGGAATCTTAAGTGGGTAAGTTCTTCCACTTGATGAGATACTACGAAATTGATCGATTTCGTAGCTGTCGAGTTCTTGTTTCTATGACTGCTTCACGATCCAATATGATTTTTCCTTCCTCGTTAAGTTATGGAAATATTGTTTGAACTGGAAGTTTGTCACCTAAAACCTTCTTTAAGCATGAAGCATGGAAAATTGGGTGCACTCGAGATGCTGTAGGAAGCTCCAATTTGTATGCCATAGTACCAATCTTTTGCAACACCTTGTATGGACCATAATACTTTGGTGATAATTTATTATCCTTCTTAGCTTTCTTGAGGGACATTTTTTTATATGGTTGTAGCTGTAGGAATACCCAGTCACCAACATCAGAACTTATTTCACTGTGATGTTGATCTGCCTGTTGTTTCATTCTATTATGCGCCAAGGTGAGGTTATCCTTTAAGAATTGGAGAAAATGTTGTTGATGCTCGATGTGATCTTCCACTACTTGAACCTTAGAATTTTCTCTTAAATATGATGTGATGGACGGTGGATAATATTCATAAAGTGCCATAAATGGGGTCATTTTTGCTGTAGTATGGAAGGATGTGTTATACCACCATTCAACCAAAGGCAACCATTTAACCCATTGTGTTAGTTTATCAGATACAAAGCAACGAAGATATCCTTCCAAACATTTTTTTACTATCTCAATTTTCCCATCATATTGAGGATGATAAGATGAGCTATGAGCTAACTAAATACCAAGACAAGAAAATAATTTTGTCCAAAAATTTCCAGTGAAAATGGGAACTCTGTCACTTAAAATAATCTTTGGGTTTCCATGTAGCTTTTGATTTGTTTCCATAAATGCGGTAGAAACTGTACTTTCTTTAAATGGATGTGATAATGCACAAAAGTGTGCATACTTGGTAAGTCTGTCAACTACCACCATGATGACACTCTTTCCTTAGGACTTGGGTAAACCTGTGATAAAATCCATTGAAACTTCCTCCCAACGTTGGCTTGGAATAGATAAAGGTTGTAATAGACCTGGGGTCTTAATTGTTTCAACTTTATTTTGTTGGCAAACCAAACATTCTACATTAAACTTTTGAATATCTGATTTAAGGCCATCCCAAAAAAATTCCTTCTTAACCCTATGGTAAGTTTTTAAAAATCCTGAGTGCCCTCCTAAGGGAGAGGTGTGCAATTCCATAAGAATCTTTTGTTTGAGTTGGGAATTCTTACATAGGTATAAGCAATCTTTGTACCATATCGAATCTTTTTTCCAGTTAGATGTATCAAATGTACAGGGCTCTTGTTGCAACTTTTGAATGAGTTCCCACACTTCTTTTTCATTCTTCCATTCATCCCTTGCTTCGTTTATCCAATGTGGTTGGATAATAGAAATGGCGCAAAGCAATGCTTCAACATCCTCATCTTTTCTTGAGAGTGAATCTGCCACAACATTTTGAATCCCTTTTTCGTAGATGATTTCAAAGTCATAACCTAACATCTTTGTGACCCATTTTTGCTTCTCTTCTGAAGATAATCTTTGTTCTAAAAAGTATTTAAGACTATCATGATTCTTTTTTACCTTGAAGTGTCTTCCCATTAGGCAGGGTTGCCATTTCTTAAGTGCATGTAGTATTGCCAACATTTCCTTCTCATAAATAGCTTTGTGTAAATACTTTCCTTTGATTGGATGACTTTCGAAAGAAATGGGTCTTTCTTCTTATGTTAAAACAACACCAATTCCATTGCTTGAGGCATCACATTCCACAATAAAGGCTTTTGTGAAGTCTGGCGTAGCTAAGACTGGTGCTTGGCACATTACCTCTTTAAGATTTTCAAAGGCTTTCATTGCTTCTGGAGTCCATGAAAATGCATCTTTCTTCAATAATGTTGTTAGAGGTGCTACTATTCTACCATAATTCTTAACAAACTTGCAATAATAGCCTGCCAACTTGAGAAATTGTCGTAGATGCTTTATGGATATGGGGATTTTCCATTCCTTAATGGCTTTAATTTTGATAGGGTCTACCTTAACATGTCCATGAGATACAATATGACCCAGATATTCCACCTCTTGTACTCCAAGGGAACATCTGGAGCTTTTTTCATATAATTGTTTCTCCTCCAATAGTTTGAGCACCCTGTCAACATGTTGAACATGATCCTTCGAAGACTTGCTATAGATTAGTATATCATAAAAAAATACTAACACAAACTTTCTAAGGAAGGGTTTGAAAATGGAATTCATCAAACCTTGAAATGTAGAACATGCATTGGTAAGGCCAAAAGGCATGACCAAAAATACATAATGACCCTCATGAGTTCTAAATGCTATTTTCAGAATGTCTTCAATCTTCATTCTAACTTGATGATATCCTGAATCAATATCCAACCTGGTGAAGTAAATTGATCCATACAATTCATCCAATAATTCATCAATGACAGAAATGGGAAATTTATCTTTAATAGTGAGCTTGTTGAGCTCCCTATAATCCGGACACATGCGCCATGACCCATCCTTCTTGTGAACCAATACTAGTGGAGTAGAGAAAGAACTTTGACTAGGTTGAATTATACCAACCTCTAGCATTTCTGTAACCATGTGTTCAATTTCACTCTTTTGGCCATAAGGATATCTGTAAGGCCTAATGTTTGGAGGAAAACTTCCTAGAATCAAATGAATATCATGATCATGATCATGAATAGGTGGGAGGCATTTAGGAGTCTCAAATACCTTGGAATGATTGTCCAAGACTTTTTGGAGATCTGGAGAAATAGATGATTTCGATGTGGGAACCTCTAGTGAACATAATTGTGAAATTACGCCTCGTTTTTATTTATTTAGAAGCTTTTTCATTCTATTATAGTTGATTATCTTTCCTGGTTTCCTTGCGATACCCCTTAATTCAACTTCCTTTCCATTCGAAAAAAATTTCATGAAAAGTTCTTGAAATTTAAAAGTTATTGTACCCAAGGATTGTAGCCATTGGACTCCTAGTACAACATCAACACCACCCATTGGAATGGAAAGAATTGGGCTATTCAATACATATTCTCCCATGGATAGCTTGATATTATGGCACTTTCTAGAGCAATTTATGGTTACTCCACTTGCAACCATCACTTGACATTCTGGTGCTGGATATAGGAAGCAATTCAATTCCTTGGCTATCTTACAATGAATAAAATTATGGGTATTGCCCAAATCAATCAATACTATTACCTTTTTCTTCTCGATATGTCCTTCTATCTTGATAGTTTGAGGAGTGGTAATTCCGGCCAATGCATTACAAGATATGGTCGGATTCATTTCTTCTTTATCTAGGGTTTTTTCCTGGTGTACATCCTCATTTTTTGGTGTTTCCTGTTCCTTTTCTTCCTCCTCTTCACAATCTATGTAAAATAATTTCTTCTCAGCATAGTTATGACCTTTAGTGTATTTTCTATCAGAACTATAACAAATCCCTTTTGCTCTTTTTTCTTCCACTTGTTGTGGTGTCAACCTTGTAGGTTGTGGAAGGCTAGGGTTAACAACACTTCCATCTTTATAGTTATGAGTGGTAGGCTTCCTTGTTGCCATTATTTTTCTTTCCATTTTTCTTTCCAACCTAAATGCCTTCTCCAATGAATCAGGTTCCTAGAGGAGAACCTCATGTTGGATGTTATCCTTTAAAGTCACTATGAACACATCAATCCTATGCTCCTCTGGAATATCTTTTACCCTTATATTCAACTTTTGGAAGTCCTCAATGTGCTCCATCGGTGGTACTTTTTGCATCCTCAAAATGTGCTATCATTTCTTCTCTAAAAAATTCCAAAGTGACAATTTGTTTATGAGAGAAAATCCATTGATACCATACAAACTGATTTGGTTCCAAATATAAAGTTGCAATGCATACCTTTTGTGTGTTTTTCACATTATGAATATTGAAATATTGTTCCATCTGTAGTATCCATTTTACGGGATCCTTGCCATCAAACTTACTCATATCGATCTTTGGAACGTGGTGGGTATTTGTTCCAACGTTAGAGTCTATGAAATCATGATTAACATTTTTTTTGTTCTCATGATAAGTTTCCTCTACTACCTTTTCGCCATTAGGAAGCCTTTCTTGTAGCAACTTTGTCAAACCTTCCTTCAAACCTTCGACGTCTTTCCTCAAATCTTCAATGTTGTCATTCTTTGAATCATGATTAACATTTATTTTTTTCTCATTATGAGTTTCTTGTACTACCTTTTCACAATTAGGAATCCTTTCTTGTAGCAACTTTGTCAAACCTTCCTTCCAACCTTCCATGTCTTTCTTCCAATCTTGAATGTTGTCTTCCATACCTTTTATCTTACCTTCCACACATTTCTTTAAACAATCCATCTTAGCTTCTATCACTTTTTGTGAGAGTGAAATTTGTTGCACTTGGTCTCGTAATTTTGATATATCATGTTCCATTTCTTCCTCTTCTTCATGAGTCATGTTAGAGATTTTAGGTTGCTTACTAGGTGTTTCCATTTTCTTTCTTCAAGGCATCAATTAATGATAATAATGCTTCACTATGCCCTTTGAATTCCTTCAAACTAATTTTTCAAACCAAACTTATGCAAAATTTTAAAAAAACTACACATCTTTTTTCACTTTGTAGGAGCTCGATATTAAATCTAGTATATCTCTATAATTTCGGATTTTCAAGGTTTGCAATTGCTTCCTACGGTAGCCCTCTGAGTCCTCTTTCTAACCCCACAAGTATGATCAAGATTGGATTCTCCAAGGAAGAGTTATGCCAAAATCCCACAATGACCTGATTATAGATTGGTTCAAAAGAGGGAACTTGTACGAAGTGCCCCATGTCATTGTGTCGATCTTCGGACCTAAAACCGATAAATAGAAAACTATAGGCCATTCTATTTCTGTAAATTTTTACGAAATTTCAATATGATGCTTAGAGAGAGAGTTATGATGATTTTCCCCAGTCACTTGTTTGAGATATAATTCAGGAGCCTACAAAAACCCTAACGTCCTTAGATTCTATCTCTGAACATATAGCGAGAAAAGATCTGAAATTTGGACTTGAGGTTCATCGAACTTTTGACTAAAATGGGTTTTAATTTTAGCTTCTGAAATGTTGTAGAAAAAAATTATAGCGAAAATTGCACGATGACCTGTTTGCAACATCGAAACCCTAGAATCCAAAGCTCTCATACCAAATGTTATGTATCCAGCTCAAAAAATAGAAGAAAATATAGATCAATGACTTAAAAATCAGCCTCTTCGAGGGGGAAACCTCCTTTACATTACAAAAATAAACCATTCTCAGATGATACAAATGACAAAAACTCATTTCTATATATATGAGTCTAAGGGGTCACAAGATAATCAAAGCCGACATAACAATAATAATATAAGGGCACAACAATAACAATATTGGGATTTTGTGGGGTACAATAATAACAATATGGGGACCATAGGGGCACAACTGCTGGAAAACACTGGGGGGGGGTGAATCAGTATTCCTTAGCAACAATTAGCACTTTTAAATATTTTCAGAGCATTAGTTAATCTTCAATTATTATTAATGTTTATGTAGTAATAACAATAAATAGAAGAACCCAGGAGGCACAAATATTTTAGGTGGAAAACCCCCTCTGGGTCAAAAATCACCGAACACTTTTCTAATAAATTCTTTAATCTTTAGCCCCAACTGAAATGAAAGCAACAAATTCCTAGAATTCTAGAAAAGAATTCTTCTCCAGCTCCCACTCGATGGACACTCTAATTCCCGATATTCTTTAGTAGTCAACTGAACTAGATGCCCCAACACCTAATGAGATACAACTCACCCTAGCACCACGCTACCACCCTGAAGTTTTCACAGGCTTGAACCTGTTGGTGACTTCATGCACCAGCCTAGCACCACCCTACCACCCAGCCTAGCACCACCCTACCACCCTATTGAAGAATAAAAGAAGAATGGATTCCCGTACGAGGGAAAATGGTCCACTTTACAATGATATAGAATGATGTAGAAGAATAAGACACACTAGACCATAACCCCAACTATGACACAACCACCTAATGATAATCCTAGACCTCCCAACACTACCTCTTCAACTCTTGGCAGATAGACACTTGTACAACTTTTACAATGACTCTATACAATGATACTTTTACAATGATTGTATTCAGTGCTTCCCACTTGAAGACTTCATATGGTGAACTTCTTGCTGTTGTTCTGCGCCTTGATTATTGTTCTTGTCATGCTACTCTTTCTCACTCTTCAGAACATTAGATTATGAATTGAGTCTTCTCTTGATGAATATATAATACCTGCAAAAAGTCTTCAAAGAGATACCCATGACATGATAATAGCAAAACTTACCTCATCTTGTAGAGCATATGTCAGTGCTAAACAAAAACAACAAATTAGAATACAAAGAAACTAATGGAATTAAGAAATTAACATGCATCTACAGAAGATACTTACCTGTAGCTTACCTCTGCTGCATCATTTTGCTGCACCTTGTGCTTTGCTTCCCTAGAAAGTCTGGTCCTTTGCACCCCTTGACAGCACTTGATCTAGTTTTTCTCGACTTCTAAGAGCATGATATTTAATCTGATGTATCTCTGTTATTTCAGATCTAAAATATGTTATCTTTGGTCCTATAGTATCCATCTAAGTCTTTTGTCCAATTCCATAGATCTAACCCGATTTGGACTCATCAAGACAAAGTTATGCCCAATCTGTCACAATGACCTAATTATGGACTAGTTTAGTAGAGTGAACTTCTACGGCATGCCATATGTCACTGTTTCCTCCTTCGGATCAGACAATGATACACAGAAAACTACAGTCTGTGCACTATCTGCCACTTTTTATAGAATTCCAATCCTCTTCTCAGAGAGAGAGTTATGACGATTCTCCAAAGGTCACTTCTTTGAGATGAAATTCAGGAGCCTACAGAACCCTAACTTCCATAGATCATATCTCTAAAAATATGTCTGAAATTTGGTCACGACGTTCATCAGGATTGAAAATCAAATGGGTTTTCATTTAAGAATCTAAAACTTCACAAAAATGAAGTTATAGTGAAAATGCCACGATCGCTACATTTGGAGGATATATGAGATTTGTTTTTATAGAGTTGAGAGAGGCTTCTATAGAGAATGTTGGAGGGATTTTAGGAGCTTAAAAATTTATTAATTATTGACTATTAAATGACCAGATCCAATTGTGAGTGCCATGCCACAACCCTATAGGTTTTTAACCCACTAACTGGGGTTACTAACTTCAAACATGAATATCTCTCAAACTGTGAAGAATTACTTGGTGTGCCATATATGAACGAAACATCTCGACGAGTAGAATCTATCTAGAAGATCCTTGACTCAAAATAGAGTAAGTTGTCAAGTCAAAATTCCCTTGAAAGATAAGTGTAGCCCCTGGTGTTGCTTGGGTTGACATCAATGACTACCTTAGATCATCTTTAGATCAACAATCTCCCCCTTTGGCATTGATGGAAACACAAGTACTCCCCTACGATCAGGGCACTGCTCCCTACTGCCTTCTCTCCCTGTTTGACATAAATGGAAAAAGGTAACTCCCCCTGACACATAACCACCCTGCAGACCTGTACACACTTCCAATCCCCCTTTATTTTCTGAATAAGGAAAATCTAATGAGAACTTGGGAGAATGCCAAGCTTCTAGCGAAGATATTCAAATGCCTCACAAGGTAAAGGTTTAGTGAAGATATCAACGGTTTGTTCTCTTGTACCAACATATTCAAGTTTGATATTATTTCCAGCGGCTTTTTCTCTAACAAAATGATATTTTATCGAAATGTGTTTTGATTTTGAATGCATGACATGATTCTTGGAGATGTTGATAGCACTAGAATTATCACAGAAGATGGGAATAGGCTCACTGAATTGTACTTGAAGATCTTGAAAAGTTTGTTTCATCCTAAGGACTTGAGTACAACAAGCTGCCGTTACAATGTATCTTGCTACCACTATAGATAACGAGATTGAGGTTTTCTTTTTGCTCAACCATGATATGAGACAACCACCTAGATAGAATGTTGCTCCACTAGTACTCTTATGGTTATCAATGCTTCATGCCCAATCTGCATCTATAAAGGCTTGAATAATGAGATTGTTGCCCTTGGGATACTAGAAGCCATATTCTCTTGTGCCCTTTAGATATTGAAGAATTATTTTGACGACAATAATATGTGATTCTTTGGGTGTTTCTTGGAATATTGCTACTTGTCCAACTACTTGCATAACATCTGGTCGAGAGGCTGTTACATATAGAAGACTACCAATCATAGATCTGTACAACCTTTGATCCACATCCTTAGATGCGTCGTCTATGGTTAGTTTGCAACCTATTATCATGGGAGTAAGGACGGGTTTGCAATCTTCCATTTTGAATTTCTTGAGCATTTCCTTGATGTACATGGCTTGACATATAAATATTCCTTTCTCTTGCTGAGATATTTGAAGCCCTAAGAAGTATGTCAACTCATCAAGTAAAGACATCTCGAACTCACTTTTCATCTTTGTAGCAAAGTTCTTACTTAGTCGATCATCATTGCTACCAAAGATTATATCATCCACATATACCTCAATGATTGTTAAATTATCTTTATCTATTTGTACGTAAATATTGCTATCAGCAGTACCTTTCTTGAACCCTTGTTGACATAGATATCCATCAAGATGAGCATACCAAGCTATGGGAGCCTGCTTGAGACCATATAGAGCCTTCTTTAACCTGCAAAAATAGTCTTCTTTTTCTAATAGTATAAAACCTTTAGGTTGTTCAATGTAAACTTCTTCTTCTAATTCTCCATTCAGAAATGTTGACTTAACATCCATTTGGTAGACTTTTATTTTTCTTGAACATTCATAGGCGAGAAACATCCGGATGGCTTCCATTCTGGCAACTGGTGCAAATGTTTCGTCGAAATCAATTCCTTCCACTTGTGCATATCCTTTGCAGACTAATGTTGTCTTGCTCCTGGTAACCTGTAATCCTTCAATTGTCTTGCTCCCCCTGAACCTTTAATGAAACTGCCATCTTGTTCAAACTACCTTCCTTTCAATCGTAGACTTGTGCCATATACTTCTGCATAGGCTCCTCTTGTACAAACATTAAGGAGTCAACAAGCCAGATTGTTCAAAATAGTGAGTCACCTAAAGGGCCATCATGACTTGAGTCATTTTATGAAGCAATTGCTAATTCGTCATGACCTTTTACTTTCACAAATCTTGAAAGCATAATTGCTGAAAATTTGCTATCTTCTTTGTCTTCCTGAACCTGTTTCCCTTTCCAGACCTTCTTATTTCTACAATCTCAAGCCATGTGCCCATAGTTATGACACTTGAAGCATTCAATGTTGTCCGTAGGCTATTCAATCTGATATCTGCAACCACGAGTGCTATGGCCATAGTTATGGCATTTGAAACATTCAATATTTGGCCCATCTAGCACGTATTCTCTTCTGAAAAAATCATCATGGAACCTGTCTCATGATCCTGCAAACTTGCTTTTAGGGTTTTGCAGATAATGATTGTACGTGTCAAAAACTTGACAATCCCTAGCCATATGTCCATAGTTAGCACATAAAAAGAAATAACCATTAAATAAACGAACATACCTGGAAGATTTTTCATTCTTCTTTGGAGGCGGTGTTGTAGTTTCTTGTGGTTCTTTATTCTTGATTGCTTTGGTCTTGTTCTTTGGAGTTGCAACATTCTTCTTTGTATTTTCACTTTGATCAAATTCCTTCTTAGAATCATCCTGCGAAGTTGTGGAGCTTGTACCTTCATCAACTAGAGCTTTACCATCTTTAATTCCCTTCATTTTCTCTTCTTCATCTGTCTTATCTTGTAAGTATTCTTTTTGCGATTCCTTGAGTTTGTTTATCTCATCAAGAGTTGCATTAAGTTCTTCTTGCTTTTGAGAAAGATCTTCTTGAAACCATCTTTTCAAGATCTTCCTTCTTTTTTCTGGCTCCTCAACCTGTAGCTTGAGAAGAGTGGTCTTCTTGACTTCTCTATTGAGAACCTGTATTTGTTCCTTCTACTTCTCATTTTCAATCTTGAGCCTGCTTATTTCTATTAAATATGTTTCTAATTAATTTTTCTTTTGGTCAACATCAGATATGTATCTTTGATCAGATTCCTTCCTTTCAATTTCTGCTTCCTGCATTTGTTGTGCGATCCTACTAATCTCTGCAAATGCTATGTCGAGTTCTTTTTGCTTCTATTGGACTTCTCCCTTGAGGTCTTGTGTCGTTGTATTATTGATTTATTCCAACTTCTTTTGAAGTGACTCTTTAATATATTTGTGTTCTTCAACTTCAATTTTGAGACCTTGAACTTGTTCTTCAAGAGTATTGGAATGGATCTTCTCAGCCTTGAGCTTTTTTATATGCTTGATTGCCTCCTTAGAAAATTCTTCTATGGTCAACCCTTCTTCATCATACTTAGAAGGATATGAGTTTTCAATAACATCTTGACCTCATTTCTTTGTTGAATAGAGATTATTAAGCTTTTCCCAAAGAGCTTTAGCTGTTGAAAATTGACCAACTTTTGTTTTCATAGAATTCGTCAAAACATTCAAAATTACATCCATGGCCTTTGAATTGTACCTTTTAGCTTTGTCAGTAGATGTGTCTCTAGAAACAATTGATTCCCATACTTCATGTGTCTGCAAAGATACTTCCATCCTAGATCCCCATATCCAGTAATTATCTGCATCAAAATCAGGGGTTGGTACACAATACTCACTTTCTTGAGATTTTGTTGTACTTGTACCTTCCTTTGAAATCCTTGTAACCCGCTTCTTTAAATTTCCCATCTCTATGCTATGAACACTGACTTACAGTGGTTAAGATGTTACTGAAGGAACCATGCTTTGATACCAATTGTTGGAAAATACTGGGGGGGGGGGTGAATCAATATTCCTTAGCAACAATTAGCACTTTTAAATCCTTTCAGAGCATTAGTTAATCTTTAATTATTATTAAATTTTATGTAGTAGTAACAGTAAATAAAAGAACCTACGAGGCACAAAGATTTTATGTGGAAACCCCCTCTGGGTCAAAAACCACCGAATGCTTTTCTAATAAATTCTTTAATCTTCAGTCCCAACTGAAATGAAAGGGAAAACTTCCTAGAATTCTAGAAAAGCATTCTTCTCTAGCTCCCATTGGATGGACTATCCAACTCCCGAGATTCTTCAGTAGTCAACTGAACGGATGCCCCAACACCCAATGAGCTACAACTCACCCTTGCACCACCCTACCACCTTAAAGTTTTCACAGGCCTTAACCTATTGATGACTTCACACACCAGCCTAGCACCACCCTACCACCCTATTGAAGAATAAAATAAGAATGGACTCCTGTACCAGGGAAAATGGTCCACTTTACAATGATATAGAATGATGTAGAAGAAGAAGACACACTATACCATAACCCCAACTATGACATAACCACCTAATGATGGTCCTAGACCTCCCAACACTGCCTCTTCAATTTTTGGAAGATATACACCTGTATAACTTTTACAATGATGCTTTTACAATGACTCTGTACAATGATACTTTTACAATGATTGTATGTAGTGCTTCCCAATTTAAGACTTCATATGGTGAATTTCCTGTTGTTGTTCTGCACCTTGATTTCTTCTCTTGTCATGCTACCCTTTATCACTCTTCAGAACATTAAATTATGCATTGATTCTTCTCTTGATGAATATATAATACCTGCAAAAAGTCTTCAAGGAAATACCCATGACATGATAATCGCAAAACTTACCTCATTCTGTAGAGCATATGTCAATGCTGAACAAAAACAACAAATTATAATACAAAGAACCTAATGCAATTAAGAAATGAACATGCATATATAGAAGATACTTACCTGTAACTTACCTCTGCTGCGTCATTTTGCTGCACCTTTCTCTTTACTGCCCTAGAAAGTCTCATCCTTTCACCCCTTGACATCACTTGATCTAGTTTTTCTCGCCTTCTAGGAGCATGATATTTAATCTGATTTATCTCTGTGATTTCATATCCCCAATATGTTATATTCAGTCCTGTAGTATCTCGTTGAGTCTTCTTTCCAATGCCACAGGTCTGACCCGATTTGGACTCTTTAAGACAAAGTTATGCCCAATATCTCACAATGGCCTAATTATGGACTAGTTTAATAGAGAGAAATTGTTCAGCGTGCCACATGTCACTGTTTCCTCCTTCAGCTCTGAAATTGATACATGGAAAACCAAAGTCTGTGCACTATCCGCCACATTTTACAGAATTCCAATCCTCTTCTCGGAGAGAGAGTTATGATGATTTTCCCAAGGTCACTTCTTTGAGATGAAATTCGAGAGTCTGAAAAAACCGTAAATTCCACAGATCATATCTTCGAAAATATAGTGAACTGATATGTAAAATTCGGTCACAATGTTCATCATGATTGCGAATAAAATGGGTTTTCATTTCAAAATCTAAGGCTTCGCAGAAATGAAGTTATAGTGAAAATGCCACAATCACTACATTTGGATGATATATGAGATTTCTTTTTATAGAGTTGAGAGGGGCTTCTATAGAGAATTTTGGAGGGATTTTAGGGCTTAAAAAATTATTAATTATTGACTATTCAATGACCAAAACCAATTATGAGTGCCATGCCACAACCCCATTGTTGGGTTGTGTTATATTCTTTCCACGACTAGCCCACGCAGTTAACTGGGGGGTTGGGAGGGGAGGGGGGAACCCCCCCTTCATTGCACCGATTGTGTAGCGGGGGGGGGGGGGGGGGAGTGGTCACAGGGGGTTTGAGGGGTACCTGTAACCCCACTCTATGGGGTCCAAGGCAGCGCCCCAGAAAATTTTGGTTTTGGACCCTATGTTAGGCTGGGCAGACCCACCTATGGTTTTGTGCATGATTTTTGCACATGGTTTTGGACGTGATGGTTTTTGGTCCATGGTTTTGGACGCGATGGTTTTTTAGTCCATGGTATTGGATGCTTCAACATGTATAAATATGTATTATAATATTGAAAGGAATATAATGAAAAATCAAGCTGGTAGTCCCGGTTTTGGGATCCAGGGGAAAATCTCTGTGTATATGTGTTTTATGTGTTATGCTCTCGCATTGTTTATTTTATGTGTTTTAGAATTCGTATGCAGGTAATTTATGTATGGGGTTAAAAACTACATTTGGTATCAAAGCTATTTTGGCTTCAAGGGGACGCCTTTGTTGCTAAGGGGTTTTGCTGGAGCCTGTGGTAGACCCTATTCAGTCGGAGATCTATGAGATTGATTCTGGTGGTGAAAGAAGATGGCGAGCAGTGGAAAGATAGAGATAGAAAAATTTAATGGTTAGAGTTTTGAGTTGTGGAAACTCAAGGTGGAGGATTTGTTGGTGGCTAAAGATTAGTGGATCATGGTAGATCCGGGTACTAAACCAACGGGAGTGTCTGATGAAGAATGGAAGAAGTTGGATCGGAAGGCAAAGAACACAATACGATTGTGTGTCTCAGATTCAGTATCATTGAATGTATTAGGGGAAGCTACGGCGAAGGCTTTGTGGGATAAGTTAGGGACTTTGTACCAATCTAAGTCTTTGGTGAATAAACTGTTACTGCGGAAAAAGCTGTATAACCTGAGGATGAAATATGGAGACTCGGTGACAGAGCATATGAATGCATTTAATACTGTGGTAAGTCAGTTAGCATCTATTGATATTAAAATTTCAGATGAAGATAAGTGCATCACTTTGTTGTGTTCTCTACCATATTTGTGGGATAGTCTGGTTATTGCAATAGGTAGCAATGCAACTACCTTGCAATTTGATGAAATAGTCTCATTCTTGTTGACGGAGGAGATGAGATGGAAAAATATGGAGAGCCAGAATGGTGATGCCTTGTCTGTACGAGGACGGTCCCGGAACAGAAACAAAAAGAAGTCATCGAGTGGGAGATCTAAATCTAGAGGGAAATCTAAATCTCTAGGAAAACCTGTAAAGGTGGTGTGTTGGAAATGCGGAAAGGAAGGGCACTACAAAAGGGACTGTAAATCTAAAGTCTTGATAAAGGAAAGGGATCTGATGATGCTCCTTCTCCAGAAGCGAAAACCACCTCAGATGAAGGTGGGGATGTGTACTTGGCTTTTTCAAGTACACATGTAGATCATGAGGCATGGTTGATTGACTCAGGTGCATCCTTTCACTTCACTCCCCATAGAGAGTGGTTCTGTGAGTATGAGAAATACGATGGTGGTGATGTCTTCTTAGGGCATGATAGGAAGGCTAGAATTGTTGGTCGCAGAAAAGTGAAGTTGAAGTTGCAAGGTGGAAGGGTTAGAACACTTCCGGGTGTTCTACATATTCCTGCATTGGCCAAAATCTGATTTCTGTAAGCAAGTTGGATGATGCGGGTGTAAAAACAGTGTTTGAGAAGGATGCCTGCAAGATGGTTTGGGGAGTAATGGTATTGATGTGGGGAGTTTGGATTGGAACTCTGTGC
Organism: Pinus tabuliformis; assembly: GCA_031772625.1. NCBI lineage: Eukaryota > Viridiplantae > Streptophyta > Pinopsida > Pinales > Pinaceae > Pinus > Pinus tabuliformis. The sequence goes on along the minus strand of CM062804.1, from coordinate 320,150,965 downwards.
AAGATGCAAGGTAGCACTGTTGTTGATGGGTGCAACAGTTCTGTGGTTCCTGAAAGTGGAGCAGAAAATCTAGTGGTCTCTGGAGAGAAGACCATGTTGTGGCATCAAAGGCTTGGACATATTGGAGAGAAGGGCCTTCGAATACTTCATGGTAAAGGTATGGTAGAAGGTATGAGTAATGGCTATCTAGATTTTTATTTATGTGAAAATTGTGTATATGGGAAGCAGAATCGGGTGAGTTTCCCCTCTGGTGGTAAAAGGGCGAAACAAATATTAGAGCTTGTGCACAGTGATGTGTTTGGACATGTGAAGGTTCCATCACTGGGTAAGTCTATGTACTATGTATCATTTATAGATGAATTCTCAAGGAATACATGGATATATTTCCTTAAGAAGAAATCTGAAGTCTTTGACAAGTTTAAAGAATTTAAGGCTTTGGTGGAAAACCAGATAGAGAAGAAGATAAAGGTGTTGAGGATAGATAACGGTGGAGAGTTTTGCAGTAAGGAATTTGAAGAATTATGTAAGAAGTGTGGTATATCATGACAGAAGACTACTCCATATACACCTCAGAAAAATGGAGTTGTGGAAAGAATGAACAAGACATTGATGGAAAGGGCAAGAAGCATGCTCAGTGGTGCCGAGTTAAGACATGAATTCTGGGCAGAGGCGGTGGATACTGCATGTTACCTGGTCAACAGGTCACCTTCATCAACGTTGGAGGATAAGACTCTACAAGAGGTATGGACTGGTAAGAAACCCTCTCTTTCACATCTAAGGGTATTTGGATGTGATGCATATGTACATGTTCCAAAGGAGAAATGAACCAAGTTGGATAGTAAATATGAAAAGTGCATATTTATTGGGTACAAGGATGGTTTAAAGGGTTATAAGCTTTGGAACCCAGTAACAAGGAAGGTTGTGTATAGCCGAGATGTGGTGTTCAGAGAGGTGAAAGATGTTATTAAACATGAAGTCCAACCAAAGGAACCTGAGAAGATAGAGTTTGAGCTAAAGGAGGAAGAATCAGGCTCTACAGTAGAGGAGGAATCAGAAGGTGAAGAGCCACAAACTCCGGCTGTGAGAAGATCAGTTCGAGAAAGAAGGCAGACAGAAAGGTATAGTCCATCTCCTTTTTGTTCAAATTTTTCTTTGTCTGTTACTGATGATGAACCCAGAACTATGAGGGAAGCAATGGATTCAGAGGATGGAAAACTTTGGAAAGAGGCCATTGCTGATGAAATGGCATCTTTGCACAAAAATGAGGCCTGGGATCTGGTGGAGTTGCCAGTTGGAAGGAAACCCATTGGCAGCAAATGGGTGTTAAAAAAGAAGACAAATGCAGAAGGAAAAGTGGAGAAATACAAAGCTTGGTTGGTAGCAAAAGGTTATTCCCGGGTGTCGGGAATTGATTTTGGTGATATTTTTTTCTCCTGTTGTCAAGATAACTTATATTAGATTACTTTTATCTATTGCTGCTGCTTTTGATTTTGAGGTAGAACAGATGGATGTGAAGACAACATTTCTTCACGGGGATCTGGAAGAGGAGATATACATGAAGTAACATGAAGGCTTTGCAGTGAAGGGTAAGAAATAACTAGTATGTAAGTTAAAGAAGTCTCTGTATGGGTTAAAACAGTCACCAAGGATGTGGTATTAGAAATTTGATACATTTATATAGGAACATGGCTTCACCAGAAGCAAAGCAGATCACTGTGTGTATTTTAAATTAATTGGTGATCGTGTTATTTATCTGGTCTTTTATGTGGATGATATGTTGCTGGTTGGAAATGACAAAGAAATTATCTAGGATTTGAAGACCCATTTGTCCTCCAAATTCAACATGAAATATCTTGGTGCTGCAAACTATATTTTGGGCATGGTAATTAAAAGAGATCGGATAAAGAGGAAGTTCTGGTTAAACCAGAGGAGGTATGTTGAGAAAATATTGCAGAGGTTTAATATGCAAGATAGCAAACCGGTGAAGGTTCCTATTCTTGTAGGTGTCAGGTTATCTACTGAACAGTGTCCCAAGACACAAGAAGAGGAAGAGGACATGTCCCGTGTTCCATATGCAAGTGTAGTCACTAGCCTGATGTATGTGATGGTCTATACTAGACCAGACATTGCACATGCAGTGGGAGTATTCAACAGGTTTATGTCAAAACTAGGTAAGGAGCATTGGACAACAGTGAAGCGGGTTTCAGGTAATTGCGTGGCACTAGTGATTATGGTTTGTGCTACCAAGGAAGACCAGGATTGGACAGAGTGTTGGATATTCATGGCTTTGTTGATGTAGACTGTGCTGGAGATCTGGATCAGAGAAGATCTACAAGTGGGTATGTGTTTAACCTATTTAGAGGTGTAGTCAGTTAGATGAGTAAGAAATAATCTGTAGTGGCACTATCAAATATAGAGACAGAATACATGGTAGCCACTCATGCAAGCAAGGAAGCAGTTTGGTTACAGAGAATGTGTTCAAGTATGGGGTTAGTACAAGAAGCTATCAGGATAGATTGTGACAGCCAAAGTGCAATTTTATTGGAAAAGAACCCTCCATATCATTCCAAGACAAAGCACATTGACGTTCAGTATCATTTTGTGAGGGATATGATAGAAGACTAAAAGGTTTTGTTGGTAAAGGTGGACACTTTGAAGAATATTGCAGATGCATTGACAAAATCTGTGAGCTCTGAGAAGTTCTCTTGGTGTAGAGAAACAATGGGCATTGGAGGGCCGGATAAATGACTAAGCTCTCTTGTGGCCCCCTATGGAAAGAAAACAGCAAGTGGGAGAATTTTGGGTTGTGTTATATTCTTTCCACGACTAGCCCACATAGTTAACCAGGGGGTTAGTTTGGGGGGGGAGCCCCTCCTTCGTTGCGCCGATTGTGTAGCGGGAAGGGGGTCATAGGGGGTTTGAGGGGTACCCATAACCCCACTCTATGGTGTCCAGGGCAGTGTGGTAGGCCACTACACTAGTAGTATATGGGCCTAACATCAAATGTTATCAAACCAGCTCACAAAATGATAGAAAAGATAGATCAATGCCTTAGAATTCAGCCTCTTCGAGGGGGCAACCTCCTTTACATTACATAAATGAACAATTCTTCGATGATACAAATGAAAAGACCTCCTTTCTATATATAGGAGTCTAAGGGGTCATAACATAATTATAGCTGACATAACAATAATAATGTAAGGGCACAATAATAACAATAGTGGGCTTCTATGGGGCACAATAGTAACAATATGGGCACTACATGGGTACATCAATATAATAAGTGGGTTGTACTAATAACAATAAGGGGTTACACTAGTAGTATAGGGGCCTAACACAGTGCCCCAGAAAATTTTGGTTTTGGACCCTATATTAGGTTGGGTGGACCCACCTATGGTTTTGTGCATGATTTTCGCACATGGTTTTGGACATGATGGTTTTCGGTCCATGGTTTTGGATGCGATGGTTTTTCGGTCCATGGTATTGGATGCTTTGGCATGTATAAATATGTATTGTAACATTGAAAGGAATATAATGAAAAATCAAGTTGGTAGTCCCAGTTTTGGGATCTAGGGGAAAATCTCTGTGTATATGTGTTTTATGTGCTATGCTCTCACATTGTTTATTTTATGTGTTTTAGAATTCGTATGCAGGTAATTTATGTACAGGGTTAAAACCTACACCCATAGGGTTTTAGCCCACTAACTCGGGTTACTAACTTCAAAGATGAATATCTCTCAAACCGTGAAGAATTACTTGGCTTGCCATATAGCAACGGAAACATCTCGACAAGTAGAATCTATCTAGAAGATCCTTGACCCAAAATAGGGTAAGTTATCAAGTAAAAATTCCCTTGCAATATTAGGGTAGCCCCTGGTGCTTCTTGGGTTGACATCAATGACAACCTCAGATCATCTTTAGATCAATAATCTCCCCTTTTGGCATTGATGGCAACACAGGTACTCCCCTTGCAATCATGGAACCTCTTCCTACTGCCTTCTCTCCCCTTTTAACATCAATGGAAAAAGATAACTCCCCCTAACACACAACCATACTACAGAATTGTACACACTTCCACTCCCCATTTATTTTCTGAATAAGGAAAATCTGATTAGAAGTTGGGAGAATCCCAAGCTTCTAGTGAAGATATTAAATTCTTCATGAGGTAAAGGTTTAGTGAATTTATCAGTGATTTGTTATTTTTTACCAACATATTCAAGTTTGATATTCCTTTCAGTGACTTGTTCTCTAACAAAATGATATTTTATCGTAATGTGTTTTATTTTTGAATGCATGACAGGATTCTTGGAGATGATGATGGCACTAGTGTTATCACAGAAGATGGGAATAGCCTCACTGAATTGTACTTGAAGATCTTGCAAAGTTTGTTTCATCCAAAGGACTTGAATACAACAAACTGCCACTGCAATGTATTCTGCTTCCATTGTATATAACGATATTGAGGTTTTCTTTTTGCTCAACCATGATACGAGACAACCACCTAGATAGAATGCTGCTCCACTAGTACTCTTATGATCATCAATGCTTCCTGCCCAATCTCCATCTATAAAGGCTTGAATAATGAGATTGTTGCCCTTGGGATACCACAAAGCCATATTATGTTGTGCCCTTTAGATATCTAAGAATTCTTTTGACAGCAATAATATGTGATTCTTTTGGTGCTGCTTGGAATCTTGCTACTTGTCAAATTGCTTGCATAACATCCGGTTGGGAGGCTGTTACATATAGAAGAATACCAATCATAGATCTGTACAACCTCTGATCCACATCCTTAGATGCGTCGTCTATGCTCAGTTTGCAACCTATTACCATTGGAGTAAGGATGGGTTTGCAATATTCCATTTTGAATTTCTTGAGCATTTCCTTGATGTACTTAGCTTGACATATAAATATTCCTTTCTCTTGCTAAGATAGTTTAAGCCCTAAGAAGTATGTGAAATCACCAAGTAAAGACATTCGAACTCACTTTGCATCTTCATAGCAAAGTTCTTACTTAGTTGATCATCATTGCTACCAAAGATTATATCATCCACATATACCTCAACGATTGTTAAATTATCTTTATCTATTTGTACATAAAGATTTCTATCAGTAGTACCTTTCTTGAACCCTTGTTGATGTAGATATCCGTCAAGATGAGCATACCATGCTTCGGGAGCCTGCTTGAGACCATACAGAGCTTTATTTAACCTGCAAGCATAGTCTTCTTTTTCTGATAGTAGAAAACCTTCAAGTTGTTCGATGTAAACTTCTTCTTCTAATTCTCCATTCAGAAATGTTGACTTAACATCCATTTGGTAGACTTTTATTTTTCTTGAACATGCATAGGCGAGAAACATCCGGATGGCTTCCGTTCTGGCAGCTGGTGCAAATGTTTCATCAAAATCAATTCCTTCCACTTGTGCATATCCTTTGCAGACTAATCTTGTCTTGTTCCTGGTAACCTATAATCCTTCAACTATTTTTCTCCCCCTGAACCTTTAATGAAACTACCATCTTGTTCAAACTACCTTCCTGTCAATCATAGACTTGTGCCATATACTCCGGCATAGACTTCTCTTGTACAAACATTAAGGAGTCAACAAGATAGATTGTTCAAAATAGTGAGTCACCTAAAGGGCCATCTTGACTTGAGTCATTATCTGAAGTGACTGCTAATTCCTCATGACCTTTTGCTTTTACAAATCCTGAAAGCATAACTGTTGAAACCTTGTTATCTTCTTTGTCTTCCTGTACCTGTTTCCTTTTCCAAACCTTCTTATTCCTGCAAGCTTGAGCCATGTGCCCATAGTTATGACACTTGAAGCATTCAATGTTGTCCATAGGCAATTCCATCTGATATCTAAAACCACGAGCGCTATGGCCATAGTTATGGCATTTGAAACATTCAATATTTGGCCCATATAGCACATATTTTCTTCTGACAAAATCATCGTGGAACCTATTTCGTGATCTTGCAAACTTGCTTCTTGGGTTTTGCAGATAATGATTGTACCTGTCAAAAACTTCACAATCCCTAGCCATATGTCCATAGTTAGCACATAAAAAGTAATAACCATTAAATAAACAAACATACTCGAAACATTTTTCATTCTTCTTTGGAGGCAGTGTTGTAGTTTCTTCTGGTCCTTTGTTCTTGATTGCTTTGGTCTTGTTATTTGGAGTTGCAACGTTCTTCTTTGGCTTTTCACTTTGATCAAATTCGTTCTTAGAATCATCTTGTGAAGCTGTGGAGCTTGTACATTCATCAACTGGAGCTTCACCATCTTTAATTTCCTTCATTTTCACTTCTTCATCTGTCTTATATTGTGAGTATTCTTTTTGCGATCCCTTGAGTTTGTTGATCTCATCACGAGTTGCATAAAGTTCTTCTTGCTTTTGAGCAAGATCTTCTTGAACCCATCTTTTCAAGATCTTCCTTCTTTTTTCTACCTCCTCAAATTGTAACTTGAGAAGAGTGGTCTTCTCTACTTCTCTTTTGAGAACCTGTATCTATTCCTTCTACTTCTCATTTTCAATCCTGAGCCTGCTTATTTCTATTGAAGACGTTTCTAATTCCTTTTTATTTTGGTCAATGACGAATATGTATCTTTGTTCAGATTCCTTCCTTTCAATTTCTGCTTCTTGCATCTGTTGTGTGATCCTGCTAATCTCTGCAAATGTTGTGTCAAGTTCTTTTTGCTTCTGTTGGACTTCTCTCTTGAGGTCTCGTGTCGCTGTATTATTGATTTCTTCCAACTTCTTTTGAAGTGACTCTTCAATACATTTGTGTTCTTCAACTTCAATTTTGAGACCTTGAACTTGTTCTTCAAGAGTATTGGAACGGATCTTCTCAGCCTTGAAATCTTTTATATGCTTGATTGCCTCCTTAGAAAATTCTTCTATCGTCAACCCTTCTTCATCATACTTAGAAGGATCTGAGTTTTCAATAACATCTTGACCTCATTTCTTTGTTGAATAGAGATTATGAAGCTTTTCCCAGAGAGCTTTAGCTGTTGAACATTGATCAACTTTTGTTTTCACAGAATTTGGCAAAACATTCAAAATTACATTCATGGCCTTTGAATTGTACCCTTTAGCTTCATCGGTAAATGTGTCTCTAGAAACAATTTATTCTCATACTCCATGTGCTTGCAAAGATACTTCCATCCTGGATTCCCATATCCAGTAATTATCTGCGTCAAAATCAGGGGTTGGTACATAATACTCACTTTCTTGAGATTTTGTTGTACCTGTACCTTCCTTTTAAATCCTTGTAACCCGCTTCTTTGACTTTCCCATCTCTATGCTATGAAAGCTGACTTCCATCGGTGAAGTTGTTACTGAAGGAACCATGCTCTGATACCAATTATCAGAAAATATTGATAGGGGTGGGTGAATCAATATTCCTTAGCAACAATTAGCAATTTAAATATTTTCAGAGCATTAGTTAATCTTAAATTATTATTAACGTTTATGCAATAGTAACAGTAAATAAAGGAACCTAGGAGGCACAAAGATTTTAGGTGGAAAACCCCCTCCAGGTCAAAAACCACCAAACGCTTTTCTCATAAATTCTTTAATCTTTAGCCCCAACTAAAATGAAAGCAGCAACTTCCTATAATTCTAGAAAAGCATTCTTCTCTAGCTCCCATTGGATGGACGCTCCAATGCTTGAGATTGTTCAGTAGTCAACTGAATGGATGCCACAACATCCAATGAGCTAAAACTCACCCTAGCACCACCCTACCACCCTGACGTTTTCACAAGCTTGAACCTGTTGGTGATTTCATGCACCAGCCTAGCACCACCCTACCACCCTATTGAAGAATAAAAGAAGAATGGACTCCCGTACTATGGAAAATGGTCCACTTTACAATGATATAGAATGATGTAGAAGAAGAAGACACACTAGACCATAACCCCAACTATGACACAACCACCTAATGATGATCCTAGACCTCCCAACACTACCTCTTCAAGTCTTGGCAGATAGACACTTGTACAACATTTACAATGACTATGTACAATGATACTTTTACAATGATTGTATGCAGTGCTTCCCACTTGAAGACTTCATATGGTGAAATTATTGTTGCTGTTCTGAACCTTGATTGTTGCCCTTGTCATGCTACACTTTCTCACTCTTTAGAACATTAGATTATGCATTGATTCTTCTCTTGATGAATATATAATACCTACAAAAAGTCTTCAAGGAAATACCCATGACATGACGATAGCAAAACTTACCTCATTCTGCAGAGCATATGTCAGTGCTCAAAAAAACAACAAATTAGAATACAAAAAACCCAATGCAATTAAGAAATGGACATGCATATATAGAATATAATTACCTATACCTTACCTCTACTGCATCATTTTGCTGCACCTTTCTCTTTGGTGCCCTAGAAATTCTGGTCCTTTGCACCCCTTGATAGCACTTGATCTAGTTTTTCTTGGCTTCTAGGAGTATGACATTTAATCTGATGTATCTATGTGATTTCAGATTCCCAATATGTTATCTTCGGTCTGTATTATCCCTCTGAGTATTCTTTCCAATGCCATAGGTCTGACTTGATTTGGACTCTTCAAGACAAAGTTATGCCTAATCTCTCACAATGAACTAATTATGGACTAGTTCAGTGAGCGAACTTGTATGGTGTGCTACGTGTTAGTGTTTCCTCCTTTGGCTCTAAAATTGATATACAGAAAACTACAATCCGTGCAATAACTGCCACTTTTTAAAGAATTCCAATCCTCTTCTCAGAGAGAGAGTTATGGCGATTTTCCCAAGGTCACTTCTTTGAGACGAAATTCGGGAGCTTGCAAAAACCTAACTTCCCCAGATCATATCTCCAAAAATATAGCACACAAAGATCTGAATTAGGTCACGACATTCATGAGGATTGTGAATCAAATGGATTTTCATTTCAGAATCTAAGACTCTCCAGAAATGAAGTTATAACGAAAATTCCACAATCACTACATTTGGAACATATGTGAGATTTATTTTTATAGAGTTGAGAGGGGCTTCTATAGAGAATGTTGGAGGGATTTTAGGAGCTTAAAAAAATATTAATTATTGACTATTCAATGTCCAAAGCCAATTATGAGTGCCATGCCACAACCCCATAGGGTTTTAGCCCACTAACTAGGGTTACTAACTTCAAACATGAATATCTCTCAAACCGTGAAGAATTACTCAACGTGCCATTTATCAACGGAAACATCTCGACGAGTAGAATCTATCTAGAAGATCCTTAACTCAAAATAGAGTAATTTGTCAAGTAAAAATTCCCTTGCAACATCAGGGTAGCCCCTAGTGCTACTTGGGATGACATCAATGACAACCTCAGATCATCTTTAGATCAACAACAACAATAAGAATAAGGGCTACAATGACAATAGTAATAGTGGAATCACCAGTATTGTAGGGACCTAACAACTTCTTAGTTGTGTGTTTGGGAAAAATTATCTTCACTAGAAGTATATCCTTTCCACATTTAAGTTGATACAATAACAGGTTATTTTCCATATGAGTTGTCTCATACTTGGTGTTTCTGTTTCTTTCAGGCCATTACACGAGACTTAGTTTTGATAAGATCTCAGAAGGCCAAGCATGATTTGGATCATAGTTTGAGGCGTGTTGATTCCATAGTGCCACAAATATTAGGGCAACATTTGGGTAGCTGACATGCCATCTTTTTTAATTTTTTTGTTTTTTAACTTTATACATGCCTCTAGGCAATTTGTTATGGTGCAATTTGAGTTTTTGAGCCTAACTTGAACCTTGTCAAAGGCATGACCAATAGTCTAGTTTTGAAAACTATCCTATGACCAGCAAGGCATCTATTTATGACAACATGGAATCAAATTTAGTGATCGAGGGAGCTTATTCATGATACACTACTACTCAAAGGAGTTTATTCCTTTTCCTACCATACTGTAGCATGTGAAAAATGAGGGTGCTACCTGAAATCAATGATCCACTACAAACATCTTAAAACTTCATCAATACAATGTTTTCTTCCCTTATGCTTAGTTATCATGCAAAATAATGAAGTATCAAAATTCCAACATTCATAGGCTGCATTTTCTATCATTGATGGGTTGAATAAGAATTTCAGTATCTTCAAATTAGCAGTACCTTCAATTTTCAAACACATGTAGGTGTTGACATAAGCTAGTGAGAGGATTTATCCATCTATGATTGCACATGAATCTAATAATTATTGACCATTAACTTTGAAAATTGTCCTTTTATACCACCTAGAAGCACATAGTGATGTTATGTTCTATCCCTCATGAAATATTGGCTCCACAAGATAGTATAGCATGTCATTTTGGTAGCTTTGTATTAGGGAATGTAAGTGATAGGAACATATCAACCAAATGGGGATTAGATCCTGTTGTCTTGGGCACCTAATTTCTTTTGAAAATTTGTATCCATGCCTCTATCAATCCATGTTGTGTTATTAGCTATTTCATTAATTATATAAAATTCAGTGGAAAATTTCCAACCTAATGGTTGTTGAGACTGTGTATTCACTGTTTTTACAAGTAGCACCTATGTACCAATGCTATTGCTTCTGGTATATAGTTTTGTCCTTTCCTATAAGAATTTGGAACCAATTTCCTTCACATTGAAGAACTTACTCCAATCTAAGTCTATTTTAAGCATACATATTTCACTAGCCAAGATCATGAAAAGGGCATCCAATATGTAAATAGTGGATATTTGAAACTTCCAAACTGTCATTTCACTAGGATACTGACATTGTTTTAGATTGTATGAAAAATAAATTCCTTGAATGCCATAGAATTGGTAGCACCTGCCTCTTGCAATCATCAAGACAAAAACTCAACATGGAATCGAACCTTATGATATTTTCCATACATATATTCTTAGGATTAAGGTTGAGAAAAGACTTAATGATTAATGAACTTTCAAATGTTTATCCCACTGTTTCAGAGAAATGCTTAAAAACAGATGCTAGTATCACTTGTAGTGGTTCTATATTAAACCCAACCTCTAGGTCTATAGTGCCATCATTTTTATCTTTTTAGATGCAAAGACAAACAACCATTTCAATTTTTTCTTCAAAGGATGTCATGCCTCCAATAGATTGTTAGCGTCAATTGAGCAAGGTCTCCTATGCATATGTTGAAGTCACGTTGCTTGCAAAAGGAGGTGAATTAGATGCATTAGTTACAAGCTTGGCATGAACCCTATATTGCTTCCTAGAGGCCAAGAGTATTATGGATATAGTATATCATAAAGGATGTATATAAAACATTCTAAAAGTTTTCTATACTATTCTACCTTGTTCTACTGTGTTGAATATTATCAATTTTTCTTTATTTAACTATCGAGGCTAATTATTATTGTTTACATTTTTTGTCTTTTATTCATAAAATTCTATTGAGAATTTGAACTCCATTATTCAGAGTTACTTCTTATGAGAACAATTTATTTATGTTACTGTTCTCATAAATAATCAGGATCTGAAATTTTTGTAATTATTGAGGGATTGTTCGTCTCACTCCTCAAGGAGTCAATTCCCACATCTAGCAATCAAATTGTTATTTCTCATGACACAGTTATTGTTATATTTTTATATGAATTGGACTTGAAGTATCACCTTAATAGTGATATCAGATAACCTCAACGTTGTATTACTAGGCACTAGAATTTGGCCCATGGAGGATCTGACCATGTCTATTTACCTTCATACTAAGGATGCCTAGTGATCTAAAACCCTATAGAGGGAAATTATTTATTTTATATGCAACCAGACATAAACAAATAATGGTGCGTTATTGTAATTCCATTGAGGCATGCGACAGAAGTGACTCTTTATAAATTTGCCTTGGTGATTACTTGTATAGGTGCTATTGCTATGGTTGAATCTCCCAAGTAAGTAATATATACCCTCTTCAAGGACTGCACAAATATTATAGGACTCTATTATCATTGGTATTTATTTCTTTGGTTGTTTAACAAAAGTTTTATATGTAGACTATGACTGGCAGGTACTGAGGCTAATTATATACGGCCAGGAGAACATAGTTGCGAGACTATGAGTGGTAAGCACTCCCAAGTATGGTTGGTATGGCCCTAGGGAAAAGATTGTCTAAATACTTACCTGCCACAACATGTAATAGTATTGCACATGAGAAAGATTTAACCCTGACCTCCGCTTCTAGTCCAGGAGAAATAAAAATCTTTCTAAATTCCATTTTACTTCTGTCTCGAACTATTCTCTTCATTTTGGATTGAGCAAAGAGATGAAATGTTGTTTTACTTCTTTCCCATGCTATGCTATTAATTTTGGATTGAACGAAGAGATGCGGATCAAGCTCAAAGATCCCAAAACCAATATGTTTCAAAATTCAAACCCACTTATCAATTGATATTGTTGCTTTATAGTTTCAGTCTTCAATTTGTGTTTTTCAATGTAAAATAAATGTAAAATCAGTGCACAGTTTCAGTCAATAAGAAAAATCCAATGGAAAATAACTAATGGAAAGAGATATTGCAGTGGTTTGCACTTGCGATTGATTTCTTAATATGATCGAAATTCATATATTGTATTTTTGTTAGGAGTCAAACACTTAATATTCAGATTACAGTAGAGAGGGTTGTAGAAAAGACAAACAATGTTCCATATATATATATATATATATATATATATATATATATATATATATATATATATATATATATATATATACTGTTTGCAGCCATGTTTTTTAAATTCATAATGCAAACCGGTTGTAACATTGCATTCTATTAGTTGCAAGTCAGGATCCTGATGATGAGAACCACACTCTGGAATGCCTTCAAAATATGCGAGAGCTCTCAGATAGATTGTAGTTGTACTACAGATGAATACAACATGAGAAATGCTCCATATTGTAACATTAAGGCATAGAGGGAGGGAATTATACATTTCATCCTCTCTCGATAAAGAGCCACTTGGGACTATACTAGTGATAACTAACCAGAGCATTGGATCTGTACTAGCTCTATTATCAAAGGATGGGACAAGAAATAATAAACATAAGTCTTTTACACTCCCAAATGTAATAATAGGTTCAAAGCATGCGCAACATTGCCTCTAGGTTCTCCAATATAATCCTAATTAAGAGAACAACAAAGTGTTATTTCCCCCTTTCTTTGTTGATAAAACTCGTCTTTAAGTATTGATATAAATGATGATAATATCATTTTTTCCATATACAACTTCCTTGGGGAAACCCTCCAACAGTTTCTTCACATTCTATGAATGGTGCTCTATTGTTGGTAGACATGTGCCAACCCTCAAGGGACCCAAGTGGATTATACCTTGTGATATTTGTGGTCATTATGGCTTTGGCATGGCATGCCAAATCACTTGAACTAACCATTGGGGCTACAAACAATGTTATCTATCTACCTACCTACCTATCTACCTATCTAGATATATATACACATATTTGTTTTCTTTAAACCTCATGAGTATTTTTTTCTTAGGAGAACACCTTGTGGAAAACCCTTCAAGTACTTTTCCATGATCCATGGATGGTAAATTTGGTAAAGCAGTGGCCCTAATTAGGGTACTTAACTTCTAGGGGATCAAGAGAGTTGAATTTGTAACCTCCCTAACTTTGGGTGAGAGGTCTCACATTTGGCTCATGACAGATTTTCATACATGGCTTACATATCAATGAGCTAATTAAAAAAAGAAAAATTCATTTCTTGAATTAAAAGGACATATATTAGACATTTTAAAAGTAGGCTCTGAAATTTGTCGACTATCACAAAACCTGTGAGCTATATCAACAAAAAAATATAAAATAAAAATTCATGGCTTTAAGAAACAAAAATACATCATTGTAGAAGTTAGAGTATCTATCTGTAGAGAATTTTATAGCTAATGTTCATGAATGAAATCATTTGTATGCCCATGCTGAGAAACTGAAATGGTTCAAACACCCTACTCTATCTCCAATGCCTTTTTGAAAGGCCATCAACTACCTTGTTCCTATCCCTGTATATACGAGACAAATAAATGTGTGGGAAGGATGTCATTTAGTGTTGTATATCATCATGGAGTGGCTATAAAGTGAAATTTATGAGTGGTGATTCCTTTTTCCTTGAAAGGGATACCACATTTTGATCTTTACAACATTCTAAATCCTAGGGGAAACAAGGAAGGCACTTCTATTTGCATAGAATGTTTGCTCGAGATGTTGTTTCATGGAATGAAATAAGAGTGGGATGCACGCTGAATGGTCATGGCAAGGAGGACCTAAAACTATTTGGTCAGATGCAGCTTGTGGGTATAAAGTTTGGACGCTGCAGAGTGTGAATAGGTGTTCCGTTTGGGGATTTCTGTAGTATGCAGTTTCTTCATTTTCTATCCTCTTTACACTTCTTTTTAATCAATCTCTTCACTCCTAGAAGATGTTTGTCATCTTTTCCTTAAAACTAGTTTATGTTAAGGCTTTTGGGAATAGTTAGGATTTAGAAAAATTGCCATAATGTGACTTTTTGACATGTATTATTGAAGTATATTGTGGCATGTTTCCTTCTGGGTTTCGGGTTTGAGATAATTCTAAAGTTGGGTTCCAGAAATATTCCCAAACTTGAAGTAGGTTGTTATTTTGTAGGCTCTTTCTACTGTTGACTGATTATTAGCTACATATTGTTATGTTGGGATGTGCATTGTGATGCATGCAAACAATGTTATTTTTACAAGTAGGACTTGCCACACCTAATTTCAGGGTTCATAGTATCAGTATTTGAATTTTTGAAGACATTGCTTCAAGTTATTAGCATTTAAATCATTGTTGACATTTCTTTAAGGTTTTTAAACTAGATACTAATGTACAAAGGAATGGAAAAAGAATAGAATTTATCTCTTTGGGTCTTTGTGGGAGGGGGGGGGGGGGGGGGGGGGGTTCATGCTGATTGTTGGGAGCAGATTCTTTTATTGCTTATATATTTCTGAAACTTTTCTGCAATATATTGTTTTCATATACATCAAAGAGGATATATTTTGTTTTACATTTCATTTACTTTCCATCATCTGTGTTTTATTGTTCCTATTTGTAGCATCTATATATCGTTGTTGAACTAATAAATTACAAACTTTCTTAGGTATTTACTTGGGGTTCTGTAAATTTCAACACCAGTAATTTTGTCTACATCTTGCATGCAATAATATATTTTTGACACATACCATGTATCTAGATGATAATCAGGAAATGCAACAACAGGATGGGCCTATGACAATAGAACCGAAGCATAATTTAAAAGGGTATCCTACTAAAGTTGAAGGTATGTTTTACTGGGAAAAAATAACATCAACCTTGGTAATGGTAAAATTAATAAATTGCTTCTGCTCTATGATAGATAACAAGTTATCTGGGATTTTGATCAGAGTGTCAAAGGCACCATAGCCATTGGGTGATCATATGCAGAGTCTAGATTTATGAATATAGGTATGTTTAGTGAAGCTTCTACTATGTGTCAGATATTCCAGCTGGAATCGGTAAATTTTTTGTTGAACAGTAATTCAAAGCATGATTCCTTCAAAGTACAGGCTATGAATGTGTCTGATCATATGGACCTTGCACAATCGTGGAGTACTAAAACAAATTGTACTGACATTTCTTTGAAGGGATGGTTAACTTGGGAAGAGCTGGATTAATTAATGGAAAGATATACTGTTGGTTCAAATTTAGTAGGAGATCAAGCAGAACACTATAATGAGGATGGTGTACCAATAGAGACTAGTATGAAGTAAGAAATCACTCATGCTTAAATTATAATTGAGTTTGTTGGAGATTTTGTAGCTTCCTGTTACATCATCATCAATTATTATTGTTCTATATTTTAATGTAAATGTAAGTCTTTGGTATTTTTTCCCACTGATTCATGGAGAACAAGAGATTGCTTCAGAGACACTAAAATTTCTATCACCAAAATGCAGATGTGGCAAGGAGGCACCTGAGTGCCTTGTGCATCCCTACATACAGAGGAGATATTGAAACTTCAAAAGGGTTTGGTCCTTTCAAAAGGAGACCAAAGAATGTACTGCACTGGTAGAGTCTGCATTTCTTTCTCCTGCTATTTCATTTTTTTTTAACAATATCATGTTTTACATGTTTTCTTACTGAATTTTGTTATCTCGACTTTTTTGGAGCAGAACAACCAGGAGATGGAGTAACCAAAGAAAATTGCATTTGTGGAATACCAGATGCCAAGAAAGAAATTATTTCTTCTATCTTGTCCAATACTGAAATGATCTCAAAAGATTCTCAATGGCAACAACTTTTGAGGCATGGAATAAGAAGTTTTAGATATGGCACCAGAGGATGAATTAGAAGGAGAAATTCTATTATTGCAAAACAACCTTCTTGAAAATGCAAGGGAAAATCACTCTCATTCTGGTTGGACCCTTCACATCCATTCCTTTCTAGATCAGTGAATATCTTGATTTAATATCTCTTTTCTGGTCTGTTTTGATAATAATATTTCCATGAATATCTTTGCAAACAATTTAATTTTGAGGGTGATAATTAATTTGTCTAAATGGTAGCAGGGATTGTGGAAGCAAAGATGTGATGCATTTATGGTGAATGATTACCTCAATTAGGAAAGAGAAGCTATGAAGCAGGGTAGGAAACAGAGGAGACATAAGGAGGCATAGACTATCTTGGCTATAGCTACGACAATAGCTGCAACTTCTCCTAGGATTAGTTCATCGAGGAAGGATGGAACTGGAGATGCAATTGAAGAGCATAATATGTGTCAAGTTAGCTTTCCTAGAAAGCGTTAACACTTGGATGATTGGAATAATGTGAAGCCTTCTTTTTTTGGCATATTTTCTACGTCACATCCAATGAAAGTATCACTACGGAAACATCTGAAAGGGAACATTACTGTTGGACACCCAAGCTCTTCTTCTCAGATGATGTTGCGGGCTAAAGAGACAATGTCCCGAACCCTTATTGCAAAATTTCCATTGGAAAGGCATTTTGATTGTTACGAGGTGCCATCTAGCTCACCAAGAGAAAAATCTCTTTTGTGCGATATTTGTAGATTTCCAGAATCTATTCGCTCAAACAATATTTGTGTTTGCAATTACTACAAGGTAATATAGCTATTCCTTTCTCTATTTTATTTTTATCTCTCTATTTAATGCAGTGTTGTTACAGTGGATTATACTGGGTATCTTAAAATTTTCATGTTAACATTATATTGTAGGTAGCAGTTCACCAATATTGATATGGTATTTCAAGGAATTCTTTTGGAGGATGGTATTGTCAACCATGTGAAACTTTAAACTTGCAATACCAACTCCAAGTCATGAGGCGTCCAACTGTAGCTAGCCATGGTATGCCTAGTTGTGGTATGAATTATACTCTATGTTGTGGTTTGAGTGGTGCTTTTAAGAGGACTAAGTGGGTTAATGTATTTTGCGCTGAGGTAAAAATATCTTATTGAATGGCGTTCACTTTAGAAGAATGCAAGAAGTTAATTATGCAAAATATTATTGTTGATTTTATCTTGTGTGTTAATGATTTGGTGAGGAGCAATATATTTTATCCCTTATGGTATCTTCATTTCCTTTGTGAAACTATAGTGGCTATTGGAGAATATGTTCAGGAGGGGTCAAATGGAGCTTGTTGAAGGGTTGGTATGTTTAAATTGAGATGTTGCTTCACTACCAGTAATGCATAGAAGTTTGAGCATGCGAAACTGTTTTGTTTTACTTGTTCTATGCATGATTGTTGCATCGGGATTTTGTCCAGTGGGATGCTGTCAGAGACCTCTAGTAGCATCTCATTGAATGGTTTGGTCTTTAACATATTGATGAAGGTGGATTTGTGCAATGTTAAAATTAATGATTGGTATGCTATGAAATTTAGGAAATAGTTTTAGAGAATGATATATCTTTCTATGCAGTATTTTTCATTGGCAAGGTGCTTGTTTTAAGATTAGGATTAAGTGTATATGAAAGTTTGAAACTTATAATAACACTTGTTGGGTTAGTAGATTATTTTATCCTTGGTAATTCTCATGGAACCTATATTTTGTTTATGCACTAACTGACAGAAATATTTTGTGGTTTCACAGTGCAATTTTGGCCACTTTTCATCCCTTATGTGAAAGAGACTTTGGGTTTTACATGACTGCGAGTACTCATTGGTGGAAGGGTTCAACAAAAAGCATATTGTGAAAAACACAACACATAGAGCAAAAGGTAAAGGTACATGTAACATCATATATATTCCAATAAATTTCCATAGTGTTAACTCAATATAATAATTTACTTGCTTAAACTGTCTCTATTGAATGAAAGATGCAAGCTGAAGCATGACGATGCGGAGGAACTAAGGAATTGATGAAAATAAAACAAATGCAAGTGAGCATATGTAGCAATTTTCTGCAATCTTTTTTTCATTCTAAAATGGTTCATAGAAATCCTAGGGAATTTTCTTGCATACAATCCCAGAGGCTTTATGTAGTCACATGTTAGCTCCTGCATTTAAAGAATGCAATCCAGAATTCTGTTTTTCACATGGATTCATTTATGACCTTCTTGCTTATCCTCATCATCATTCATTTTTAGATGGATTCATTCATGAGCTTCTTAGTTATCCTTGTTATTGCTTGCATTGTGCTTATGCCTAGACCCACTCTCATGGTTCCCTCATTCCATGCCATCAGTACAAGTGACTTGCATTCTAGGCCCCCCTCCAGGTTGACTTGTTGTGTGTGGGTTCTATTTTGTCAATATTTTGATGATTTTGAACATTATAGGGTGTTGTCTATTACTAGCGTTAATTCACTACTCCATCACATCATCAGACATTTGATATTGTTCCATCTATTGCTCTCAAGTCTCAACATCACAACACACACAACTGAAGTTTGCTTCAGTCAGATTATCCAGCACACAATCTGAGGTCATTGTGACCATACCTTATAGCCATGTAGCAGACAACATGTGACATTAGAAAGATGGTGAAATTGAATGAGGTTGAAGATTTAATAAATAAAATGTTGTTTGAACCAAATGCTTTGGTATGGCAGACCTTGTTGTCTTCCTGTAGAATCCATGGAAATGTGGATTTAGGGAAACAAGCAACAAAACATATTCTCAAGTTGGAACCACAAGATGCTCCAACATATGTGATTTTGTCCAATATATATGTTGCAGTTGGCAGGTGGGATTGTCTCGCAAATGTGAGGAAAAATATGAAAGAGAAAGGATTGAAAAAAGTAACCAAGAGTCAGCTAGATTGAGGTCAAAGGTAGGGTGCATAGTTTCACTGTCAAAGACAGAAGGCATCCACAAATAAAAGTGATATATGAGAAGTTGGAGGAATTAACCAAGTTGATGAAGGAGGCAAGGTATGTGCCCAATACAAACTTTGGTTTTCACAATGTAGAGGATGAGAAGAAAGAACAACTTTTATCCTATCATAGTAAGAAAGTAGCGATTGCGTTTGGGCTTATTAGTATTCTCGAGAGAATGCCTATTCGAATCATCAAGAATCTTTGCATGTGTGGTGATTGTCATATTGCTTCCAAACTCATTTCTAAAATTGCAAGGTGAGAACTTATTGTGAGGGATGCCAATTAGTATCATCATTTCAAGGATGGAATGTGTTCTTGTGGGGATTTTTGGCAATACTAAAACAAGAGACAATTATATGTATGTGATTCCCTCTTACAAGGAAAACTGATTTATTCCTAATATATAGCCTCTTGCATCGATAATGTATAATCCAATCATTGGAAGATGATCAACACTAAATTAACAAAAAATTGATCCTTGACCTTGCTAGATTTAGGATCAAAGCCCAACCAGTGTTTCTGAGAAGACACGGGTAATGTAAAATTGTATTTGCTTGGTAGTGCTAGCCTTGCTGTTGGAAAGCACTATTGTGATCTAGTTTCATGCCCCATTGTTCTCTTTTATTTCTATTATCTTGTTACTTGGAGCCAAAGGACACAATTACCATTATAGAAGATAATTTTTCCCAAAATTTGTTTCTTTGCTTCTGTTTGTGTAACACAAAAGAAAAGAGCAACAAGATTTGTTGTATCTGGATACAATATTAGGGAAGGTATTTAGCATTTTCAAGATTGGATGCCTACTTGAAGGGATGGATTAATGGGATGCAGGGATGGATTGAGTGTTAGGCAAAGCCTTTCACACCCTTGTAAGATCATTGGGCTAGTCCAAGAATTTGTCCACTAGAAAGAGCTCCTAAAAGGTGGCCACTTTTACTAGGTACAAAACATGCATTGATATATAGACCATTTCAGTGGATGGAATGAGTGATGAACGCCAATTTAAAGGTAAGTTGCAATCTCCACCTCATTATTTGAATATTAGATATTATTTGGAAAATATATCGAAGTATTATTACCTCTAATAAAGGTGTTAGAGAATTGAAATTCAACCATGGAAAATTCACTTGTAAAAGATTTTCAATATTTCTCTTATGTAAGTTATCCATATGATATCAAATTTTAGGATATGTATTGTAATGCCCAAATTTCCACTTTGCAGATGGCTCGAATTTAACACATTCGTTGATTCAACAATTTATGGAGGGTACTAATTTTTTTCTCGGACATTTTTGCAAAAGAAGAAAGAGTAGTTGTTAGAAAGGAAAAAACACGGTTTCGTTTTGGCCAAGATGAATCCCCTAGTCTGAACCATAAATGAAAGCTTATGAATCTTGGGGAGATTATTTCTTATTTGGGCAGGTCCTTCGGTAAATAGTTTTTCAACTGTTTATTGTTGGAGATGGATAATAGCCAAGTTTTAAAAAAGAGAAGCTCAAGCTTGGAGTAATATTGGTGTAATGCCTTCCAAGAAGATTGCAATTGTTGATAAATTTCTAGCAGTGGGTCACATTGGTTTCTGTGTCTTTTTTCTTCCTCTCGAGTAGCATATAAAATGCTGGAGCAGATACTCAAAAATAAGTAAGGTGGGGTAAAAAGGATTGATATGGTGTCTTTGAGTTTTTTGTAATTGAACTTTCCATATATTTCACTTGCTTATTGGCTTCCACATTCCCATTTCTATTGGCGTTCGGTGCAATTACTAGTTTTAAAATTAATGACTATATATGCAATTTCAAGGACTATCATAATCCTCACATAATTCTTCAAAGGGTTCTAGCTCAATGGTAGAGCACCTGCTCTATAAGTAGGAGGTTAGTGGTTCAATTCCATTGTGTCCTAATATGAATTTATCAATGATATTGTAGTTTATTTTTAATTAAATACTTTTAATATTGGTATATTTCAATGGTGAGATATTTTTCTAGATTCACTATTTTATATTGTCTCTAAAGAGACAAAAGTGATGATGTATTATCTTTGAATGTAATTTTTTTTCTCTCTCTCGAGACAATAGAAAAGATCAAAGACATTGTCTCTTTAAATACAATATGTCTTTAATCCCAACTATTGTCACTAGAGAGACAAAAATGAAATTGTCTCTCGAGAGACGAAAATGCTTGTGTTATATATTGTCTTTATATATACAATATTTTAAGACAATTTAATTTGAGACATCCTCTTAAAGACAATATTTAAGACAATATACAAATTTTCTTTTGTCTCAAGTTAAGACAATTTATGCAAAATTTTTATTAAATATTGTCTTAAAACCCCCCTTTGTGTTGTAGTGATCCTAGATTATGAATAAAATAACCAGAAAAATATACCAAAATAACCAAAACTTTAAAAAATTAAACTATACAATTGTAAAATATATTGTAAATCAACAATAATAATTCTTAATTAAATGATATTTAATTTTTTTTATTAAATAATAAAAAATAAAGTTAAATTTTGTAAATCTATAAAATGTGATTTGAATGATTAAAATATATTTGCTAAGGTTATGCACTTAAAAAAAAAGGTAACGAGATGCACTCCATTTAGTCAAAAAGTTTAAAACATCATTTCACCTATGGTAACACCAATTAGTAAAAAAAAAAAAAAAATTGAAAAAAAATTTCACCTATAGAAAAAGTATAAAAAAATCATTTCACCTATGGCCTAAACCATTCTAAAAAGAAACCCCTTGAAAAAGTATAAACATATTGTTGTAAACCTCCTTAAAAGTATAAACATATCCACATATATATATATATATATATATATATATATATATATATATATAGATGTGGATTTTTAAATTGTTAAATGTATATTTGCAAGGAAAAAGAAAAACTCTTAATTAAATGATAATTAAAAAATTTCATTAAATAGTGAAAAAATTATAATGACACTCACAGAAGTATTTAAATATTTGAGCTTTCAATTGGTGGGAGAGGGAGATCAAGACTTCCACTCAATTCTAAGACGTGCTTGGTAGAGTCGTACTCTCTTCCATACATGAATGCTAGTGTATCGCACGATTCAGATGCATTTCTTTACCCCAATCTCAACGAAGAGCTCCATCTTTTAGTCTATGTGTATAATAACATTATTGACCATAACATTATCGAATCTTTTTGTTTCATGACTCACTATGGGACCGAGAACAAGAGAAGGGGTTATGGATGATATAATAGTATACACAAAAAGTCCTAAGGGTTAGTTCAATTGGTTGAATTCTCGTTGCTAAGTACTTTGCTGACTGGTAGGTCACGGGGTTAGCCCTTGCTAGTTTGGCTTACAAGATATGATCCCTTCGGGTTGATATGCATGGACACAAAAAAAAACATAAAATAATGTATGTTGAATTCAAAGAAATATATTTCTTTGAGCCATTGATGATGGTATATTTGTTTGAAACACTTATCTTATTTGTTTCAAATGTAACACAAACTCCTCTCAACTGGAACTAGCTTCACCTTCAACTAGTCGGGAGTACAAAAAAAGGATAATCATGTTATCATCTCTGCTCCATGACATGACAACCCAAAAAATAAACCGAATAGCAATGGTTTCTTCTGTGATATATATATATATATATATATATATTATTTATTTTTTATTCAATGTCCTGTCCTTCATTTCATTTTCGTTGCTCCTATTTCAGTGTCCTATACTTTTATTTCATTTTCATCGCTTAGTATGTCTACATGCATTTATTTATTTATTTAAGCTATAATACCTACTTTGCCCAATAGTCTATCTGTTTTACACGTTTTTTCTACCATCTAATTTTCTCATTAGAATTACAAGTTTAAGTTATGAAATCTTCATAGTCCAAATGTCTATATTTTTGCTCATAATATTGCATGTTGTTGAATGAAAAACACATTTTAAGAAAATTCTACTCTATAATTTTCCCATTAAGTTTAATTTGTAGACAACTCCCTACTTTCAATATATATTCTTGCCTTATATTTTAATATGAAAGTACAATCATCAGAGTTTTTCTTCTTGTCTAGTGGGAAAATCATGCATGCAATCCCAATTTCCCACCACCTCTTTTCGTATGTGGAATAATGTAACATCCCTAGTAACCTCACATGAAAATGCATGGAGTTAGTAAATTTTACAGAATTTACCAACGTGTAACTTTATGAATTACTTCCCATATTCCTTCAATTACCATTAGATAAAATATCATCATTACATAGAGTAATATTTAATAAAGGAATAATAAGTTACAAAACCATTAACTTCCACTATTGCAGTATATTAACTTAAACTTCCCATTGTAACCTTACATCAATTTCATGATTCTTATAACTCATTTAGTTAATCACTTTATTAACAATATATATATCACATCATGTAAGGAATCAACATCATAAAAATGGCACAATAGAGAACCACATCAATAAACACTGATATACCCTAGAAAACTGGTAGGGTGAAAAACAACAAACATTTAATTTTATTATTAAACGATCGTGAGGTTGCTCACCCATCACTCAGTGGTTATAAGGGAGTCCATCCCTTGACCATTGTCATAAAATGTTACAAATAATATCATCTCAAAAAAAACATAACTTGTTATAAGCTATTACAATCATCATGACATCATTTACCCCCAAACCTTTGAGCATTGTGTCTTTAGGGCCTAGTTCTTCCCATTAGTGGATTATCCTACAATTGACATTCCTTCAATTTTCATAGACCACTAACTAATTTATTTCCTTCCATAATGGTAAACATAATCTATCTTTGCATATGTCACAACCTTTTCCTGCAACTGCTACTATCATTAACCTTTGATATCATGATTAGATCAAGTATTAATGGAATCAATTCACAATCTATACTAGTGATTCTTCACCATCTGTTCATGTACATTCATTAAATGTAAACAAAATATCATGACATGCTTCATTTAACAACACTACATATGCATTAATTATAAGCATATAACCATCAAAGCATGTTTATAAATAAATACCACATTAACTATTATTCCCCTCGCACAAGCACACATTCTTGTAAGACAAATCACTACAACTGTCTAGATATTCCTTTAAAGGAAACTAATACATTGGTTATGATATTCATGCATGCAAATTACATAAAACTTATCAAAAGAAATATCCCTTCAACTATTAATTTTGGTGCATGCAAAAACATAAATAAAACTAACACAATGAATGGTGTTCCTATGCATGCAAATGCATATACTTTCCAAAAGAATCTTCCCAAAATAAAGCTTAACACAATAGAGCATGCAAATACATGTTTCCTTTTCGAGGAAATCTAACACAATAGGGCATGCAAAAACATGTTTTCTTTTCCATAAAACTAATGCAATAAAGCATACAAATACATGTCTTATTTTCCAAAAGATTATACCACCATTACCCATATATATATATATATATATATATATATATATATATATATATATATATATATATATATATATATATATATATAGATATATATATCTATATCTATATCTATATCTATATCTATATCTATATCTATATCTATATCTATATATATATATATCTATATCTATATCTATATCTATATATATATATCTATATCTATATCTATATCTATATATATATATATATATATATATATATATATATATATATATATATATATATATATATATATATATATATATTCTAAGGAAACCAACACATTACTATGATTATTGTGCATGTAAATTCATCTTCTTTCCAAAAAGAATATTTTCTAATGTAGGCTGACACAACATGCTATTATTTCCCACATGTAAATATATGTTCTTTCCAAGCAAAAGCTAACACAAATCTTGCTTGCATATACATGATCTTATTCCAAAAGAAACTAACATAGTTATGATAGCATAAAAATGATCGCATATAATATTTCTAAAGAAATATAACTCAAGAGTTCTTCTATCCATGCAAAGAACATGTCTCTATAACACAATGACAATTATTTGTGCATGCAAGAGATTATCATAATAACCATTCTTTAATGTATGCAACACATATTTCTTTCTCTAGAATTCTACCATCATTAGCTATTCTTTTCATGTAAACAAATACATGTTTTTCAAAAGGAAGTTAATATAACAGTTAATGTCTCTATGCATAAAGATTCTTATTCTTTTTCACAATATCTATAGTTTTCTATGCATAAAGATATTTACCACAATCAACTAATCTTTGAGTATGTAAATACACGTTTATTTTTCCAGAGATCTAGGAAAATAGTTATTCTTTGGTTGTGCAAGGTTCACATGTAACCCTTTTTAAAGGAAAAATCCTTTTCCACAAAAAGTCATAAAGACTTTCCAAGAATTGTCTGACAAATATTTTTAAGAGAATAGATATATTTAGCCTAGGCTCATGCACACAAGAACTGTAAAAGTTTTCCAAGTATTTTTAACACACTTAGAACATGCAAATATATATATTTTCTTTTCAAGAAATTATTCTTTTGTTGCATGCAAATATATGTATTTTCTTTCCAAGAGATTAATATAATAATCATATGTTCTTTTTCATCATGCTAATGTGTGTATATATATATATATATATATATATATATTATATATTATATATATATATATAGATATATATATATATATTTTCTTTTCAAGAAGTCCAACTTAATAGCTATTTATTTCCATGCATTTCATTTTCAAGAAAATATATTACATTTAATTATTATTTTTATGCATGCAAATGCATATTTCCTTCTCAATAATTAAATTATCTATATATATATATATATATATATATATATATATATATATATATATATATATATATATATATATATATTCTTTTCAAGAAATCCAACCTAATAGCCTTTTATTTCCATGCATTTCATTTTCAAGAAAATATAAATTACATTTAATTATTATTTTTATGCATGCAAATGCATATTTCCTTCTCAATAATTAAAACTAATTTATTTCTTCCCGTGCATGAAATTTCACATATTCATTTCCAAAAATCAAATATAATAGATATTATTCTTATGCACATAAACTCATATGCTCTTTAAGAGTCTAATGTTTCTCTTAATTAGAAGTCTAATGCATATGCCATCATGCAAATATCTCCTACAACCTTTTAATGGAATAACTCAGTTTCTTTGTCTTTTCATAAGCCTAATTGACATGCATTTTTTTTCATGAAGGATGTCATGAGTTCTTAAATATTTTTGTGTGTAGAGTTCACAAGATTTTTTTCAAGAAAATAGTAAAGCTAGCTTATACACAATATTTTTATGGATTCTTCCTCGAGATAATAAAGCTAACTTAACTTATATTTTCTTGGGCATATGAACCTTTTAAATCTTTTCAATAAAATTAACCACCCTTATCTTTTGTGTGCAATAACCATGAAGTCCCACGTGCATATCTCATGTTATGGAAACCATTTCGTTGGAGCCACAACATTCCTCACCAAAGTTGTGCTGATTAATGCCTCCAAACTTCACATGATGAAAACTCTAGTAAATGAAGATGAAAGTTATTTTTTTCCAATTTACAAATGAATTTAAAGAACCTGTAAACTTTCTTTTTTCTCGATGAGTGAACATTTTCTTTATTTGATTCAAATCAGTTGCCAACTAAATCATAATAGTTCTTGTTTTCAACCATTTTGTTAAAAATGGTAAAAATAATATTTTCCATTGTGAATTCCAATGTAAATGCAGTTTATAGGGATATTACATACCCCGCCTTGAAGTAAACACCATCCTCGATGTTTATAATTAACTTTTACTCATGATATAATGATCTAAACAACCAAAAGAGAAACCTTTCTCTTCAAAATGAAGGATTTTATTTCTAGGTAAGATCAATAAGAAAAAAAAATAATAATGTTTATCAATAGTCATAAGCATTTACAACTGCAAAAATAAACAATTTCTATCTTTCATCATGTTGATGGTGTTGGATCCGCCAACATTCAGGGGATCACCTGGGTATGAAGTCCCAACTAGACCTCACACCATTTGGTGTGGGAGTCCCATCCGGTATGATGGACCTATTTCCATTTTCTTAAGGATTTGCCTCAACTCTTGCTTGTCAGCACAGGAGAGTGGTTTGTTTTGTGTGCACAGATTTTGAAGGAGCAGTCCACACAGATGCGGCAGTCACAACACACGAGGTAAGATAACACATACAACACTCAGGGGATGAGTCTGCACGAGTGCAACGGTTGTTATAGCAAGTTTTATGTGAAAGGTTTGTCAGATGTTCGGGAGGGTAGCCACCATGGACAAGACAACGTTAACAACATATAAAACATGTTTCCATTAATAGATTATGTATTACAACAAGTGAAATAGTTCAAGTGTTCAACACAAGTTAAAGTGACATGCATTATAAGGGTTCAAGATTAGTCTTACAACAATTACAATACATGTATGAAAACGTGTTGGCCTATTGGCAGACTTCTGAATTAAGCGAAAGTTCCAAGACACATCGTTACACCATACATCACTAACCCCGTTGTGAGGGGCATTGGAGCCACTGCTTACTCCTTAACTAAAATATAACAGACTCTCTTGGCTATGTGGGAGGAGCTGAGGTGAAAAGTCCTTTCATGTACAAATGTGGTGGTATTTATAGCCAAGGGTGAAACTGACCCTTGTGGTTGTTCGACTACCCTCATGACTGTTTTACTTCCATGAATTTTTGACTTTACATGACTCTTTGTACAATGAGTGGGTCTCTTGGACTTCCACATTACATTACGTTGATTTGACAACATGGCCCACAATGGAAACGTGGACAACATGACTCATGACATGACACAACATGACAATGCTGGTACATTTGTGCTGCTATTGAAGTGTATGTCGAGCTGCAGTGTTGTTGTGTGATGGGTGTCTGCATGGTGTATCACAGCTTCACCTCCTCATGGAAAAGTGTGCAGAGTCTTCGATGGTCGTTGGTTTGCTTGATTTTTCTTTGGCCCGTTGCTCCTGGCTTGTATGTTAGAAGGCTTGATAGGCTCATCTATTCGTAAAAGGTGCATGTTTGTCTGATCATCCATCTGTGAGAACATCTTGCATGTTTGCTCGTCTGTCCATCCAGAAACAAATCTTTGCATGATCATCCATTCGTGAGCACATCTCTTCACATGCATTGTTCATTCGTCCATTGGTGAACCTTTCCTTCTGCATGTGCTCCCTTCGTTCATCTCGTTCGTCATCGCGCCATGTTTTTTAGTGTACGTATGCCTGCGTTCACTCAAGATGAGATGACACCAAATTCAAAAACCTCCTAGTCTACCATGACACATGACGATTTTGGATGTAGGTGACCAGGAGAGGCAGTAAGGTTGTGAGGCATGATGATTGCTCTAGGCACTACTGATGAAAACCGCGCAAGAGTCACTGTGTGATGAACATGGGTAATCCATGTCGACAATGACATTTTGCAAGGTCTGGCTCAGCTGGAAGGAAAAATTGCGCAAATTTTGGGAGGGACAGTCTAGGCTACATGAAGGAAAGGCAGACAAAATCTGCTCATTTTCCAGAATGAGGGGGCAGCTAGGGAAGGAAGGAAAAATTTGCGTAATTTTCTAGAGGAGCAGGTCGGGCTGCATGGAGGATCAGTGGGCAAGAATTGCAAATTTTTTTGGAGGAACTAGCCGGGAGCTTGGTAGCCAAAACTACGCAATTCCTAGAGGGAACTAACAGTTGGCTTCTGGGTCACTGGTACCAGAAACTGCACAATTACTAATGGGAACAGGCAGTCAGCTGTTGGGATCTTGGAAAAAGAAATTGCATAATTCTTGGAGGGAACTGGCAGTCTGCTGCTAGGAGATGCTGGCGAGAGAAACTGCACTGAGGCTAGGAGGCCAGCCTGCTGATCATCTCTGCGCAATTTCTGAGCTGAGTAGACTATTGGGCAACGTAAATCCTACTCATGAAAATTGCGCAATTTCCTATATGAGCAGTCGGTTGATTGTTGGGAGGATTGACTGGGAAAAATGCACAATTTTCTAAGGGAGATAGGGACAGGAACTTGGTGTTTGTCCAGCTTGTCTGCAAAATTTCCTCAATCAGTAGAGCAAGAAAGGTTAGCAACATCTGCACAAATTTTTAGGGGAGTCACTACTGAGGTGGCTGCCGGGTCTAACTCTTCGAGTGGCCAACATGAACGTTGATTGGGTCGCTTGTAATCAGCGCAACTTGGAAATACTTTCTTGGTGCTTCTGCACTGTTCTGGGTGATATTCGATCAAGTCAATGTCGGGGTGATGGTCTAACTGTCAGAGGGGAGTCCAGTCATCAGAACTTCAGCAAGATGACTGAGTGTGTGAACAATCAAAAGATGCATAGGTGATCATGAAAACACAGTCACATGACTTGACGACAAGATGAATCAAACCATCGAGATGCACATGTTCAACATGACTTATCGACGGTGCAAGCAACAAGTGTGACACTCATGATTGATCGTTGATATACCGTGATGATGCTTCTGTAACAATGAATGTGATTCCATGTGTGAGTGTGACAGATGCTTTCGTAGCGAACATAACAAGTACACACGAAGCAAAGACTTTGAGCATAACCAGAACATGGTCGAAAGCATGAATTAGATACCAAGATGTAAAAACTTGGATGAAATAAACAAGCAAGGAAGATGCAAAGACTCCCATGGGTTCACGGAGTGAACCTAAGGGTGTGCAGTGATCAAGGGAAAATCTCAAGGGAGGCTTCGAAAATGAGTGCCGGCCAAAAATTTGGAGGGTGGTTATAGTCACTACAACACTTGGAGACACGCTGGTAGAATTTCCGCTTCTCTGTTTTGGTCCATTGCTAGCATCGGGCCTTGGTCTTTTGGGGAGTATTGAATCACTATGTGGGTTACTTTGGCTTCCCCACTTACCCCATGGACATACATGGTTCACCGTTTGCTAACTCAGTCAAACACAATCAAAATTTCATCTTAGATCTCAGTGTTTCAAATCTAGGAAGGGTAGTTTAGTTCGTGAGTTGAAGATTTTAAAAGTATAAGTTTTCATCTCTAGTGTTGCTCCTCTATGAGTAGGCCTGGACAGTACCCTGACGGAGTCACGTAGGAACACACACATTGCTACACTGCCAGCGAGCATGGTCAGTACCTTGGTGGACTTGCATGCTTCACCTCTCTGCACAGGAATCCTTTCTCTTCTTTCTCCTTTGTATTTTTCAATAGGACTGTGCATAAGAACTTATTTATTTTTGGGGCGGAAGAGGGGTCTCGACTTATTGAGAGCATAAGAGTTTGCTACTTCAGAGAATCATGTAAGACCTCTAACATAGGTTTTCTCATTTGGATTTCCCCTTCTCCGTTTCTACTAGTGGGATGAGCTTGAAGACATAGAGCAGAAGGCTGAGTATAAGCATGGGGATTTCCATTGCGGACATAGGTTCATGGTTGGACCAAAAATTCCCTTGCAGATAGTTCATATTTTTCGTCATTGAGACTTCATTGGAAAAAAAGGTTCTAACCAAGCATAGAGAATATGGACACAGGATGGGCAAGAGCTGTGGTATCACAAGTCTCTTCAAATCCCAGCCACATACTCTATTCAAAATCCATAAAGTAGTAGTTGGGAGCACTTATTTCCAGAAACAAAAATATTAATATACCAAGCAAACAAAACAAACGCATGTTGGAAATAACACTGAGAGGGGGGCTAAATCAGTGTTATCATATCAAGAATTTTTCTTTTTCATAATCATATTTATATATGCTACTTCAGAGAGGGGAACTAGTGTGTACACACAATTGTCTTTAAGTAAACCAACATTTATGCAGTAAACTTATGATTCAGTTAATTCATCATATGTTTATCTTTAATTAGTGCATCAGTACTTCATCAATCATTAAACAGTAACCATGTGAAGTATAAACATAATAAACCATCACACATAAGCAACACACATGAACACCAAGATTTAAGGTGGAAACCCAATGTGGGTGAAAACCACCTGCTGTTGTCGTCTTTGTCTTCTTTTAATAATAAGAAAATCTATTTACAATCTTGTACTGGTGCAGACTCATACCAATACGCAGGCTTCTACCTGCAGAAGGTTACAACCTTCTCTTGTTCTCCAGCTTCTACTGTAAGGGAGCTACAACCTCCTAGCTCTTGTACTAGCCAATATGTTTACTAGTACATAGGTTCTAGCCTACAGAAAACTCCACTCTTCCACCAGGGACCACGTTTCATGAATTTTCAGATTAGATGCTCCTGACACATATCAAAACATATGAAGACCTTGACTCATCAATAACCCATCAGAAATTTAGAAACTCAAACTTCATCAACCAACATGTATTTAATCTAAAACAATCAGATCACTATCATCAGATCATTTTGTTGAACCCAGAAACCTACATCAACATTCAGAACCAACTGAAACCTCAAAAATTCATGTGTTAGACTGTATACACTACTTCAATGAAGAGCAGCTGCATGCATACTGTTATAGACAATTTTGTGCCTTGCAGTATCAGGCATGAATTGTCAATAATCCAAGGGATCCAAAGTCCCTAAACATGATGTTCCTACCCCTAGAGGAACAAGGTCAGCAAACCAACAGCTCTCAGATCAGTTCTCCACCTGAAAACACTCAAAAACAAGCAATCCTGAAATCAAAGCAGGTGCTCCACTAAGCTTCTGCGCTGAAACTCAACTCCTCCATGGTGTACCTGCGTTGCAAAGCAGGTAGGACAAAGGCCACCTACGCTGAGCGAGATGGGACAAGTGGCACACTGAGTCATTGCTCTGGAATCTTCCAAAAATGACACTTGGATCAGGGATTTCGCCTTGTGATGAGTCAAAGACTCTGTTTCTCCAAGTGGAAGCAAGGTTCTCCAAGTGGACTCAAGAACTGAAGATCAACTGAAGAGAGAGAGGACACAAGGCAGCTACACATCAGTTGCAAGCTGACTCATCCTTTCTCAATTCATCTATATATTGAGCTCTCTCCTATGAGCTCAGGAGGCTGGAATTTTGTGCAAAGTAATGATATGCTGTTGGTTTCACTATAGAGCTATTGGGTGATTGCTTGAAGGAGGTGAAGAGGAGAAATTCTTTCTGCTGGGAGGTGTTGCTGGATTGGGGCCTTCAATGGTTGTAACACTCTCAGAACTTTACTTCTTCTATTAATAAAAGCTATTGAGGTTCTTCTATATGCACTTGTTTCAATGATGTGTTGTGATAATTGTATATTTGATTTATGCTAATCCTTGAATCAGTTATGATTGCATGCTTCTTGTAGTTTCCTTCTTTGTTATTTTGCAGGATCTCATTGTAGCTGGGCCAGCAAAAGAGCAAGGAGCTGGGAGCAAGCAAGCAAAGAGAAGAGTTTGGATTCAACATTAAGCGCAAGGCAACGGTTAGTGCATTTCTTCATTCTCTCTTGCTTTCATAAAGAAGTAAACCTTAAGTAGTTTTCTTTACAGTTGTTGCTGAGGTACTATCACCCTTAGAGTGGGATAGGGTCATCCGAGTCGGATACTTTTCCCTACAACAGACTGGCGACTCCGCTGGGGAACGTATCTGTTTGATTGTTTGTAGTATTTTGCTATTCATTTCCTGAACAAAAGAGTACCAAATTGAAAAGCTTTTGACTATATCAAAAGCGAAGTAGAGGGCAGCTACTCTAGCTCATTTCTGAGCATGTTCATGATTTGAAGAGCTGATCTACAAGGATCCTTGTAAGCTCTCAGTGATAGCTTTTCATCTTCCTTGTCATCCCTTAGTGTGTGCTTGACTGATAGCTTCTGATTTGAGCAAAAACCGTGAATTTTTGAGAAAACTGTGACCCGGAAACTGTGAAAACGC
The DNA here is from genome assembly GCA_031772625.1 of Pinus tabuliformis. NCBI lineage: Eukaryota > Viridiplantae > Streptophyta > Pinopsida > Pinales > Pinaceae > Pinus > Pinus tabuliformis. The sequence continues at coordinate 320,117,702 of CM062804.1, read as the reverse complement.
AACTTTCGTTTTCCAAAGCAGGCTGTACACAGGCTACCTGCTTTGCAACGCAGGTAGCCCCTTTGGGACCTGCGTTGAATGTCAAACTGACAGTGTACTACCTGCTTTGATCCAGTTTTGCCTAGTGCTGCTGGGGTTTCCTCCTGTTTCTTGCCCTGTTTTCACTATTGTTTTTTGCAGCCAGTTACCAGTCCATGTACCTATCTGAAACCAACTTTACTTGCCATTATTCCACCTCAGTTATATAAAGAAACTGTACTTGTTCTTTTGTATTTCTTACATTATTTACGGTTTCCCATAACGAAAAGTGAACTAGTCTTGCTGTGGCCTCTTAGATCTAAACCTGTGATAGGTGTCTTGTTGATCTTAAGAGTTAGTTTGTTTGCTGTTCATAGCTGATTGGTCTTTTGATTTCGTCATATGGTTTGATTTCATATATTTATAGTGTCGAAACAAGTGAATCTTAAGGTGTCTTTTGATTTTGAACAAGCTTGTTTGTTTTCACTCGAAATTGAACTCAAAGTTATATAACAGCTTTCTTTCTGTAATACATCAACATTAAGAAAGAGAAAAGAAATACTTGCATTGTGCATTTTGCATCTGAAAAGTTTGCATGTTGATTTAGGAGAAAGTGCATTAGTTTGTGCTGAATGAACTGTGTGAAAAGATATGCCTTTCTTCTCCCTCAGTAGTTAAGATTTTCATCAGTCAAAAAGATTTGAAAAAGTTTGCTTCTCATCTTAGACTGCATTCAGGAATTTGTTACATACATCTCGTGGTGATCCTTAAAGGCAAACTGCTAAACAAGATCAACATTAAAATAAATTCAATTTACATAACAACGCTTTGTAACATAACGCAAACACATAGAGGTCTAGGTAGAGACGTGTTCCGGCGTCGTTAAACGTAGTGACTATCGATCTCTACGAAGGTGGGTGATTCCTTCTGAGAGTCGGTGGCACTAATACGGACTTGTGCTCCCACGTACCGTCGCGTATATATTGGGAGACCCCTATAGGAACAAAGCCTTTATCCATAGGAAGCCGTGTCGGCCGCCCTACTGATCGCGATGCAGTGAACACAGCATTCACGAAGATCGACCACCCGTACCGTAAAACGTATTCTGTGGTTTCGCGAAAAGTTTGGCACACCCTCTGCCTAGAACTCCAGAGTAGTTTCTTTTGGCCTTTTTCAAACTCTATAACTGAAAAAGTCCATCCGAGCATTTGTCACTTCGGGCTCGTTAAAACATCGAAGGAGACTAGAGTCATCTTTAGCTTTTTCTCGACTCTTAAAACATGAAAAAGCAAAGTTGTGTCTAAAGCGTCGTTAATAAAATTTATTTTAAACGGAACATAATCACCTCCTATTCCTGCGTTGATCTTCGAAGTTAGTCTTTTGGCATCGTAAGTTCTTGTAGAATCGCTAAAATCTTTTGGATAGACTCAAAATGTCTGAACAACCGTCAACATCTAGGACTGTGTCGTCCGACACAGCAACAGCAGAGCCTCCTGCTGCTACTCCAACGATGTTTGCTGGTATACCATCTGTCCCGGCAAATTGTCAACAACAAGCCGGAGTCCCATCAGGGACAACAATATGGTTAGTTCCTATTGCTTCATCCGGATTATCATCTGGTACTTCTTATGTTGAAACTCAACAAATTGATCCAATGTGTCTTCAAAGGCCAATTTTCCCTTTAAGTACTGGATTTCCACCATGTGGAGGGCAGTATGCTCTTTCATTGTTCCCTCCCAGAGAACAACCATATGGGAGTTTACAACAAAGTTCAGGTCAAACTGGAATCACATCTAGCGGTTGGGTACCAATACTGCCTCAACAACCAGGAGCTGTATCTTCAATGCAACCAGTACACCCTGTGTCGAATATTACCACCACTCCTGTTATGGTGAATGCGTTGCATCAATCACAATCTCAGGGTAGTGCCTCCTTATCTGGAGCGACTCAGGCTCAAACAAGTACTGTGACTCCTCATCTTGGTCAATCATCCAATATTGGTCAACAACAAATGGTCCAACAACCAGAGTTGGTTCAATCTCAACAACCGCCATTCCAGCAATCATATCAAGGACCTGAGCAACAAGTCTTTGTAAGTAATGGGCAACCATGCTATAATGGTTACGCCCATCAACCTTGTCAAAGTTGTCAGCATTATGCTGGTCTGCAAAGACCCATTGCTCAGGCGATACCATCTTATCTTGGATATGCTCCGCCTAATCTGAACCATCAGTTTCCTTTTGTAGCAACTCTAGAATTACCAGATCTAAACCGGCTGACGAATGATCCAATTGCTTACGCCCCTTGGTGGCCAGCGATTCCGCATAAACTTCCATCGGACATTCCTAAATTCAATGGAAATCCAGATGAAGACCCGTCGAATCACGTCATGACTTTTCATCTGTGGTGTTCATCGAACACTCTAAACGATGATTCGATAAGACTTCACCTCTTCCAGAGGACATTGACAGGTCCAGCGGCTAAATGGTATATTGAATTGACAAGAGCCTCTTTCGACAATTTCAGCTCCTTAGCCACGACTTTCTTAACCCATTTTCAATTACTGATAAGGTATGAAACGGGAACAGAACTCCTTACCAACTTCAAACAGACAACAGCCACTCACATATCTGATCATATACATGAGTGGCGACGTCATCGTAGGATGGTGAAAACTTACGTTCCCGATCAGCTGTTAGCTGAATGGTTTATAAAGTCGTTACTTCCGGCTATAACGGAAGATGTGGCCAAGGGAGGAGTCGTAACAGAGGAGCAAGTCATCGCTCGTGCTCAATACTTAGACTTAGTATATACTCAGTCTGGCACGCTCTACGACAAAATACCTGACGCCCCCAGACCTGAATTTTCAATTCCTCCCCCTCCTAAATCGAATACTGACTATCACGCCGGCAATGGCGTGACTGGCAAACGCAAAATTTCTAGTCAAAATGCAAATGACGAATTTCTTGCCTCAGAAGTAAATGCCATGTCGACCGACAAGGGCAAACAACTGAAGCAACTAGGGGGTAAGAAGAAAAAGAAAAGGAAAGGGAAACCCCCTACAGGGTGTCATATATGCGAAGAGGATCATTGGACGAAAGATTGTCCACATATACCTGAAGTTAACAAACTCTTCAAGAGTTCAAAAACCCCAGCAGTATTGACTGATCCGTTTCCTAATCCAAGACAAAGTCTGGTTGCTAATCAAAATGCTTCCCGATCCCAAGTGCTTATGTTGTCCACCTCAAAGCAGCAGAATAATGCTTTGACAAGGAATAAAGGTTACCAGAATCCACAGCGGTCGAATAACAAGGCTAATAACCAACCTAGTAGTTCGACAACAACTTCGACCGAAGTTGTGCCACCCATCGTTCCTAAGCCAATAATAAACTCGCCAAAGGGAGTAGTACACAAATCGACATTTAATCCTCGTGAAAAAATAACACAGGATTATAATATAATAGAGGACCTGGCCCAATCGTCGTCCGCTATGTCGACACCTGAGGTAACGCAAAATTGCACCTCCCAAGAGCAAGCTTTATTGTCAGCTATAGGTGGGATTGGCCCAATGGATTCCGATCTTGTGGCCTTTGATCATAAAGGATATGACCCTCAGATACCAGCTCAACTAGCTTTCCTTATTCAAGTGAAAGCCCTCAACAAAACTGTTCATCGAACAATTATTGATGAGGGGGCATCTACATGTCTTATGTCGATGAGTTGCTGGAAAAATTTAGGCTCACCACCCTTGTCAAAATCATCAACGACATTAAAAGAATTTGATGGAGGATCATACACTCCATACGGGATTTTAAGTAACTTGCAAGTTGAACTGGGGGGAAAAACAGTAGAAGTTGATGTGGAAGTAATCGACGGAAACCTCGATTACAACATCCTACTGGGAAGGCCCTGGATATACGCCATGGCCACAGTTGTGTCAACCTACTTCAGGAAGATTGTATTTCCCTTTCAAGGAGAAATTACAGTCATCGACCAACAAACATTTCTCCCCAACAGTTCACAAGTTACGGGAAGCAACCCAATGATCCATGAAAGTAATCAGTCGCTCCAAAATATAGGAGTAGGTCTCCTAAAAGACCCTGCCTTAATGGGTACTTTTGCCCTACCGCCGGCGAGTAATCTGGCGGAAGTAGCCACAGTGGAAACCTACAATATGAAATCTTCTATATCTAACGGATTCGGAAGATTCCTAAACATTTTGTCAGCATGGATCATCGCCCTAATGGAAATACTGTAAATACAGTGGGCCCCGAGGACGGTTCTTATCTCGTGTCAACCTCGTTAAAAAATGAAACAAGGAGTCATGAGGATAGTTCTTTTACTATGTCAACCTCATTAAAAAATGAAACAAATCCCCTTTTCAAAATTCAAAGGTAAACCTTCATTCCAATCACCAAGTTGAATGCAATGAAGCTTGGGGGGCACCCTCCTTTGACATGCGTTATTATGATGTTGGGGGCATGCAAAACCGAGCAGTTTTAGCACATAGTTCATGCTCGTTAAAAAATAAACATAAGTTGTGAGCAATCTTCCCCTAGAGTTCAAGCTCACCCAGAAAAAATGAACCGGTAAATAACCTTGGTAAATGTAAACTTTGACAGCCATATTAAAGCCCTTGGTCGTGTTCTTGCAGTCTCACCTCCATCCGTTCATTTGGCCAATCGTTCATCTCCATATGTTTGTTTACCCATTTTGAGGAACAGCTGCGAAGAGTGATCTCACTTAGCCATCCTTGTGACACTGCCGTGATTGGAAAATTCCAACCTGTACCTAAAATCTGCTGCTATCCCCGTTTATCACTCGTTCCTCAAAAGACGAGTCTTCTTTGAGCTCTTTTCTCCTGACTCGTAAAATATGAAAAGTTTGCCGAGTTTTGGCCTTCCAGCTCGTTAAACGACCGGAAGAGCTATCCCTCCTCTAGATTTTAATCTTTTTGGACCTGAGGGATTATTGCACAAAAAGATCGAGCGCTTGTTTTGTTCGGCTCATTAAAAGTACCGAAAACTCATCCCTTCTGTATTGTTTTATACTTTTTCGGACTTAAGGGATTAGATGACGAAAAAGGAATTCTGGAGTTGACTTTATGTACCTTTTCAGACTCTCTAAAAATGAAAAGGACCGAGTTATCCTTGTCGTTAGACTCGTTAAATTCATTAAATAGCGACAAACTTGTCTTTAGACGAGAATGAGTTTCCCTATCGCTAGGCTCGTTAAAACATAGCGATGGGCTTGCCCGAAGGGCAGGTTATAGAACAAGCATATGTTATCCTCCTCAAGCTTGACAAAAATAAAGAGTCTGAATATCTTCGGCAAAATCACATAATCAATCTTTTGTCGACGCGTTTCGAACCAACCAGTGTGGTTCATCGTCAGGACAAGTTGAAGAACTGATCAGGCTAAGCTTGATTAAATAGAGTGTGCAGAGACTCCAACGGCTATATTGCAACGGCTAATTTTGACCTGAGGATCAAAGTCAAACCCTTGATTTTTATTAATAGAAGCATTAATAATAGAAGGTCTCCTCCAGCCAGGTCTCCTCCCTGAGGGCTTGGGTTTTAAGCGGCTCTTCTCCCGCTGATCCGCCTCCCTCTAGCTCTGGTTGGATGGAAGAAAGCGGCCGTTTGAACGTCGACAGGGTTACGGGTTCTGGTGGTAGCTCGCAGATCGAGTCACAGCAATCAGAGGCCTGTCCTTCGGCTGGCTCGTCAAGGATTAAGGAGCCGCGAATATGCTCGGATGAGTTAATTTGCTCGAGTGGCTTTGCACCTGGTGAATCAGAGGATCCGGATTTGTGGGCATGCTCTGAAGGATGCAGCTCGGACGTGTTTGGGCTGGATGCGAAGATCAGAGGTATGTGTTTTCAAATTAGCGATGATGAGAAAGATAGTAACCGAATTAATGTTGGAGACCCCCAGCTGGTTAACGGTTCTGTCGTTTGCAATAACCTGAATTTCCTTAATAATCCTTACGGTAGTATGAACAATAACAATTTTGATTATAAGGCTGCGGTGTGTAAGTGTCAGATTAACGTTGGAGACCCCCAGCCGGTTAACGATTCCGATAATTCGAATTTCCATAATAAACCATACGGTATTATAAATCATGAAAATTACAATAATAACGATGCAATATGTAAGTGTAACATTATTAATAATCCGATAAATAATGGAGGGGTTATTGATTTAGGTGTTAACGTTAATATGAATATTAAAAATATACATTATGGTAACATTATCGATGGTGATTATGATAATAAAGCTGCATTATATAATGGTAATGATATAAATAAGAATTGTAATATTATAAATAATAAAGACATTATCGATGGTGATTATGATAATAAAGCTTCATTATATAATGGTAATGATATAAATAAGAATTGTAATATTATAAATAATAAAGAGAATCTGAGGTGTAATTTTAATGAGGGATTTAATAATAGTAGTGGTCCTTACATAAATAATAAAAAGAATCCGAGGTGTAATTTTAATAAGGGATTTAATAATAGTGGTGGTCCTTTTAATAAAGTATTAGATGGTATTAATCGTAAAGGTGATATTAAGGGTGTGACGGTGGGTGGGTCGAGTTCCTTCCCTCAAGACAATAAGGTGGTTAATTTGTCAAGTTTTTCTTTTCAGCCCGCGGTTTTTAGTCTCTTAAGGAAAGGTCTGAATTTTGCCTTAGCTCCCAGAAAAATCCCGGTTGAAGACATCATTTGTGATGTTGAGTATGGCATTAAGAACCTTCCTGATAAGATTAAAGACACAATTAGGCAGGATTGCGCCGTTGCCCTAAGGAAGGCTAAACCTCCCCGGAGCAATATTAGCAAGGCTGAGTTCGAGGCTCTGAAGAGCTTGAACGAAAATCGGGACGTTGTGGTTCTGAAAGCAGATAAAGGTGGGGCTGCCGTTATCTTGGATAGAAAAGATTACAGATCTAAGATGCTGGACCATCTGTGTAATAGTGGGAGTTATAAGAAGCTTTCGAAAAATCCCCTCAAAAAGGTTTCCAGAGCGGTCGCTCTTGCGATCAAGTCGTGCAATTCCACGATTCCTCTAGCCCAGAAACTTATTGAGGGTAACCCCATCACTCCTAGGATTTATGGTCTTCCTAAAATCCATAAGGATGGGGTCCCCCTGAGACCCATTGTCAATACCATTGGTGGTCCGACTTACCTCCTAGCCAAGTTCCTCGCCGCAAAGTTGAGACCCTTGGTTGGGCAGACTGAGTCCTTTGTCAAAGACTCAGCTTCTTTTATTGAGGATCTTAAGAAAATTAAGCTTGAGCCCGAGGACATTCTGGTAAGTTTCGACGTGGTCTCGCTTTATACTTGTATTCCTATCAATGAGGCCATGAAGGTAATTAATAAGCTAACTGACCCGGATACAGCTAAGTTGGTTGAGCTTTGCCTTACCTCCACCTTTTTCAGCTTCGAGGGAGAATTCTATGAGCAGACTTGCGGAGTTGCCATGGGCTCCCCCTTGTCCCCTGTCGTCGCTAATCTCTTCATGGAGGATTTTGAGTCTAAGGCTTTGGCCTCCTCCCGGCTATTACCGAAGCTTTGGAAAAGATTTGTTGATGACACTGGTGTTGTCTGGTCTCATGGTCCTGATGAACTGGAGCGTTTCTTCAGTCACCTCAATAACCAGTCCACCGCCATTAAATTCACGATGGAAAAAGAAGATAATGGTTGCCTTCCGTTCTTGGATGTTCTCATCTCTAAGAAGGTGGATGGTTCCTTTTCTCATCAGGTGTTTAGAAAGAAGACGCATACTGAACAATATTTGCATGCGTCTTCGCATCATTTCCCCGCTCAGAAGTTAGGGGTTCTCAGCACGCTTGCCACGCGTGCTGTAAGAATTTCGGATGAGGAGAGCCTGGAAGCGGAGAAGGCTCATCTCCTTGATGTTTTCGAGAAGAATGGTTACAATAGGCACCTAGGTCGAAAAGCCTTCCTCAGGGCCAAAAAGGAGCCTTCAATCCGAAGAGTCCCTAAAGACCATATCATGGGTGTGAACCTTCCTTACATCCAAGGGACCACAGATAGGATTGCGAGGGTTCTAAGAAGGTACGATGTGCCTGCAACTTTTAGACCTCTCCGCACGATCCGTAGCTCCCTCAAGTCTGTGAAAGACCCTATTGACCCTAAGGACATGAAGGGCGTATATGTCATTCCATGTTCCTGTGGGACCCCTTATATTGGTGAAACTGGTCGCTCTATCAATCAACGTATTAGCGAGCATTCAGCTGACTTAAGACATGGTAGAACCAAGTCCTCTGCCCTAGCTGAACATGCGGGGAAGACTATGCATCATGTGTGTATAGAGGATGCTCAAGTCATTGCCAAAGTTGCGCAGTTTCACCATCGCAAATTTAGAGAGGCCCTGGAAATTGAGAAAAGGCCGAACAATCTTAATAGGGATGATGGCTGGAAGATTAGCAGTTGCTGGGTCCCAGCCTTGTCTTCCTAGCCTCCTCTTTCCCCTTTGGTTAGGTCTTAGGGTTTCTATCTTCCCTCTCCTCAATTTCTGTTCTTGGCGGGTATGTCTTGGAATGCACGAGGTAGTAATTTGGTTTTAGTAGTTTCGGGCCAATTATGGCTTTTATCCTATCCGAGGGGGTAATTCAAAATTTGATCAGATTCCTTGCTTTGTTTTTTAACTAGTTATTTCCTTTAACTGAATTCATATGTATTTAATTAAAATAAACCTTTTTTAAACCTTGTAAGTAAATAATTTTAGTAATAAATATTGATTGTTTAATGGATATAAATTACTAGGTTAGATTAACATGTGCTTTAATTATGGTATTTACTTAACTAGAATACTATTTATAAGATAAAAATTATTAAGTAAATATAGAATATTTAATAAACATAATTAGTGTATGAACTTATCATAATTAATAAAAATGTTTTAAATTTAGAGGAGATCTAGTTCACCTTTGGACCCTGAATTTTAATAAGTATTACACAGTTACCTATTGTAACTATTTTATAAGAATATTTGTAATTTAATACTAATTATTATATCTAAATAATAATAAATTTAGGTTATTTGGAAAAAAAAAAAAAAAAAAAAATTAATTTATTAATGACCTTTATATTTAATTTACCTTATTTATATTTAATTTACCTTATTTATTAATGACCAATAATTCTTGTTTACCTTTGGACCCCTTGGGTTTAAACAGTTATTATTAAATTAATACACACTTACCGATTGTAACTTAATTCTAGGAATAATAGTAATTTAATACGATTTAATTTAAATAATTACTCAATTAACTAATAATAATTTAATTTAATACGATGATATAATGACCATTATATTTATTACTCAATTAACTAATAATAATTAATGCTTCTATTAATAAAAATCAAGGGTTTGACTTTGATCCTCAGGTCAAAATTAGCCGTTGCAATATAGCCGTTGGAGTCTCTGCACACTCTATTTAATCAAGCTTAGCCTGATCAGTTCTTCAACTTGTCCTGACGATGAACCACACTGGTTGGTTCGAAACGCGTCGACAAAAGATTGATTATGTGATTTTGCCGAAGATATTCAGACAAAAATAAAGAGGTACTGGTCAGCAATGACTGGGGAAAAATTGGGAGAACCTCACAGCTTTAATGGTAGCAAGTCGCTCTTGAACATGACACTTTGTCCTCCGTATCACATCGGGTTGGGTTGTTTCATTCACCGGTCTCATCACCATGGTCCTCGCCACACCATCCACAGTTGGGGTAATGCTACCGATCCATCACATCAGTGTCGTTATATGTTCAAGAGATGTTGTTCTGCAAAGAGTCAACCGTGTCCCATCCACTGCCATACATTGTCCTTCATCCATTTCATGACCGCCACCCTGAATCATACATCACAGTTTGTTTTCACCTCATCACAATCACTAGCTCCGTTCCGTGTCACTGATGTGGGATTCATTAAGGCCCTCCTTTGACGGATCGCTCCTTGTCGACATCAGCTCATTATCCAAGGAGTTGATCTAGGAACAACCCCTTCAGTACTTTGAAGCTTGCATGCCTCAATGGCAAGTTTCTCACTTCCGGCGACAGGTATACATCAATGACCTTCGACTAGAGGATTTTGCATGGTGGTCGACGCCAAGTCCTTTATTCCCACCATGTGAATTGTACTGTTGTACCTTGAGGGTCATCATCCTTATCGGTGATTCCTCTCGCGCTTGTTAACGGTTTACATCATTGACCGGTAATCAAGCGATGTCTTTCCATGTTCGACTTCAAGAAATTCTCACATGGATCGACTTGTACATCGAGTGAAGATCGGAAGAGATTGAAGACCCCGGATCTAGTTTCATCCATCCGGGCTGCGATATATATTCAGGATATAAAGACATTTGATGTGTACATCATTGCAGCAGATGATCATCCTTCTCAAAGGATGATAATTTCAGCAGAGAATTATCAGTCTACCATCAGACGATCGTCTGTTCTATGTACCAAAATGAATTTATAAAGCTGATCATGGGAATGCCCGCCTCAGCTAGATCATGAAAAAGTATGAAAAATAATGTATTGTATTGTATCTTATTACGGGACACTTCTCAGCAGATTGAATGAACTTCGGATCCTCCTAATAAAGCATTTCACCCGATAAACGACCTCATACTTTAGGGGGCATCTGTTATAGACAATTTTGTGCCTTGCAGTATCAGGCATGAATTGTCAATAATCCAAGGGATCCAAAGTCCCTAAACATGATGTTCCTACCCCTAGAGGAACAAGGTCAGCAAACCAACAGCTCTCAGATCAGTTCTCCACCTGAAAACACTCAAAAACAAGCAATCCTGAAATCAAAGCAGGTGCTCCACTAAGCTTCTGCGCTGAAACTCAACTCCTCCATGGTGTACCTGCGTTGCAAAGCAGGTAGGACAAAGGCCACCTGCGCTGAGCGAGATGGGACAAGTGGCACACTGAGTCATTGCTCTGGAATCTTCCAAAAATGACACTTGGATCAGGGATTTCACCTTGTGATGAGTCAGAGACTCTGTTTCTCCAAGTGGAAGCAAGGTTCTCCAAGTGGACTCAAGAACTGAAGATCAACTGAAGAGAGAGAGGACACAAGGCAGCTACACATCAGTTGCAAGATGACTCATCCTTTCTCAATTCATCTATATATTGAGCTCTCTCCTATGAGCTCAGGAGGCTGGAATTTTGTGCAAAGTAATGATATGCTGTTGGTTTCACTATAGAGCTATTGGGTGATTGCTTGAAGGAGGTGAAGAGGAGAAATTCTTTCTGCTGGGAGGTGTTGCTGGATTGGGGCCTTCAATGGTTGTAACACTCTCAGAACTTTACTTCTTCTATTAATAAAAGCTATTGAGGTTCTTCTATATGCACTTGTTTCAATGATGTGTTGTGATAATTGTATATTTGATTTATGCTAATCCTTGAATCAGTTATGATTGCATGCTTCTTGTAGTTTCCTTCTTTGTTATTTTGCAGGATCTCATTGTAGCTGGGCCAGCAAAAGAGCAAGGAGCTGGGAGCAAGCAAGCAAAGAGAAGAGTTTGGATTCGACATTAAGCGCAAGGCAACGGTTAGTGCATTTCTTCATTCTCTCTTGCTTTCATAAAGAAGTAAACCTTAAGTAGTTTTCTTTACAGTTGTTGCTGAGGTACTATCACCCTTAGAGTGGGATAGGGTCATCCGAGTCGGATACTTTTCCCTACAACACATACGCTACTTCCTTCAGCCCAACCTATGTATACCTCTAAAGATTTTGAATCATAAAATCTCTGAATCACAAACTATACCAACTAGCAGTGTACTGAACATCTACTGTCAACTTACAGAACTTTACACAGGCAGGCAACAGAAAAAACTTCTTCTCACTTATACAATCAATCAAATATCAACCTCCTTATGCATTCAGATTTACATTCAGATCTAAGAAGACTTCATGGACAAACAACAGTAAAAATAGCAGCAGTAATAAATTAGCAATACTAATCTGATAGATTAGTCATCTCTAAACATCAAGCCTTTCTTTTTTATACGCTACTTGAAAGAATAGAACCTGCGTGTATATGCTCTTTTGCTGAGACGAACCTGCATACAGGTCTGCAAATATTGACTCAAAACTTTGCTGCAATTCCAAAATTCAGACAAACCCATATCATGATAGATAACGAATAAAACAGGCACAAAACATCAGATCTAGCCTCAACCAATATCAGATCATTCAAGAATAAGTCATTTCAGGTCTCATGATCTTGATCCAATATTGAACTCAACATGCACATAAATATTTCAGATTTGGTCCCAAATATAACCCTGTAACATAAAATATACTTCAGATAGAAGTATTCCTTAGAATCTTATTCACTTGCACATATGGCCTTATGATCCTCTCTTCTTTATATAGTTTTTGGCCTTTCTCAATACCATTGACTGAATCCAGTTAGGACCAATACCTTGGATCAAATACCACGGACCGAACACCTCGAACTAAATACCTAGCATCAATACCATGGTTCAAATATGCCTTGGACCAAATACCTTGGACAAAAACCATGGTTTTCAACATGTATGTGCTTTGCCTTCTGTGGGAGTGCATGTGTACATTATACTCTTTTTCTGTTCTGGATACCTATGTGTATACGGTTCTTGGACTAAGTGAACCTGCGTGTATCTCTTAAACCACTCTTACATCATCTTCTTCCTTCAACTTCTTTATTCTGATCAATAGTCCTTATTTCCATCTTCCTGATCCTCTGTATCACTGCCCTATTGCCTCTGAATATTCCTGTTAGCTTCTTATCAAAACTAAGTTGACCTTTAGAGTTGCCATCAAGGAAAATACTTGTATCATACTGCCAACAATCTCCCCCTTTGGACTTGATGGAAACCATGACGGTGTTGACTACTGCAAGCTGTAAAGACTGTTAGAAATACCATGCAACACCAAAATTCCAAAATACTCTCCCCCTTTGACATCAAGGGAAAAGGGCGGACCACTCTACTCTCCTCCTTTGCATGATGCTATCCATACTCCCCCTGAGTACATGTCGCATCTGTAGAGAGATGATTCAATATAGTAACATGATATTATAACTAAACAAAGTGAGTATGATATCCTGTTGATGCCTCTAAAATCGTTGCACCAACATTGGGGATAACCACCCGGTCCGACCCTTAATACAGTTCCTTTTCCATTCGGGATGGTGGCTCCAACTAGATAATATGGGACCAATTTCCTAATCAAATGCGTTTTGATGAATGAGTGTTTTGAGTATATAACGAGGTGATAGATGGCTTGAGTTTCAAATTTACGAAAATATACAAATAAATCTATATATAAATAACCTGGGTAATACAATATCAATGCGATTTATAATGATTCCTGGTAATCGAATGCTAATAAAGATTAGTCACTTGACTACAGAAAGTTAAGCATGAATGATGATCACAAAGTGATATAAAACATATTGCATTTCATAATAACATCAATTGTCAGCATATGTGCTTCTAGAATACCAATTCCAACTTACTCAAAAGTGATGTAATGCAGAACCGTAAGAACATTCACATATAATAACAATATCAAATAAAAAAGACTGTTTATTTGCATAACATGTAACAAAGAGACATTTGATAAAAGTAACATATGTATTTGAATCCTGCTATGAGAATAATAGTCTGGTTTGTTCTTCTTATTTCCAAAAACTCCAAAAAGATATAGAAATGCAAGTCCTCTTGAATTCTCCTTTATAACAAGTTTGAACCCTAATCCTTATCTTCTACAAAAATAAATCCAGAAGTGCAGAGGTGCTATCTTCTTAAATATAATTTAATACAATTTCAGGACCCTTTCTAAGATGACAGGAAAGGGTCTTTATAGTAAAAATAAAACAAATTGTTCGTAAAAAGTGCTTGAAGTTGTTGGAACAACCTCTCTCAAAATATGGGATTTCATGATAAAAATAGAATTGCAATAACTCTAAAAAGATTCATCGCATCTATCGTTCCTCCTGTGGCTTTAATTAACAAATCTCGAGCATAGTTTCGACTTCTGGTGGATGACTCATGCTAGCATGCAACTAACCTGTGGACACTGCATCCGAGAGTTCTGGCATCATGTGATCGACTGCATTAGCAAGACATTTGATTGTCATTTGTTGACTATGTGGTTTGACCAATTAGAACCAATGTGCATCCCAATTGAGCGTTTTTAATTTTTTGATTTGCTCCTCCTTGGTATTCAAATCTTGCTTCCATTGTTTTTCCAACACGTTTTCCTTTGGAAGGTTTTCTGGGGAACATTCAAAAATTAAATTGGCACTGTGTAAGTTATCATCAATCAGTTCAATGATATTATTCCTCACTTTCCTAGCCCTGGAAGTTTCTCTTTCTGCTTTGATCAGCTGTGTCTCCCATTCTGAAAATAATATCTCTTTGTGGGATTCTTCAATTACTAGTGATTTAGTAGCCCTTCCCTTTCATGTGTTCTACCAAGACATGTAATCTGTAATCTTGTCATCTGCATCTTCGAATTCCAACCTGGAAATGATTGCTTGATCTATCAGCATGCTGGTTTTGATACATAGTGGATGAATGAGAGATATCTTTTGGCAGAGTTGGGTTAGCTGTTGAGACAAGAAATTATTTACTTCTAAGGCTTCCTTTATAAACTCTTCAATTTTGGGATTGTCTTTAAATTGATCCATTCGGAGTTGTAGCCACTTTATTTGCTCATCCTTAGACTTGATCTCTTCATGATGTTCTAGTTTTAGCTGTTTGAATTCCTAAGATAGGTGTTGTTGTCTTTCAATAACTTGCTGATCAATCCTCTGTTTTTCCTCCCTTAATTGTTCTTCAAGTTGTTTAATCCTCTGACCCTTTTCATTGAGCAATTGATTAATTTCGGTTGCTTTATCAATCCTGGTAGCTGTATATGCTCCTGCAAACTGAGATAATTTGGTCAAGTCCTTAGAGGGATAAACTTTTGAGTCTCTCCAAATGATATTCATGGATTCACTTTGAGGAACTGTTTCTAATACTTGATCTATCTTTTTCTTTTTCCGCTACCTTTTGACTACAGCTCTGTGTTTAGCGATGTAGAACACATCCAATGGTGGAATCTCTTTTATGCTGAGTGTAATCTCTGACGAAGAATAATTAGGGATTACCTCAATTTACTTTAGAGGTGAGTCCATGTCGGATGGTCTATCAATCACAGGCTCATGAATCGAGGACTGTTGTTTTAAGAGAGATTCTGGTGCGTTAACAGTTTGGGTATTATTATGACCTTTAATCTGTTCATCAAACTGTTCCCATTCTTTAATCAATATTAGATCAATGTGAACATTTGTGTCCAACTATTCAATTGCCTTCTCGCTTGTCTCAACCGCCCCAGAAGTTTTCACTTTCTCTGTGCTTTGCGCTGTTTGTTGGATGACTGGTGCAATACTCAACAAGTCTAGTGGCACTATCTGAAGCCTTTGCATCTTGTATTAGATGAATTGATCCATTTTCCCTAGTCCCAGCTTAGTCTTTGCCAAGTGGTGTACTTCTGAGAACCACTTTGCTGATTTGAAGAAGTCATCGAATTCATCTTTCCCATGGATGAATTGTTTAACTTTTACCTGAGTAATGAAATTAAACCAATATTGTTCGGGTCATACTACTGTTTGGGAATAACCGCTAGGTTCAAACCCCCTATTTTCTCAGCTTCAATTTGGGCATGCTTATAATCATGTAATGAATAAATTCCGTAGTGAATCGAAAAGGCAGGCTGTAACTATTTCTTGGCATCTTTGAGACTTTTTGTAAGCCCTTTTTCAACTCTCTCACAAGCTATTTCCCTAGCCAATAACTTATCTGGGACATATACAGGAAGGACATGCGGGTTGGTAATGCTACCAGAAACCCTAATGTATGTAAACAACTCTTCCCCAAACCAATTTCCAATTGAAGTTAAATCGATGCTAGCTTCCTCGGACAACAGAGGGACTGGTCTATTAAAAATGGCCCGATGAATGGGTAGGATGAAGCCATGACAAATATTGTAAAAATGCATCTTATATTGTTTCTGCCACAGGCCTTTATGGTAAATATGGATAGGAGTTGGGTCCTGAACAGTCCATTTCCATCCCATGATAGGAAATTCGGAATTGAAACAAATGGTGTCAACTATGTAGGCACTCATATAGAATGGGGGGACAACTTGAGTGGTCACAAACATATTTTTCCTACAGTCAAGTATTTGGACTTCCATTTTGTCTGATAGGATAGTATCCCAATCCATCACAAAAGAATTCAATGCTGCTTCTATTAACGGGACCATTTCAATGGAAAACTTAACAGAATTGGGACTTCCAAATAGTCTACACATCATTGCTAGAGAGTCCATAGAATACATACTGGATTATTCGTGCTTGTGTTTGTTAGAGAAGTTCCTTCATTGTTTGATGGGGTCCGAATCTATTTCGTTTTCCTTTGCGAAAGCTTCAAGGAATGATCTGTTATAACACTTTTGCGGCTCTGGAAAGTGATACATTTTGTTCAAGTCCTTAGGCTTGAAGGATCCAAACATTCTTCCGTCAGTTGTGAATAGTGTCCTGTCTATTATATTGATATCCTCAACTACCCATTTTACCATGTCATTGTATGGAAAAATCTTTGGTCGGGTCGCTATTCTATGAAGAAAAGAGTTGGTTAAATCACCAAGTGTATTCTTAGATCTTGTAGGTCCTTCTGCTGTTCCCTGTCCTTCAGTTACCTTAGGCTTTTCCTTTTCCATCATATCATATATGCCTTCCCATGAAATTTTCCCACAGTCTTGGCATGTCGTATCTTAGATCAACACAACTTTTTATGTTCCTTCGGCCACTGCAGGGGAAGCTTTTGTCTTTTGGGATTTCTTTGTCATTTTAGCTGGCTGCATACTTCTAGATTCAAACTAAAATTATATGAAACAGAGAAGAGAGATAAACTTAAACTTTTAGAGTGACTAATGCTTGAACAGATAGTGGTGATAATAGTACAGTCGGAAATTAGGGTAGGGGTATTTGGTGCGAAAGATTTTGTATTATGAAATAATATTAACACGAATGACGAAATCTTGAAGGACTGAAGTCATTACTGTTCTTAATGTTCTACTGTATTTAACGATGTGAAACTTAAATGTTTAATAGATAGATCACATCGTAGTTTTCTTAAGGCCTAATTACAATGTGTGATGTAAACTTTCCAATCTTGTGATGAGTGATTTCAATATATATTATTTTAAACCATTGCATATCGCAAGTTGGGAGGTGTAAGCGTCATGTTCTAAGAGTCTTTTCGAATTTCTGCGATTGCGACCAGTGATGACTTGGCACATAGAGTTGGGAAAATATTTATTTAACCTCCTGTATCATGTTTTATCCGTATTATCATTAAACCACTTTATTATATTAAAACATCGCATCGTGCGTCCCCGAGGTGATTATCACTTATTTCTGCTAGGATTGCGATATGCGAGATGCGAGAATCTTATCGCATTGCAAGTTTTCGGGTGTGGCTTCTCTTGGTTTCGACGATATGCAAGATGTGAGAATCTTATCGCATCGCAAAGTTTCAATGTTTCGTTAAACCTAAAACTTGGAATCTGCGATGTGGTAGGCGATATGCGATCGCTTTATTGCATCACATGTTTGTCAAAGATTTGCTCAAGAATCTGTAAGATTGAGGTTTTTGGATCGCAACAATATTATATGGATTGTATATTCCTTAACCTTAAGCGATTACGATTTGCGATGTGTGTTGTTTTTAGAGGGTTTTTTGAAGCACTTTTCTTTAAAATTGAGAAACAAATAAATTGATTTCTATGTAAAGGTTTTATTGCTTTTTACAAACTAAAGGGACCCTATTTCCTATTTAGCATCTTAGAATGAAATTAAGAAAAATTTCGAAATGGGCGGGTTGTTGTATAACACAACAATTGGCGATTCACTAAAAGAACTAGTTATCTCTAAATAAAAAGATGAAATTTCTAACACTTTCTTTAGTACAAACAATTGACGAAAAGGAAACTATTTTGAAATTTGCTAGATAAAGAAAATTACACTGAATAAGAAAAATTGATCAATTTTACAATTTCTTTTACAAACCCTTATTATTAATGAAAACATTTATAGTTTCTTCAAGCCTTGATTGGTTGTTAAAGATAAAGTAGAGGGATTCTCCAACTTAGCTTTTGAATTTACTCTTTTTTCATAGGTAGAGCCACTGCTGCTAACAAACATCTATAGTCTCAACAGGGTTACCTTTTAACCATCAATTACTCATTATCCCATCCATATAAGAATATAATCTTTTAAAGATAAATTCAGAAAGATATATATATATATATATATATATATATATATATATATATTTTCATTTTTTATTTTTACTTTTTATTTTTTCTTTTCCGGATAAAAGCCATTGTCCTAGTTTGGGAGCCAGAAGATGACAATGCCATTCACTGGTTGTAATTGAACTGAACAAGCTAGCTCGTAATGAGACCCCTTGTCTTATGATTATAAGCCATTACCCTGTTTTGGTATGAAGTATTAGTAATGTCAGTTTAATTAGTTCCCTATGATCATGGTAAGCAGGCTCGTAATGAGACCTCTTATCTTTTAAATAAGATATATTTTAGAATTACACTCTAAAAAATCATAGTCCTAATGGATGGGGTGAATCTTTGACTCCTTAAGAGTTATTGGATGACAATTGTAGAGATGTAGATGCTCAGTCGTAGAAAGTCTTTACTTTTTTACAAAATAACCTCTCTCAACTGATAAAACTTAAAATGATTCACTATGCTTTCCTGGTTTGAAATATTTCACAATTTCAAAGAACATCTCAGAGTTTTATGATGTTTATCTAATTTCCCAAAACTGTAATCACTTCCTTAAAAGTTTCTACTTTCTAAAAGAGGATATTCGCGATATGTTTTCAAAGAGATTTCAATAGTAGAAAGCCAATGGTATACTATTTATAACATTGATTGAAAAAAATCAAAATTTGCATAAAGATTATATGTATAGATAAGAAGGGGTTACCTCCTTAGGGAAAGAATTTCTTTAAGATAAGCCCATTCATAGGAAGAGAACCTCTCTTTCCTGATAAGTCTTGCAGTATGTTGATGAGCCTACCTTTTCAACGATTTGAAATGGTCCAAGCCACATCTTTTGAAATTTGGTATGTTTACTTTGTCTTCATGTGCTTTGTCCCATTTCAAAACGAGATCACCAATCTGTAATGTTTTTGAGCTTGCTGAAATTGCATCAAAAGAGGATTTAATGACTTGTTGATGTTTAGCATGATTAATCTTTGCTTTTTCTCTTTCCTCATCTAATTTAAGAATTTGATCGACCCTTAATTGAATAGAGGAAGAAGGAGTTTCTTCAATGAATTTTACTAGGGCTAGTGATGGGAGGGCTAGATTTGGTGGAATAACAACTTCTTTCCCATATACTAAGTTAAAAGGATAAGTACCTATTGAGGCCTTCTGAGTTATACGATTTGACCATAGTGCGAATATTAAAGATTTATGCCAATTCTTTTGGCTTTTGATCTACAGTTCTTTTAATAATGCTTATGAGATTTTTGTTAGTTGACTCTACTCAGCCATTTCCTTGAGGATAGTAATTTGTAGAGTATTTTAACTTAAAACCTCTATTAAGAGAAAATTCGACTATACTATTTCTAGAAAAATAAGATGCATTATCAAAGATAAGCGCATTAGGTAAACCAAAGTTGGTGATGATAAAATGATCAATAAATTCAATAATCGCATCAGAATTTTCTACCTTTAGTGGAATTGCTTCTACCCACTTTGTGAAGTAGTCTGTGGCTGTAAGGATATATCTATGCTGCTTGGAAGAATGAGGAACAATTTCTCGTATAATATCAAGCCCCCACTGCTCAAATGGTTGCTCAATGTTAACTGGTTGTTAAGGAAAGGTTTGTTTCCTTTGCCTCCTTCTAGCAGTTTGGCATATCTTACATTTCCTCACATACTCATGGGTATCTTTGAACAAAGTTGGCCAATAACACCCAGCATGCAATATTTTGTGAGTCGTAGTGTCTCCTCCAAGATGTCCACCAGCTGGGCCATCATGCAATTCCTGTAAAACCGTTTGCGCTTTAGATTTTTCAGGACATCTTAATAGAACAGAATGATAATTTCTCCTAATTAACACATCATCAATGATTTCATAGTGTTTGGTTTTTAACCTTAAAGCACATTTGTTTTTGTAGCTAAACTTAGGGGGGGCATATCCATTCCTTAAGTAAAAAATCAGACTAGCATATTGAGATTCAGAATCAATTATACTTATCTCATTTACTTGTGTGGTACTACCTGAATCTTCATGATCCGGTATATTGGAAGCTCCTACTAGCAACCTGCAAAAACCCTATCCTCTAACAATTTTCACTGATTTAATATCAATATCGTATTCTTGTAAATTTATTACCCAGTTAGCTCTTTTATCTCCTAATTCTCTTTGAATTAGCAATTGCCTCACTGCAAAGAATGAGACTATTACTTTTGTATGTGTTTTCAGGAGGAAATGTCTAAAATGGTTAATAGACTTAAACACAACGAAGGCTTGTTTTTTGACTTCTGAATAATTAAGCTCAACACCTTGTAAATTGGAACTAAAGAAAGATATGGGTGCTTCCACTTGCTGATCATTGATTTGTGTTAAAACAACAACATAAGATGATTCAGTGGCCAAAGTGTATAAAATAAAATGACTAGAAAAATTCAGAGTATTCAATGCAAGAGCATTAATGATTGCTTGTTTGATTGAGTCAAAAGATTCCTTTTCGTTATGTCCCCATTTGAAGACTGAATTTTTCTTAATCATGGATTGCAAGGGTAGAACAATATGAGAAAAATCAGGAACGAATCTTTTTACAAAATTTATCTATCCCAAGAATGATTGCATAGATTTCTTATTATGTGGTAAAGGGATATCAAAAATCTCCTTTATCCTATCAGGATCAATATATATGCCATTTTTGGATACAATAAATCCTAAGAGTTTACCTTCGTTAAGAGCAAAGAATGATTTCTTGGGATTTAAGGAAATCCCATACTTTTTGCAATGTTCAAAAATTTGCTTTAAATCATGCAAATGGTTGCTCTTTTTCTTAGAATAGACAGTTATGTCATCCAAGTAAACAACGACCGTTTTATTGATCAAAACTTTTAAAACTATGTCCATGGCTCATTGTAAAGTAGCTCCAGCATTTATCAAACCAAAAGGCATTTTCTGATAAGCATATGTTCCCCATTTAGTTCTGAATGTAGTCTTTAATCTATCATTTGGATGGACCAGGATCTGATTATATCCTAAAAAGCCATCAAGAAAAGACATTAACTCTAAGCCAGCTACTGATTGAAGTATCTGCTCCATTGTTGGTAATGGGAAATTATCTTTTTGACATGCTTTGTTGAGATTTCTAAAATCTATGCAAATCCTAATATTGCCATTCTTTTTCCTGATAGGTACCAAATTTGAGACCCATTTCGAATGTCTGATAGGAAAGATTATTTTGGCTTTAAGGAGTTTATTCAACTCTGCTTTGATTTGACTCTCAATATTGGAGTGAATTTTCCTTAATTTTTGTTGTACAGGTTTCTTGTCGGAAATCATTGGAATTGTATGTTGAATAATAGAGGTATCATAGGTCTTCAGATCCTCATAATTCCAAGAAAAAACATTTTTGTATTTCTTCAATAATCGGATGAAAGAAAATCTTTCATCAGGTGAAAGTCCAAGCCCTAGATTAACATTTTGTGGTTTGGTATCTGTATCAAGGTTTACTAATTCAAACCTTAATGTTGAACTTTGAAGTTTTGCATTAGTGACCTTTTTGAATCTATCCTTAATATCATAAAGATCTTCCAATTTAACCACAGATTTAGGAATAGGATTTTCTTTGAATTTCTATTTTAGTTGAAGGTCATGATCACTTTCATCAATGATTTGATCGTCATAAGGCCCTTCAGATGTCAAGAAATTTAGGATATCCTCATCATGATTGAACACACGCCAATTGGTGACATTATCTAGGATGGATGGTCTAAAAATTAACTCAATAGAAAATCTATCTGGATTATAATCCTCAGATGGAAGGAGTTTAGAAGCTACATTAGCTAGGAGATTTGCTACTGAATTCTGTGATCTGGGAATAGGAGAGATATAAAATTCCAGAAAATGAGAAATAAGATCTTGAGTGAGTGATTGATAGTGTTTGAGATTTCCTGACAGACAATGGATAGTATTTCTCAGTTGTTTTATCACTATTTCAGAATCACCAAACACTTTCAAATATTTCACATCAAGACCTATTGCTTTATAAATAACTTGAATCAAGGCTTCATATTTTGCAGTATTATTGGTACACTCAAATTCTAACCTGCATGATAACATAGTTTTCTCTCCTTCGAGACTGACTAAAATACATATTTCTCCTGCACCGTCATTGGATTTAGATCGATCGAAATACAAAGACCAAAATAAAGGCTTATTTACATGTTTATCTACAATTTTATCTACAACATTAACACACTTAGAAGTATCCATCTGTGAAAATTTTTCAACTTGTGAGGTGATATTGCGAGCTGAGAAAGGTGATTGTTGAGCAGTGAAGTTCCCAAAAAATGATTCAGCCGAATATTTACCAAGAATATTATTATTGAAGGCTACTGGTTCATTTTCTTCTTCAAATTCAGTTATTGTGTGAGTAGGATGCTTCTCACAGTTGATTCTGATTTGATTTGGCTTCCAATTATAAGGAAGTCACATGTGAGACCAATCCGTTGAAATATAACCATTGAATTTTTCAGACCAATCTTTGCTAAGGATTAAATCATAAAACTCAGGGATGTCAACAATCAATATATCAATTATTTGAACAACCCTTGGATCACCAGATAGTCTGATAGTAACTGAATTTATTTCTCCTAAAAATTTAACCTTAGTCCGATCTAACTGAACAATATGAACTACAGATTTCTGGGGTTCAATATTTAATTTGGAGCAAACTGATGCTGGCATTATATTTGATGAAGCCCCTGAATCAATCAAGCAGTTATGCAAGTTTCTATTGTAGATCTCATAAGTCAAAAGAAAAGGAGGAGTATGATAATTTGATCTATCTCCCATTAAAATGGCATCGGTAGCATCCACCTTATCAGCTGGTGGCTTACCCGATCCTCTGGCAGCCTTGGATAATACACTAGTTGGAAGAGGAGAAGAAGGTACTGCATTTAATTCCTTAAGCAACAACTTTTGTTGATGTTTGATCTTGCTAGGTTCATGCAGAAAAATATTTTCTCGAGTCTTCTTCATATCTTCAACTATGTTATAATTCATGGGATCTAAAACTACTAGAGTCTTTGATGATGATGGAGGATTAAACGAAGATGGTTTTGTTTGAGGAGATGAAATTGGAGTTTTCTTCACGAGAGATTTCTCTTTAGTAACAGGATTTGAGTTTTTCTTCTTTTGAGTTGACTGATTAGGTTCTATAACACTCTTACTTCTAGCGTTTACTGGTAAGGCTTCATGTTCACTTTCATTATCAGAGTTGGGCAAAATAAAGTCCCACATTCCATTACATTCAACTATTTCTTCTTCCTATGTTTCATCAGTTGATAAAGCTGTATCTTCTTCTTCTTCATCATCTAAATCAAATTCTGCATTTGATATAGCATTTGGTGGTTTGGGATCAGTTGCCTGATTTCTTTTAAAATAACTAAATTGTCTTTTTGATGAGGTTTTAGCGACCTGCTTTTTAATTTCTACCATTTCATTGGACATAGTTTAAGAACTTTTTGCAAGCCTTCCATGTCATATGGAACCTTGGTTACTTTTTTGGATTTTCTTTCCTCTAGTGCATTTTCCTTTTCTAAGGCCACGATACATTGTTCAATAGCTATTGCTTCTTTCATCTTTTCTGCTAATGTTGGTTTAGCAGCTCTATCAACAAAGATAGTTGTGTTTGAAGGTAGCACAGAAACGTACCATTCATTTCGGACCTCTTCACTAGGCTTGGATGCCATAGGTATTTTATTCAATAACTTATAGAAATGTGAGTTGAAGTCCTTAATGGGTTCTTTGGGTTCGGCTTTCAAATTGGAGAGGTCATTTATCAGAGTTGTTTTAGACCTATCGTCTTTGAATTTGGTTAAAAATTGCTCGTGAAAAGCATCCCAGCTATTAATCGAGCCTAATGGTAACAAGAAGTACCATTATCCAGCTGCTCCTTGTACTATATATTGGAATAACCTTACCACTGCGTCCTCTTCTATTACTCCATTCAAAGTAATGGACAACATGAAATTATTTATATGTTCTTCCGCTAATAGGCCATTATCAGGGTTGAATTTAGGTAACCATTTTTTTGGATGAGCTGGCAATTGTGTCAAAGGGGTAGGAATTGTAACAGTTCCTATATTGGTCCATGGCCTTGGTTGAGGTTGATTATGTGCCATTATTGAGCTATTAGTAGAAGAGGGTGAAGAAGTGGTTGAAAGTGATTGGGTAGAGGATGTTGAAGCTCTTGTTCCTATGGGGACTATGATCTGGAGTTGAGAAGCGGGTGTGTAACCATGAAATGGTATAGATGATGATGAAAGAATCTCACTATCGGATTCTGATGGTGTCTTCCTAGCCCTTTTTCGACTTGGCAGAGGGAATTCAACTGGTGGGATTCCAAGTTTTTCACTCTTTGCTCTAGTTAACGGTTGTGAAGGGATATACTAGGAAGTGACACTTCCTTGGGATAACTCAGACTCTCCTTGAGAAATTGAAATCCCCTATCATTTGTGGATCAAAGATTGTACTTCAGGGGTTTCAGAAGGAGTAATGTCTGGCTTGTGTAGGATTTTAGCAGTGGGTTCTATATTTTTCTTTTCAACTTATCGCTTGGGAATAAGACGTTTAGAATGTGAGGGAGAAGTTGGAGGTGATGGTGAGGGAGTTTTACTCTTAGAATGGCTTGTAGATTTAGATTTACTCACCATTCACAGTCAGGCCCTCCTTCTAGCACCAAAAATGTTGATGCCTCTAAAATCATTGCACCAACATTGGGGATAACCACCTGGTCCGACCCTTAATATAGTTCCTTTTCCGTTTGGGATGGTGGCTCACACTGGATAATATTGGACCAATTTCCCAATCAAATGTGTTTTCATGAATGACTGTTTTGAGTATATAACGATGTGATAGATGGTTTGAGTTGTAAATTTATGAAAATATACAAATAAATCTATATATAAATAACCTGGGTAATACAATATCAATTCAATTTATAATGATTCCTAGAAATCGAATGCTAATAAAGATCAATCACTTGACTACAGAAAGTTAAGCATGAATGATGATCACAAAGTGATATAAAACATATCGTATGTTATAATAACATCAATTGTCAGCATATGTGCTTATAGAATACCAATTCCAACTTACTCAAAAGTGATGTAATGCAGAACTGTATGAACATTCACATATAATAACAATATCGAATCAAAAAGACTGTTTATTTGCATAACATGTAACAAAGAGACATTTGATAAAAGTACCATATGTATTTGAATCATGCTATGAGAATAATAGTCTGGTTCATTCTTCTTATTTCTGAAAACTCCAAAAAGATACAGAAATGCAAGTCCTCTTGAATTCTCCTTTATAATAAGTTTGAACCTTGATTCTTATCTTCTACAAAAATAAATCCAAAAGTGTAAAAGTGCTATCTTCTTAAATCTAATTTAATACAGTTTCAGGACCCTTTCTGAAATGACATGAAAGGGTCTTTACAGTAAAAATAAAACAAATTGTTCATAAAAAGTGCTTGAAGTGGTTGGAACAACCTCTATCAAAATATGGGATTTCATGATAAAAATAGAATTGCAATAACTCTAAAAAGATGCATCACATATATCATTCCTCCTGTAGCTTTAATTGAAAAATCTCGAGCATAGTTTGGACTTCTGGTGGATGACTCATCCTAGCATGCAATAGACCTATGTACACTGCATTCGAGAGTTTTGGCATCATGTGATTGGCTGCATCAGCAAGACATTTGATTGTCATTTGTTGACTATGCGGTTTGACCAAGTAGAACCAATGTGCATCCCAATTGAGTCTTTTTAATTTTTTGATTCGCTCATCCCTGGTATTCAAATCTTGCTTCCATTGTTTTTCCAACACCTTTGTCTTTGGAAGGTTTTCTGGGGAACATGCAAAAATTAAATTGGCACTATGTAAGTTATCATTAATCAGTTCAATGATATTATTCCTCACTGCCCTGGCCCTGGAAGTTGCTCTTTTTACTTTGATCAGATGTGTCTCCCATTCTGAAAATAATATCTATTTGTGGGATTCTTCAATTACTGGTGATTTAGTAGCCCTTCCCTTTCTTCTGTTCTGCCAAGAGATGTAATCTGTAATCTTGTCATCTCCATCTTTTAATTCCAACTTAGAATTGACTGCTTGATCTATCATCGTGCTAGTTTTGATACATAGCAGATGAATGAGAGATATGTTTTGGCAGAGTTGGGTTAGCTGTTGAGATAAGAAATTATTTGCTTCTAAGGCTTCCTTTATAAACTCTTCAATTTTGGGATTGTCTTTAAATTGATCCATTGAGAGTTGTAGCCACTTTATTTGCTCATCCTTAGACTTGATCTCTTCATGATGTGCCAGTTTTAGTTGTTCGAATTCTTGAGATCGGTGTTGTTGTCTTTTAATAGCTTGTTGATCAATCCTCTATTTTTCCTCCCTTAACTGTTCTTCTAGTTGCTTTATCCTCTGATCCTTTTCCTTGAGCAATTGATTAACTTCGGTTGCTTTATAAGTTGTGGCAATTGTATATGCTCCTACAAACTAAGATAATTTGGTCAAGTCTTCAAAGGGATTAAATTCTGAGTCTCTCCAAATGATATTCATGGATTCACTTTGAGGAACTATCACTAATACTTGATCTATCTTTCTCTTTTTCCGCTGCCTTTTGACTATAGCTCTATGTTTAGGGCTGTAGAACACATCCAACAATGGAATCTCTTCTATGCTGAGTGTAATATATTACAAAGGATACTTAGGGATTACCTTGATTTCCTTTAGAGGTGAGTCCATGTCAGATGGTCTATCAATCAAAGGCTCATGAATCAGGGGCTATTGTTTTAAGGGAGATTCTGGTGCGATAATAGTTTGGATATTATTCTGACCTTTAATCTATTGATCAAACTGTTCCCATTCCTTGATCAATAACGGATCAATGTGAACATTTGTGTCCAACTATTCAATTGTCTTCTCACTTGTCTCGACTGCCTCAGAAGTTTTCTCCTGCTCTGTGCTTTGCGCTGTTTGCTCGATGATTGGTGCAATACTCAACAAGTCCAATGGCACTGTCTGAAGCCTTTGCATCCTGTATTGGATGAATTGATCCATTTTCCATGGTCCCATCTTAATCTTTGCTAGGTGGTGTGATTGTGAGAATGAATTGGCTGATCTGACGAAGTCATCGAATTCATCTTTCTCATGGATGAATTGTTTAACTTTTACCTGAGTAGTGAAATTAAAAGCAACATTTTTCGGGTCATACTTCCTTTTGGGAATAACCACTAGGTTCAAACCCCCTATTTTCCTCAGCTTCAATTTGGGCATGCTTATAATCATGTAATGAATACATGCTGCAGTGAACCAAAAAGGCAGGCCATAACCGTTTCTTGGCATCTTTGAGATTTTTTGTAAGCCCTTTTTCAACTGTTTGACAGGCTTTTTCCCTAGCCAATAACTTATCCGGGACATATAGAGGAAGGAAATGCGGGTTGGTAATGCTACCAAAAACCCTAATGTATGTAAACAACTCTTCCCCAAACCAACTACCAATTGAAGTTAAATCAATGTTAGCTTCCTCGGACAGTCGAGGGGTTGGTCTATTAAAAATGGCCTGTGAATGGGTAGGATGATGCCATGAAAAATCTTGTAAAAATGCTTCTTATATTGTTTCTACCACAGGTATTTATGGTAAATATGGATAGGAGTTGGGTCCTGAACAGTCCATTTACATCCCATGATAGGAAAATCAGAATTGAAACAAATGGTGTCGACTATGTAGTCACTCATATAGAATGGAGGGACAACGTCACAAACCTATTTTTCCTATAGTCAAGTATTTGGACTGCCATTTTATCGGATAGGATAGTAGCCCAATCCATCATAAAAGAATTCAATGTTGCTTCTATTAATGGGACCATTTCAATGGAAAACTTAGCAGAATTGGGGCTTCCAAATAGTCTACACATCATTGCGGCAGCATAACAATATGGAGATGTTAGAGAGTCCACAGAATACACACTGGATGATTCGTGCTCGTGTTTGTTAGGGAATTACCTCCATTATTTGGTGGGGTCCGACTCTATTTAGTTTTCCTTCGCGAAATCTCCAAGGAATGATTTGTTATAGCACTTCTGCGGCTCTGGCAAGTGATACATTTCTTCAAGTTCTCAGGCTTGAAGGATCCAAACATTCTTTCATTGGCTGTGAATAACATCCTGTCTGTTATATTGATTCCCTCAACTACCCATTTTACCATGTCATTGTATGGAAAAATCTTTGGTCGGGCCGCTATTCTATGAAGAAAATAGTCGGCTAAATCACCAAGTGTATTCTCAGATTTTGTAGGTCCATTCGTTGTTGCCTATCCTTCAGTTACCTTAGGCTTTTCCTTTTCCATCATATCATATATGCCTTCCCATGAAATTTTCCCACATTCTTGGCATGTTGTATTTGAGATCATCACAACGTTTTCTGTTCCTTCGGCTACTCCAGGGGAAGCTTTCGTCTTTCGAGCTGTCTTTGTCATTTTAGCTGGTTGCATACTTCCAGATTCAAACTGCAATTATATGAAACAGAGAATAGTGATAAACTTAAACTTTCAGAGTGGCTAATTCTTGAACAGAAAGTGGTGGTAATAGTACATTTAGAAATCAGGGAGGGGGTATTTGGTGCGAAAGATTTCGTATTATGAAATAATATTAACATGAATGCCGAAATCTTGAAGGACTAAAGTCATTACTTTTCTTCATGTTCTGCCATATTTAACGATGTGAAACTTAAATGTTCAATAAATAGATCACATCACAGTTTTCTTAGGGCCTAATTAGAATGTGTGCCGTAAACTGTCTGATCTTGGGATGAGCGATTTTAATATATATTATTTTAAAGAGCCATCACATATCGCAAGTTGGGAGGTGTAAGCGCCATGTTCTAAGAGTCTTTTTGAATTTCTACAATTGCGATTAGTGATGACCTAGCACGTAGGGTTGGGAAAATATTTATTTAACCACCCATATCATGTTTTCTCTGTATTATCATTAAACCACTTTATTATATTAAAACATCGCATCATGTGTCCCCGAGCTGATTATCGCTTATTTCCGTTGGGATTGCGATATGCAAGATGCGAGAATCTTATCGCATTGCAAGTTTTCGAGTGTGGCTTCTCTTGGTTTTGGCAATATGCGAGATGTGAGAATCTTATCGCATCGCAAAGTATCAATGTTCCGTTAAACCTATCACTTGGAATCTGTGATGTGGTAGGTGATATGCAATCGCTTTATCACATCGCATGTTTGTCAATGATTTGATTAAGAAGCTCTAAGATTGAGATTTTTGGATCGCAACAATATTATACGGATTGTATGTTCCTTAACCTTAAGCAACTGCGATTTGCGATGTGTGTTGTTTTTAGAGGGTTTTTTGAAGCAGTTTTATTTAAAAAGCGAGAAACAAAGAAATTGATTTCTATGTAAATGTTTTATTTCTTTTTACAAACTAAAGGGACCCTATTTCCTATTTAGTATCTGAGAATAAAATTAAGAAAAATTTCGAAATGGGGGGGTTGTTGTATAGCACAACACCTCCCTATGACCATGAACTCATACATGCATCAATCACCCAACCAAGTGGGGATACACCATATTTGACTCATATGCCCAACCAAGTGGGGATATACCAAATTTTATACATGACAAAAATACAACAATTATTACATCATCCATCCCAAGGATATTGGGGAAATAAATTACATCATATGACCAATAGAACTCATTGAAATATAGACCATGACTGATGCAAATAAGAAATAGCTGAGTTCAGCAACCATAATGCCAACAATGTGGAATGTGAACACTCCCCCTGAACCTGTGCTACCTGTGCATTGCCAGCAAGTTATTCATCAAAGCATCTTTGTCAGCAGATAATAATTTAATGAGCAAAGTATATCAGCAGATTGTAGTCATAAAAAATCAGACAGAGCACAGAGTTTGAACCACTATTTTTCTATTAGAAAAACATATACGTGCTTTCAGCCAAGGCAACCTGCGTGTACCCGCACATATACTTCATGAAACCAACATGTAGTAAAATTCCTCTAAAAAACTATATTTAACAGTAGGACGATGCAGCAACAATTCTGAGCTTTTGTCTGAGATATTCAAATGTTTCTTTGGGCAGTGGTTTAGTGAATATATCAGCAACCTATTCTTTGGAGGGGACATACTCCAATTTGACCTTTTGTTCAAGCACTTGTTCTCGTAGAAAATGGTACTTGATGGGTATATGCTTGGTCTTGGAGTGCATGACTAGATACTTTGAAATACTAATGACACTTGTATTATCACATAGAATGGAGATGGGTGGAGTACATGTGATCTGAATGTCTTGCAAAGTTTGCATCATCTAAAGTAGTTGTGTGCAACAAGATGCAACAACCACATATTCTGCTTCAGCTGTAGATAAAGCAATTGAACTTTGTTTCTTGTTGAACCAAGAGACTAACCTGGAACCCAAATAGAATGCATCACCACTAGTGCTTTTTCTATCATCAAAACTTCCTGCCCAATCTGCATCTGTATATGCATGAAGAGGAAGATCTGCATCTCTAGGATACCATAGTGCAAAGTCCTGAGTTCCTTGAAGATGTTTGAAAATTATTTTGACTTCGTGAAGGTGTGATTCCTTTGGATTTGCTTGGAATCTTCCAACTATTCCTACTGCATGCATGATGTTAGGTTGGGTACTTGTTAGATAAAGCAGACTGCCAATCATGGATCTATAAGTTGGTTGATGTACTGTTGCTGATTCATCATTTGAACTGAGACTGCATCCTATTACCATTGGGGTACATACAGGTTTAGAATCTTCCATTCCGTACCTTTTCAGGATCTGTTTGAGATATTTGGTTTGTGAAAGAAAAATACCATCTTTAGTTTGTTGAACTTGTAGACCAAGAAAATAGGTAAGTTCACCAAGCAAGGACATTTCAAATTCTTGCTACATTACTAAAGAAAACTTCTGACTCATGGATTCTTCATTGCTACCAAAAATGATATCATCGACATAAACAATAATAATTAGCAATTTATCATTTTCAATATTTGTATATAAATTTCTATCTGTAGAACCTTTTGTAAAACCTTGTAGGTTTAAATATTTGTCAAGGCGGTAATACCAGGCCCTTGGAGCCTGTTTTAGACCATAGAGAGACTTTTTGAGTCTGCATACAAGTTTTGCATCATTTCCAAGAATGAATCCTTCAAGCTGTTCAATATAAATTTCTTCTTCTAAATATCCATTAAGGAAGCTGATTTTACATCCATTTGGTATACCTTTGAATTTCTGAAAACTGGAAAGAGCAAGAAACATCCTTATGGCTTCAAGTCTAGAAATAGGTGCAAAAGTTTCTTCAAAATCTATACCTTCTTGTTGAGCATACCCTTTACAAACAAGTCTGGCCTTGTTTCTAATGACTTCTCCATTTTCATTTAGCTTGTTCTTGAATATCCATTTAGTTCCTATAATATTTTTATCATGAGGTCTAGGAACTAATTCCCAAGTATCATTATTTTCAATTTGCTCAAGTTCTTCATCCATGGCCTTGACCCAACATTCATCTTTGCATGCTTCATTTACATTTTAAGGTTCGATGGAGGATAGTAATGCTAGGTAGCTTGAGGTCCCTGTAATAATTCTTCTTGTTTGTACACCAGCCTCCTTTTCCCCTAAAATTTGACTTTCTGGATGATTTTTCTGAGAATACCTGGACGGAGTCTTTTCTTCTACCATTATATCTTCTTCTAGTGCTTCATTGGTTTCTTCTTCAATATAATTTTGATTTGATGTGGGAAAGTAATCCCCATCTTCCTCATTGTCATAATCTTCTGTTGATTTTATCTGTTTTGGATTTCTGCATGCTTCATCAACTACAACATCAATACTTTCAACAATTTTCCCAAGCCTTTTATTATAGCATTTATATCCTTTACTTCTGGAAGAATAACCAAGAAGAATACCTTCATCTGCTCCGTGTTCAAACTTACCAAGTTTTTCATCAGCCCTTTTGATAAAACATTTGCTTCCAAAAACTTTAAAGTATTTTACAGTAGGATTCTTACCATACCAAAGCTCATGGGTAGGAGTCTTACCATACCAAATTTCATGTGGAGTTTGAGTGCTATTTACTTGAACAATTTCTTTCTTGAGAATAGTCACAGCAGCGAATGCAGCTTCACCTCAGAAGGTTCAAGGAGTTCCAAATTCACCTAGCATGTCTCAAGCCATTTGTTGAACTGTTTTATTCATCCTTTCTACTACACCATTTTGTTGAGGTGTTCTTGCAGTGGATAACTCCCTTTTTATTCCATGTTGTTCACAAAAGTGAAAGAATTCATCTGATATAAATTCCCCTCCTCGATCGGATCCGAGGCATTTGGTTTTTCGATTTGATTCATTTTCAACCAAAGCTTTGAAGGCTTGGAATTTTTCAAATGCTTCATCTTTATGCTTTAGAAGACCTATCCAACACATTCTGGAAAAATCATCAATGAACAAAATAAAATATTCTTCTCCACAATGTGAATTTTTCCTTGTTGGTCCACATAAATCAATATGGATAAGTTCAAGAGGCTTACTAGCTAACCCTTCTTTTTCCATGAAGTGAACTCTAGTTTGCTTACCTATTTGACATGGTTTTCATATTGTATTTTCTGGGATGCTGATATCTGGAAGATCACGAATAGCCTTGAGTCCGCATGCTTTTCTTATTTGAGAAAAGCGTAGATGTCCTAATATTCTATGCCAAAACCAGTTTTCATCATTTTTTCTTAGATAGCACTATTGTTGTCCTCCTTTGAGTATGTATAAGTTGTTTGGAGTTTTTGTACCTTTGATCACGGTCTCTCTTGTATCAAGCTCACGAACAACACATCTGTTTGATCGAAACACCACTTCATTTCCTTGATCACACATTTGACTGACACTCAACAGGTTATGCTTTAAACCATCTACATACATAACATTTCCAACTTTAACCTTTTCTTTCAAGAAAACAGAACCTTTACCTTTTATGACAGCTGGAGTGTCATTTCCAAATGAGACATTCTTTTCCTTTTCTAAGGCATTATATGACTGAAGTTTCTCTTTGTCACCTGTCATGCGTTTGGAGCATCCACTGTCTATGTACCACTGATTTTCTTGTCCTTCTACATACAAGGCTATACCACATCTTTCTGTTTAAGATTCTTTCCTTCTCCATATCTGTGGATTTAATGGAACTTTCTCCTTTTGAGGTGTTTGCCGAAATTTTCTCCTGCATTTAGATTCTTCATGACCAAAGTTGTTACAGATTAAGCATCCTATTTCATTTTCAAGAGGAGAAAAGTTATTATAGTAACTTCTCTTCATCCCTGTTATATTCCTTTGATTTTGTTCTTCTCTATTCATGATGGTTTTGTAAGCAACACATTGAGCAGCTTTGTGCCCAAAATTATGACATGAAAAACATTTCCCATTAAAGAAGTTTTTGCGACTATCGAATCTATTTACCTGTTGATTGTAGTTTCTCTTGATATTCATCTCTGGAGAAAATTGAGTATGATTTGCCTGAGGTTGGTTGTGGCTTCTATTGATATTCATCCTTGGATCAAATTGAATATGATTTACCTAGTGATTAGCTTTATGCCTTTGCTGACGATTGTCATACTGTTGACTTGTCTTTACTGCATCAAGATAGCTTTTGGTGGAAGTTGATGGATTTTGTGATTGAGATGTTTCTTCAGTATATCCAAGACATGTCTTTATCAGAGGAGAATGTTGAACTTTGAAAATTTCATTTAAAGTTTCTAATCCTTTAGAAAATCTAAGATTGAGAGATTTTGTTTTCTCAAGATCTTTTCTTAGACCCACAATTTCACATTCTAGTTTTTCATTGTGTTTTTCTTTCTCAGCAAGATGGTATGCCAAGTATCTATAATCATATTCTTTTCTTCTAAACATATTTTGAGTTTAGAAATTTCTTCATGAAAGTTTTCCTCTTCTAAAGCATCCCAAAAATCATCATTGTCATAAGCCATGAGAAGTCTATAATAATCACTATTAGATAGACCATCACTATCCTCTTCTAAACTATCCCAAAAATTATCGCTATCATAAGCCATGAGAAGTTTGTAACCTTGTCTAGGTTCATCTTCATCACTATTAGATAAACCATCGCTATCTTCATGAGTATAGTAACCCCTTCTATTCAAAACTTTTTTCCTATTCCCTTTTGCATATTCCTTTCCTTTTTCATATTTATCTTTATGAGGACATCTGGCAACATAATGATCGACTCTACCACAAGCAAAGCATTTGAAAGGTAACTTACCTCTGAACCTTCCAGAACCCTATTGAAGCTTCTTGACAAAATTTATCTCATCTTCTTCTTCTGAAATTTGCCCTGATTCATTGTGTTCTTCCTTTTCTTTTCCTTTTGCTGAAGCTTTAAATGTGGCTTCTCTCATATCAGATGGACCTCCTTTTCTCATCTCAAAAGCAGTTAGGATTCCATGAAGCTATGTCATAGTGATATTCTATAGATCCTATTTTTCTTCTATGGAAGACACTTTTGATTCAAATTTAGCAGAAAAGTATCTCAAAATTTTCTCAACTAAGGTAACTTCCTTTATTTCTTCACCTAGATTCTTCATACAATTAAGAACCTCACCTATATGTAAGAAATAACTAGCTATACTCTCATCACTATGCATCTTAAGAGTTTCATACTAAATTCTGAGAGTTTGAAGCTTAGCACATTTTACCTAAGAGTCTCCTTCGTAGCTCTGAACGATTTTGTCCCATATCTCTTTGGTTGATTTGAGCTGAATGACTTTGAGAAACTCTTATTGTGACAAAATTCCCAATAAAGTATTAACATCTTTGGCATTGATTTCATATTTATTTTTACCTACCGTGTCTGTAGGAATTGCCGTTGGAAATTTATATCCTCCTTCCACAATTTCCCAGACATCTGTTCCAAGAGATTGTAGATAGGTCATGGTTCTTATTTTCCAATAAAAAAAGTTGCTCTCATCAAAGATTGGCGGTTTGATGGATCCCATGATTTTGAGATTATTCATCTTGATGGATCTTCCTTCAAGTGATCAAGCTTCTTCTGAAGGACCTGCTCTGATACCAATTGTTGGAAATAACACTGCTAGGGGGGGCGAATCAGTATTATCGGATCAAGATTTTTTCTTTTTCATAATCAGATTTATATACGCTACTTCAGAGATGGGAACTAGCGTGAAAACACAACTGTCTTTAAGGCAACTAGTGTTTATGCAGTAAACTTATGATTCAATTAATTCATCATATGTTGATCTTTAATTAGTGCATCAATACTTCATCAATCATTAAATAGTAACCATGTGCAGTATAAACATAATAAACCATCACACATAAGCAACACACATGAACACCAAGATTGAAGTTGGAAACCCAATGTGGGTGAAAACCATCTTTTGCTGTCGTCTCTATCTTCTTTTAATAATAAGAAAATATGTTTACAATCTTGTATTTGTGTAGACTCATACCAGTATGTAGGCTTCTACTTGTAGAAGGTTACAACCTTCTCTCATTCTCCAAATTCTACTGGAAGGGAGCTACAACCCCTTAGCTCTTATACTAGCCAATATGTTTACTAGTATGTAGGTGCCAGCCTAGAGAAAACTCCACTCTTCCACCAGGGACCACGTTTCATGAATTTTTAGACTGGATACTCCTGGCACATATCAAAACATATGAAGACCTTGACTCATCAATAACCCATTAGAAATTTAGAAACTCAAACTTCATCAACCAACATGCAGTTAATATGAAACAATCAGATCACTGTCATTAGAACACTGTGCTGAGCCTAGAAACCTGCATCAACATTCAAAACCAACTGAAACCTCAAGAAATAATGTGTCATATTGTATACACTACTTCAATGAAGAACACATGTGTGTATACACTACTTCCTTTAGCCGAACCTACATATACCTCTAGAGATTCTGAATCATAAAATCTCTGAATCACAAATTGTACCAACCAGTAGTGTACTGAACATCTACTGTCAACTTACAAAACTTTACACAGGCAAGCAACAGAAAACACTTCTTCTCACTTATACAATCAAACAAATATCAACCTCCTTATTGTTGACGGGAAAAGTGTCTATTCAGAACAACCCTATCCCACTAAGGTGTGACTATGAACTATAAACGAAGAGGAATAGGATGAACCAACCTGTGTCTTGCGCTAGTCCTTTGATCCAATCTCTCTCCTCTTTGACAGCTTCCAGCTACCTGCTCCCTTACTTGCCTAGCTTCACCAAGTTCCTATAAGATCACAGAAGAAGAAAACTACACAAAGACATGGATTTATATTCATAAAAAGCTTAGGATCATATTTAAGCTAAACATACAAATGTAACAAGCATCAATGATACACAAGCATGTAGGAGAAACTCAAATAGTTTTATTGATATAACAAGAAGATCCAGGAGGAGATGAAACCAATGATTCCCAATCCAGCATCAACCTCCCAGCAAAGAAGCCCCTTCTTCACCTCCAACAAAGCATAAATCACCCAATACTCTGATATCAATCTGAAAACCAACAACAATTCTCTGCAAAGTACAAAATTCCAGCCTCCGGATCTCTGGGATGAGGGATCCATATATAGATGTATGCAAAGAGGATGAGTCAGCTTGTCATCTGACTAGTGTCTTCTCTCTGTCAGTTCTTGCTTCCACTTGGAGACTGAGAGCCTCTTACTCATCCTTGGTCGAACTCAGTGAGGCAAGTGTCATAGGGGAAGATTCTGGAAGCTTCCATTGTCTTTCCACCTCACGGAATGGCACTGCTATTTGTCATTTCCCACTCAACGCACCCTGGTAGTGCATTTAGGTTCGTTGCAACGCACCTAGCTAGTGTACTTGGGTGCTATGCAACGCAGGTAGCTAGTGCAGCATCTGAAATGACCCTGATTTGACTGATTCTGAGTAGTTTCTGGTGGAGAACTTCTGGGAGAAGCTGTAATTTGTTGACCTTGTTCCTTTAGGGGCAGGAACAACACTTTTAGGGACTTAGGATCCCTTGGTTTATGGAAATTTCATGCTTAGAGCTGTAAGGCACAAAAATGTCTATAACACTTATGCATTCATATTTACATTCAGATCCAAGAAGACTTCATTGGCAGACAACAATAAAATAGCAACAACAATAAATCAACAACACTGATCTGATAGATCAGTCATCTCTAAACATCAAGCCTTTCTTTTGTATACGCTACTTGAAACAACAGAACCTGCGTGTATACGCTTTTTTGGCAAGACGAACCTACGTACATATCTGCAAATATTGACTCAGAACTTTGCTGCAATTCTAGACTTCAGACAAACCTAGTTCATGATAAATAACGAATAAAACAAGTGCAAAACATCAAATCTAGCCTCAACCAATATTAGATCATTCAAGAATAAGTCATTTCAGGTCTCATGATCCTGATCCAATATTGAACTCAAGATGCACATAAATATTTCAGATCTAGTTCCATGCACAACCCTACAACATAAAATATGCTTCCAATAGAAGTATTCCTTAGAATATTATTCACTTGCACATATGGCCTTATGATCCTCTCTTCTTTATATAGTTTTTGGCCTTCCTCAATACCATGGATGGAATCCACTTAGGACCAATACCTTGAATCAAATACCACAGGCTGAACACCTTGGACTAAATACCTAGGGTCAATACCATGGTCCAATGATACCTTGGACCAAATACCTCGGACCAAAACCATGGTTTTCAACATGTACGTTCTTTGTCTTCTATGGGAGTGTGTGTGTACGTTATATTCTTTTTCTGTTCTAAATACCTATGTGTATATGCTACTTGTACTAAGTGAACCTGCATTTATCTCTTAAACTACTCTTACATCATCTTCTACCTTGAACTTCTTTATTCTGATCAATAGTCCTTAGTTCCATCTTCCTGATCCTCTGTACCACTACCATATTGTCTCTGAATATTCCTGTTAACCTCTTATCAAAACTGAGTTGACCTGTAGAATTGCTATCAAGGACAATACTTGTATCATAATTCCAACAACGTAAACAAAAATAGTAATAAGAACAAACAAAGTAAAAACAAAGATAATAAGCAAAGCAAATAAGATGAATAAAACAATTAGCGAGTAGACTATGTACATGGCATGGGCGCAGCCCAACCCAATAAAGATAATGCTTGAGATCTTGAACATTGGCAGGAAGGTTGTCAACCCTCCCATCAAGTGATTTCAAATGATACGTGTGTTGTTCAAGCTTCTCGTGGACCCGTGTAAGTCCACCAGGCTCCACTACCAGAACCTAGTGGCATTTGAAAAGACCTTTAAGTGAAGACAACAACATTGCTTTAGGTACTGCATGCAACATAGGCTCAGACGATGGCACAGGGTAGTTGTTTTTATTCCAAGAATGGTTCGAGTTTCTGAAATCAATGCATAAGCAGATTTTCCCAAACTAATTACATGTAAAATTTAAATTACAAAAACAAATATGATGATCAACTTTGCAAGTAATCTAATCATCAAAAATGTTAGTCAACATTCTTTGTGTGAGGAGTTCAAACAACATATGTATTTTACCTGGTCTTTGTTGCAATGGATTGTCTCCTCCTATACTTGGAATCCTGTGTTGAATTTCTCGCGTGTAGTGCGTACTCAGGTCATCATCTGCTTTTGTTGACCCAAGCTGGTATTTTTTGGTCAAGCGGTCAAATATTTGTCGCTGCTGTGGTGTGTAGCTTGTACCAAGATTGGCTATCTTCGGATCATGATAGGTTCCTAGGTTGCTATGTTCATTCGTAGTGGTGGTCCAATGGGTTCCACTGTTTCTTGGCCCTCAAAATAAATTCTGAAAACCATATATTTTGTTGAGGGAAACCCCACCCTCGGGAATGAGGTTGCTTTTCCTGCCCTCAGCTACAGTTTCCAGGGGCTGCTTATGCTTACCTTCACTAATTTTTATGTCCTTGAAAGCATCAACACTATTCGCGGGGTAGAGTATCACTTTGAGTGTGGCCGCATTGAGGCTGATGGTCTTGTGTAAGCTCAACATGAGTGCTTCATACTTAGCAACATTGTTTGTGCACTTGAACTTTAAGTAACTTGAAATCATGCATTTTCTGTTTTTTTGGGCGACTGAGATACACCATGTCCCTGAGCCATCATGTGTCTTTGATTCGTCAAAATCCATGGTCCATGGCTTGTCCATACACAGACCGTTTGGCATGCTAGTACTGCTGCTACTACTATTGCTACGACTACTACTACTACTGGTACAATGCACTATACATGTTTCATTACCATCAGTTGGGCAAGGAAGGAGTTCCAACTGTGTGCTTGATGGGGTTGGAGCTGGCCGTGCAGGATAACACTCGAATGTTGTTTCCAGGAGGCAGTTGCCAAACATGAGTTCTGTGAAGGCCAACAGTTCGTTCTTGCTATTAAGGGGAGTGACATTGTGTTTCATATACCTCTCGGATAAAGCCCAGATTTGTTTGCATTTTCCCTTGTATGGAAGCTACGGGTAAGATCAGTCAGTAGAGAAATATCCATCTAGCTTGCTGGACCAGTCTCTCCTGAGTAGTAAACCATTTGCTTCCGGTATGTGCACAACAAATATGTTGATACATTGGTGGACTCGACTATCATGAGATAGTCAGATGGTCACATCTCACATTTCACCAATGGCTGGTACCAATGTTCAATCAAGTTGGATTATTCGTGTGGATGTCTTGCACCATTTCACATTGATCTTCTTAGCAATGGAGAGCGGCATGACGTTGGCTGCCGCGCCAGAATCAACCAAGAAGTTGTGAATATTATAGTTAAAAACATTGAAAGAAAGTAGGAATGGAGGGCAACACGAGTTTTCTTCTTCCATCTGGAGTGTGTTGAGCATAGTCGAAAGTGATCTGGGAGTTGTGCTTGCCCCTTTGGTGGTAGAGGTTGCGCTCTCCATTGTTGTCTATCCCATTGCATGCAACAGGATATATCAATAACTCTAGACCTTAACTAACTTGAACAAATTGATGTTCGCTCAAGTTTTCTTCATGTCTTCAACAATGTTGTAGTCCAGAGATGGTAGAATTACCAAGGTGTCCAG
Source organism: Pinus tabuliformis (assembly GCA_031772625.1). Taxonomy (NCBI): domain Eukaryota; kingdom Viridiplantae; phylum Streptophyta; class Pinopsida; order Pinales; family Pinaceae; genus Pinus; species Pinus tabuliformis. The sequence continues at coordinate 320,077,093 of CM062804.1, read as the reverse complement.
GGTGGAATGGATGTTCATGGATGTTCATGTTGTCCATCGGACTTTCTTAGTGTTTTCTGTGTTGGGGTGGCCGGTTTAGCGGCCTTCCTCATTAGTAGTCTCATCTTCTCTTGCATTTCCCTAGGTGTAGGGGGAACCCCTTTACTCTTAAGATTGTAACGATCATTTTGCTTTTGGGGCTGCTTCTCGGTGTTCATCTTCGACATTACTTGTGAGCATTGATATGCATTCACCACATGCCCAGAGCTTGATGTCTCATCAGTTGCAACCTCTTCTTCATCATCAGTGTCTTCTGGCTGCTCCTACATATTTCTTTCCGCATCAAGTGTATGACTGTAGAAAGCACTTGTGACTCGATTCCAGTCTGAACAATATTTCTCGGGATGATGTTCTTTATGGAAATAAAAGAACTTAGGATTTGCACACTGTTCGAGTTGGAATACAAGCTTCTGCATAGTTTGGGAAGCGAACTGGTTGTTCCTTGATAAGATGCTTTCCTGTATCTGTATGGGCAGATGACTGCTTGCAAATGTTCCATTTTCCATTGTTTGAACTCAGGCACTTTTGTAGTCAAGTTCTTGATAAGGTGAGTGAGGGTCTCAATATCAGTTGCTTCCTTGTCTCTACACTTGCTTGCCATTGCTTGGGGCTTTCTGCTCACATCCTTGGATTCGTTCATTGATTCATCATCCTTGATGACTCTGATTGCATGTAGGTCTTTCTCAACAACAATGGCTTCTTCACAGTTTTCTAAGAGTGTTGGTTTCATAGCTCGCTTGATGAACTACACAATGTTGGTTGGTAGTGCGGATGTGTAGTAATAAATGGTGATGGAGTCATGAGGTTTAATGTCCACTGCAAATTTTTTCAACATGCATGTAAACCTCTGATTGAAATCTTTCACTTTCTCTTTTCCCTCCATCTTGAGGCTTCCCAATTCTTTGAGCAGAATGGTTGGGGTATTTTCATCGAAAAACTTTTCAAGGAACATGCGTTTGAATGCACCCCAATTTTGTATAGAGTTTGGTGGAAGGCTTTGATACCATGCAACTGCATGACCATCTAAGGTACATGGGAACAATCTACATGCTACGTCGTCATACCGTACCTTAAGTGTCTGCATCTCTAGGTAGAAGTTGTCCAAGTGGTCCTTCACCTTCACCATGCTATCAGGGTTGAACTTGATGTTCATTCTCTCTGCTCACTTCGACATCTTGTGTAGAAAATCTGGGAGAGACAATGGTCCCTAAGTCATCCATTCAAGATTTGGGTCAGCCATCTCTTCTTCTTCTTCGTCCTCCTCCTCTCTTTCATAGTCTGTTGGTTCTAGCGCTGAGTCCATTGGTTCATCTCTGCCTCCACTTCCGCCGCTTCCTTTCTCTCCGCCTTCTATACCAGAGTTCGATCCCAAGATCACAAGAGTGTCTTTCTCGCCTTGCCGGAAGATCAGAGGTTCCTATCCATATTCAATAGCTTCTGCCAGACCTTCAAGTGTGGCAAGGAATTATTCTTCCACTGATGATACAACAACTCCTATGGGAGTGGCTTTTCGCTTCCTTGATGCGTATGGAAGATGTTGTATGCTTGGTATCAGTTCAGCTACTTTTGCGAACTGGCGAGTGATGGGACAGACAGAGCGAAGTTGATGATACAGAATCTCGTGTTCAATCTTGGGAGGTGAGGAGCAACCAACTGTAGAGTCGTGTGTAGGTGAGAGGGAGTGCGAGTTACTACCTTAACGAGATGATTGATGAATGAGTGTGAGGGGACATTCAACCATATACAACTGGCTTCCCCCCTTCTAGTGCCAGAAATGTTGACAATGCTAGATCCGCCAACATTTAGGGGATCACCTCGGTATGAAGTCCCAACTAGACCACATAGCATTTGGTGTGGGAGTCCCATCCAGTATGATGGCCCAGTTTCCATTGTCTTAAGGATTTTCCTCAACTCTTGCTTGTCAGCACAGGAGAGTGGTTTTCTTTGTCTTTAAGAAGTGAGGCTCACGTGCCTGGTGATTGCAAGTGTACTTGTGTCAATGGTTTTTTCACTGTAGAGGGAGAAGGTGAGAGTGAGTCCAAAGTTGTTTGGGATGAATCCCCAACTTGGCTAGGAGCACACAACACAACAAGAAATGCACATCTTCTGGAGGAGAAGTCCACATGGATGCGGCAGTCACAACACACAAGGTAAGATAATGCGTACAACACTCAATGGATGAGTCCACACGAGTGCAATGGTTGTTACAGTAAGTTTTATGTGAAAGGTTTGTCTGATTTCCGGGAGGGAAGCCACCATGGAAAAGGCAATGTTAACAACATATAAAACACATTTCCATTAACAGATTATGTATTACAACAAGTGAAATAGTTCAAGTGTTCAACACAGGTTAAAGCAACATGCATTACAAGTGTTAAATATTAGTCTTACAACAGTTACAATACATGTGTGAAAACGTGCTGGCCTGTTAGCAGGCTTCTGAATTAATCGAAAGTTCCAAGACACATCATTACACCATACATCACTAACCCCATGTGAGGGGTGTTGGAGCCACTGCTTACTCCTCAAAGAAAAGATAACAAACTCTCTTGGCTATGTGGGAGGAGTCCTTTCATGCACAAATGAGGAGGTACTTATAGCCAAGGGTGAAATTGACCCTTGTGGCTGTTCAACTACCCTCATGACTATTTGACTTCCATGCATTTTCGACTTTATATGACTCTTTGTACAACAAGTGGGTCTCTTGGACTTCCATGTTACATTACATTGATTTGACAACATGGCCCACAGTGGAGATGTGGACAACATGACTCATGACATGACACAACATGACAGTGTTGGTACATTTATGTTGTTGCTGGAGTGCATGTTGAGCTGCAGTGTTGTTGGGTGATTGGTGTCTTCATGGTGTATCACAACTTCACCTCTACATGGAAAAGTGTGTGGAGTCTTCGATGGTTGTTGGTTCACTTGATGTTGCTTTAGCGCATTGCTACTAGCTTGTATGTTAGAAGAATTGACAGGCTCATCTGTTCGCAAAAGGTGCATGTTCGTCTATTCATGCGTCTGTGAGCACATATTGCATGTTTTCTCATTCGTCCATCCATGAATACATCTTTTCATGATCAACCATTCGCGAGCACATCTCTTCACATGCATTGTTCATTCTTCCATTGGTGAACCTGTCCTTTTGCATGTGCTCCCTTCGTTCATCCTGTTTGTTGTCGCACCATGTTTGTTAGTGTACTTGTGCCTACAGTCACTCATGACGAGACGACATCAAATCCAAAGACCTCCTAGTCCACCATGACACATGATCATTTCGGATGTAGTGACTGAGAGAGGCAGCAAGGTTGTGAGGTGGGATGATGGCTCTAGGCACTACTGGTGAAAATTGTGCAAGAGTCACTATGTGATGAATATGGGCAATCCAAGTCAACAGTGACTATCCGCGAGGTATAGCTCAGCTGGAAGGAAAAACTATGAAAATTTTGGGAGGGACAGTCCAGGCTATAGGAAGGAAAGGCAGACATAATTTGCACATTTTCTAGAACGAGCAGGCAGTAGGGGATGCGAGGCAAAATTTGCGCAATTTTCTAGAGGAGTAGGCTGGGCTGCATGGAGGATCAACACACAGTAATTACACAGTTTTTTGGAGGAACTAGCTGGGAGCATGGTAGCCAAAACTGTGCAATTCCTAGAGGGAAATGGTAGTGGGATCCTAGGTTAGTGGTAGCAGAAACTGCGTTAGTCCCAAAGGGAATAGGAAGTCAACTGTTGGGAGCTTGGAAATAGAAACTACATAATCCTAGAGGGAATTGGAAGTTTGCTGCTAGGATTTGTTGGAGAGGGAAACTGCACTGAGGCTGGGAGGCTGGCATGCTAATCATCTCTGCACAATTTCTGAGCTGAGTAGACTACTCGGCAGCAAAACGCCTGCTCATGAAAACTGCACAATTTCCTGGATGAGTAGCCAGTCGACTGTCAGGAGGACTGACTGGGAAAACTGCACAATTTTCTGAGGTAGACAGGGAAGGGCACTTGATGTCTATTTGGCCCATCTGCGCAATTTCCTTAGTCGGCAGAGCGAGAAAGGTCAACATCCTCTGTGCAAATTTTGAGGGGAGTTAGTCCCAGTGTGGTTACTAGGTCAGACTCTCCGATTTCCCAGCATGAAAGTTTATTGGATCGCTTGTGATTAGCGCAACTTGGAAAGACTTGCTTGGTGCTTCTGCGCTGTTCTGGGTGATAGACGATCAATTCGATGGTGAGGTGATGGTCTGAATGTTAGAGGGGAGTCCAGTCATTAGAACTTCAAAAAAATGACTAAGTGTGTGAACAATCGAAATATGCATAGGTGATCATGTAAACACACACTCACATGACTTTATGATGAGAGGAATCAAACCATCCAGGCACACATGTTCAACATGACTGGTCGATGGTGCAAGCGACAAGAATGATGCTCGTGATTGATCGTTGGTTGACCATGATTACACTCGTGTGGCAGTGAATGTTACTCTATGTGTGAGTGCAAAAGATTCTTTCGCAACGAACATAACAAGTACGCACGAAGTGAAGACTTTGGTCATAACCAGAACATGGTCGCAAGCATGATTTAGATACCAACATGCAAAAACTTGGATGAAATAAAAAAGCAAGGTGGATGCAAAGACTCCCATGGGCTCACAGAATGAACCTGAGGGTGAAACTCTCAAGGGAGGCTCCCAAATTGAGTGCCAACCAAAATTTTGGAGGGTGGTTGTAGCCACTACAACACATCACTTAGCCATTATTCCGTTTTTTAGAGATAAGAACAAAATATCTATACCAACTTACCATTACTTACCAATTACTCTTGAAAATCATGGTTACCTTACACAACAATTTAAATTGTATGTGGTTTCACAACCTCCATTGCAAGCACCCTATAATATATGATCAACAAATTCAACATAGTCACATTAGTCACAACATTTTTAATCAAATGTAAGACTTTTAACTATCAATCAATCATGAAATGCTAAGATTTATTTTTACCATAGTACTTCCACAAGTACAAGGACAACACCAACCCTTTAATCATAAAAATGATAAATCATTGTGCCATGTGTACACTTTCTTAGCTCTCACTAAAGACATCTACACATTACTTCTAAAATTACTTAAGGAGAAATTAGTTCTCTAATCATCGAAATGATCAATAACTGCACCAATTGCATACTGTCTTAGTCACTTGCTAAAGACATTCACAAGATTAGTAATATAATAAAGGAACTTACACTTCCAATAATTCATTTTCGAGCATTGAGCTCCTTTCTTGTCAAGATGTACATAAAATTATTACACAATTGTATAGAAAAATCATTTTTAACACTTGACATATAACTAATTAGTTAATTTGTTCTGCTATGAGAACCACAATGTAAAAATAATGCTCCTTCCAAACAATGGGAACTAGTTTCCAAAATTAGATCGAGTCATTTTCACATCTAGACATTTATCTAACAGAGACCATACTAAGTCTAGTATGGAATACCACTAGAAAATTAGCTCAAGAATTTCAATGACTACAAAGGGTCCAATACATGATTCATATTGGCAGTGTCCTACCTATTCCTCTGATAGCATCCCATGTTTGAGTAGTTTTGGGCCTCGTCCAACAGGTTCTGAAATCAATAGAGTTGCCTAAGGATTTTTCCACTCTCACTATCTTGGCCAACTCTTTTCCCTCACTGAGATCATCTATCTTCAGGGAGATGAAATCCAGATAGGAAACCAACATCAACCCAATGCTTTCTGGCCTTTTACAACTATCCATAATTGTCTGGCATGTGAAATTCTCTTTTAGCACTCTTTCCCACAATATTTTACATAATGAACCATATTCACATTATCATTAAAACAAAAAAAACATGTATGTACATCATGCATTCATAATTGAACGTAAACATAGGTCCACAATATCTAGGTTGACATGAAACATAACAGGCATATAGATGGTATACATTCTGATTTTCCAAATAACACAATCATGCATATTATAACATTATAGTTTCTCATATATGGTTGCAATTCACATTGCAACATTTTATCCTCAAAGGTTCTCATGTTGCCATTAGGCTACCCCTACTTAATCCCATCAACAATTTAGTCATAAATATTCATTTTTTGAACAATTATTCACTTTCGAAATCATTTGAGTTTCACGCACACAACATTTTCACGCATAAAAGCATATGCAAATATTCATTAATATGTAAATGTCAATAATAGTTAGGGTAATAATCCAAACATTTCTAATTCCCACAATGTACTGTTACCAACAAACTAGCACATTAAGTAACTACCATAATCACTTGTTTACAAATTGAAATAATCTTAAATTCATACATATAAGTTTTAATAGTTAGTGATGCAACACTAACTAGTCAATACTAGCAACCATATTAATGCAACCATGACAAGACTCAATCAATAGTTAGCTATTACAGTCAAGTCTCACTACCCGACTCATTGTTTATTTGTTAACATCTAAATGAGTTATTTCAATGTCCTTCTAAAAAATTCTATTGTCCTCTTCAAGGACATTCCCCATATTTTACATTCATGCATTCATTCATTATAAACAGTGCATTGTAACTTTTAGACATGTTTATTAAATGTATCATTAATATTTTCATATTTGTAAAGGTTGGTAGTCAACTCTCACTTTCACTAGTGAGTATTTAGGATTGTTCATAGGTGCAACAAAGGTTTTATTGTATTTTATCCTCATCAAGATTCAAATGTCATGAACACAGTTTTACAACAGACTTTATTACTTACTACTCTTCAATGTGGTTATAAACATGCATCATGCATCTCATGTCAAAAGTAGTCTATTGCATATATTGATATGTAGTTTGTTAGAATCATATCTCAGCTGATGCCCACTATTATCATTTCTCAACTTCTTTTCTTCTTACCATTTCACAAAAGGTGTCAGTGTTTCAACCTTCAGCTCTGATACCACTTGTAACAACCCCCCTGTAACCTCAGATGAAAATGCATGGAGTTAGAAAATTTTATAGCATTTACCCAGATGTGACTTTTTGAATTACTTTCCATATTCCTTCAATGACCATTAGGTAAACCACCATCATTACATAGAGTAATATTTAATAAAGAAACAATAAGCTACACAACCATTAACTGCTACTATTGTAGCATATTAACTTAAACTTCCTGATGTAACCTTGCATCAATCCCATGATTCTTATAACTTAGTTAGTTAATAACATTCTTGATAATATAAAAATCACATCATGCAAGGAATAAACATCATAAAAATGGCACAACAGGAAATCACATCAATAGAAACCGATATACCTTGGAAACTTGATACGGTGAAAACCAACAAATGTTTAACTTTATTATTAAATGCTCGTGAGGGTGTTCACCCCTCACTCAATGGATATAAGGGATTCCATCCCTTGACCATTGTCATAAAATGTTACAAATAATACAATCTAAAAAAAAACATAACTCGTTATAAGCTATTTCATGTTGGAATTTCCAAGTCTAACTCGTTAGAAACCCTTCATGTACTTTCTGGTTTATTCCTACCTACTTGTTCTGTTAATTAACAAGTTATTTACCATGTAAATACAGGAAATAAATACCATTACATGCTCAACACATTACAGATCATCAATTGAAGGAAACAAAAACAAGCACACAAGTGACACCGTTGTTTTTGGACTAATGTCTCCAGAAAAACCCAATGTGGGAAAACCAGTGCAACTATCTGAGGGTTTGATTTATTAAGAAATTTCATAATACAATCTAGGTGCCAAATCCATCTCACCCAACAAAGAAAAATATCGGCAGTAGTACCTCTCTACTCAAAAGCAGATATTCCAGCTGAAACCTCGGATAAACACTCTGACAACTCCACAGCTCCAATTTGCCCCACGAAACCCCAACGTCAGCCTCTAGGGACTGCGTCAGCTCTGTTTGGCCCAATGTTAGCCCAATGTCACTCTTTCTTGGCCTGCATCAGCCTATGGAGGCACTATGTCATTCCTCTGTCCCTCTGCGTCACTCACGCTGCCCTTTGAGGCACTGCACGACTCCTGGCTAGCTCTGTATGAACCCTGGTTAGCTCTGCATGAACTCTTGGATGGTTCTGCGTCCCTCTCTCCGGCTACTACATTGATCCTCCTAGTACTATATCTACCTCTTTGCTTCTTTATTCACTCCCCCTCATCTGTAACTCTGATCACTCTCTTAACTTTTGCAGCAAATCCAGCCCTAGAAAGTCGAAATCTTGATCTCTTGGTGTGTTCTCCAAGTGACCCTGAAGCCTCCTCTTATACTTTTCTCTTTGACAATTCAATGGCCGAGATTAAGTCCCTAATCGATGGTTAAGATTAGATATGGCTTGATCCATGACTTTTTGACCCTTCTAACATAATTTTATATTAATTCACATTAATATTTTATTTTCCCTAAGTTTAGACTTAGGGACTCCATTAAAAATATTAATTATTTTAATATCTCTCAAACTGTTTAGAATTTTCCCAAACCCTTTCTGGGTATTGGATATCTCATGTGCCTTAGCCTCTCCACCAATTTTCGTGGCTAGAGCACATCCGATGCTATCCAAAATCAACACTCCCTCTTAGCGAGGACTGTGCTCTAGCAATACTCCTCACTAACTATCACCTTGATCATCCAGCATTAGTTCCTATGCTGATGCTAGCCCTGTTTCCCATCATCTACACTGCTACCCATGGCCCTACCACTGCCACTACTACATCCATACTACAACTCCCTCTCATCTTGTTGCATCATGTTGCCCATAACACTGTCACTGCTAACTGTTGCACTACAACCCAGTGACTGAGAAGTAAGTAAATCATCTCCCAACTCTGACATCTTTGTCAGGCTAGAGACACCCTCGATGCTGAAACTCCCTCTGTCACTGACAAGTGGTCCCTCTCTGACCTCTGTGCTATTGCAACAACTCCATGCATCTCACACTGTTACACACCTCTTTGTGCCATCTTGCACTGGTCCAACACTCTCGTGCTTCTAGCACTTCTACATCACGATATCCTGGGAATCTTGTAGTGTAGATCCTTCTGTCGCTCCATCTGCATCCATCTCTATTGACATCTGTCGATATTGCTACTCCTCTTCAGGGCTCCTGTGGCAAGGTCTAATCCAAGAGGCTAGGTACCTCGAGGATCTTGCCCTTCATCGCTTGAAGTCCATCTGATTATAGCTTGATATCTCCACACTTTCACTCAAGTGGCATGTGTGCACACATGGCACAGTCATCATCTGTCTCCACTTCCTTCTTTTCCCTTAATGGCACAACCTTGGTCTTAGAGGCCTCTCCCTTGCTCTTCTTCCTTGGACACTCGGTTGCATAGTGACCCAGCTCCCCATAGTGGAAGCATTTGACCTTGGAGAGGTCCTTCTTCTTCCGTTTCTCCTGCTTTCCCTCCGATGCTAGGGAAGCATCCACCTCCTCCTCCTTCTTTATTCTAATCCCCTTGCTACTGCTTCCTACCTTGCTCAGCCTTCTGATGTCTTCTTGGCGAAGATCCACCCACATTTCCTCCCAATTTGGAAGGGTTTCCCTGCCCAGTATACTCTGGACAAACACCTCCCAGTCTTCTGAGACTGCATTCAGGGCTTTTCTCACCATCAATTCTTGATCCAGCATGGCTCTTATGGAACTCAGCTAATCCTGAATCTCCTTCAATTGATCAAGAAGGGGTCAATATGTTCTTCTGTCTGCATCTGGTATGATCGCAGCTAATTTTCTAGTAACATACTTCTCTGCATAGAAGTATGTTGGTACAATTTATTTAGGGCCTACCACTTCTAATTTGTCGTGTCCTTTTTAGCGATATGTGGTACTACATGGTTCCTGACCCCGTCAAGAATGATGCTCTTGGCCCTCGCCATTTCCTCTTCGTACTTTTTTTTATCAGCTGGGTCAACTGGGATAGCTATCGTCCTCAAGGTGAAGTGCTTGATACGATTTCTACCTAGAACAGATAGGATTATGGCCTTTCAGATTATGAAGCTTGAGGCTCCGTCTAGTTTGTCTTGGTCTCTTACACCATTCACTATCATCTCGTTGCTCCTATACTTCCCTCCTGGAATTTCTTGCTGTGACTCCCTCTAAGCCTCGATTCCCCTTCTGGAAACCCTTCTGCCAATGTCAAGATGACCCCACTCCAATCGTTAGTGCAACTGCACCACTGATCCGAATTTCTTGGCTAGAAATCCTCAGTAGCAAGTCCATCCTCCTTGGCCTTTGCCCTGTTAGGTACTATTTTGACTACAGTACCCCACCAGCTCCACTCTACAAATTACCCACAGCCTCCTAAACCCAAAAAAACTAAAGGTTAGAGCTCCTAGGCTTTGCGCAATCCTAACACTAGAAAATTAGCTTCCTCAACCAACTGTGTCAGCCCTCCTGGCCTCTATATGAGGCTGTCTTTGCCTCCCTTAGCCTCTGCGCTACCTCTTCTTGGCTTGAACTTGATAATGCAAGCACTGCATCACCTCCTCCTTGCTATTTCTCTATTAGGAACAACTTCTGTCACTTGGTAAAACTGTTTTATGTTGTTTCTTCTCTGCTCGGTTGATGTCCTCAGTTCTCCTGCGCTCTGCAACCACACTCTGATACCATGTTGGAATTTCTGAGTCTAACTTGTTATAAACCCTTCATGTACTTTCTAATTTATTCCTACCTACTTGTTCCGTTAATTAACAAATTATTTACCGTGTAAATACTAGAAATAAATACTAGTACATGCTCAACACATTACAGATCATCAACTGAAGGAAACAGAAACAAGCACACAAGTGACACCGTTGTTTTTGGACTAATGTCCCCAAAAAAACCCAATGTGGGAAAACCAGTGCAACTATCTGAGGGTTTGATTTATTAAGCAATTTCAGAATACAATCTGGGTGCCAAATTTGGCTCACCCAATAGAGAAAAATTTCAGCAGTAGTACCTCTCTACTCGGAAGTAGATATTCCAGTTGAAACCTCGGATAAACACTCTGGCAATTCCACAGCTCCAATCTGCCTGACGAAACCCTAGTGTCAGCCTCTAGGAACCGCGTCAACTCTGTTTGGCCTAGTGTTAGCCCAACATCACTCTTTCTTGGCCTGCATCAGCGTCTGGAGGCACTACGTTAGTCCTCTAGCCCTCTGCGTTAGTCACACTGGCCCTCTGAGGCACTATACAGCTCCTGGCTGCCTCTTTGTGAATCCTTGGTTGGTTCTGCATCCCTCTCTCTGGCTATTGTGCTGATCCTCCTAGTGCCATCTCTGCCTGTCCGCTTCTATATTCGTTGCCCCTCAGCTGCAACTATGATCACTCTCTCAACTTTCTTAGCAAACCCAACCCTAGAAAGTCGAAATCTTGATCTCTTGGTGTGTTCTCCAAGTGACCCTCAAGCCTCCTCTTATACTTTTCTCGTTGAAAATTCAATGGCCGAGATTAAGTCCCTAATCAACGGCTGAGATTACATCTGTCTTGATCCATGTCTTTTGGACCCTTCTAACACAGTTAATTCACATTAATATTTTATTTTCCCTAAGTTTAGACTTAGGGACTCCATTAAAAATATTAATTATTTTAATATCTCCCAAACTGTTTAGAATCTGCCCAAACCCTTTTTGGGTATTCGAGATATCATGTGCCTTAACCTTTCCACCAATTTTCATGGCTATATCACATCCGATACTACCCGAAATCAACATTACAATCATCATGACATCATTTACCCACAAACCCTTGAGCATCGTGTCTTTAGGGCATGATTCTTTCCATTAGTGTATTATCCCGTAACTGACATTCCTTCAATCTGCATACACCACGAACTAAGTTATTTCTTGCCATAACAGTAAACATAATCCATATTTTCATATGCCACAACCTTTTCCTACAACTACTGCTATCATCAACCCTTGATATCATGTTTAGATCAAGTATTAATCAAACCAATTCATAATCTATACTAATGATGTTTCACCATCTATTCATGTACATTCATGAAATATAAACAAAATCTCACTACATTCTTCCTTTAAAAACACTGCATATGCATTAATTATAAGCATATAACTATCAAAGCATGTTTATAAATAAATACCACATTAACTATTATTCCCCTTGCACAAGCACACATTCTTGCAGGACAAATCACTACAATTGTCCAGACATTCTTTAAAAATAAACTAGCACATCAGTTATGATCTTCGTGCATGTGAAATACATAAAATTTATCAAAATATCTAGGTATTCAACTATTACTTTTGGTGCATGAAAATATGTAAACAAATCTAACACAATAAATGTTGTTCCTATGCATGCAAGTATACCATCTACATTGCAAACTTATTACGAAATGGTATTTTGATAGCTTCTATAAGTATAATTAAGTCATGCTATGTTTATGAAATGACACCCCTTCCTTTTAAAATCTCATTATCGTTATTAGGAAGTCGTGAGAACCTAAATTTTACATCAAATGAAGGTTTGCACACAAATTATTGCATATATTTATCAACTAAAAATCATAAAACCTCGAGGAAAATCAATTTAGTGAAAACCAATTTATGTAATTAAAGAAAAGTACTAGTAATGTAACTTGAGAAAATAATTCTATGAATTTTCCAGAGTAAAATGAGGCATATTAAAAACAAAATATCTTAAATAACATGACTCTACTGCATCATGGGTGACAACAGCAGTGATATTCGCTCACACTCATCACGGAAACCTAAGGAGAAAATCTAGTACCTCCCTCGTATATAGGATGAGCTGCGTAGAAAAAATATGGGAGCTTATGTGTTGTGTGTTGTTTCTTTTGGACCTGCGTATTTCAGCCAAATCCATCTTAGAACTCATGAAATCTTTAAAGTTGCATTCATTAATCAAAGACTCCCCCATCGATCCGTCTATTTGTGGGAGTTGGTTCAATACCTGATATGGAATCCATACTCTCCAATTAGTCAAATTCAGTGATGGTATCAACACTTTTATTTTCCTGATAATGATGAAACCCTGACTTGGATGATGATTCAAGATGGCTTCTTCCTTCTCCAAATCCTGAGGTATGGTCACCTTTCCAATATGTCTTGGTTTTCATTGAAATGTATAGGTGTCTTAACACATGGATGATTGAGAGATTCATTTTGACTTGAATCAACTTAATTGAGATGTGTAAATTTAACGATGAACTGATCTTAAAAAGAAAAATTCTTTTTATTTTAAGATATACCTTGTGAACTTATTTTATACAAAGATAGTTAATTTTAATAATTTGTAATTTTACTCCTGATGGGGTGTTGTGGTAGAGGAGACATGGTCTGGATGTATTTCCTACAACCTTAGAGCTTTCAATATTCTATTTAATGTCTATGTTTTCAATCCTCTTTTTAATTTCTATGGTACTTGTTGAGTGATTCGCATGCACGAGCATGCAAATAAAATGTTTCCTCTATTTTTTTGTTATGACATGGAGAGTTAGCTGTTTCACTTGGGGAAAGAGTTCGAGAGCATAGGGTAAGGCCTCAACCTATTGGGGGTTTCACTTGGGGACAGAGTTTGAGATTCAAGGGTAATGCCTCAACCTATTGGAGTCTCTTGTTTGAGATAGGGAAGACAATTGATGCCTTGGTGTGGAAGTTTCTAGTATTTCTCTTAATGTGGAAAGACGTCTTAGGGATCATCACCCTGTGGTGCATGGAGGTGATGGTGAATTTTGTTTGTGGTTTTCGCTGCATAATAGAGCTTGAGAATTTTCAATTTAGGTTGGAGCACTTGACCTGTATGTCTATTTCGTCTGTTCTATTCTTTTATTGAGTTTGGTTAGTAGCTCCTTTGGGTCTTTATGGTCATCTGGTTCTAGAAATCTGTATGTCCAAGTTGTGGCTTGTGGATTTCATCTGGAAGTCATGCTTTTCTCTAGTTTTATCTTGGATTATTAGGTGTTTGGGTCTGTGTTAGCTTGGTTTTGCTATTTGTGGCATCTGTTGGCAGGGGTGGCTGGGTTTGTTTTAGGCAATGTTAGTTGCTTGTTGAGTCAAGATCTATGAGAGGGTTGTGAAATCGGGTCTCTATTTGTTGGGTTGTCATAGGTATACAATATTGGGGTGGTGTTTTCTTTTTCCAATGGTGGAGGTAATTAAGTCGATGGCTGAATTTGTGTCACCTTCTATCTGCTCAGGTGGATTGTTGTCAAAAATCAATCCCTTTGTTTGGGGCTATTGTGACGAGATGGTGTGTTTGTGTCCACACTTGGTTGAGAGGGATTGAGGTTGGTCTTCTTTTCCTTTTACAGGTAGGAGAAATACCCACATAGATCTATTACAATCCCTTCATAACTCAGAAATGCCATCGAGGTAGAGGAAGAGAAGCAGAAGGGGTGGAGATAACTTTTTACCACCAACAAAGAGGGGAGTTAGGCTATTCGTTCACAACTCTAGGGCGATACATTTCAACATGATTCCACTGGAAAGGTTCCAGGATATAATGGATTTGGAGATAAAAGATGTGGAGGAGAGGAAGTTTATGTGTACCTCAAACTTTCTAGAGGACCTGACTTGGTGGGTGCAAGACCTTGGACACACCAGAGGAATAAATAAATAATACTTGAACTAAATTTTACTCCATTTGAAAATGAAGATACTATTGGGTTTGGTACTTCTAGATAAAAAGGTCGTTAAATACAACATCTTTGCCTCGCTGGAAGATGTTTAAAGGATGTTTAGGAACTTGTGTTTTTGTTTGGATCAAATTGATGCTTGCTCATGCACATGGAGAGATATGTTCATTGTGAGTTATATGTAGGAGACACCAAAGATCCTTTTGATTCAAGTGCTCGTGTTTCGGCAAACGTTTCCTCATTAGTTGTGGAGCAGTGAAACTAGATGGTGCGTGAGGGGTCTTGATTGCCTCTTCAAGCACTTGTTTTTTGGTCTTTCGCTAGACTTGTATTGGCATTTCATTCCTGGGATTACAACGACATATCATATTCGAAGCCATGTATTTTTGGTTTGGTTATAGTATTTTTCCACTTACCAGTGCATCTTCTCTGGTGTGGAGTTTTATATTACATGGTTTCTTGTAGAGGAGGGGTATGGCACTAAAGGTCTATTTTTTTTTAGGCTGGCAATGGGGTTCTCACTTCAGTGGTGGGATGGCAGTAGTGATGCCCTTGGGGTCTTTTACTTGCAAATTTTTCGTGGGCGGCCATGGATGAGAGAGAAGAATCTTAATTGGTGTCCATCGTATTGTTATGGGGCATCGTCTCAATCTAAGTTGCAATATTTTCTTCTTTGGATGGTTTTCAAGCTTGAGAAGGTTGAGAGATAATATTTTTGTATATATGTAATCATTTTTGGTTGATATGAGTGGCAGAGGTTGAGATATGTTTTTTGGAACTCCCTTGGTGTGCATAAGACTATCTCTGTATCTCAGTTTTCTTGATCAATACAGAGTTCTCAAATTCATGCAAAAAAATGATTTGTAATTTTAAAAAGAAAAATTCTAAGAGGTGCTCATAAATTTATTTTTATATAAAGATAGGTAGAGTAAAATTTAATGATGGGTTTATATAATGTTTTTTTACATAATTTAATTATTTAAAATTATAAGAAATATTAATACGTAAAAAAAAATACATTGAATTTTGATGATGATAAGGAGGATAACGTTAATTGAGATTAAAATTGGTTTAGTGAACTTTAAAAACAATAAGATATTACATAGATTATTTTATAATCTTATTTTTACACTCAAAAAACATTAAGACTAAGTGTCCCAAGATATTTTAAAATTATGTCTTTTAGGAGAATGTGTTTTTCATCAAAAATATTTTGAGTGTTATAAAGATGTTGAATTCTATTTTCCCATAGTATTTGGGGAATTGTGGAATGCCTAGTTTAGCTATGTAAATCAGGGGAGATGGTTTGTATTTTAAGAATTTTGAATTTTATTTTTGTGCTAATTAGAATCGAGGTATTTTTCATCTTTTAGAACCAACACCTTTTAGCATCTTAGTTTCCTTTCACTTTTTATTCTTAGTTTCCTTAGATTCTCTTTAATTTGAGATGTAATAATATTTGTAATACTAATAATATCCTACAAAATGACATCTTCTTACATTATCTAATGATTTAGTTAGATTTCACATCATGATGCCATCCCTACTTGAGCCATTATTGGTTTGAAGATATTTCAGGGAGTCTTTTGTGATCCATGTTGTTTATCCTATTCTTGTAGATTAAGTACCTAAGCATGGACATGCATTCAAATGAGGAAAGACTTGTTATAATGAGGATGAAAAATTTATTGCTTTTAATTTTGAGATTATAAGATACATAATTCTTTTAGATCTACTCTACCGTTCTCCAAGATATTGTATTCCTAAACTTCACGTCCATATATGATAACATGAGTGACCAGAATATGAAAGAGGAGTTTTTTGTTATCCCACAACCAAATATTCACTAATGTACGCTTGTTTTTAAAGTCATTAAAAACTTTCAACCCTTCATTTGTCATTTTATTAACATTATAATTTTAATTAAATCTATAATAAATATCAATTCCAAAATATTTATACAAAATTATTTCCTTCAAATTAATAGGATAATATAAATATGTTTCAATTAAAAAAAAATTAAAACATTATTTTCAAATTTCATAAATTTTATATTTTTTTTAAAATATACAAAAAATAATAATAATTAATTTCTATTATATTGCTTATTTTTATTTTCTATTTACATTGTATTATTCTTTCTAACTATTTGTTTCTTTATCTTAATTTTGTTTAAATTTAATTAAAAAATTACAATGAAACTTTGATATCATAGAAAGAGTTATCTATGTCTAGGAATAATTTTTAAAAATTAGAAATAATATTAAGAAGCATTGTATCCTCTTCTTCTTATTAATTTTATTCTCTTATCTCATTTATTTAAATATAATTTTACATTTAGTTTTTATAATGTAATTTAAAAAGAAAAAGAAAATAAAAAATATATTAATTCAATTATATAAATTAAATAATTGATTAAAATTAGTATTACGCTGAGAGACGCATTATACAACGTAGTATGATGTGTAAATGTGTATGTCTATCATTAGAGTTGAAATTTTGCTCATATTCGCCACAATAAAATAATTTAAAAGTCTAAAAATTTAAAATAATTAATTTAAATGTTTTATATAATTATATAAATTCAACGTATCAGATAAAATAACTGTTAAACACATAAGGTAATTGTATTTACAGATCATCAACTGAAGGAAACAGAAACAAGCACACAAGTTACACCGTTGTTTTTGGACTAATGTCCCCAAAAAAACCCAATGTGGGAAAACCAGTGCAGCTATCTGAGGGTTTGATTTATTAAGCAATTTCAGAATACAATCTGGGTGCCAAATCTGGCTCACCCAATAGAGAAAAATCTCAACAGTAGTACCTCTCTACTCGGAAGTAGATATTCCAGTTGAAGCCCCGGATAAACACTCTGGAAACTCCACAGCTCCAATCTGCCCGACAAAACCCTAGTGTCAGCCTCTAGGAACCGCGTCAACTCTGTTTGGCCTAGTGTTAGCCCAACATCACTCTTTCTTGGCCTGCATCAGCGTCTGGAGGCACTACGTTAGTCCTCTAGCCCTCTGCGTTAGTCACACTGGCCCTCTGAGGCACTATGCAGCTCCTGGCTGCCTCTTTGTGAACCCTTGGTTGGTTCTGCATCCCTCTCTCTAGCTATTGTGCTGATCCTCCTAGTGTCATGTCTGCCTCTCTACTTCTATATTCGTTCCCCCTCAGCTGCAACTATGATCACTCTCTCAACTTTCTTAGCAAACCCAACCCTAGAAATTCGAAATCTTGATCTCTTGGTGTGTTCTCCAAGTGACCCTCAAGCCTCCTCTTATACTTTTCTCATTGACAATTCAATGGCCGAGATTAAGTCCCTAATTAATGGCTGAGATTACATCTGTCTTGATCCATGACTTTTGGACCCTTCTAACACAGTTTTATATTAATTCACATTAATATTTTATTTTCCCTAAGTTTAGACTTAGGGACTCCATTAAAAATATTAATTATTTTAATATCTCCCAAACTGTTTAGAATCTGCCCAAACCCTTTCGGGTATTCGAGATATCATGTGCCTTAACCTTTCCACCAATTTTCATGGCTATATCACATCCGATACTACCTGAAATCAACATTAGAATCATCATGACATCATTTACCCACAAACCCTTGAGCATCGTGTCTTTAGGGCATGATTCTTTACATTAGTGTATTATCCCGTAACTGACATTCCTTCAATCTACATAGACCACTAACTAAGTTATTTCTTGCCATAACAGTAAACATAATCCATATTTTCATATGCCACAACCTTTTCCTACAACTACTACTATCATCAACCCTTGATATCATGTTTAGATCAAGTATTAATCAAACCAATTCATAATCTATACTAATGATGTTTCACCATCTATTCATGTACATTCATGAAATATAAACAAAATGTCACCACATTCTTCCTTTAAAAACATTGCATATGCATTAATTATAAGCATATAACTATCAAAGCATGTTTATAAATAAATACCACATTAACTATTATTCCCCTTGCACAAGCACACATTCTTGCAGGACAAATCACTACAATTGTCCAGACATTCTTTAAAAATAAACTAGCACATCAGTTATGATCTTCATGCATGTGAAATACGTAAAATTTATCAAAATATCTAGGTATTCAACTATTACTTTTGGTGCATGAAAATACGTAAAGAAATCTAACGCAATAAATGTTGTTCCTATGCATGCAAGTATACCATCTACATCGCAAACTTATTACGAAATGGTATTTTGATAGCTTCTATAAGTATCATTAAGTCATGCTATGTTCATGAAATGACACCCCTTCCTTTTAAAATCTCATTATCCTTATTAGGAACTCGTGAGAACCTAAATTTTACATCAAATGAAGGTTTGCACACAAATTATTGCATATATTTATCAACTAAAAATCATAAAACCTCGAGGAAAATCAATTTAGTGAAAAGCAATTTACGTAATTAAAGAAAAGTACTAGTAATGTAACTTGAGAAAATAATTCTATGAGTTTTCCAGAGTAAAATGAGGCATATTAAAAACAAAATATCTTAAATAACATGACTCTACTGCATCATGGGTGACAATAGTAGCGATATTCTCTCACAATCATCACGGAAACCTAAGGAGAAAATCTAGTACCTCCCTCGTATATAGGATGAGCTGCGTAGAAAAAATATGGGAGCTTATGTGTTGTGTGTTGTTTCTTTTGGACCTGCGTATTTAAGCCAAATCCATCTTAGAACTCATGAAATCTTTAAAGTTGCATTCATTAATCAAAGACTCCCCCATCGATCCGTCTGTTTGTGGGAGTTGGTTCAATACCTGATATGGAATCCATACTATCCAATTAGTCAAATTCAGTAATGGTATCAACACTTTTATTTTCCTGATAATGATGAAACCCTGACTTGGATGATGATTCAAGATGGCTTCTTCCTTCTCCAAATCTTGAGGTACTTGTTGAGTGATTCGCATGCACGAACATGCAAATAAAATGTTTCCTTGATTTTTTTGTTATGACATGGAGAGTTAGCAGTTTCACTTGGGGAAAGAGTTCGAGAGCATAGGGTAAGGCCTCAACCTATTGGGGGTTTCACTTGGGGAAAGAGTTTGAGATTCGAGGGTAAGGCCTCAACCTACTGGAGTCTCTTGTCTGAGATAGGGAAGACAATTGATGCCTTGGTGTGGAAGTTTCTAGTATTTCTCTTAATGTGGAAAGACGTCTTAGGGATCATCACCCTGTGGTGCATGGAGGTGATGGTGAATTTTGTTTGTGGTTTTCACTGCATAATAGAGCTTGAGAATTTTCAATTTAGGTTGGAGCACTTGACCTGTATGTCTATTTCGTCTGTTCTATTCTTTTATTGAGTTTGGTTAGTAGCTCCTTTGGGTCTTTATGGTCATCTGGTTCTAGAAATCTCTATGTCCAAGTTGTGGCTTGTCGATTTCGTCTGGAAATCATGTCTTTCTCTAGTTTTATCTTGGATTATTAGGTGTTTGGGTCTGTGTTAGCTTGGTTTTGCTATTTGTGGCATCTGTTGGCAGGGGTGGCTGGGTTTGTTTTAGGCAATGTTAGTTGCTTGTTGAGTCAAGATCTATGGGAGGGTTGTGAAATCGGGTCTCTATTTGTTGGGTTGTCATAGGTATACAATATTGGGGTGGTGTTTTCTTTTTCCAATGGTGGAGGTAATTAAGTCGGTGGCTGAATTTGTGTCACCTTCTATCTGCTCGGGTGGATTGTTGTCAAAAATCAATCCCTTTGTTCGGGGCTATTATGACGAGATGGTGTGTTTGTGTCCACACTTGGTTGAGAGGGATTGAGGTTGGTCTGCTTTTCCTTTTACAGGTAGGAGAAATACCCACATAGATCTATTACAATCCCTTCATAACTCAGAAATGCCACCGAGGTAGAGGAAGAGAAGCAGAAAGGGTGGAGATAACTTTTTACCACCAACAAAGAGGGGAGTTAGGCTATTCGCTCACAACTCTATGGCGATACATTTCAACATGATTCCACTGGAAAGGTTCCAGGATATAATGGATTTGGAGTTAAAAGATGTGGAGGAGAGGAAGTCTATGTGTACCTCAAACTTTCTAGAGGACCTGACTTGGTGGGTGCAAGACCTTGGACACACCAGAGGAATAAGTAAATAATACTTGAACTAAATTTTACTCCATTTGAAAATGAAGATACTACTGGGTTTGATACTTCGAGATAAAAAGGTCGTTAAATACAACATCTTTGCCTCCCTGGAAGATGTTTAAAGGATGTTTAGGAACTTGTGTTTTTGTTTGGATCAAATTGATGTTCGCTCATGCACATGGAGAGATAGGTTCATTGTGAGTTATATGTAGGAGACACCAAAGATCCTTCTGATTCAAGTGCTCGTGTTTCGGCAAACGTTTCCTCATTAGTTGTGGAGCAGTGAAACTGGATGGTGCGTGAGGGGTCTTGATTGCCTCTTCAAGTACTTGTTTTTTGGTCTTTCGCTAGACTTGTATTGGCATTTCAGTCCTGGGATTACAACGACATATCATATTCGAAGCCATGTATTTTTGGTTTGGTTATAGTATTTTTCCACTTACCAGTGCATCTTGTCTGGTGTGGAGTTTTATATTACATGGGTTCTTGTAAAGGAGGGGTATGGCACTAAAGGTCTGTTTTTTTTAGGCTAGCAATGGGGTTCTCACTTCAGTGGTGGGATGGCAGTAGTGATGCCCTTGGGGTCTTTTACTTGCGACTTTTTCGTGGGAAGCCATGGATGAGAGAGAAGAATCTCAATTGGTGTCCATCGTCTTATTATGGGGCATCATCTAAATATAAGTTATAATATTTTCTTCTTTGGATGGTTTTCAAGCTTGAGAAGGTTGAGAGATAAGATTTTTGTATGTATGTAATCATTTTTGGTTGATATAAGTGGCAGAGGTTGAGATATGTTTTTTGGAACTCCCTTGGTGTGCATAAGACTATCTCTGTATCTCAGTTTTCTTGATCAATACAGAGTTCTCAAATTCATGCAAAAAAATGATTTGTAATTTTAAAAAGAAAAATTCTAGGAGGTGCTCATAAATTTATTTTTATATAAAGATAGGTAGAGTAAAATATAATGATGGGTTTATATAATGTTTTTTTACATAATTTCATTATTTAAAATTATAAAAAATATTAATACGTAAAAAAAATTACATTGAATTTTGATGATGATAAGGAGGATAACGTTAATTGAGATTAAAATTGGTTTAGTGAACTTTAAAAACAATAAGATATTACTTAGATTATTTTATAATCTTATTTTTACACTCAAAAAACATTAAGACTAAGTGTCCCAAGATATTTTAAAATTATGTCTTTTAGGAGAATGTGTTTTTCATCAAAAATATTTTGAGTGTTATAAAGATGATGAATTCTATTTTCCCATAGTATTTGGGGAATTGTGGAATGCCTAGTTTAGCTATGTAAATCAGGGGAGATGGTTCGTATTTTAAGAATTTTGAATTTTATTTTTGTGCTAATTAGAATCGAGGTATTTTTCATCTTTTAGAACCAACACCTTTTAGCATCTTAGTTTCCTTTCACTTTTTATTCTTAGTTTCCTTAGTTTCTCTTTAATTTGAGATGTAATAATATTTGTAATACTAATAATATCCTACAAAATGACATCTTCTTACATTATCTAATGATTTAGTTAGATTTCACATCATGATGCCATCCCTACTTGAGCCATTAGTGGTTTGAAGATATTTCACGGAGTCTTTTGTGATCCATGTTGTTTATCCTATTCTTGTAGATTAAGTACCTAAGCATGGACATGCATTCAAATGAGGAAAGACTTGTTATAATGAGGATGAAAAATTTATTGCTTTTAATTTTGAGATTATAAGATACATAATTCTTTTAGATCTACTCTACCGTTCTCCAAGATATTGTATTCCTAAACTTCACGTCCATATATGATAACATGAGTGACCAGAATATGAAAGAGGAGTTTTTTGTTATCCCACAACCAAATATTCACTAATGTACGCTTGTTTTTAAAGTCATTAAAAACTTTCAACCCTTCATTTGTCATTTTATTAACATTATAATTTTAATTAAATCTATAATAAGTATCAATTCCAAAATATTTATACAAAATTATTTCCTTCAAATTAATAGGATAATATAAATATGTTTCAATTAAAAAAACATTAAAACATTATTTTCAAATTTTAATAAATTTTATATTTTTTTTAAAATATACAAAAAAATAATAATAATAATTAATTTTTTATTTTTATTTTCTATTTACATTGTATTATTTCTTTCTAACTATTTGTTTCTTTATCTTAATTTTGTTTAAATTTAATTAAAAAATTACAATGAAACTTTGATATCATAGAAAGAGTTTTTTTTTTCCGGAGAAAAAAGCGAACTTTTTATATATAAAATAGATAAAAAGTTACAAGCAGATGCTAACGCATTCAGTTGCAGTGAGGAGAGAACCCTCAACTGACTCAGAGAGAAATGACTCTACTCTGAAACTGTCCGAAGACACCCAAATAAAACATCCCCTGCAAGAGGGAGCAAAACTGATCTCTCAAACAAAAAGAAACCAACAGTCCACAGCAGATTCTCTGCCTGTAGCCGAAACACCATACACAAATACCGTCTGTATAGTACAGTGGACCTCCATGACAGCCCACTGTTTACAAATAAACATCGCCCAAAACACTTGGGCCGTGATGAAAAAGTCACTGTCTCAGCAGAAACACAGAGAGATGATATTCAAAAGACATCTTTCCGTGACCCAAAAGGAACAAAAACTGAAGAAAGACGTAACAGGAGGCACAAGATTAGACATAAGGAGGCTGGAGAGACTCCTGTAGCTGGTCATTTTGCTTCTCTGTCACTTTCCAAAAGCCCAAAGCCTGCTGCAAAGCATCTTTAGATAGTTTATCCGCGAGTTCATTCCGTCTCCTGTATATGTGTTCAATAGAAAAGACATTAAAAGACTGTTTTAAATGCATAATTTCTTCAAGAAGAGGTCTCAACATATAGTTCTGACATCTACTGTTTCCGTTAACCCATTTAATCACATTTAAAGAGTCCCCAAAGATCTGAATTGCGAAGATATGTCTGTGAATAAGCCAACAGAGAAGTAACTTGAGGGCTGACAATTCAGCGAAATTGTTTGAACCAGTACCAATGCCCACCGAAGCCAAGAGAGAATGAGAATCATTAAGATGAATGACTATGCCTGCCCCTGCTGAGTTGTTTTGTGAGGCCCCATCGAAGTAGGCCCACGGAATGTTTGGCCTTATTTGTTCTTCCCGGTTTTTGCATTTTTTGCTTGGTTCCTCCGGTTCAGGAATACTTAAATAAATGGCTGTACTTTGGATGGCAATGGTTTCAGCTGAGATAGATGCATCTTGAAAAATGGATTTGTTTCTGGCCAACCAAACTCCCCAAGAGATGATGGGAGGGAGGTTCCTCAGATTCCCCCCTGGATTCTGGTTCCACCATAGCTCCCAAGCTGCTATAATGGAAACCCCTTCCCATCTGAGATGCTTTCTCAATAAGCTTTGCACTTCTTCCCACACCTTTTTAGTGAAAGGGAAATTCAGAAACAGATGATGGATGGACTCTGAATCGTTTTTGCAAAGAGGGCACCTGCCTGGGCCGAGCATGAATCTAGCTTGTAAAATATCCCAAGTTGGGGCCTTCTTCTTCAGTACGCACCAGAAAAACAACCTAGATTTTTTTGGGCATTTTAACTTCCACAGGTGTTTTGCCCACCAAACAGGTTCTTCCCAGCCTTTCTTTGACATTATGAAGCTGTACCCTGCTTTTGGGGCATATAAGCCTGAGTCAGCATGGGCCCATACCAGCTGATCAGGTCTATTAGCAATCCTTACATTGGATCTTGATAATTCCTGAGTGAAGATTTGCCACTCATCCCACCATTCAGGAGCTAGATCAAGCTCTTCCCCAGATTTCCACGCTTGCCCCCATATGGAAGAATGGCCAATCTTCTCTATCTGATTCAGATGAAAAATACCTTTTGAATCCAAATGTCGAATGAGACCCGGAGAAAGAGCATAAAGCTCATTGCACCCCACCCAAGGGTCCCTGCCTATTTTGACATTTTCACCATTGCCCACCTGCCAGGACAACCCTTGTTCGATGATTTTGAAGGCTTCAATGGTAGCTTTCCATATTACTGAGATATTTCTCCCTTTTTTATTTGGATCTCGGATCCAATTTTCCAGAGACATTGGATCTATATATTTGCGCTTGACTACTCTTGTCCAAAGGTTCTCCGATGAAATAATCCTCCACCCAGATTTGGCTGCCAATGAGGTGCTAAAGTCATTTAGATTCTTTATGCCCCAACCACCCCATTCTTTTGGTCTGGCGATCTTGTCCCAAGCAACCCAAGGGAGAACCGAGTCTTCCTTGGCCCCAGACCAAAGAAACCTGTAGCAGATTCTCTTTATCTTATGCAAAATGCCTTTTGGTATCCAGGTCAAGGCTGCCCAGAACACTGGCATGGCCTGTAGCACAGAGTTTACCAGTGTCAACCTTCCAGCTCTAGATAGCCACTTGAAACTCCAATGGGCTATCTTAGCTTCAATTTTAGCCACCAGCCAGTTCCAATCTTGCTTTTCATAGGAGTTTGGTTTAAGCCAGAACCCCAAGTATTTGAAGGGCGCTTCCATGGTGTAAAATTCAAAAGGTAAGATGGCAGTGATCTGAGAGCATTCATTCCTGTTGAAACCTTCCATAATAAAATGGGATTTTCTGAGATTGATTTGCATTCCTGTGGCTTTCATGAACAGATCCAAGATGTTCTTTAGTTCCTTCACTTCACTCAGACTTCCATTAGTAAAAAGCAAAATATCGTCTACAAAAAGAAGATGTGAAATGAACAGATTTACAGCTACTTCCAAACCTTTAATCAAACCTGTCCTTTTTGCTTCCATAATCAGCCTGCTAAGACCCTCTGCCACAAGGAGGAAAAGCAAGGGAGAAAGGGGGCATCCCTGTCTCAGTCCCCTTTGACCTTTGAAGAAAGGGGACGCTGCTCCATTGATTAGGACAGCAAAGCTTACACTGGTGACACATCCCATTATCCAATTGATGAAATCCAGCTTGAAGCCCAGATGTGTTAGCAACATCCTGAGATAAGTCCAGCAAATTCTATCATATTTTTTTGATAGATCAATTTTTATCACAGCCCCTTTCTTGATTGTTTGTCTGATACTATGGATCGTCTCCTGCACTACCCCTATAGCTTCATGAATCTGCCTTCCATCCAAAAAACCAAATTGTTCACTTGAAATGTTGTTTGACAAAATTGGTTTCAAGCGCACAGCGATAATTTTTGCTATGATTTTGTAGACACAGTTGCAGAGGGAGATTGGTCTAAAGTCTTCAAAGGAGTCAGGGTCCTCCTTCTTTGGAATGAGGGCGATGAAGGTAGAATTGAAAGGGGGAAACATCTCACCCTTCCTTCTAGATTCTTCCACCACTTCAGTTAGCTCATCACCAATTGAATCAAAAAAATGGTTGAAAAGTTCAATGGTCCACCCGTCTGGACCTGGGCTTTTATCTTTTGCCATGGATTTGATAATATGCTCAACTTCTTCCTTGGTCACGACATCCATTAAAATTTCAGCTTCCTCTTCTTCGACAAATCTGGGGAAACATTGGGCAGTTCTGATAATTTCTGCTAAAGTAATCCCTCCTTGAGCTGTAAAGAGATTTTGGAAATGGGCTTTACCCATTCTTGAAAGTTCCTCAAAAGAGGAGGCTTCTCTTCCATTTTGATCCCTGAGCTTCCAGATTGTGTTAGCATTTTTCCTGCCTTTAGCATAATTGTGAAAAAACTTTGTGTTCTCATCACTAGCTTTCAGCCAAATAGCCCTGCTTTTTTGCCTCCACTCCTCTTCCCTCTCGAGAAGAATCTTTCTTCTTTGTTTTTCTAACATCATAATCTTGTCCTTTGAGGCTTGATTTACATATCCATCAGCCTCAGGCTCCTCAAGATCTCGGAGTTCAGCATCTATGAGGGAGAGCTCCTCATTCTGGGATATCTTCCGAGCTTTGGCCCACTCTATAGTTGCTTTTTTGAGTCTTTTAAGATTGTCCCAAAAATGAGCTCCTTTGCTTTCTGATGAAGAGCTGCCTGGGTGTATCCAAGTGTCCCTGAAGAGGATATTGAAAGACTCCTCCTGTAACCAGGCTGCATTGAATTTGAAAGGAGTAGCGGGTTTAGGAGGAGGCTTTTGAAAATCCAAAAGGATTGGAAAGTGATCAGAATTTCCCCCTTCTCCGACCCACTGCCGGAACATAGGGATGCTGTTAATCAAATCTTCACTTATTAGGAAACGGTCCAACCGCTTTGCCACCCTTCCCTCCCCAATTCTTCTGTTCCTCCATGTGGGCTTGACTTTGATTAGATTGACATCAATCAAATTATGTGATAGGAGAGAATTTGAAAAGAAATCAGAGAGCGGGTCTTCCCTGGCTGAAGGACGCCATGACTCCGCAATCCCAATAGAGAAATTTAGGTCTCCGCCCATGATCACACTCCTGTCTTTAACAAGATCTTTTGAGAGCAAATTGTTCCAGAAAATCTCTCGCCCTTGACATGGCCCGTAAATATTTAGGATTAGAAAAGAAAGCCCCATGTCAGAAGAGGTGACCTCTAAGCCAAGAGCATGGTCCATGCCCCAAGTGCTATTGATCATCATCCTTCCATCTTTAACACCAATGGCCAGCCCCCCGGAATGGCCTACAACATCTAAAGCATAAAAAGTCCAACCTGGGAGGGAGGATCTGAGCATAGATTCCACCTCAAGGCTCTTCCCAAGGGTTTCTTGAAGAAAGAAAATGTCTGGATTGTAACGAGTAATCAACTCTTTTAAGGCCAGTTTTTTGGGTTTACTGGCTAACCCCCTACAATTCCAGGACAGAAGGATCATTTTACAACTTGGTCAGGGGTATTCACTGCTCTAAGCGCCCCAGTAATGGACATTTGCTTCCCATCAGCAACGTCAAACTTTGCTTTGACCTGAGCTTTTGACAAATTCGATTTCCTACCCCTACCCTTTATTTTGGAAGCTTGGGAAGAAGAAGGGCCTAAGCCACCTATCAGATCAGGAGTCTCTAAAGACCTATCCTGCCTTTTGTCCAGGGATCTCAGATTATAATGACAGCTCATGGTGGAGGAAGAAGGAATTTGTTTATCAATAGACACATCTTCGCAATTCAAATCTATGTTGGGAATGGCATCAATAAGCTTTTCAGTAGAAATACAATCAATATTCCTATAAGAGTTTTGAGCTTTGATTTTATGGTTAACATTAAGATCATGGGAAAAAGAAACAGAACAATGATCATGAGTCATACCGAGATGATCCTCCATCACAGTGTCGGGGCCATCTGCTATCGGCTCCTGAGATTCCTTCGCCGGGGTTTCTTTGGCCTTTGGTTCTTCAGACATAGGCTTGTCGCTTCCTCTGATTGTCTCCTCTATATTACTGTTGCTCTCCGCTACAGCCGCATCCTTCTGTGCTCCCTTAGCCTCAGAAGCCTGTTCCCTTCTCACCTTTTTCTCCCTCTGCTCATCTGGTCTCTGCGGCCTTCTTCTACGAATACCCAAAGGGCAGTCCTTTGCCAAGTGCCCGTATACGTGGCACCTATAGCACCGAAAAGGAAGGTGCTCATAGTCCAATGGCTGCTCAAACACGAATTCTCCATACTCCAGTTTTATAGACTCCGCTAATCCCTCCTTAGGATTTAAACGAACCAGAATCCTTGCCATTGTTCTTTCGAAGGTATGGAGGAAGGACATATCCGCTTCAAGATAAGTGCCCAGCAGGTCCCCTATGGATTTAAAAACTGATTCAACCCACAAGAACGGAGGAAGTCCTGGTGCTCTGACCCATACTGGGAACTCATCCGCCTTCTCCCTATTTGCATCAAAATTTGGCGTCCATCTCTGAAACAGGACTGGGCGGTTTCCAATGATCCAGTTCCTCTCAAAGACCCAATCAACATCTTCTTTATTGGCAAAACTAACCATGAACCATCCCTTTACTAATAGGGCCACTCTGAAGGAATTTGAAAGGGAATTTTTCCATTGGGTCTCCGCCCACTGGTTTAATAATTTACCTGATGGAGTCCTCCCTCTGGTTCTTCCTACCAGAGTGCATTCCGCCACAGTCAGCGCATCCTGAACTTGGACATCCATGCCGAGGACCAGGTTGCCTTCGAAGGTCTTCTTTTTCAGAGAAAAATCCTTCTTTTGAGTCGCCTCAGACTTGTCTTGACCCTGATCTAAAGGCCCTCCCAGGGGATTAGGGTTTGCACTGTCTTGATTGCCCTGAGGATTCCCACAGTTTACTATAGGAATTTGTGGCTCCGAAACTCCCCGTGCATGCTATCCATCTGCTTCCAAAGCCACCTTTTCGCCGACCCCCTGTCCTGGATTCCCAGTAGTACTTGCACTTAGTGGGGTTTTCCCCACCTTCTCGAGGCTTACCTTCTCTCTTCCTTCAGATAACAACCCTTCCTGACTAGGGTTTTGGGAGAGCTTTAATGGAGAGCGCCCCACAGAATGCCGGTTGCTCCTTTCTAGATCCGCATTCCCTGTCTTCGAACCCCCGCCACCTGATCTCCAAATGCCATGCTTGGTCGGGAAGTTTATGATGTCTTCAAGCCCTCCAGAAATCCTGGCTGGGACTGAGAGGGGGTTCAACTTGCTGCCATGAAAACCTACAGAAACCTGGAATGGGTTCTTCCCCGGTAGAAGAAGTGGGGAGGTATCCTTCTTTCCTTTGGCGCATGGTCCGTCCACACCTGCCTTAACCTCTAACTGTTCGGGTTTCCACTTAGGGTTCCACGCGTCCTCCGAAAATGGCTCCGTATCACCATGGCTGCCAAAAAACTTAACCAAGTTTTGGGCGGTTACCTCTTGTCCCCAAACTGAAAGCAGATCCTCTGGCACCGGCTCCAGGTCAACCGACTCGGAAGATTTAACCATGGTGAAAGAAAAAAACAGTAAAAAAACCCCAATACCTGACACTCCACACTGTGCTTAGCAGTAGGTGTCGATGCCGCTTCGGAACGGGAAAAGCCGGTTCCCCAAACCAGCTGTTGTCTCTCCGTAGATTAGCTTAACTTCGCTGTTCCCCGTTTAGCCTTCAGATTAGCACTTAACAAAAGTCACTACCAGATAAGTCCTGCTACCTCTCCGGTTAAAGTTTGCAAGCCGTTTTTACTGATAAACTTCCAGGTTAAACAAAACGCCTTCCCACCCGTGACCGTTTTGACCAGCCCGCCTCGAAGCTTCCGCCAAAACGTCTACCCCGTACCGTAGCTGTTACCTTCTGCCATAAACTACCTAAACCCAGTACTGTAGCTACCTAGGCTGGCTTCCTAGGAGATCCCAGGTCGAACCCTGCCGCCTCCGTTCGCCTCCATCCCTAGGTCGAAAAACGCACCATATCATAGAAAGAGTTATCTATGTCTAGGAATAATTTTTAAAAATTAGAAATAATATTAAGAAGCATTGTATCCTCTTCTTCTTATTAATTTTATTCTCTTATCTCATTTATTTAAATATAATTTTACATTTAGTTTTTATAATGTAATTTAAAAAGAAAAAGAAAATAAAAAATATATTAATTCAATTATATAAATTAAATAATTGATTAAAATTAGTATTACGCTGAGAGACACATTATACAACCTAGTATGATGTGTAAATGTGTATGTCCGTCATTAGAGTTGAAATTTTGCTCATATTTTCCAAAATAAAATAATTTAAAAATCTAAAAATTTAAAATAATTAATTTAAATGTTTTATATAATTATACAAATTCAACGTATATGATAAAATAATTGTTAAACACATAAGATAGTTGTATTTACAGATCATCAACTGAAGGAAACAGAAACAGGCACACAAGTGACACCGTTGTTTTTGGACTAATGTCCCCAGAAAAGCCCAATGTGGGAAAACCAGTGCAGCTATCTGAGGGTTTGATTTATTAAGCAATTTCAGAATACAATCTGGGTGCCAAATCTGGCTCACTCAATAGAGAAAAATCTCAACAGTAGTACCTCTCTACTCGGAAGTAGATATTCCAGTTGAAACCCTTGATAAACACTCTGGCAACTCCACAGCTCCAATCTGCTCGACGAATCCCTAGTGTCAGCCTCTAGGAACTGCGTCAACTCTGTTTGGCCTAGTGTTAGCCCAGCATCACTCTTTCTTGGCTTGCATCAGCCTCTAGAGGCACTACGTCAGTCCTCTAGCCCTCTGCGTTAGTCACACTGGCCCTCTGAGGCACTGTGCAGCTCCTGGCTGCCTCTTTGTGAACCCTTGGTTGGTTCTGCATCCCTCTCTCTGGCTATTGTGCTGATCCTCCTAGTGCCATCTCTGCCTCTCTGCTTCTATATTCGTTTCTCCTCAGCTGCAACTATGATCACTCTCTCAACTTTCTCAACAAACCCAACCCTAGAAAGTTGAAATCTTGATCTCTTGGTGTGTTCTCCAAGTGACCCTCAAGCCTCCTCTTATACTTTTCTCGTTGACAATTCAATGGCTGAGATTAAGTCCCTAATCAACGGCTGAGATTACATCTGGCTTGATCCATGACTTTTGGACCCTTCTAACACAGTTTTATATTAATTCGCATTAATATTTTATTTTTCCTAAGTTTAGACTTAGGGACTGCATTAAAAATAGTAATTATTTTAATATCTCCCAAACTGTTTAGAATCTGCCCAAACCCTTTTTGGGTATTGGAGATATCATGTGCCTTAACCTTTCCACCAATTTTCATGGCTATATCACATCCGATACTACCCGAAATCAACATTACAATCATCATGACATCATTTACCCACAAACCCTTGAGCATCATGTCTTTAGGTCATGATTCTTTCCATTAGTGTATTATCCCATAACTGACATTCCTTCAGTCTGCATAGACCACGAACTAAGTTATTTCTTGCCATAACAGTAAACATAATCCATATTTTCATATGCCACAACCTTTTCCTACAACTACTACTATCATCAACCCTTGATATCATGTTTAGATCAAGTATTAATCAAACCAATTCATAATCTATACTAATGATGTTTCACCATCTATTCATGTACATTCATGAAATATAAACAAAATGTCACCACATTCTTCCTTTAAAAACACTGCATATGCATTAATTATAAGCATATAACTATCAAAGCATTTTTATAAATAAATACCACATTAACTATTATTCCCCTTGCACAAGCACACATTCTTGCAGGACAAATCACTACAATTGTCCAGACATTCTTTAAAAATAAACTAGCACATTAGTTATGATCTTCGTGCATGTGAAATACGTAAAATTTATCAAAATATCTAGGTATTCAACTATTACTTTTGGTGCATGAAAATACGTAAAGAAATCTAACACAATAAATGTTGTTCCTATGCATGCAAGTATACCATCTACATTGCAAAATTATCACAAAATGGTATTTTGATAGCTTCTATAAGTATAATTAAGTCATGCTATGTTTATGAAATGACACCCCTTCCTTTTTAAATCTCATTATCCTTATTAGGAAGTCGTGAGAACCTAAATTTTACATCAAATGAAGGTTTGCACACAAATTATTGCATATATTTATCAACTAAAAATCATAAAACCTCGAGGAAAATCAATTTAGTGAAAAGCAATTTATGTAATTAAAGAAAAGTACTAGTAATGTAACTTGAGAAAATAATTCTATGAATTTTCCAGAGTAAAATGAGGCATATTAAAAACAAAATATCTTAAATAACATGACTCTACTGCATCATGGGTGACAACAGTAGTGATATTCGCTCACACTCATCACGGAAACCTAAGGAGAAAATCAAGTACCTCCCTCGCATATAGGATGAGCTACGTAGAAAAAATATTGGAGCTTATGTGTTGTGTGCTGTTTCTTTTGGACCTGTGTATTTCTGCCAAATCCATCTTAGAACTCATGAAATCTTTAAAGTTGCATTCATTAATCAAAGACTCCCCCATCGATCCGTCTGTTTGTGGGAGTTGGTTCAATACCTGATATGGAATCCATACTATCCAATTAGTCAAATTCAGTAATGGTATCAACACTTTTATTTTCCTGATAATGATGAAACCCTGACTTGGATGATGATTCAAGATGGCTTCTTCCTTCTCCAAATCTTGAGGTATGGTCACCTTTCCAATATGTCTTTGTTTTCCTTGAAATGTATAGGTGTCTTAACACATGGATGATTGAGAGATTCATTTTGACTTGAATCAACTTAATTGAGATGTGTAAATTTAATGATGAACTGATCTTAAAAAGAAAAATTCTTATTATTTTAAGATATACCTTGTGAACTTATTTTATATAAAGATAGTTAATTTTAATAATTTGTAGTTTTACTCTCGATGGGGTGTTGTGGTAGAGGAGACATGGTCTGGATGTATTTCCTACCACCTTAGAGCTTTCAATCTTCTATTTAATGTCTATGTTTTCAATCCTCTTTTTAATTTCTATGGTACTTGTTGAGTGATTCGCATGCACGAGCATGCAAATAAAATGTTTCCTCGATTTTTTTGTTATGACATGGAGGGTTAGCAGTTTCACTTGGGGAAAGAGTTCGAGAGCATAGGGTAAGGCCTCAACCTATTGGAGGTTTCACTTGGGGAGAGAGTTTGAGATTCGAGGGTAAGGCCTCAACCTACTGGAGTCTCTTGTCTGAGATAGGGAAGACAATTGATGCCTTGGTGTGGAAGTTTCTAGTATTTCTCTTAATGTGGAAAGACGTCTTAGGGATCATCACCCTGTGGTGCATGGAGGTGATGGTGAATTTTGTTTGTGGTTTTCACTGCATAATAGAGCTTGAGAATTTTCAATTTTGGTTGGAGCACTTGACCTATAAGTCTATTTTGTTTGTTCTATTCTTTTATTGAGTTTGGTTAGTAGCTCCTTTGGGTCTTTATGGTCATCTGGTTCTAGAAATATGTATGTCCAAGTTGTGGCTTGTCGATTTCATCTGGAAGTCATGTTTTTCTCTAGTTTTATCTTGCATTATTATTTTTTCGGGTCTGTGTTAGCTTGGTTTTGCTATTTGTGGCATCTGTTGGCAGGGGTGGCTGGGTTTGTTTTAGGCAATGTTAGTTGCTTGTTGAGTCAAGATCTATGAGAGGGTTATGAAATCGGGTCTCTATTTGTTGGGTTGTCATAGGTATACAATATTGGGGCGGTGTTTTCTTTTTCCAATGTGGAGGTAATTAAGTCGGTGGCTGAATTTGTGTCACCTTCTATCTGCTCGGGTGGATTGTTGTCAAAAATCAATCCCTTTGTTTGGGGCTATTGTGACGAGATGGTGTGTTTGTGTCCACACTTGGTTGAGAGGGATTGAGGTTGGTCTGCTTTTCCTTTTACAGGTAGGAGAAATACCCACATATATCTATTACAATCCCTTCATAACTCAGAAATGCCACCGAGGTAGAGGAAGAGAAGCAGAAGGGGTGGAGATAACGTTTTACCACCAACAAAGAGGGGAGTTAGGCTATTCGCTCACAACTCTATGGCGATACATTTCAATATAATTCCACTGGAAAGGTTCCAAGATATAATGGATTTGGAGATAAAAGATGTGGAGGAGAGGAAGTCTATGTGTACCTCAAACTTTCTAGAGGACCTGACTTGGTGGGCGCAAGACCTTTGACACATCAGAGGAATAAATAAATAATACTTGAACTAAATTTTACTCCATTTGAAAATGAAGATACTACTGCGTTTGGTACTTCGAGATAAAAAGGTCGTTAAATGCAACATCTTTGCCTCCCTGGAAGATGTTTAAAGGATGTTTAGGAACTTGTGTTTTTGTTTGGATCAAATTGATGCTCGCTCATGCACATGGAGAGATATGTTCATTATGAGTTATATGTAGGAGACACCAAAGATCCTTCTGATTCAAGTGCTCGTGTTTCGGCAAACGTTTCCTCATTAGTTGTGGAGCAGTGAAACTGGATGGTGCGTGAGGGGTCTTGATTGCCTCTTCAAGCACTTGTTTTTTGGTCTGTCGCTAGACTTGTATTGGCATTTCAGTCCTGGGATTACAACGACATATCATATTCGAAGCCATGTATTTTTGGTTTGGTTATAGTATTTTTCCACTTACCAGTGCATCTTGTCTGGTGTGGAGTTTTATATTACATGGGTTCTTGTAGAGGAGGGGTATGGCACTAAAGGTCTGTTTTTTTTAGGCTGGCATTGGGGTTCTCACTTTAGTGGTGGGATGGCAGTAGTGATGCCCTTGGGGTCTTTTACTTGCGACTTTTTCGTGGGCAGCCATGGATGAGAGAG
The DNA here is from genome assembly GCA_031772625.1 of Pinus tabuliformis. Lineage (NCBI taxonomy): Eukaryota > Viridiplantae > Streptophyta > Pinopsida > Pinales > Pinaceae > Pinus > Pinus tabuliformis. The sequence continues at coordinate 320,042,031 of CM062804.1, read as the reverse complement.
AAGAATCTTAATTGGTGTCCATCGTATTATTATGGGGCATCGTCTAAATATAAGTTACAATATTTGCTTCTTTGGATGGTTTTCAAGCTTGAGAAGGTTGAGAGATAAGATTTTTGTATGTATGTAATCATTTTTGGTTGATATAAGTGCCAGAGGTTGAGATATGTTTTTTGGAACTCCCTTGGTGTGCATAAGACTATCTCTGTATCTCAGTTTTCTTGATCAATACAGAGTTCTCAAATTCATGCAAAAAAATGATTTGTAATTTTAAAAAGAAAAATTCTAAGAGGTGCTCATAAATTTATTTTTATATAAAGATAGGTAGAGTAAAATATAATGATGGGTTTATATAATGTTTTTTTACATAATTTAATTATTTAAAATTATAAAAAATATTAATACGTAAAAAAAATTACATTGAATTTTGATGATGATAAGGAGGATAACGTTAATTGAGATTAAAATTGGTTTAGTGAACTTTAAAAACAATAAGATATTACTTAGATTATTTTATAATCTTATTTTTACACTCAAAAAACATTAAGACTAAGTGTCCCAAGATATTTTAAAATTATGTCTTTTAGGAGAATGTGTTTTTCATCAAAAATATTTTGAGTGTTATAAAGATGATGAATTCTATTTTCCCATAGTATTTGGGGAATTGTGGAATGCCTAGTTTAGCTATGTAAATCAAGGGAGATGGTTCGTATTTTAAGAATTTTGAATTTTATTTTTGTGCTAATTAGAATCGAGGTATTTTTCATCTTTTAGAACCAACACCTTTTAGCATCTTAGTTTCCTTTCACTTTTTATTCTTAGTTTCCTTAGTTTCTCTTTAATTTGAGATGTAATAATATTTGTAATACTAATAATATCCTACAAAATGACATCTTCTTACATTATCTAATGATTTAGTTAGATTTCACATCATGATGCCATCCCTACTTGAGCCATTAGTGGTTTGAAGATATTTCAGGGAGTCTTTTGTGATCCATGTTGTTTATCCTATTCTTGTAGATTAAGTACCTAAGCATGGACATGCATTCAAATGAGGAAACACTTGTTATAATGAGGATGAAAAATTTATTGCTTTTAATTTTGAGATTATAAGATACATAATTCTTTTAGATCTACTCTACCGTTCTCCAAGATATTGTATTCCTAAACTTCACGTCCATATATGATAACATGAGTGACCAAAATATGAAAGAGGAGTTTTTTGTTATCCCACAACCAAACATTCACTAATGTATGCTTGTTTTTAAAGTCATTAAAAACTTTCAACCCTTCATTTGTCATTTTATTAACATTATAATTTTAATTAAATCTATAATAAATATCAATTCCAAAATATTTATACAAAATTATTTCCTTCAAATTAATAGGATAATATAAATATGTTTCAATTAAAAAAACATTAAAACATTATTTTCAAATTTTCATAAATTTTATATTGTTTTAAAAATATACAAAAAATAATAATAATAATTAATTTCTATTATATTGCTTATTTTTATTTTCTATTTACATTGTATTATTTCTTTCTAACTATTTGTTTCTTTATCTTAATTTTGTTTAAATTTAATTAAAAAATTACAATGAAACTTTGATATCATAGAAAGAGTTATCTATGTCTAGGAATAATTTTTAAAAATTAGAAATAATATTAAGAAGCATTGTATCCTCTTCTTATCATTAATTTTATTCTCTTATCTCATTTATTTAAATATAATTTTACATTTAGTTTTTATAATGTAATTTAAAAAGAAAAAGAAAATAAAAAATATATTAATTCAATTATATAAATTAAATAATTGATTAAAATTAGTATTACGCAGAGAGATGCATTATACAACCTAGTATGATGTGTAAATGTGTATGTCCGTCATTAGAGTTGAAATTTTGCTCATATTCGCCACAATAAAATAATTTAAAAATCTAAAAATTTAAAATAATTAATTTAAATGTTTTATATAATTATACAAATTCAACATATATGATAAAATAACTGTTAAACACATAAGATAGTTGTATTTACAGATCATCAAGTGAAGGAAACAGAAACAACCACACAAGTGACACCATTTTTTTTGGACTAATGTCCCCAAAAAAACCCAATGTGGGAAAACCAGTGCAGCTATCTGATGGTTTGATTTATTAAGCAATTTCAGAATAGAATCTGGGTGCCAAATCTGGCTCACCCAATAGAGAAAAATATCAGGAGTAGTACCTCTCTACTCGGAAGTAGATATTCCAGTTGAAACCCCGGATAAACACTCTGGCAACTCCATAGCTCCAATCTGCCCGACGAAACCCTAGTGTCAGCCTCTAGGAACCGCGTCAACTCTGTTGTGCCTAGTGTTAGCCCAACATCACTCTTTCTTGGCCTGCATCAGCCTCTGGAGGCATTACGTCAGTCCTCTAGCCCTTTGCGTTAGTCACACTTGCCCTTTGAGGCACTATGCAGCTCCTGGCTGCCTCTTTGTGAACCCTTGGTTGGTTCTGCATCCCTCTCTCTGGCTATTGTGCTGATCCTCCTAGTGGCATCTCTGCCTCTCTGCTTCTATATTCGTTGCCCCTTAGCTGCAACTATGATCACTCTCTCAACTTTCTCAGAAAACCCAACCCTAGAAAGTCGAAATCTTGATCTCTTGGTGTGTTCTCCAAGTCACCCTCAAGCCTCCTCTTATACTTTTCTCGTTGACAATTCAATGGCTGAGATTAAGTCCCTAATCAACGAATGAGATTACATCTAGCTTGATCCATGACTTTTGGACCCTTCTAACACAGTTTTATATTAATTCACATTAATATTTTATTTTCCCTAAGTTTAGACTTAGGGACTCCATTATAAATATTAATTATTTTAATATCTCCCAAACTGTTTAGAATCTGCCCAAACCCTTTTTGGGTATTGGAGATATCATGTGCCTTAACCTTATAACCAATTTTCATGGCTATATCACATCCGATACTACCCGAAATCAACATTAGAATCATCATGACATCATTTACCCACAAACCCTTGAGCATCGTGTCTTTAGGGCATGATTCTTTCCATTAGTGTATTATCCCGTAACTGACATTCCTTCAATCTGCATAGACCACTAACTAAGTTATTTCTTGCCATAACAGTAAACATAATCCATATTTTCATATGCCACAACCTTTTCCTACAACTACTACTATCATCAACCCTTGATATCATGTTTAGATCAAGTATTAATCAAACCAATTCATAATCTATACTAATGATGCTTCACCATCAATTCATGTACATTCATGAAATATAAACAAAATATCACCACATTCTTCCTTTAAAAACACTGCATATGCATTAATTATAAGCATATAACTATCAAAGCATGTTTATAAATAAATACCACATTAACTATTATTCCCCTTGCACAAGCACACATTCTTGTAGGACAAATCACTACAATTGTCCAGACATTCTATAAAAATACACTAGCACATCAGTTATGATCTTCGTGCATGTGAAATACATAAAATTTATCAAAATATCTAGGTATTCAACTATTACTTTTGGTGCATGAAAATACGTAAAGAAATCTAACACAATAAATGTTGTTCCTATGCATGCAAGTATACCATCTACATTGCAAACTTATTACGAAATGGTATTTTGATAGCTTCTATAAGTATAATTAAGTCATGCTATGTTTATGAAATGACACCCCTTCCTTTTTAAATCTCATTATCCTTATTAGGAAGTCGTGAGAACCTAAATTTTACATCAAATGAAGGTTTGCACACAAATTATTGCATATATTTATCAACTAAAAATCATAAAACCTCGAGGAAAATCAATTTAGTGAAAAACAATTTATGTAATTAAAGAAAAGTACTAGTCATGTAACTTGAGAAAATAATTCTATGAATTTTCCAGAGTAAAATGAGGCATATTAAAAACAAAATATCTTAAATAACATGACTCTACTGCATCATGGGTGACAACAGCAGTGATATTCGCTCACACTCATCACGGAAACCTAAGGAGAAAATCTAGTACCTCCCTCGCATATAGGATGAGTTGCGTAGAAAAAATATGGGAGCTTATGTGTTGTGTGTTGTTTCTTTTGGACCTGCGTATTTCAGCCAAATCCATCTTAGAACTCATGAAATCTTTAAAGTTGCATTCATTAATCAAAGACTCCCCCATCGATCTGTCTGTTTGTGGGAGTTGGTTCAATACCTGATATGGAATCCATACTATCCAATTAGTCAAATTCAGTAATGGTATCAACACTTTTATTTTCCTGATAATGATGAAACCCTGACTTGGATGATGATTCAAGATGGCTTCTTCCTACTCCAAATCTTGAGGTATGGTCACCTTTCTAATATGTCTTGGTTTTCATTGAAATGTATAGGTGTCTTAACACATGGATGATTGAAAGATTCATTTTGACTTGAATCAACTTAATTGAGATGTGTAAATTTAACGATGAACTGATCTTGAAAAGAAAAATTCTTGTTATTTTAAGATATACCTTGTGAACTTATTTTATACAAAGATAGTTAATTTTAATAATTTGTAATTTTACTCCCGATGGGGTTTTGTAGTAGAGGAGACATGGTCTGGAGGTATTTCCTACCACCTTAGAGCTTTCAATCTTCTATTTAATGTCTATGTTTTCAATCCTCTTTTTAATTTCTATGGTACTTGTTGAGTGATTCGCATGCACAAGCATGCAAATAAAATTTTTCCTCGATTTTTTTGTTATGACATGAAGAGTTAGCAGTTTCACTTGGGGAAAGAGTTCGAGAGCATAGGGTAAGGCCTCAACCTATTGGGGGTTTCACTTGGGGAGAGAGTTTGAAATTCGAGGGTAAGGCCTCAACCTACTGGAGTCTCTTGTCTGAGATAGGGAAGACAATTGATGCCTTGGTGTGGAAGTTTCTAGTATTTCTCTTAATGTGGAAAGACGTCTTAGGGATCATCACCCTGTGGTGCATGGAGGTGATGGTGAATTTTGTTTCTGGTTTTCGCTGCATAATAGAGCTTGAGAATTTTCAATTTAGGTTGGAGCACTTGACCTCTAAGTCTATTTCGTCTATTCTATTCTTTTATTGAGTTTGGTTAGTAGCTCCTTTGGGTCTTTATGCTCATCTGGTTCTAGAAATCTGTATGTCCAAGTTGTGGCTTGTCGATTTCATCTGGAAGTCATGTTTTTCACTAGTTTTATCTTGGATTATTAGGTGTTTGGGTCTGTGTTAGCTTGGTTTTGCTATTTGTGGCAGCTGTTGGCAGGGGTGGCTGGGTTTGTTTTAGGCAATGTTAGTTGCTTGTTGAGTCAAGATCTACGAGAGGGTTGTGAAATCGGGTCTCTATTTGTTGGGTTGTCATAGGTATACAATATTGGGGTGGTGTTTTCTTTTTCCAATGGTGGAGGTAATTAAGTCGGTGGCTGAATTTGTGTCACCTTCTATATGCTCGGGTGGATTGTTGTCAAAAATCAATCCCTTTGTTTGGGGCTATTGTGACGAGATGGTGTGTTTGTGTCCACACTTGGTTGAGAGGGATTGAGGTTGGTCTGCTTTTCCTTTTACAGGTAGGAGAAATACCCACATAGATCTATTACAATCCCTTCATAACTCAGAAATGCCACCGAGGTAGAGGAAGAGAAGCAGAAGGGGTGGAGATAACTTTTTACCACCAACAAAGAGGGGAGTTAGGCTATTCGTTCACAACTCTATGGCGATACATTTCAACATGATTCCACTGGAAAGGTTCTAGGATATAATGGATTTGGAGATAAAAGATGTGGAGGAGAGGAAGTCTATGTGTACCTCAAACTTTCTAGAGGACCTGACTTGGTGGGTGCAAGACCTTGGACACACCAGAGGAATAAATAAATAATACTTGAACTAAATTTTACTCCATTTGAAAATGAAGATACTACTGGGTTTGGTACTTCGAGATAAAAAGGTCGTTAAATACAACAGCTTTGCCTCCCTGGAAGATGTTTAAAGGATGTTTAGGAACTTGTGTTTTTGTTTGGATCAAATTGATGCTCGCTCATGCACATGGAGAGATACGTTCATTGTGAGTTATATGTAGGAGACACCAAAGATCCTTCTGATTCAAGTGCTCGTGTTTTGGCAAATGTTTCCTCATTAGTTGTGGAGCAGTGAAACTGGATGGTGCGTGAGGGGTCTTGATTGCCTCTTCAAGCACTTGTTTTTTGGTCTTTCGCTAGAATTGTAATGGCATTTCATTCTTAGGATTACAACGACATATCATATTTGAAGCCATGTATTTTTGGTTTGGTTATAGTATTTTTCCACTTACCAGTGCATCTTGTCTGGTGTGGAGTTTTATATTACATGGGTTCTTGTAGAGGAGGGGTGTGGCACTAAAGGTCTGTTTTTTTTAGGCTGGCAATGGGGTTCTCACTTCAGTGGTGGGATGGCAGTAGTGATTCCCTTGGGGTCTTTTACTTGCAACTTTTTCGTGGGCAAGCATGGATGAGAGAGAAGAATCTCAATTGGTGTCCATCATATTATTATGGGCCATCGTCTTAATCTAAGTTGCAATATTTTCTTCTTTGGATGGTTTTCAAGCTTGAGAAGGTTGAGAGATAAGATTTTTGTATGTATGTAATCATTTTTGGTTGATATAAGTGGTAGAGGTTGAGATATGTTTTTTGGAATTCCCTTGGTGTGCATAAGACTATCTCTGTATCTCAGTTTTCTTGATCAATACAGAGTTCTCAAATTCATACAAAAAAATGATTTGTAATTTTAAAAAGAAAAATTCTAAGATGTGCTCATAAATTTATTTTTATATAAAGATAGGTAGAGTAAAATTTAATGATGGGTTTATATAATGTTTTTTTACATAATTTAATTATTTAAAACTATAAAAAATATTAATAAGTAACAAAAATTACATTGAATTTTGATGATGATGAGGATATTGTTAATTGAGATTAAAATTGGTTTAGTGAACTTTAAAAACAATAAGATATTACTTAGATTTTTTTATAATCTTATTTTTACACTCAAAAAACACTAAGACTAAGTGTCCCAATATATTTTAAAATTATGTCTTTTAGGAGAATGTGTTTTTCATCAAAAATATTTTGAGTGTTATAAAGATGATGAATTCTATTTTCCCATAGTATTTGGGGAATTGTGGAATTACTAGTTTAGCAATGTAAATCAGGGGAGATGGTTCGTATTTTAAATTTTATTTTTGTACTAATTAGAATCGAGGTATTTTTCATCTTTTAGAACCAAAACCTTTTAGCATCTTTGTTTCCTTTCACTTTTTATTCTTAGTTTCCTTAGTTTCTCTTTAATTTGAGATGTAATAATATTTGTAATACTAATAATATCCTACAAAATGACATCTTCTTACATTATCTAATGATTTAGTTAGATTTCACATCATGATGCCATCCCTACTTGAGCCATTAGTGGTTTGAAGATATTTCAGGGAGTCTTTTGTGATCCATGTTGTTTATCCTATTCTTGTAGATTAAGTACCTAAGCATGGACATGCATTCAAATGAGGAAAGACTTGTTATAATGAGGATGAAAAATTTATTGCTTTTAATTTTGAGATTATAAGATACATAATTCTTTTAGATCTACTCTACGGTTCTCCAAGATATCGTATTCCTAAACTTCACGTCCATATATGATAACATGAGTGACCAGAATATGAAAGAGGAGTTTTTCGTTATCCCACAACCAAATATTCACTAATGTACACTTGTTTTTAAAGTCATTAAAAACTTTCAACCCTTCATTTGTCATTTTATTAACATTATAATTTTAATTAAATCTATAATAAATATCAATTCCAAAATATTTATACAAAATTATTTCCTTCAAATTAATAGGATAATATAAATATGTTTCAATTAAAAAAACATTAAAACATTATTTTCAAATTTTCATAAATTTTATATTTTTTTTAAAATATACAAAAAATAATAATAATTAATTTCTATTATATTGCTTATTTTTATTTTCTATTTACATTGTATTATTTCTTTCTAACTATTTGTTTCTTTATCTTGATTTTGTTTAAATTTAATTAAAAAATTACAATGAAACTTTGATATCATAGAAAGAGTTATCTATGTCTAGGAATAATTTTTAAAAATTAGAAATAATATTAAGAAGCATTGTATCCTCTTCTTCTTATTAATTTTATTCTCTTATCTCATTTATTTAAATATAATTTTACATTTAGTTTTTATAATGTAATTTAAAAAGAAAAAGAAAATAAAAAATATATTAATTCAATTATATAAATTAAATAATTGATTAAAATTAGTATTACGCTGAGAGACACATTATACAACCTAGTATGATGTGTAAATGTGTATGTCCGTCATTAGAGTTGAAATTTTGCTCATATTCGCCACAATAAAATAATTTAAAAATCTAAAAATTTAAAATAATTAATTTAAATGTTTTATATAATTATACAAATTCAACGTATATGATAAAATAACTGTTAAACATAGAATATAATTGTATTGCAATACAATTATCTTATGTGTTTAATAGTTATTTTATCATATACGTTGAATTTGAATGTGGTAAAAATTTAAAAATCTTTACTCTTTACTAATGTCAATACCATTTTGTAAAATAAAGTAAAAATATTATTTCAATGCAAAGAATCGAAAATCTTGCTCCACAATTTTTTAATATATTTTTTAATTTAATATTTGTAAAATGAATCTTTAAAAGTAAAACCATATCCTATGGATATATTAAAAACTCTAAAGACATAAATATTTCCACGTCAAAGTTGTAATATTTGAAAATTTTGTTATCATGCCATGCAAAAAATATCATTAAATCTAATATTAATATTAATATTATAAATTTAATAACTTAGGATTAATACAATATTAAATTTAATATAATATCAAATTTTTTATTGTTAGGTCTCTATAATACTAGTGATTCCCCCATTACTATTGTCATTGTGCCCCTATTGTCTCCATATTGTTATTATTGTGCCCCATAGAAGCCCACTATTGTTATTGTTGTGCCCTTATCTTATTATTGTTATGTTGGCTTTGATTATATTGTGACCCCTTAGACTCCCTATATATAGAAAGGAAGTTTTGTCATTTGTATCATCCAAGAATTATTTATTTGTGTAATGTAAATGAGGTTACCCCTCGAAGAGGCTGATTTTGAAGTCGTTGATCTATCTTTTCTATCTTTTTGTGAGATGGTTTCTTAACATTTGGTATCAGAGCTTTGGATTCTAGGGTTTCGCTGCTCCAAACAAATCATCATGGAATTTTCGCTATAAAGTTTTATTTATGAAGTTTCAGATGCTAAAACCAAAATCCTTTTGAGCCGAAATCATTTTGAACCTCGGGTCTGAATTTAAGATCTTTTATCGCTATATTTTCGGATATATGATCTGAGGAAATTAGGGTTTTTGTAGACTCCTGAATTACATTACAAACAGGTGACCTTGGGAAAATCATCATAACATTCTCTTTGAGAATCATCTTGAAATTTCGTACAAAGTTATAGAAAGATGACGGACTGTAGTTTTTGGTTTATCATTTTAAGATCCGAAGGTCGAAACAGTGACACGTGGAATGTCGTACAAGTTCTCTCTACTGAAAAAATATATAATCATGTCATATTGGTATATTGGGCATAACTCTTTCTTGGAGAATCCAAATTTGATAAGACTGGTGGCAATGGAAAGAGGACTCAGAGGAATACTGCAAGAAGAAATTTCAAACCTTGGAGATCCTTAATTATAGAGATAAAACAGATTCAATATAGAGTTTCTACAAAGTGAAAGGTGTGTAGTCTTTTTAAAATTTTGTATAAGTTTGGGTTGAAAAATTAGTTTGAAGTTCAAAGGGCATAGTGAAGCATAATTATCAATAATTGATGCCCCAAAGAAAGAAAATGGAAACACCTAGTAAGAAAACAGAAAGCTCTAGCATGAATCATGAATAAGAGGAAGAAATGCAACATGATATATGAAAATTATGAGACCAAGTGGAAAAAATTTCACTGTCACAAAAAGGTAACAGAAGCTAAGATTGATGGTTTAAAGAAAGGCATGGAAGCTAAGATGAATGGTGTGGAATCTAAGATGAATGGCATGGAAGTTAAGATGGATGTTGTGGAAGCTAAGATGAGTGGAATGGACACTAAGATGGATGGTATAGAAGAAAAACTGAAAGGCGACATGGAAGAGTTGAAGATAGATTTGAATAAGTTGCTACAAGAAATGCTTACTAATGGTGAAAGGGTAGTAAAGGAAACTCATGATAAGAACAAAAGAAATGTTAATCATGATTTCATAAACTCTAACATTGGATTGAAGACCCACCATTTTCCAAAGATCGATATGAGGAAGTTTGATGGGAAGGATTCGTAACATGGATACTACAGATGGAGAAATATCTTGATCTCCATAATCTACAAAACACACTAAAGATACGCATTGCAACTTTATATTTTGAGCCAAATCAGTTTGTATGGTATCAATGGCTTGGCTCTCATAAACAAATTGTCACTTGGGCAATTTTTATGGAAGAAATGATAGCACATTATGAGGATACAAAAATTAACACTTTTTTTAGCTAATTGATAAACCTCAAACAAAAGGGTTCAATGATGGAGCACATTGACGACTTCCAAAAATTGAATATAAGGGTAAAAGATATTCCAGAGGAGCAAAGGATTGATGTGTTCATAGGGACTTTAAAGGATAATATCCAACATGACTTCACCTTTGGGGACCTGATTCATTGGAGAAGGCATTTAGGTTGGCAAGAAAAATGGAAAGAAAAATTATGGCAACAAGGAAGCCTACCACTCACAACTATAAGGATGGAAGTGTTGTTTCTCCTAGCCTTCCACAACCTACAAGGTTGACACCCCAACAATTGGAAGAAAAAATAGCAAAAGGGCTTTGTTACAATTGTGATAACAAATACATTAAAGGTCATAAGTGTGCTGAGAAGAAATTATTTTACATATATTGTGAAGAGGAGGAAGAAAAGGAACAAGAAATGTCAAAAGAAGAGGATATACACCAGGAACAAACCCTAGAGAAAGAAGAAATGAATCCGACCATATCTTGTAATGCATTGGACGGAATTACCACTCCTCAAACTATCAAGATAGAAGGACATATAAAGAGGAAAAAGGTAATAGTGTTGATTGATTTTGGTAGTACAAATAATTTTATTCATTGTAAGATAGCCAAGGAATTTAATTGATTCCTATATCTAGCACCAGAGTGTCAAGTGATGGTTGCAAGTGGAGGAACCATAAATTGCTCTGGAAAGTGCCATAATATTAAGCTATCCATGGGAGAATATGTGTTGAATAGCCTAATGCTTTCCATTCCAATGGGTGGTGCTGATGTTGCAATAGGAGTCCAATGGCTACAACCCTTGGGTACAATAGCTTTTAATTTTCAAGAACTTTTCATTAAATTTTCTTCGGAAGGAAAGGAAGTTGAATTAAGAGGTATCACATGGAAACCATGAAAGATAATCAGCTCTAATGGAATGAAAAAGCTTTTAAAGAAATAACAACAAGGTGTAATTGCACAATTATGTTCGCTAGAGGTTCCCACATTGAAATCATCTATTTCTCCAGATCTCAAAAAAGTCTTGGACAATCATTCCAAGGTATTTGAGACTCCCAAAGGTCTCCCACCTATTCGTGATCATGATAATGCTATTCATTTGATTCTAGGAAGTGTTCCTGCAAACATCAGGCCTTACAGATATCCCTATGCCCAAAAGAGTGAAATTGAACGTAAGGTTGCAGAAATGCTAGAGGCTGGTATAATTCAACCTAGTTAAAGTTCTTTCTCTGCTCTAGTAATGTTGGTGCATAAGAAGGATGGATCATGTTGGATGTGTCTGGATTATAGGGAGCTCAACAAGCTCACTATTAAAGATAAATTTCCCATTCATGTCATTGATGAACTATTGGATGAATTTCATGGATAAATTTACTTCACCAAGTTGGATCTTCATTCAGGATATCATCAAATCATAATGAATACTGAAGACATTTTGAAAACAACATTTAGAACTCGTGAGGGTTATTATGAATTTTTGGTCATGCCTTTTGGCCTTACCAATGCACCTTCTACATTTCAAGTTTTGATGAATTCCATTTTCAAAACCTTCCTTAGAAAATTTGTGTTAGTATCTTTTCATGATATACTAATCTATAGCAAGTCTTGGAAGGATCATGTTCAACATGTTAATAGGGTGCTCAAACTATTGGAGGAGAAACAATTATATGCAAAAAGCTCCAAATGTTTCTTTGGAGTACAAGAAGTGGGATATTTGGGTCATATTGTATCTCATGAAGGTGTTAAGGTAGAGGCTATCAAAATTAAATCCATTAAGGAATGGAAAATCCCCACATCCATAAAGCATCTGCGAGGATTTCTCAGGTTGATAGGGTATTATCACAAATTTGTTAATAATTATGGGAGAATAGCAGCACCTCTAATAGCATTATTTAAGAAAATGCATTTTTATGGACTCTGGAAGAAACAAAGGCCTTTGAAAATCTTAAAGAGGCAATGTGCCAAGCACTGGTCTTAGCTACGTCAGACTTCAAAAAAACCTTTATTGTGGAATGTAATTCCTCGAGAAATGGAATTGGTGTTGTTTTAATGCAAGAAGAATGACCCATTTCTTTTGAAAGTCGTCCAATCAAAGGAACATATTTGCACAAAGCTATTTATGAGAAGGAAATGTTGGCAATACTACATGCACTTAAGAAATGGTGACCCTACCTAATGGGAAGACACTTCAAGGTAAAAATGGATCATGATAGTCTTAAATACTTTTTAGAACAAAGATTATCTTTAGAAGAGCAACAAAAATGGGTCACAAAGATGTTGGGTTATGAATTTGAAATCATCTACAAAAAAGGGAAGCAAAATGTTGTGGCAGATGCACTCTCAAGAAAGGATGAGTATGTGGAAGCATTTCTTTGTGCCATTTCTATTATCCAACCAGATTGGATAAACGAAGCAAGGGATGAATGGAAGAATGAAGAAGAAGTGTGGGAACTCATTCAAAGTTACAACAAGAGCCCAGTACATCTGATACATTTAGCTAGAAAAATAATTCATTATGGTACAAAGATCGATTATTCCTATGCCAGAATTCTCAACTCAAACAAAAGATTCTTATGGAATTGCACGCCTCCCCCTTAGGAGGGCACTCAGGATTTTTTGAAAACTTACCATAGGGTTAAGAAGGATTTTTTTGGATGGCCTTAAATCTAGCATTCAAAAGTTTGTGGCAGAATGTTTGGTTTTCCAACAAAATAAAGTTGGAACAATTAAGACCCCGGGTCTATTACGACCTTTATCCATTGTAAGTCAACGTTGGGAGGAGGTTTTAATGGATTTTATCATAGGTTTACCCAAGTCTGAAGGAAATAGTGTCATCATGGTGGTAGTTGACAGACTTACCAAGTATGAACACTTTTGTGCATTATCTCATCCATTTAAAATTGTTACAGTTTCTACTACATTTATGGAAACAATTCAAAAGCTACATGGAAACGCAAATATTATTGTAAGCAACATAGATCCCATTTTCACTGGAAATTTTTGGACAAAATTATTTTCTTGTCTTGGTACTCAATTAGCTCATAGCTCATCTTATCATCCTCAATCTGATTGACAAACTGAGATAGTAAACGAATGTTTGGAAGGATATCTTCGTTGCTTTGTATTTGATAAACATACACAATGGGTCAAATGGTTGCCTCTGGTTGAATGGTGGTATAACACTTCCTTCCATACTGCAGCAAAAATGACCCCATTTATGGCACTTTAGGATATTTCCCACCGTCCATCACATCATATTTAAGAGAAAATTATAAGGTTCAAGAAGTGGAAGATCACATCGAGCATCAACAACAAGTTCTCCAACTCTTAAAGGATAACCTAACTTTGGCACAGAATAGAATGAAACAACAGGCAGATCAACATCACAGTGAAAGAAGTTTTGATGTAGGTGAATGGGTATTTCTATGGCTTTAACCATATAAAAGAATGTCCCTCAAACAAGCTAAGAAGGGTGATAAATTATAACCAAAGTATTATGGTTCATACAAGGTGTTGCAAAAGATTGGTACTATGGCATACAAATTTGAGATTCCTGCAGCTTCCCGAGTGCACCTACTTTTCCATGTTTCATGCTTAAATAAGGTTATTGGTGACAATCTCCCAGTACAAACAATATTTCCATAATTGGACGAGGAAGGAAAAATCATATTGGAACTTGAAGCAGTCACAGAAACAAGAACTCGACAGCTACGAAATCGATCAATTTCAGAGTATCTCGTCAAGTGGAAGAACTTACCCACTGAATATTCCACATGGGAGGATGATAATTTTATACAGAAGCATCCAGAACTACTCGAGCATTGAGGAAAACACTTTTTTGAAGGAGAGGGTCATGTTAGTTCCCTATAATACTAGTGATTCTCCCATTACTATTGTCGTTGTGGCCCTATTGTCCCCATATTGTTATTATTGTGCCCCATAGAAACCCACTATTGTTATTGTTGTGCCCTTATATTATTATTGTTATGTTGGCTTTGATTATATTGTAGCCCCTTAGACTCCTATATATAGAAAGGAGGTTTTGTCATTTGTATCATCCAATAATTGTTCATTTGTGTAATGTAAAGGAGGTTGCCCCTTCGAAGATGCTAATTCTGAAGTCGTTGATCTATATTTTTTATCTTTTTGTGAGTTGGTTTCTTAATAGTTATATTATAATATATATTAATATATCATGATATATATTAACTCTAGATATCTATGGGAGGGAAGAATAAAAACAAAGTGATAAAGGTGGGGAGATAGAGGGAGTGAGAGGAAGGGAGAGAAAGGAAGAGAGAGGAAGGATGAGAGAGGAAGGATGAGAGAGGACTTGAGAGACAAGAGGAGAGAGGGAGGGATAGAGAAATGGATTTCGAGGGAAAGAGAGGGAGGGTAGAAGAATCATGTAGAGAGAGAGAAAAGTGGAGAGAGAGAGAGAGAGGGAGTGATAAGGGAGAGATTCAGAGAGATTGTATATGTTTAGGGTGAGATAGAGAGATAGAGAGAAGAGGGGAAGAGACAGAGAGATAGTGACAGAGTTGGATGGCAAAGAGAGAGATAGAGAAAAAGACAAATAGATAAGGGGGAGAGATAGAGGGAGGCAAGGGAGAAAAGGAGAGAGAGGAAGGAAGAGAGCTTGGATGTTAGAGAGAGAAGGAGAGAGAAAGGGAGAGAAAGAGGGAGGTAAGAAGAAAGAAACAGAGAGAGAAAGGTGGAGTGAGAGAGAGGGAGTGATATGGGGGATGGAGAGAGAGGAGAGAAAGAGGGAAGAGAGATAGAAGGGGTGAGAGAATGAGAGAAGGGAAAGAGAGAGAGAGAGGGAGAGGAAGAGGGAGGGAGAGATAGATAAATATGGAGAAATGGCGTTTATGTTTTGGGCATGATAGAGAGACAAAACAGAGACTGATAGAGATAGATAGATAGATAGATGGAAGGTGAAGAGAGGGAAGAAGAGATAGATAGAAAGAGAGAAAGATAGATATATATGGAGGGAGAAAGAAAGTGTGTTTGGGGAGGTGGGTGTGATAGAGAGACAAAGAAGGAGAGATGAAGGGATATATAGATATAAATGAAGGGGGAGAGAGGAAAGAATAATTCTTGCAGTAGAAGCACTGATTTCAATGTAGATGGTGATTTCTAATCTTATTTGATTGAGTGCATTGAAGGAGATAAACTGAAGGACATATGGGAGGAGGAATTAAGAGAGAGAAGGAGAGGAGTGAGAGAGTGAGAGAAGGGTAAGAGAGAGAGAGAGAGAGATTTGGGAGAGAAAGGGAGAGAGACAACTTAAGAGAGATGAGGAGAGAGGGAGGGAGAGAGAGGAGGAGAGAGGGAGGACAAAGAGATGGATTTGGAAGGGGAGAGAAGGAGGGAAGAAAAAATACATACAAAGAGAAAAGTGGATCAAGAGAGAGAGAGGGAGTGAAAAGGAATAGATGGAGAGAGAGTGTGCATGTTTGGGGGTGATATAGAGAGACAAAGAAGGAGAGATGGAGGGATATATAGATATATATGGAGAGTGGGAGAGAGAAGAATATTTATTGCAATAAATGCATTTAATTCATGGTAGATGGTGGTTTCTAATCTTATTTGATTGCTTACACTAGATGCATTAATTTCAGTGTAGATGTTGATTTCTAATGATATTTGATTGCTTACACTAGATGCATTGATTTTAGTGTAGATGTTGGTTTCTAATTCCATTTGATTTCTTGCACTAGATGCATTTATTTCAATGTAGATGTTTTCAAATTATATTTGATTGCTTGCAGTAAATACATTAATTTTAGCATAGATGTTTATTTCTACTTCTATTTGATTTCTTGCACTATATGAATTGATTTCGATGTAGATAGTGATTTCTAATTCTATTTGATTGCTTGCACTAGATGCATTTATTTCGGTGTAGATTGTGATTTCTAATACTATTTGATTGCTTGCACTAAATTCATTGACTTCAGTGTAGATGTTGATTTCTAATCGTATTTGATTGCTTGCACTAGATGCATTGATTTCAGTGTAGATTGTGATTTCTAATCGTATTTGATTACTTGCACTAGATGCATTGATTTCAATGTACATGTGTATTTCTAATCTTATTTTCAGATTACTTGCACTAGATGGATTGATTTTAGTGTAGATGTTGATTTCTAATATTATTTGATTGCTTGTGTTAGATTCATTGATTTTATTTAATTGTGTGCATTAGATATATTAATTTTAGTTAGATGATGATTTTTTATTTGATTTAACTCAATGTATGATGGTACATTAACTTAAAGTGATTGGATGAACAATGTGCATTGATTTCAGTGTAAGCACAAAAAAATGATTGACAATTTGCATTGATTTTTGTGTTATATTAATTCAACCTATTAATATTAGAGAGAAAGAGAGACGGGGTATGATGTTTACTACAATAGTTCGAGTTAAAGAATTGAATGGTTTACAATCTCAACTATCCTTGATCCAAGATCTTTTACTTACAGATGCATCAGAATTACATATAACAGAGCTAATTAACCATGGAACTTAAAAGCACATAAATAATGTGGAAATAACTAGAATAACATGAAACCATGAGACAATGATTTGATTATGGAGTTTGTCCAATTTGGACTACGTCTCCATGCCCTGCTCAATAGTGGGGAGGCCTTCATTCATTAAGTGGTATAAAAAAAGATAAAAGTACAAGCAACATTCTTTACAATCCTTATACCTCCAAGTTGGAAGATGGAAAAAGAATGGAGAGCTCATCTTCAGAAATAGATAGTGCCACTAAAATCCTAGCGAAAAATCGTGCAAAAACACCTATCCAAACACCCAATTTGGATAATCGGGCCTTTTGCAACTTCTCAGAACCTCCCTGCTACTCAAGGCGAGGTCTCGACCTACTACCAGGGTTAGGGTTTGCTACATAATAGGTTCTGAATTAATCGACCAGTCCTTTCTGCCTTCCTCTGTCACGAATGGTCTGTTATATAAGCTGGTAGAAAAATCCCTCAATACTCGGGCAGTTCCAAACAAACATCTAAGTTTAG
Source organism: Pinus tabuliformis (assembly GCA_031772625.1). NCBI lineage: Eukaryota > Viridiplantae > Streptophyta > Pinopsida > Pinales > Pinaceae > Pinus > Pinus tabuliformis. Next base: position 320,024,355 of record CM062804.1, on the reverse strand, counting down.
CAAGTGGGAATTTTCTAACAGAGGTTCTCGAGGCCCTGAATAGTATGTGGTAACAACCCTTACAAACATGGCAAGACCCCTTTAGCTGCGTGTTGAACTCAGTGGCTTTTTTACAATCGACATTTCCCTGCAATCAACGGTTTCATTGGCATATAGACCAACCCATACATCAAGTGGTGTGCGATACAATGGACATGCTGAGAGTATTAGACACAACATATAAAATCTCAGGTCTAGAAACCCCATCGTAAATCGCAATCCACGTGGAACCAGGGTTGACACTCCATGCTACTGCACCCTTTTCGAAAACTAAGATTGCGATATATATCACATCGCAAATTGACTCCGTCGGGGTTGATTCGTAAACACTTAATCCCCTCTCTTCCATGATATACAATATCACAATCACAACCGGGATCCTGTCGGGGGCTGATTTAGAAACACTTTGCCATTTTGCAATGGGCAATTGTGATTTGATCACATTGTAGCCATAACTCTCTTGGGCCGATTTTCTTTAAGTCGCTTCCTCTTCCTCCTGTGATCTACGATATGTGGGACCAATGGCATCCTACCACTTGGAACTCCCCCATTCATTAAGAGTGTCTTCCATGTCATCTCCTCCTGCCACCTGTTCATAAAATTTGACTTGCTCTAACTTCTTCGTATGAACTCGGATTTGAGTGTTGTTCGCACCATTGAAATAAGGATAGCGGACACTTCGATTTGATGCTAAGTTTATCCTAATTCTACCACTTTGATTTTTGAGCCTTCTACCATGCCATTGGTACTTTTTGAAGATCCACTTGGATCAATCCTCCCCACTAAGAGATTTTGGACAACCAAAAGCCTTTTTAATCAATTGGAAGGTGAGGAAATTTCTCCCTCACTTTCTCTTTCTCCATCCATCGAGATTTACTTAGATGCATCCCTTTGAAGTCAACACGAATGTACTCCACATCTCCCCATTGTGAAGTTCTAGATTTTTGGTCGAGTATGATATCTTCGGGCAACTTATCTAGATACTCTGGTGCAAAATCATCCACTGTAGGAATCTGTGCAACCTCTTTGATATCCATAATCAATGGATGTTCATAACGTTTTAGGTTTTCAACATTTACTACTGAGTACATTTGCATATAAGTGGGAAAGTCAAGACAAAAATCATTGTCTCCAATCTTTGCCAATATGGTGAATGGGTCTCAATTTCTTCCCTTCTCCCTTCATTCTATCCTTTCTGATGTGGAGTTGTACCTTTTCCCCGACTTGAAACTGATGGTCAACCCAATGCTTATCATCTCAAGCTTTATACTGAGCCTGACTCTTCTCCAATTGCTCTTGTACTGCCTGATAAATAACCTGTATCTACTGAATAAAATTCCATGCTTTGTCCCTATCATCTCGTCCATTGCAATCTTCATCTTTCCCAAATACCATGTCTAAGGGATCTCTTGGTAGATAGCCAAAACATGTCTCAAATGGTGAGCTCTGTGTAGATGAATGTGTTGCTCGATTGTATGCATGTTGCACATAAGGAAGTTGTTCATCCCACAACTTGGGATGTTTTCCACAATAGCCTTGTAACAAGTGTACCATGGTGCGGTTGACGGCCTATGTCTGCCCATCGGTTTGTGGATGAAATGTCCTACTTATTTTCAGCTTAGTTTCCATCATTCTCCATGAGCTAGTCCAAAAGTCTCCAAGAAAGTGAGAATCTCGATCTGACACAATAGATATGGGAAACCCAAAATGGACCCAAACATGCTGAAAGAAAATATAAGTAGTCTTCTCAGTAGTGACCTGCTTTTTATAAGGCATTAAAGTACACATTTTACTAAAATGATCCACAATGACATACAAATAGTCGTGACCTTTCCTAGACATAAGAAAACCTCCTACAAAGTCCATGGACATACTTTCCCATGGTCGACTCGGAATAGGGAGTGGTGTGTAGAGCCCAAGTTTTCTATTAGAGGGCTTTGAAACAAAACACAACGAGTAACAATGTTTTTCATATGAGGCCAAAAACAAAACCTCTGTAAATGACATAAAGTTTTTTCAATTCCAAAATGACCAGACACCAGAGAGGTATGAGCCTCTCAAATTACATGAACCCTTTCATCAATTTGTATGCACAATTTGCCAAGGTAGTACAATAAATTTCCCTACAGGTGATAATTGTCCACCTATGATCCATGAGTAAGTTTAGCATAAATCTCTTTAAAATCATCATCGTTAGCATACTGTTCAACATAACTTTAAAACAATAAAGAAACATTTTGAAAAACTACAGATGCATGAATAGGAGGGCGAGAAAGCATATCTACTACTTTTTTGTTGGCACCCTTCTTGTATCTTATTACCACATGAAACCATTGGAGGAATCCCATCCATTTGAAATGAAAGGCTTGCTAAAGCTTAGTTTGTGACTGAAGGTACTGTAGGGGCTGATGATCTGTATGGATGATGGTCTCCTTTCCGATCAGGTAGTGTTTCCACTTCTTCACACTCTGAACCAGGGCATACAACTCCCTGTCATACATGGGATAATTCACAATATCTTGGGAGAAAGTCTCCAAATGCTAACATACAAGCTTTCTTTGTTGCATCAACACAATGCCCACGGCATATCCACTGGCATCTGTTTCAATCTCAAAAGGTTGTTGAAGGTTTGGCAAGGATAGCACTGGTGGTGTGTTTATCTTGTCTTTCAGCATGTTGAAATATTTTTGCTACTTTCCTCCCCACTGAAAGGCTTGCTTCACATTGGTCAATGCACGCAAAGGGTTTGCGATAACAGAGAATTTTTCGATGAACCTTCTCCAATACTGTACCACTCCCAAGAAACTTCAGACCTATGTAACATTTCTAGGCTCAAGCCAGTTCATAATCACATCCACATTAGAGGGATCTATCCTCAATTGCCCATTACTGACTATGTGGCTTAAATAAACCATAGAGGTCTTCCCAAACTCACACTTTGACAATTTTATATACAATGTTTCTTTTTTCAGAACATCAAGCACTTTCTTCACATGACATACATGTTCATCCCATGTCCTACTATACACAAGAATATCATACATATATACAAGCACAACACAATCAATAAATGGCCTAAATAGATCATTCATTACCCTAAGTCATAAACGTGACAGGAATGTTGCACAGTCCCAATGGAATCACCATCCATTCGAACAAGCCCTGTTTGGTTTTGAACGCAGTATTCCAAACATCTTGCTTTGCAATTCTAACCTGGTGATATCCACTACGCAAATCCATGTTTGTAAAATAAACAACATTTTTCAACTGATCTAACAATTCATCAATGTGAGGGAGAGGGTATCAATTCTCCACCATAATCTTGTTTAGAACCCTTTAGTCTATGCACATTCTCCATGTGCCATCTTTTGTTCGCACCAACATGATTGGTGAGCCACACAGAGAAGAACTCAGTCTATTGACTCACTGATTTAACAGTTCCTATGCTTGTTTCTTGCTCTCCTCCATCTCCATAGAATCCATCATGTACATGCCAACATTCAGTAAAGGAGCATCCTATTGCAGATGGATCTCATGTTGGATTTCCCATTTTGGGGGCAATCCTCTCAGATCCTAAAACAATCCATCATAATCAGAAATAATTTCAAACAATTATTTCTTATGATCAGGATTACAATGTTTGAAAGCCTTAGCCATCTCGGCCTCTTTCGCTCTCACTATCATGAGAATGCACCCTTTACTGGAATTAACCATTCACTTAATCTATCCTGCATTTACAAGGCTAGCACCAACTTTTGTATGATGAGCTCTAATTATATATTCTACCCCATACTTTGTGAGGTGGTATTTTTTTTATGTTGAAAGAAACTGCCTTTCTGTCATATAGATATGGGCTTCCCAAGATGATTCCATAGATGTCCAAAGGTACAATATCTAACTCTACTTCATCAACTAATTTGGAAGCAATAAAAAATCTAGCCCTACACTGCTTGGTTACCTACAATTTGGCTTTATCACTTACCCAACCAAGCGGGTATGGAATCGGATGAGGCTTATTTTCAAGGCCAAACTTTTTCACTAAGGACTCTGAGATTAAATTTGCCTGGGAACATGAATCGAACAGAGTTTCCACCTTTGTATGTTTTATAAAAACTCTAATGTGGAATAACTCAATTCTCTTTCACTCATCACTTACAGGCTCATTCAAATAACTAGTACTTGCAATTGAATCAGAACTATCATTAACAGAAAGAGTACCTCTTGCGCCCATGGCTATGATCAATGTCTCATCGCCAGAATCTGATCCAAGGTCCTGCATTGTTGCCACTGTCTTTTGCTTCTCCTTTATGCTAAATCTCTTCGGTCTTAGCTCTGGATGCAGCGTCCAGCAGTGGTCCTCGTCATGACCATATTTCTTGCAATGAGTGCAAGATGGTGTTGCTATGTCCACTTTCTTAGTTTTTATAGTCTTATTATCCTTCCCTTTGCCTTTCTTCTAGAACTTGCTATGTTGAGGTTTGAATGGTGGTTTCTTGGCTTGATCATCTTTGTCATTCTTGCCTTGGATTTCAAGATGAATAGCCTTTACGCTAGCCGCATCAATTGTAGTAGGCTCGAACAGTAATAGTGAGTGTCTGATGTAACTATGTAGTGCACCTACATACTTAGTTACAGTCTCGGGCAAATATAATGAGATGCCCAGATTCAATGCTTGTTTTCAAAAAAAATTTAGTGAAGCTTTGCACATTCTAGCCCTTACCTTGCCTTAGATATTTCCATTCCATAAGTGCCTTTTGTTTATAACCCAAAGGGTAAAATTGGTCTTTCAATGCATAAATAAAACTAGACCAAGAGGACAGAAGGTTACCTAACTTTGTGTTGCCCTTCTGCAACTTGCTCTCCCACCAAATGAGAGCAGTGCCACTCAGCCGAAGAGATGATAACTAGGATTTGAACTCATCTTCTTCGGTTTGCTAGATCTGGCAGTAACCCCTATGTGCCTTATCCAGTTATTAATTTTTTCTGCACTACACTCTCCATTGTACATGGGCAGGTCAAACTTTACGTCTAACTTGAAGAATTGTTTCCTAGATGTCTGCTTGGAATTTCGATGAGAGTGATGAGAAATATCACTTGAAGAAGAAGAGGGAGGAGGATCTTCTCCACCACCTTCATGATTTGTTGACCCATGGTCATCGACATCCTTCTTCTCATGCCCAAGTGTCTTCTCATACTCTACGAACAACTTTTCTACTTTCCCTGCCATATTGTAGAACATGTTGCGGAAATTCTGTTCCTATTCCCAACGAGCTTCTTCATTGGCCATGTTTCTTCTTCGCTATGCACATATTGCTTCAGGATCAAAGGACTTAAGCGTTCCTTTGTATTTTCACAACTTGTTCTAGGTTAGCATAAACTCCTACAATTCGCATCTACAAATACCTGCTTCGATACCAAACTTGATCCAAGATCCTTTACTTACAGATGCATCATAATTACATATAATAGAGTTAATTAACTGTGAACTTAAAAGCACATAAATAATGTGGAAATAACCAGAAGAACATGAAACCATGACACAATGATTTGATTACAAAGTTGTTCCAATTTGGACTACGTCTTCGGGCCCTACTCAATAGTGGGGAGGCCTTCATTCATTATGTGGCATAAAAGGAGATAAAAGTACAAGAAACATTCTTTACAATCCTTATACCTCCAAGCTGGAAGGTGGAAGAAGAATGGAGAGACCAACTTCAGAAACATATAATACCACTGAAATCCTAGCTATAAATCGTGCAAAAACATCTATCCGAACGCCCAATTTGGATAATCGGGTCTCTGCAACTTCTCGGAACCTCTCTGCTGCTTAAGGTGAGGTCTTGACTTGTTGCTAGGGTCAGGGTCTATTGCACAGTAGATTCTGAATGAATTGGTTAGTCCTATCTACCTTCCTCCAACACGAATGGTCCTTTATATAAGCTAGCGACAAAATCCCTCAATACCCAGGTAGTTCCAAACAAACATCGAAGTTTAGCAAGCAGGAATTTTCCAACAGAGGTTCTCAGGGCCCTGAATAGTATGTGGAAACAACCCTTAGAAACATGGCAAGACCCCTTTAACTACTTGTTGAACTCAACAGATTTTTTACAATTGGTGTTTCCCCACAATCGACAGTTTCATCGGAGTACAGACCAACCCATACATTAAGCAGTATGCGATACAGCAGACCTGCTCATAGTATTAAACACAACATATAAAATCTCAGGTTCGGAAACCCCATCGCAAATCGCAATCGGCATGGAACTAGGGTTGGAACTCCATGCTACTCCTCCCCTTTTGTGAACTGTGATATATATTGCATCGTTACTGGACTCCATCGGGGCCGATTCATAAACACTAGACCCCCTCCGATCCGTGATATGTGATATCGCAATTGCAATCGGGATCTTGTTGGGGGTTGATTCAGGAACACTTTCTGCTTTTGCGATGAGAGATTGTGGTTTCATCACATTGCAACCGTAAATCTCTTGGGATGGTTTTCTTTAAGCCACGTCCTCTTCCTCTCGTGATCTGTGATATGTGGGAACAATGGAATCCTGCCACTTGGTGCTCCCCCATTCACTAAGAGTGTCTGTGACGTCATCTCCTCCTGCCACTTGTTCATAAACTTTGAATTGCTCTAACTTCTTCATATGAACTTAGATTTGAGTGTCGTTCGTGCCATTAAAATCAAGATGATGAGCACTTCGATCCAATGCTAAGTTTATCCATATTCTACCACTTTGAGTTTTGAGCCTTTTACCATGCCACTCATACTTTCTAAAGATCCACCTGGATCAATGCTTTTTTGATAATCGATATGAAAATATGGAAAAACTAACAAATAATGTAAATGTTTTGTAAACCTGACCACTCATTAAAAAAAATCAAAATTATAGTATTTGTTGACTTTTGCAAAACAAACTATAGATTAAAAAACCATCAAAATATTTTAAAGGGAATAAATTATTTCAAACATTAGCAATGAAACAAATGATTTCAAGAGTAATCTTGATGCAATAAATTATTAAAACTACTCTTTAAAATATATTTAATAATACCTGGAGGGACACTATTAAGAATTATTAATTGTCAAAAGGTGTGATACCTAAACTTAAATGAAATATATGTGCAATATCAACCCTCTTACAAACTATTGACAAGATTGTCTCCCTTATTCATCACCAACAAATTACTTACAAATAATTACATATACATATAGAAATATAACAAAACAATTGTAACATTCACAAACATTACCATCCAAATCCAAAAACATAAACACACAAACCACTCAAAGCATCCAAGCATAAACGTACAAACCATTCATGGAAAGAAACAAAAATAAATTTAAAGAAGACAATGATATATTCATGTCAAAAAAAGAAAACATAATGTAAATTTCAAAGTATGAATTTTATCTCAAACATATACATAATACTGATAATCTAAAAATGTGTCATTGTTGCCCTCAACTGGAACCAACCTAGATCGATCTAACTCTGGGTCTATCATACACTGAGAGGGAACAAATACCTCGAGGTACAAGCCTCTCCTCAAATTCCACACTCCAAAAAGAAGGTTTTCACCTCGAGGGATTTGATCACTCTTGATGCATGATAGATCCGAAGTTAGATGGATTTAGGTTGGTTTAGTAGCAAGGAATGATCCATGAAATGTTTTGAGTTAAAGCCTTTTTTCAAGTCTCAATTTGTAAGAAACAAGACCAATAAAGTTGAGGACAAGTTTGACGAGAAGATGATAGATCATTGATTAAAGAATTGTCACCTTGTAAAATATTTCAGACCCATATAGTAAAGTAGTCAAGCCATCGTAGCAAGATCAATGGACTCATCGTAAAAGGTGCAACAAGGGGAGGTAGAGGTTCCTCTGCATTTTATTAGTTATAAGGAAACCTATCATCAAAACTTGAAGCATGATCACGAGAACTAGAGAAATAAAAACACAATATGGTTGGATAAATGTTTATAGTTTGATAAAATAAATACTATGCACCATCCATGTAATTGTAATACTTAAAATATGTTATACTAGTTTAGATTTATGTTAACCTTGGATTTATTAAGCACTGTGATACAGGACTATTATTCCAATTTTTGTAAATATCTCATAGTCAGTTCCCTTTACGTGTTCTTGGAGGAACAACTAGGCTAATTTGTTTCTTTTACTATCAAATGACATATTCCTTTCTGGGATAGATATCCTCTTTGTTAATATTCCCTTCAAGAACAAAGTCTTGTTGTCTATTTTGGAAAGGTTGTCATGCCAAGAATGCCTGCTATCCATTAGAAAAAGTACATACCCTCTCGGTGCAATCTTTAGATTATGAGATAGATATGATATTCACCTCCTTCTGAGGTCCCCTCACTGTATGGTGATTTGGCTTGGCATGGCTGTGGTTTGGCCAGCCAGCTTCCTGCAGAAAGAAAGTAACCCCTATATAGCCTGTCCTCTCCATGGGGAGTAATGACTCTCTGGACTGTGGACCTGGTGGAAGTGAGAGGTGGGATGGGATATTGTGGTAAGGCAACAGGGCTTCCATCCAGGGTATGGCACCAGGAAGTGGCCAATCATGTGAAATGAGCTTACCTTAGAAGAGTTAGCTGTTTCAGTGGGGGATATGGGAGTAGTCATGACCTGCCGTAACCTATGAACTGGGGCAGTAGCTAGCGAGGTACTGGATCTAGATGGTTCATCTTGGTTCCAACAAGGTATGGTGTTCTTGATTTTGACGCCATCTCAGGAATGAAATTGGTTATACTCGTATGCAGCTCACTCAATGCAGGCAATACTGAGCTTGAAGCAACACTGAGTCATCAGCCATTGGGTGCAAATAATAGTACACCACACCTTTAGAAAGGGCCTCAACGCCCCTATACCTTGCCCTAGAATCACTAATGGCACTGAGTCAAGGTGGGCTATCATTAATGAGGGTTATTTCCCCCTGCTGCATAGTTAAGTGACATGTGCAGGGTGCCCGGGTTAGCCAACTAGGGTTTTGTGCCTTAGCGGGTGTTCCATCTAAGATTTAGGTCTAGAGGAGTCATGTTTGTCACACAATCTATGAGGGCACCCTTCACCATTTTTGGTACAATATATGAGGGGTTATATGAGGAGGTTATATGAGGAGGTTACACCCAATTTTGCAGGGGTTTAAAAAAAGAGGTTATATGAGGAGCCCCATCAAGGCCAAAGGCTCAAGGCTCAAGGTTCAAGGTTTAAGGAGGGGCCCCATCAATGGGACCCGTATCAGGAGACCCCCTCTGGGCCAAAGGCTCAAGGGTCATGGTTAGGTGGTTCAAGGAGGGGCCCTATCAAGGATGGGTGTCCCATCAAGGTGGACCGAAGGCTCAAGGCTCAAGGTGGGGCCCAATAAATTGCCCTTCGGGAAAGACCACTGATAATGACTAAGGAGCTTTCCCAAAGGGCAATTTATGGGGCCCCACCTTGAGCCTTGAGCCTTTAGCCCACCTTGATGGGACACCCATCCTTGATGGGGCCCCTCCTTGAACCACCCAACCTTGACCCTTGAGCCTTTGGCCTAGAGGGGGTCTCCTGATATGGGTCCGATTGATGGGGCCCCTCCTTGAACCTTGAACCTTGAGCCTTGAGCCTTCGGCCTTGATGGGGCTCCTCATATAACCTCTTTTTTTAAACCCCTGCAAAATTGGGCATAACCTCCTCATATAACCTCCTCATATAACCTCCTCATATATTGTACCAAAAGGGTGAAGGGTGCCCTCATAGATTGTGACAGACATGAAACCTCCGGACCTAAAGCATAGATGGAACATCCGCTAAGACACAAAGCCCTAGTTGGCTAACCCGGGCACCTTGCACATGTCACTTAACTATGCAGCAGGGGGAGATATCCCTCATTAATGATATCCCACCTTGACTTAGTGACATTAGTGATTATGGGGCAAGGCATAGGGGTGTTGAGGCCCTTTTTAAAGGTGTGGCATACTATTATATTCACCCAATTGCTGACAGCTCAGTATTGCTTCAAGCTCAGTATTGCCTGCATTGAGTGAGCTTCATACGAGTATAACCAATTTCATTCCCGAGATGGCATCAAACTCAGGAACACCATGCCTTGTTGGAACAAAGATGAACCATCCAGATCCAGTACCTTGCTAGCTACCGCCCCAGTTCATAGCTTACGATAGGTCATGACTGCTCCCGTAGCCCCCACTAAAACAGTTAACTCTTCTAAGGTAAGCTCATTTCACATGATTGGCCACTTCCTGTTGCCATACCCTGGATGGAATCCCTCTTGCCTTACCATAGTCTCCCATCCCACCTCTCACTACCACCAAGTCCACAATCCGGAGAGTCATTACTCCCCGTGGAGAGGACAGGCTATATAGGGGTTAATTTCTTTTCCGTGGGAAGCTGGCTGGCGCAAACCACAGCCATGCTAGGCCAAATCACCCTACAGTGAGGGGACCTTAGAAGGAGGTGAATATCATATCTATCGCATAATCTAAAGAGTGCACTGAGAGGTTATGTACATTAAAATCCATAGAGCCCTATCCGACAGGGTCGAAGGACCAAAGGACCAAAGGTCGAAGACCAAAGTGTTCATGTAGGTCGAAGGACCAAAGGTCCGAGGAGAGGGTCAAAGGACTGAAGGGCCGAGGAGAGGGTAGGGGTCAGGGTAGGCCGAGGAGAGGGTAGGGGTCGGGGTAGGTCAAAGGATTGAAGGGCTGAGGAGAGGGCCAAAGGCTCAGGTGTTGGAAGGTAGGCTGAAGGCTCAGTTGTTGGAAGGATGAAACCAAAAGTTTAAACTAAGAAAGAAAACAAGCAGAGGGTGGGGTAGAAGGGGTCCCATTCTAGTGGGGTCGAAGGGGCTAAGGGTTTAGGGAACACTAGAAGAGGTTTTGGTGGGGCAGGCTGAAGGGCGGAGATTAAATTTTAATTTGTTGAAGCTAGTAGGAGGTTCAGAAAAGATAACCCAACAAGGTTGGGTGGGGTTGGTGGATGTTTGGTTGGAAGCTGGGGTGATGGGGCCCCATCAAGGAGGGGCCCCATCATACTATATGATGCATTTTGGCCCAATCCCAGCTTGAGGGTGGTAGTTTTGGGCAAGCATATTTCTTTTTTTATTGTATATATATGTTACCCAAAAGACCTCACTAGCGTGAGGGAGGAAGAAGAAAAAATAAGTGAATGATTTATTTATGGTCTATAAGGTTTGTTATAAGTTTTCATTACTATTGGATTTTCATTTGAGCTCTATGCGGTTCATATTATTTTAGTGGAGAAGCCATGTGCAAAGGTAATTCAAGTTAGGTGAATTTGTAGAGTGGAGGTTGGAAAGGAGGTAATAAGCTATTATTTTAGTTGTGTGATCCAGGTGGAGCTCCAAACACCAGTGGCAAGGAAAAGGCTCAAAATTCAAAGTTGCGGAAAGATGATTAACTTGACATCAGATCTAAGTGCTCGTCGCTCTAATTCCAACAGTGTGAATGACACTCCAATCCGAGTTCGAATGAAGGAGATAGAGGAAGTCAAAGTTGGGTTGACTTTTTGATGACTGGGCAGGATTAATGAAGGCACAATTTGGACTTTTTCTGGTAGACGGAATGCGGCCAACTCTGGCCAGATTCTAGGTGAAATTGTCACATGGTCAAAATGACTCCTTTGGTCAAAAATCCGATTTTTCGAAAATGGCCCATTGTTTTATATATATATATATATATATATATATATATATATATATATATATATATATATATATATATATATATATATATATATATATATATATATATATATATATATATATATATATATATATATCTATATATATATATATATATATATATATATATATATATATATACATATATATACATATATATATATACATATATATATATATACATATATATAAGGGTGGCAGGCCACCAACTCCATTAAAAAAGAGATACAAAGAGGGGACAGGTGAGGTGGGCAGGCTGCCCAAGGCGGGCCCAACCCAACCTTCCTTCCCATTAAAGAATTTTTATTATGTAAAAAAAGGAGGAGGCGGGGTTTGACCGCTCGACCTCCTCCATAATAAATGAATCCTAAACCAACTCAACCAACAGAAATATTGAGAATTCCATCAGCTTTTTTTTATTTAAAATGTAGTTCATCAGTGCGCCCAGGGGGAGGAGGCAGTTCACGCAATTCGAGGTAGAGTTTTGTAGGAGGGACCGAATTTCCACTTTGTCAAATGTTGACAAATTTTATATGGTTTCAGCATTTCTCGACGCCACGAACGCAATGGTGCTATTCGTTTCTGCATCAAAGTTCTGTATTTTTCATCCATTTTCCAGTATGGAGGTATAAAACTCCTTTTTTGTAACTGATGCTTGTACTCTTCTTTCTCATGCCAGTTAATGAATGAAGGCCTCCCCATTGATCGAGCAGGGCCTGGAGACATAGTCCAACTCAGACGAACTCCGTTATCAAGTCTTGTTGTCTTATTTCATGCTTTATTTGTTTCTCCTCTTCTCTCATGTGCACATTAAATTTCTATCTTTAAGCTACAATTTATGCATGTAATTCTTTAATACATCTATAAGCAAAATATCTTTGATCAAGTGGTATCAGAGCTTGTGAATTGCATGTTTTTATGCTAACAAGAAACAGGCTCCAAAGAGGCGAAGGGAAACTAAAGTCTTTCGATCCCAAAGCGGGGGGTGCACACCGAATGAGAAACATGGTAGATGAAGAGGCTCGTCATGAAGAGGAGTGCAATTTTCGCAAAACCTTCTATATAATGGCATAAATTGTTGGTGAGTTTCTTTCAAGGCTGGAGAAAGCAGAAGAGAGAAATCTAGAAGAACAAGGTTCAATGCATAGAAATGGTGAAGAAGAACCCCCTCCTTTTCCTTCCACAAGTGAAATTTCTTCTTCTTCTGATCACCATCATTATAGAAATTCATGGGATGCATCTAAGCAACCTTTCTTTAAATTAGATTTCAAATTGGGTTTTCCCGTGTTTAACGATGAAAGTAATGCATAAAAGCTTAGTAACTGGATTAGGCAGATTGAAATCTACTGCAAGATTCAATAGATCGAAGATGACGAGGCAAAGATTCAATTGTCCTCTCTTCGGCTGAGTAGCATCGCTCTTGTCTAGTGGGAGAGAAAAGTGCGAAGCAGTAAGAGTGTGGGTAATATTCTTTCCTCATGGCCTAATTTCATTTCTGCATTAAAGGAACAATTCTATCCCTTGGATTATAAACAAAAAGCCTTAATGGATTGGCAATAATTAAGGAAAGGCAGAGGTCAGGATGTTCAATTTTTTACAGAGGAATTTAGAAAACATGCACTTAATTTGGGCATTGCACTTGACTCACCTGAAGTAGTAACTAAGTATATTGGGTCATTACATAGTTACCTTAGAAATTCATTATTATTGTTTGAACCAACTACTATTGACTCGACCAATGTAAAGGCCATTCATCTTGAGAACAGGGGAAAAAATGAAAGAGATGATCATGGAATACCATTTGTCGACGCGTTTTGAACCAACCAGTGTGGTTCATCGTCAGGACAAGTTGAAGAAACAGATCCAGCTTAGCATGTTATATAGACCGAGCAGAGCCTCCAACGGCTAGTTTGACCAACCGTTAATATTGACTAATGGACCAGGATCAAAATAATAGTTTATTAATAAATATTTAAAAATTAAAGGTCAATTATTTTTAAAAGGAAATTAGTTGCAACAGACCGCTTCTATGAATAAATTAAGAGTTAAATGTGAATAAAAATAACTAAATGAATAAAATAATAATAACAAATTAAATACAAAAAACACAAAATAGAAATAATAAAAATAAAATAAATAAACAAATAAATAAAAATAAAAATAAATAAATAACTAAAAATAAAAATGAAATAAAATAATAATAACTAAAATAATAAATAAATAAAAATAAATAACTAAATGAGAATAGGAGTTAAATGTGAATAAAAATAACTAAATGAATAAAAATAAAAATAATAATAAAAAAATCCCATCTGTTGGATGTCTTTGTGGAGAATGGTTACAGTAGATACATGGGTCATAGGGCTTTCCTTAAAGCTTCCAAGAATTCTCTGGTGAAAAGAGAGCGAAAAGATCGTGTTCCTAGTGTCCATCTTCCTTATGTTCAAGGGAGCACTGATAGAATTGGTAGGATTCTCAGGAGACATAGCATCCCGGTGTCCTTCAGGCCCCTGAACACCATTCGTTTGTCTCTCAGATCGGTGAAGGATCCCATTGACCCTAAAGATATGAAGGGTGTTTATATGATCCCTTGTTCTTGTGGGACCCCCTATATTGGGGAGACTGGTCGTTCCATTAATCAGAGGATTAGTGAGCACGCTGCGGATCTGAAGCATAGGAGATTTAAATCTTCCACTTTGGCTGAACATGCTGAGAAAACCAATCATCATGTTTGTATCGAAGAAGCCAGTGTTATTGCTAAGGTTCCGCATTTCCATCATCGAAAATTCAGGGAAGCGCTTGAGATCGAAAAGAGACCAAGCAATCTCAATAGAGAGGATGGTTGGAAAGTCAGTAGGTGTTGGGTCCCAGCCCTCTCTTCCTAGGCGTTTTTTCGTCCTCTTTGGTTTTTGGTGTCTTTTTTCGTTATTTTCAATTATTTATTTATTTTATTATTGTTATTATTATTTTATTTATTTGTTTTTTATATTTTTCTAATCGCCTTTCCTATTATTTTTATTGATTATTTTATTTAAGGGCCTCCGTGTAACTAATTTCCTTTCTGCTTATATTTCTAATCTATCATCCTTTGTTTTTCTTTATTACCTTTATTATTTAACACACAAATTTTTATAATATTTTTAAAGTAAAATTAACTTTATACATTACTCTATACACCTAATTTTTCCTTTTATTTTTATTTTTATTTAGTTATTAATTATTTTATTTTATTTATTTTATTTATTATTATATTATTATTATTATTATTATTAGTATTATTATTTTATTTATTTATTATTATTTTATTTTTATTTTTATTTATTTATTTATTTTTATTTTTATCCTTATTTTTATTTTATTTTTATTATTTTTATTTTATTCATTTATTTTATTGTTATTTTTATTATTATTATTATTTTTATTCATTTAGTTATTTTTATTCACATTTAACTCCTATTCTCATTTAGTTATTTATTTTTATTTATTTATTATTTTAGTTATTATTATTTTATTTCATTTTTATTTTTAGTTATTTATTTATTTTTATTTTTATTTATTTGTTTATTTATTTTATTTTTATTATTTTTATTTTGTGTTTTTTGTATTTAATTTGTTATTATTATTTTATTCATTTAGTTATTTTTATTCACATTTAACTCTTAATTTATTCATAGAAGCGGTCTGTTGCAACTAATTTCCTTTTAAAAATAATTGACCTTTAATTTTTAAATATTTATTAATAAACTATTATTTTGATCCCGGTCCATTAGTCAATATTAACGGTTGGTCAAACTAGCCATTGGAGGCTCTGCTCGGTCTATATAACATGCTAAGCTGGATCTGTTTCTTCAACTTGTCCTGACGATGAACCACACTGGTTGGTTCGAAACGCGTCGACAAATGGTATTCCATGTGATTTTTGCCGAAGAATTTCTCTCTAACTTGATATGGATCACAGAAGCCTGAACTCTATTAGAGATGATCATTTCAAGAACCCACCTTTCAAACCTCCAAATGGAAAACCCAAAGTGAAAGGAAAAGGAAAGGAGAAGAGGATGGCATAAACCAAGAAAGTTGAAGGAGAAAGACCTTATTGCACTCACTGCAAAAAGGAAGGTGATGACGATAACACATATTTCATTAAATAGGGAAGTATTCAGTGGATCTAGAATTTATAACTTTAACTAGATTAAGTTTTTTCAAAATGAGGAATTATAAAGTCACTTAGTTCACTAATTTTAATGTAGATATTCACAATTTTTGTGTAAAAATTATCATTATAAACTTTATAAAACAAATTTATATAAACTTGCTAAAGAAAATCTTTCACATTTTAATCTTGGATTCCTTAGATTATCTATTTTAATATTTTTTATGGTTTATAGTAAAAGATAAGTTTGTTAAGGTTATTTTATGAAAATAATGACGCGTATGTTACTATTATTAATCCATTTAATTATAATCTGATATAGTAAATATCATTTATGTGTTAAGTCACGATTATTACTAAGGTAGTGTTGGCACAATTTAAAAGTCTATCACCTTTGCAACACTAGTTATATTATGGTTGAAGATTAAAAAACTCTCAAAGATCATCCAGTTTATACTCGTATTGGAATTAAATTTCAAAATATTTGTGACGCTACCAACCTTCTTGATTGTTTAACTAAACAAAATTATGATGATCTTGAAATACTTCTTTTAATGCTTTTTTAGCATAACAATAAAATTCGAAAAAACTTTTAATAATATCTTTTTATCTTCTTATTTACCATAGTTGGTCTTAGTGGATAATAATCATCATTATCACCATCATAATTACATACTATTGTAGAAAGTTTGCACCATTTTAGAGTTGAGGAGAAAAATAAATTTAGGATCAAATTAAATGTTGAATGTGAGTAGTAGCATAATTTATTTTTATTTATTAGTTGTACGTTTATGTTAATAAAGAAGTTGATTGAGGCTTGCTTTATGAATAATAGATTAATATGCAAGATATATATTAAGTATAAAGTTATTTAATGACAAATGAAATTTTTAGTAATGTGTCCAATATATACCATTATTTAGAACTTTAACTAGATTATATTTTTTCAAAATGAGGAATTAGAAAGTCACTTAGTTCACTAATTTTTATATAGATATTCACCGTTTTTTGTGTAAAAGTTATCATGATAAACTTTATAATTTTTTTTTTATATAAACTTGGAAAAGAAAATATTTCACATATTAATCTTGGATTCCTTACATTATCTATTTTAATATTTTTTATGGTTTATATTAAAAAGATAAGTTTGTTAAGGTTATTTTATGAAAATAATGATGTGTGTGTAACTATTATTAACCGATTTAATTATAATCTGATATAGTAAATATCATGTATATGTTAAGTTCCGATTATTACTAAGACAATGTTGGCACAATTTAAAATATTGGAATTAAATTTCAAAATATTTGTGATGCTACCAACCTTCTTGATTGTTTACCTAAACAAAATTATGATGATCTTGAAACACTTCTTTTAATGCTTTTTTAGCATAACAATAAAATTCAAAATAACTTTTAGTAATATCTTTTTACCTTCTTATATACCATATTTGGTCTTAGTGGATGATAATCATCATTATCACCATCATCATTACATACTATTGTAGGAAGTTTGCACCATTTTAGAGTTAAGGAGAAAATATTTTTTTAGGATCAAATTAAATGTTGAATATAATTT
The DNA here is from genome assembly GCA_031772625.1 of Pinus tabuliformis. Taxonomy (NCBI): domain Eukaryota; kingdom Viridiplantae; phylum Streptophyta; class Pinopsida; order Pinales; family Pinaceae; genus Pinus; species Pinus tabuliformis. The sequence continues at coordinate 320,006,860 of CM062804.1, read as the reverse complement.
ATTTTTATTTATTATTTGTACTTTTATGTAAAAAATGAAGTTGGTTGAGGCTTACTTAATGAATAATAGATTAATATGCAAGCTATATATTAAGTATAAAGTTATTTAATGACAAATGATCATAGTAATGTGTCCAATACATACCATCATAGATCCATTTTAAGTGCAGATGTAGGGATCAAATTTCTTCAAGTGCAAACATTTTTAGAGTGAAAGATACAATGTGTTATTTTTAATTGTTGAAACTATATTTTTGAATGCTAAATAGAGTATATATACAAACAAATAATAATTTTAACCATAATTTTTTCTTTTTATATATATAGATATATATGAAGTTGATATTGACATAAATTAGTTAACATAAATCTTCAAATAGTTACTTTTGAAAAGTATAAGATTTAAACATCTAATTCACACATTTTTTTTACTTCTAATTACTTTACAAAATATTATTTTTTTATATTTTTCTATTTAGAACATAATTTTTATTTTAAAGGGGCACAGAGGACAGACAAACTTACACATCCCCCCATATTGGGCTATAAAATGAGCCTCTCATCTCAATTACTAATCATTTTAATGACCAAAATCAATCATGAATTAGAATAGTAACAAAGTAGTACAATTTGATTATTTTCAAATACAACAAGAAAGAGAGAAAAATGATTAAGATATTTATCACAAATGTTTAGTTTTTATCCCTGTAATGTTTAAGGACATATACTGAAAAGAACATATTAACATTCATCTAAAACTTAGATTCCTTACATTATTTCTATTATCATTAACATTTATATTTATGTATTAAATTTGACTCATGAATACTAGATTGTGTAAAAAAAATCTTACCTATAAAGTTATTTAACAATATATTAATATTGTTTTTCTTACTATTATTGACCGTTTTAAATTGCCACTAACTACTTTTCCTAAGTTGAGTACAAATTAATTATACTAGTATAATGTTGGCACCACTTCAAAATCTATATGAGGAAATATTTTATAATTATAGTTGTGTTGTTCAATGATCAAATATTTTTTTTATAAATTAGAGTGCAACAAAATAGGGAATTTGATTTATATCAATTATAATAAGGAAAATTAAGGAAAACTCACCTCAAACATCATATCAAGTGTCTAGCATTTATTCATTAAGTGTTTAAATGGTTTATATTAAATAGAATACTAATTAGGTACTCCACCGTTGTTTTAATATACCAAGTTTAGAAGATGTTTTTAGGTGCATTATTGAATTTGATTATGCACATTTGATATGGTGAGAAGTCATGTTGGTCAAATAAAGCTTTGAAAACATAAATATTTTATGGCATTGTCATGTAATTTGTATAACACATGATTACGTTGAAATATTAAATGATGTAAAACTCCTTCAAAAAAAATATGAAGAGAATATTTATACAACAAATATGGAAAAGTGTGTCTGAATGTATATTAATAGATCCTCAAAAAAAAAATTACATTCATGTATCATATAAACCTACTCTTAAGATATTCGCTCAAGTAGATCAAGAATGGCTTCTACACCATATTTATTTATCTTGGTCTTCTTGCAATGTTATTTCTTTGGCATCCATGCTCACACTATGGTATTAATTGGAATAGAGCCAACTTCTTTGTCATCAGGATTTGGTACCCAATATTGCTCTAAAAATTTTCCATTGTATTTCCCTGACATAGGCTTCCACCAGTCAACCTTTACATGAAGATTCTCACTTTCATTATCCCTAAAGATATCTGAGATGGATTTTGCCATCCAAATCATCTCACCTACATCCGCATTCCCTGATCTAACTAGCAACATCTTTCCTTTCTCAACATCAATCATCAGATTGAATGTTGGCTTTGGATTGTTGCATTTGGGTCCAACATATATTATTCCATCTATCACATTATCAAAATCTCCATGCATAATACTTGAGATTACTTGGAGTGCATTACGATCAACATCAACAATGTGCCTTGTCTTGGGCCATAAATCCTCAGAAGATGAATCACTTCCATCTATTATTCTATGATCATTATAGATTCCATCTAATGTATCGAGAATGTTTTCCCAAATCACTACTTTATTTTTCCATTCCTCTATAACAATTGGTGAATCCTCATTCCCAATACTGTCTTTCCACATTTTTATGTATGATGTTATCCCTTCCTTTAGTTCTTTTAAATAGACATCATTCTGTTTGGAAGCTAAGAAATATGGCTTCCCTATGGGAATTATAGGTCGACCTTCATCATCTATATTCCATAACTCAACTGGTTCTGACCACTCAACATCTCTAATTGATTCTTTATACCTTAGTACTAGAACATCATCGAGTATAAGAAATTGGAAGTATTGGACATTAAGATGTCCAACTAGTGCATTTTTTCCCTCCTTAATGTATCCAATAAGGAAACTTTTGAAGTCATAGACCTTGTCAATAAGTGTAGGTGGAAACACTCTATTTTCTTCAATTATGCGATATGTATCCAGCATTTCAAGTAAAGAATAAATATCTTTACTTTTTAGGTTGGAAGACATTTGTTAGGCCCCTATACTACTAGTGTAACCCCTTATTGTTATTAGTATAACCCACTTATTATATTGATGTACCCATGTAGTGCCCATATTGTTACTATTGTGCCCCATAAAAGGCCACTATTGTTATTATTGTGCCCTTACATTATTATTGTTATGTCGGCTCTGATTATGTTATGACCCCTAGACTCCTATATATAGAAAGGACGTCTTTTCATTTGTATCATACAAGAATTGTTAATTTTATGTAATGTAAAGGAGGTTTCCCCCTCGAAGAGGCTGAATTCTAAGGCGTTGATCTATCTTTTCTATCTTTTCTTGAGCTGGTTTCATAACATTTGGTATCAGAGCTTTGGATTCTAGGGTTTCGCTACTCCAAACAGCTCATCGTGGCATTTTCGCTATAACTTTTTTTTCTGCGACGTTTCAGAAGTTAAAAAAAAAACCCATTTGAGAAGAAATCGCGTTGAACCTCGAGTCTGAATTTCAGAGATTTTCGCGCTATATTTACGGAGATATGATCTGAGGAAGTTGGTCTTTTTGCAAACTCCTGAATTACATTCCAAACAGGTGACCTGGGGAAAATCGTCATAACTTTCTCTCTGGGGATCAAATTGAAATTTCATAAGAAGGTAAAGAAAGAGGACAGACTGTAGTTTCTTGTATGCATTTTTCAGATCCAAAGGTCGAAACAGTGACTCGTGGCACGTCATACAAGTTCACTCTACTGAACTAGTCTATAATCAAGTCATCTTGGGAGGTTGTGCATAACTCTTTCTTAGAGAATCCAATTTGGATCAGACTAGTGGCATTGGAAAGAGGACATAGAGGGCTACTATAGATCACAATTTCAGAACTTAAAGATCTGAAAGTACAGAGTTACAGTCGTTTCAAGGTCGAGCTCCTAAAATAAAAAAAAGCAAGATGAGGAAGTTTGATGGCAAGGATCCGGTAAATTGGATACTTCAAATGGAGCAATATTTTGATCTACATGGTGTACAACTGTTACAAAAGGTATGTATTGCATCTTCATATTTAGAACCAGATCAATTTTTATGGTACGAAGGGCTTTGTTCTGGTAAACAACTTGTTACGTGGTCAATTTTCACAGAGGAAATGATAGCACATTATGAGGATACAAAGAGCAACACCTTCTTTAGAGCAACACCACAACAATTGGAAAGAGTAAAAGGGCTTTGTGACATAGTGGAAAGCAAAATTAATGAAACCAGGAAGCGTACCCCTCACAACTATAAAGATGGAAGTGTTGTTTCTCCTAGCCTTCCACAACCTACAAGGGTTACACCACAACAACTGGAAGAAAAAAGAGAAAAAGGGCTTTATTACAATTGTGATAGCAAATGCACTAAAGGTCATAAGTGTGCTGAGAAGAAATTATTTTAAATAGAATATGAAGAAGAGGAAGAAAAGGATCAAGAAACATCAAAAGAAGAAGATATACACCAGGACCCCACCCTAGAGAAAGAAGAAATGAATCAGACCATATCTTGTAAAGCATTGGCAAGAATTACCACTCCTCAAAATCTAAAGATAGAAGGACATATCAAGAAGAAAAAGGTGCAAGAAGTGAAAGATCACATCGAGAAAGAAGAAATGAATCCAACCATATCTTGTAATTCATTGTTCGAAATTACCACTCCTCAAACTATCAAGATAGAAGGACATATAAAGAAGAAAAATGTTCAAGAAGTGAAAGATCACATCGAGCATCAAGAAATGAATCCGACCATATCTTGTAAAGGATTGGAAGAAATTACCACTCCTCAAACTCTAGAGATAGAAGGACATATCAAGAAGAAAAAGGTTCAAGCAGTGAAAGATCACATCAAGCATCATCAACAAGTTCTCCAACTTTTAAAGGATAACACCACTTCGGTGCAAAATCAAACGAAACAACAGGTAGATCAACATCACAGTGAAAAATGTTTTGATGTAGGTGATTGGGTATTTTTACTGCTACATCTCAAGCAAGCTATTTATGAGAAGGAAATGTTGGCAATACTACATGCACTTAAAAAATGGCGACCTTATCGAATGGGAAGACTCTTCAAGGATGAGGATGTGGAAGCATTGTTTTGTGCTATTTATATTATCCAACCAGATTGGATAAACGAAGCAAGGGATGAATGGAAGAAGGACGAAGAAGTATGGCCACTTATTCAAAAGTTGCAAAAGATCCCAATTCAAACAATATTGCCAGAAATTGAAGAGGAAGGAAAAATCATATTGGAACCTGGAGTAGTCACAGAAACAAGAACCCGAGAGCTACGAAATCAATCAATTTCAGAGTATCTCATCAAGTGGAAGAACTTACCCGCTGAATATTCCACATGGGAGGACTTAGAATTTTATACAGAAGCATCAAGAACTACTCAAGCGTTGAGGACAACGCTTTTTGAAGGAGAGGGGCATGTTAGGCCCCTATACTACTAGTGTAACCCCTTATTGTTATTAGTATAACCCACTTATTATATTGATGTACCCATGTAGTGCCCATATTGTTACTATTGTGCCCCATAAAAGCCCACTATTGTTATTATTGTGCCCTTACATTATTATTGTTATGTCGGCTCTGGCTATGTTATGACCCCTTAGACTCTTATATATAGAAAGGAGGTCTTTTCATTTGTATCATCCAAGAATTGTTCATTTTATGTAATGTAAAGGAGGTTGCCCCCTCGAAGAGGCTGAATTCTAAGGCGTTGATCTATCTTTTCTATCTTTTCTTGAGCTGGTTTCATAACAACATTCTTCCATAGATTCCATCTATGTCTTCATGGATGTGCCACACAGGCAAGAACCCAACCTCAATAGTGATGAAGACACCAAGTGCAGTTAAAAGTGATAGAAACATGAAAAGATAGCGATTCTTATTATCATTTGCTGCATTGTCCAACTGTAACAACAAATGTGGAGGAAGAGGTTTAAAATCAACATTTTGACTTTTTGAACTTCCATGAGATATAAAATCATCCTTGTACCCTTGACATTTTGAGTAAATAGAGGTGTCAAGTAATGCATTTGTAAGTGAGTTTCTTGAAATTCCACTTTCATAAAGTAGATCACCATACATATCCATTTGTGGGTCTTTAAGGTCCCTTAAGCACTTTGCAAGGGATGTAATAGTAAATTGTGATCCCATATGGACAAATGGTAAGGAGAAATGACCAAAACCTCCTGCCTTATGCCATGTGTAAGCATACCTATCAATGAGAAACCTAAATTTGTTCCTACAATAGATTTTGATTTGACACGTAGCCTTGGGATTGAAGTCTTTGTTTTGTCCATTTTATCATGGATAATGCTCAAATACTCCTTTGGAAACCGCTCTGACATAATTCTATGGGCATAGTAGCAATATCTTCCACACATAACAATCTTGTTATGTTTCGTCAACCTACCTCGTGCCTTTTCTTCCAACTCTTTTGTAGTTGTTGACTTCATTTGTGCTTTCAACACAATACATTCATGGCATTTACTAAAGTTGGTGTTCTTTGAAAATGCCACATCTCGAAACTTAGTATTCCAGATCTTGCTCATTGTTGGCTATGATATTGATAGGTAATTGAGCTTTTGAAGAGCCTCATTGATCTCTTTTAACAAAGAATTTTGTGTGTAAATCGAAGGAAGTAGTCTTAAAGTACCAGATGTTCCATCTTCTTCAAGTTGACGTGTTTGGTTTGCTGAAAAATATGAATTATCCATTACAATTTTGTGCAATATTTCTATGGCTGCCACTGTGTGAGCTTGTGCTTTGCATGTGTTGGTGTTACCATGAATAGCTTTGATCTGTCCATGTTGGAAATAATGTTGGTAGTTATAGAATGTGCTTTGAGGAATTTTATGTATCTTATACCATGCTTTCTTACAAATAATATTCCCATTAAATCTCATGTCCTTTACATTTCTAGCAATAGGTGGTAGGCCATGGCCGTTTGACATGACTGTGTTTGACAAGAGTGAATTCAAGACAAATTCTCTAATACCATTTGTATTTATTTGTCTCATACCCCTTCTAGCACCAACAATGGCCTTCCTATTCACATGTTGAAGATAATCTTTTCTACAACATACATCTGCTTCTAAAAGTCAAATTTCTTTCTCTTCATATATTTTTGTTTGACATTTTGCAATTTTTTTTGTAGCCATAACTCGTTTAGTCCTTTTATATGGCCTTGTTACATGCATATCAATTGAGTTTCTATCTAAAGGTACCCATTACAAAGGTACCCATCCCATTTGTTTAAGGGATTTGTGTCCTCTATAACATCCCATATCACCATTTCTTTGGGTGGTTCCTTGAACTTTTCCTTGACCCTTAATATCACACCTTTGTTGTCCACCAACTTATTTATTGGCCATATAACCAAACAGTGTATAGACTTATCATCAATTCTGCATATCTCACAATTTCCATCTATCTCTTCTAGAAAAACACCAAAATCCATTTCACCTAGTGTTTCACCCTCAACAATGTCATCCTCGCGGACATTAACTAGCATTCCTTTGGCAATGCACATCCTTGTTCCCATGCATTCATGTGTAAGAGAAACCTTTGCACATATGAATTTAACCCTATTTTGGGGAATATTTATGGCATGATCATGACAGTGAGGCTCCAAATCTGATTCTGGCCAAATTTCATAAGATTCTAATGCACCCCCAAGTGTATGCTCAAATCCTATTGGATGTGGTAGAGGAGCATTATGTTTTAACACCTTTTCAATTTTAACCACTATGCATCCTTTCTTTACCATCTTTCCATGCACTTTATTCCCAAGCTCTATATTGAATATGGATCCCTCGCCCACCTTCACTCCATGTTGCAAAAGATTTACCTTTTCTCCAATAGAAAATGTAGAAGAAACATTTGTACCTATAAACAAATGTAAATAATGTTAGTATTTACTCCAAAAAAAAAACATTTATTATAGTATCAATAATATATAACACATGCGTCAATATTTTGATTTACCTATGTGGTGTCTCAAATCCACAATCTTCCATGGGTGTATGTCCCCTTCATTAACATCGTCATCAATCAAATGTGGTTGAATGACATCAATTATCAAAATTGCAACATAACTAGTGTTAACCCTTTCTCCAACATAATAAGTTCCAAACTCTGCAGATTCAATCCTTGCTAGCCCAATGACTTGATCATTAATAAGGAGATCAACATAGTCCCCTTTTGCCAAAATTATATTTTCCATTGTAGCTTGCATCAATTCTGTAACAACAATTACATCGTAACTTGTAATTAAAAGAATGAACCGTGTAAAGTGTGACTTTATATTTTCCCAAAAACACACAAATTATGAAAAAGTAATATAGATGCAAAAATAAAAATAGTATGGTAGTCATGTTGTATGTAATGAAACATTGTTTCCTCAAATGAAAGCTAACAATCAATATCATTCCTTCTACTACAAACATAAGCATATTGCTAGAAGCAACATTACATGGTCAAATAAATCTAGCACATGCTAGATTTCCTTCTAGCACAAACACAAACACATTGCCAATAACAATATTCTAAGACGAAGGAAATCCACCACATGCTAAATTTTCTTCTAACGTAAATAGAAGCATATTACTCACAAAAAAATTTCAAAGTAAATGAAATCTTACACATTCTAGAGTTTATTGTAGCACAAACACAATCACATTGCCAAAACTAACATTGCAGTGTAGAAGATATCTATTATATGCTTGATTTACTTCTAGCACAAACAAAAGCACATTGCCAACAATAACATTGTAGGGAAAAAAAAAGCCAACAAAACCCAACAACTTCTATCACAAACACAATAACATTTCCAATAACAACGTCGCAAGGTAAAATAAATTTAATGCATGCTAGCTTTACATGTAGCATAAATACAAGCATACTACCAATAACAACATTTCATGCCAGAAGAAATCTAGTGCATGCTATATTTCCTTCTAACACAAACAAAAGCACATTACCAAGGTGAAGGAGATCTAACACGTGTTAGATTTCCTTCTATAATAAACAACCAAATTGAAAACAACAATATTGCATAGCAAAATAAATCTAGCACAACTTCTAGCCCAAACACAAGCACAACATTTCCAATAACATTGCCAAGGTGATGGAAATCTAACACTTGTTAGATTTCCTTTTATCATAAACAACCAAATTGACAACAACACTATTGCAAAGCAAAAAGAAATCTAGCATAGTTTCTAGCCAAAACAAAAAGCACATTTCCAATAAAATTATTGCAAGGTGAAAGAAATTTAATGCATATTAGCTTTACATGTGGCACAAATACAATCATACTACCAACAACAACAATGCATCCCAAAAGAAACCTATTGTGTGTTATTTTTATTTTTAAAACAAATCAACAAAGTGTAATGGTGATTCTCTGTTGTGAAGACCCATATGAAAAGTGGTGTAATGCGAATAAGACCAATGCAGCTATTGTAGGATACCCACTCACCTTTCCCTTTATCCTACAAAAAAATCCCAGGTGTGAAGTCCTTTTTTTGTCGAGTGTTTGCTTGTAAGAGGGGAAGGTAATGAATAATTTTTCCTGCTAGAATAAATTTCTTTGGGGAAAACAGGGTGGAAAACATGAAGCCTCATCTCCTTACCAAGAAAGTAAGGCTAACTAGGCTTGATTGATATCCATGCTCGATTGTTAAAATTGGAAACTAGGGCCAAACTGCATGTGGGTCATCTTTTTTTTTTTTTAACTACATGGTGAATCAGTAACTGCCAGTCCTAATCTATGGGAGACCCAGGATCAATCCTCATAGCCACCTCTATAACACTAGGAGTACATCCAACTACCTACAAGTTGATATACTAAGATCCTATGATTTTAGCAAGAACAAGACTCTCGTGCTGCCAAGGCGGGGGTGGGGAATCTGTTCCTTAAGCCGCCACCATAGCAGGTCAGTGTACTCAATGAGATTTGAATTGCAGTCTCCTAGGCTTCTCCCAAGTAGACTTACCATCAAACTACACATCACAGTACCCATGTGGGTCACCTTATTAATGGAAGATGATATTTTTCTTGGATCCCTCTCATCGAGAGGTGTAGCATTGATCTAAAGATCATACAATTCCGATAAGTATTCATGGAGATATGAATTTATTTGTGTTATGGGGCAATTCGTCAAGGTCAGTCAACAACCAAATAAACCCCACTTGTGCTCAACGTTTTAGTATAAATAGAGGTGGCCTTCAAGTCATTTTAACACACTTGGGATCTCTTCCTCTCTACTTGTCTTTGGGTTTTAGTAGGAGGAGAGATCCTAAAGGATAATATTTCCCTAATCTAGAGGGTAGAAGCCAGAACTGCAGGGAACTGCTGGAACTACCGGGAATAGCTAAAAAAGCCAGAACTGTCAGGAATAGCTGGAATTTCTGGAATTGCTGGGAATAGTTAGAACAATTGGGAAGCTGACGCAGAGGGTATAAGTCGGAACTTCCGGGAAATGTCGAAACTGGCTGATTGCTGGAACTACCAGGAATAGCTAGAAAAGCTGAAAAAGTTGGAACTGTCGGGAATAGCTGGAATTGCCGGAACTGCTGGGAATAGCTAGAATTGGCAAAATTGGTGGGAACTATCGAAACTGTGGAAAAGCCGGAACTGTCGGGAGTAGCCGGAACTGCCGGGAATCATCGGAACTTTCGGGAACAAGGGGAACCAGTGATCAAATTTGAAGGGTAGGTATTAATTTTATTTAGAAGGGCACACATTGAGGTTGCCCTTCTAGAATGAGAAACACAAAAAATGAAATTCAATTGACAACAGTAAATTATTTTCAATTTTTTTTTTTTTTTGTAACACATGGTGAATTAGTAACTGTTTGGTTGGAACTAATGTTGTGAGTTCCAAGAAAACATACTATTGGTTGTCGATGTCTTTACAATGTTGCAAGCTGCAAGATATTCCTCAGTTTATCAAGAACAATAACCCCTTCCAACATAGCTACAAGTCTAGTATTTATCATACAATTCATACACATTGTAACTGACAAGTGACAAGCCAACTGTGTTCATAACATTTATGTTCGCCAAATGTTATGTTTTTCATTTTTTTCCCTTGAATTACTGTTATATTAAGCAGAGGTTGGTGTAAGAACATCCAAAAAAGAATTACTTTGAGTTTCCACCAATATTATGAGTTTCCACCTTGTGTTAATTAGGTTCTGGCAATAATTTTGATGGGTAAACTAAGTTTCCAGGAAAAAATTTCAGTTTCAAATTTGATGTTTAAGCATGTGGCAAAAAAAGCAAAGCTCTAAAAAATTCTCTGTTTTTGAAAATTTTGCAGACTTTGAACGATGGATTATTAGTCGAACCCCATGATCAGAAGGCCATAGAAATGTATTGCTTGAGCTAAAAACCCATGGAATGAATGCTGTTGTAATGGGTTGAGAAATATTCACCTTTTCTCATGGCCTGAACATTGCAGAAAATATTTGTCTCGGGTAACTATATGTGGGATGAGGCATCCTCAATGGCAGCTTATCACTGTAATGGATACTACTATGGGGGAGGAATCGATGGGTGATTCCTTAAAGGACATGTCTCTTTGGATTTCTATCGATGGCAAGAAATATTCCATCAATGGCTCTTTGCATAATTCTAACGAAGTTGACAAACTTCTGGTAGCAAAGGGCGACCCAGAACTTATTTTTGATAAACTAAAAAGGGCGTCGCTATCTTTTAACATTGAAGAAACTGAGCCTAAGCCAAGGCCTCCAACGAATAATCTGATTGTCTCAAACAAGTATCCTGCACTGAGAAATAAGAAGAAGCTTTTTGTTATAGCTATGGACTGCTATGATTACAGTGGCAATGTATATCCCCATATGTTGGAAATAATTCAGGAGATAATCAAAGCTGTGCATTCTGATGGAACAACAATAAGATTTTTTGGTCTTGTACTATCAACTGCATTAATAGTTGATGAAACTCTGGGGATGTTGAACTCTGGACATATATTGCCTCTTGAATTCAATGCTTTAATTTTTAGCAGTGGGAGTGAACTTTACTATTCAACAATTCCTGCTTATTGAGGAATTTAGACTTCTGTGATCCATAATATTGTAAGATAATCTTCGGCAAAATCACATAGCGAATCTTTTGTCGACGCGTTTCGAACCAACCAGTGTGGTTCATCGTCAGGACAAGTTGAAGAACCAATCTAGCTTAGTGTGAATAAATAGAGTGTGCAGAGATCCCAACGGCTACAATTCTAACGGCTAATTTTGACCAAGAGACCTTGGTCAAAAAATTTTATTATATTTTATTCTATTTTATTTTCTTAAAAAATTATTTATTAATTTAATATTTCTCTAAAAAGCTAAATATAGGTAAATATTTGGTAAATTTTAAAAAATTAGGTAAATAATTAGGTGTATTATTCTTATTATGTACATATTTAATTAAGATGGTTATTATATCCCCTAATATAAATCATATTTAATTGTTATTCCAATGTCAAGGGACCAAACCCTATTTTTCTACTAGATCAATTAGTTATATAAGTAATTAATAATCTAAATATTCTTGGAGAATTAGCTATATTAGGTGAAATTATAACTACTATTATGGTAAATCATAATTACCTAGTAATAATTATTCCAAGGTAAACTATTATTACTAATAATTTGAGGTCGATAGTTTATTATTAAAACTAATGTAATGGTACCTAAAGGTTAAAACGGTATTTATTAAAAAGATATTTAAATTTATTAAGGTTAATAATGTCATTATTATCTATTATAAGTTAGGTCTATATCATATTTATTATTTAAATAGATTGGTCCAATAGATAAAAAGTTTATTACCTAATCTAAACCATCTTGATAGATCTAAACAATTTGTTCACCTATTATTCCTAGAGTTTTATTATATTAGGTAAATATTAGGTAAATCATAATCCAAAATCTATTCTTACTTATAATCCAAGGTTTTATTAATATTAAGGTATCTTTAAACCTATAGGTTAAATCACAAATTTATTCCAAAATCTTTATTAAGGATAACCATATCAATATTATTAATTATTGATATTTATAGGAATTCGTTTAAGGGAAACTTAATTTTAAGGTTAACCTAGAGATACTTAAATAGTAATATACTAATATGCCCCATAGATACAATAATAGCCCGAAACAAACTCAACCGTTCCAAGATCATAGGACAAAACTGACAAAAGAAAAATAGGGGAGGGGGAAGACAGAAACCCTAAGACTTAACGAAAGGAGATGAGAAGGCTAAGAAGACAAGGCTGGGACCCAGCAACTGCTAATCTTCCAGCCATCATCCCTATTAAGGTTGACCGGCCTTTTTTCGATCTCCAGGGCCTCCCTAAATTTTCGATGGTGAAAGTGCGCAATTTTGGCAATGACTTGAGCCTCCTCTATACACACATGATGCATAGTCTTTCCCGCATGCTCAGCCAGGGCCGAGGACTTGGTCCTTCCATGTCTTAAGTCAGCCGAATGCTCGCTTATCCGTTGATTAATAGAGCGACCAGTCTCACCAATATAAGGGGTCCCACAGGAACACGGAATGACATAGACGCCCTTCATGTCCTTAGGGTCAATCGGGTCTTTTACCGACCTGAGGGAACCACGAATAGTATTGAGAGGTCTAAAGGTCGCGGCCACACCGTACTTCCTCAGAATCCTAGCAATCTTGTCCGTGGTTCCTTGGACGTATGGAAGGTTCACACCCATGATATGATCCTTGGGAACCTTACGAGTAGAAGGCTCCTTCTTAGCCTTGAGGAAGGCTTTTTGACCGAGGCGTCTATCATAACCATTCTTCTCAAATACTTCTAGGAGGTGAGCCTTCTCCTTTTCTAGGCTCTCCTCATCCGAAATTCTAACAGCACGGGTGGCAAGCGTGCTAAGAACACCTAACTTTTGAGCAGGGAAATGGTGGGAAGAAGCATGCAAGTATTGCTCAGTATGCGTCTTCTTTTATTGAGGATCTCAAGAATATTAATATTGAACCCAAGGACATTTTGATTAGTTTTGACGTGGTCTCTCTTTATACCTGCATTCCTATCAGTGAGGCCATGATGGTGATTAATAAGCTTACTGACCCTGACACGGCCAAGCTAGTTGAGTTGTGCCTTACCTCTACCTTTTTCAGCTTCGAGGGAGAATTCTATGAGCAGACTTGCGGAGTTGCCATGGGCTCCCCCTTATCCCCTGTTGTCGCGAACCTCTTCATGGAGGATTTTGAGTCGAAGGCTTTGGCCTCCTCGCGTCTCTTACCAAAGCTTTGGAGGAGATTCGTTGATGACACTGGTGTTGTCTGGTCTCATGGTCCTGATGAGCTCGATCGCTTCTTCTGTCACCTTAATAACCAATCCGCCGCCATAAAATTCACGATGGAAAAAGAGGAGAATGGTTTTCTTCCGTTCTTGGATGTTCTCATCTCTAAAAAGGTGGATGGTTCCTTCTCTCATCAGGTGTATAGGAAGAAGACGCATACTGAGCAATACTTGCATGCTTCTTCCCACCATTTCCCTGCTCAAAAGTTAGGTGTTCTTAGCACGCTTGCCACCCGTGCTGTTAGAATTTCGGATGAGGAGAGCCTAGAAAAGGAGAAGGCTCACCTCCTAGAAGTATTTGAGAAGAATGGTTATGATAGACGCCTCGGTCAAAAAGCCTTCCTCAAGGCTAAGAAGGAGCCTTCTACTCGTAAGGTTCCCAAGGATCATATCATGGGTGTGAACCTTCCATACGTCCAAGGAACCACGGACAGGATTGCTAGGATTCTGAGGAAGTACGGTGTGGCCGCGACCTTTAGACCTCTCAATACTATTCGTGGTTCCCTCAGGTCGGTAAAAGACCCGATTGACCCTAAGGACATGAAGGGCGTCTATGTCATTCCGTGTTCCTGTGGGACCCCTTATATTGGTGAGACTGGTCGCTCTATTAATCAACGGATAAGCGAGAATTCGGCTGACTTAAGACATGGAAGGACCAAGTCCTCGGCCCTGGCTGAGCATGCAGGAAAGACTATGCATCATGTGTGTATAGAGGAGGCTCAAGTCATTGCCAAAATTGCGCACTTTCACCATCGAAAATTTAGGGAGGCCCTGGAGATCGAAAAAAGGCCGGTCAACCTTAATAGGGATGATGGCTGGAAGATTAGGAGTTGCTGGGTCCCAGCCTTGTCTTCTTAGCCTTCTCATCTCCTTTCGTTAAGTCTTAGGGTTTCTGTCTTCCCCCTCCCCTATTTTTCTTTTGTCAGTTTTGTCCTAGGATCTTGGAACGGTTGAGTTTGTTTCGGGCTATTATTGTATCTATGGGGCATATTAGTATATTACTATTTAAGTATCTCTAGGTTAACCTTAAAATTAAGTTTCCCTTAAACGAATTCCTATAAATATCAATAATTAATAATATTGATATGGTTATCCTTAATAAAGATTTTATAGGTTTAAAGATACCTTAATATTAATAAAACCTTGGATTATAAGTAAAAATAGATTTTGGATTATGATTTACCTAATATTTACCTAATATAATAAAACTCTAGGAATAATAGGTGAACAAATTGTTTAGATCTATCAAGATGGTTTAGATTAGGTAATAAACTTTTTATCTATTGGACCAATCTATTTAAATAATAAATATGATATAGACCTAACTTATAATAGATAATAATGACATTATTAACCTTAATAAATTTAAATATCTTTTTAATAAATACCGTTTTAACCTTTAGGTACCATTACTTTAGTTTTAATAATAAACTATCAACCTCAAATTATTAGTAATAATAGTTTACCTTGGAATAATTATTACTAGGTAATTATGATTTACCATAATAGTAGTTATAATTTCACCTAATATAGCTAATTCTCCAAGAATATTTAGATTATTAATTACTTATATAACTGATTGATCTAATAGAAAAATAGGGTTTGGTCCCTTGACATTGGAATAACAATTAAATATGATTTATATTAGGGGATATAATAACCATCTTAATTAAATATGTACATAATAAGAATAATACACCTAATTATTTACCTAATTTTTTAAAATTTACCAAATATTTACTTATATTTAGCTTTTTAGAGAAATATTAAATTAATAAATAATTTTTTAAGAAAATAAAATAGAATAAAATATAATAAAAATTTTTGACCAAGGTCTCTTGGTCAAAATTAGCCGTTAGAATTGTAGCCGTTGGGATCTCTGCACACTCTATTTATTCACGCTAAGCTAGATTGGTTCTTCAACTTGTCCTGACGATGAACCACACTGGTTGGTTCGAAACGCGTCGACAAAAGATTCGCTATGTGATTTTGCCGAAGATTATCTTACAATTCCTGCTTATCTTGATAACTTGGGAGGACTTTGGCTTCTTTCCTTTTATAATTTAGGTTGTTGGGACATTATGAATTATGACTTATGCTACTCATATATTTCGTTAATTTTTTATTCATTGGATATTAAATAGTTGGGACTTAATTACTTAGGCCTAACAAGGGATTCGTTGAAGGTGCTTTGGTTAGGATTTTGATTTGGATGGTGTTTCTAATGATGAGAGCTCAATTGAACTATAAACTGTATTGGTGAGATAGTGGAATTTAATTTATTCTTATTACTATTTGATTCAATTGAACTGTAAATTATATTGGTGAGACAGTGTAATTTATTCTTATTACTATTTGATTCAATTGAACTGTAAATTGTATTGGTGTTTGAATTGCATATTCTTAGAGGTAAGTGAAAAATATAGATATCAAAGCAGAATGAGTAACTTACAGATCTATTTGTATTCAGTTTTTCTCCTTCACATCGCATAAACAACAAGACCTAGATGTATATATTGAGGCATAATGTGAAGTTCTATGAAATCCAGTATGCTATGAACTTATGAAGTCTCTCAAATGTGCTCCTCTCCAAGCATAAATCGTGCCTAAACCTTGCTTGACAGACGTTTGCTGAATGATGAATCTACGATCCTCTCCAATCATCGTCAAACCTTACTTTAAGGGCAGCTTGTAGGCACAACTGCTAACTTGCATCATATGCACAAGTTACAATTAGAAAAAACAATTCAACAGGGAATTGTTGTTTTTGAAATGGGAGCAACTCTGAATTTGGAAACTGTTGTCTCTGAAATGGGATTTAACATTAGTTGAGAAAGGAAATTCACAATTTCAACCATTGTAATTTGTGATAGACCCACAGTGCACTAACAGTTTGGAATTTGGAATTCCCAAAATCTAGATTTTAGAAAAAAATGAAATTTAAAAAAATAAATTGGAGAGGTTGACAACTTAACAACCCTTCTTAAAAAAATTTATAATATTATTCTAATTTTTTTTCAAAAGGCAAAATTCAAATTTTAATTTTTTTTTGAATAGCAAAATTTTCTTCCTATTTCTGCGCCATGCCAGAGTCCCTTTGAAGGGCTCTGACGTGTTCCAATTTGATCACTGGTGGGAACTACTGGAACAGCCAGGAAGCTGACACAGATGGCAGAAGCTGGAACTGTCAAAACTGTCAGGAAAAGCCAGAACTGCTGGAACTGCCAAAACTACTGGGAATAGCCGGAATTGCCGGAACTACTGGGAATAGCCGAAATTGCCAAAACTGCTAGGAACTGCCGGAACATGTGGGAAGGTTAACACAAAGGGCAGAAGCCAAATTTCCGGAACTGCTAGGAACAACAAAAATTGTTAGAACTGTCGGGAACAGCCAGAATTGCCGGAATTGCTGGAACTGCCGGAACTGTCAGGAACTGCCAGAACTGCCAGGAGCTGATATTTTTCTTGGATCCCTTTCATCGAGAGGTGTAGGATTGATCTAAAGATCATCTGATTCCGATAAGTATTCATGGAGATATGAATTTATTTGTGTTATGGGACAATTCGTCAAGGTCGGCCATCAACCAAATAAACCCCACTTGTGCTCAATTTTTTAGTATAAATAGAAGTGGCCTTCAAGTCATTTTAACACACTTGGGATCTCTTCCTCTCTACTTGTCTTTGGGTTTTAGTAGGAGGAGAGATCCTAAGGGATATTGCTGCCCTAATCTAGAGGGCAGAAGCCAAAACTGCCAGGAACTACTGGAACTGCTGAGAATAGCTGGAACTATCGGAACTGCCGCAAATAGTCAGAACTATTGAGAACAGCTGGAACCACTAGAATAGTTGGGAAGCTGACACAGAGGATAGAATCTAGAACTGCCAGGAAAAGCCGGAACTCTTAGGAAAAGCCGGAAAAGCTGGAAAGGTTGGAACTACCAGAAATAGCCAGAATTGTCGGAATTGCCAGAACTGCCAGAATTGCTGGAATTGTCAGGAATTGCCAGAATTACCAGGAATAGCCAAAAAAGTCGGAACTGTCAAAACTGACGAGAATAGCCGGAACTACCGTGAATAGTCGGAACTATCAGACACAGCCGGAACTGCCGAAAAAGTTGGGAATAGCCGGAATTGCCGAAACTGTCGAAACTACCTGGAATAGTCAGAACTGTAGAGAACAACCGAAATTGCAGGGAATAGCTGGAATTGCCGGAATAGCTAAAACAACCGGGAATAGCCGGAATTGTCGACACTGCCGGGATTAGTCGAAACTGTCGAGAACAACTGGAACTACCAAAACAGTCGGGAAGCTAACGTAGAGGAAAAAAGCCGAAACTGTGAGAACTGTCAGGAAAAGATGGAACTGCCAGAAATGTGGGGAAAAGCTGGGAAAGTCGGAAAGGTCGGAACTGCGGGAAATAGCCAGAATTGTCGGAACTGTCGGAACTGCCAGAACTACTGGAATTGTCGAGAATTGCTAGAACTGCCGGGAATAACTCAAAAGGTCGGAACTGTTGAAACTGACGAGAATAGTTGGAACTACCGAAACTACCGTGAATAGTGGAACTATCAGGAATAGCCAGAACTACTAAAACAGCCGGGAAGCTGACATAGAGGGTAGAAGTCGGAATTGCCGGGAAAAGCTGGAAATATCGGAACTACTGAGAATAGCTGAAATTTCCAGAACTGCTGGGAACAGCCAAAATTGTTGAAACTGCCAGAAATGCCAGGAACTGTTGAGAACAACCGAAATTGTCAGAACTGTTGGGACTGCTGGGAATAGCCAGAATTGCTAGAACTGCTAGGAACAGTTGGAACTGTTGGGACTGCCATGAACTACTAGAACTATCAGGAACTGTCGGAACAGCCAGAGCATCTGTCTCCGAAGGAGAGCAACATGTAAGGGACAACTAACTAACGTTGTGATAGTTGTATGGTACTTAGCAGCAAATACACCAAGAATACAATGTTACAACTAGCATGCAAGGGACACGTAGCATGCAACAACAAGCATGCTAAGGACAACAAGCAAGCTAGAGACAACAAGCAAGCAAGATGCACCCAACACATAGGTCAGTATGGAAACATGGTGCAACAATGGCACATAATGTAGTACAGTGATGGGTACAGTCATGATTAATGAAGCACGATGAGATGCAGCATAGTGATGATGGATGCAGCATGGTGCAGCACGATGAGGTGCAGCATGATGACAAAATGTAGCACAACGATAGGTGAAGGAGACACCTTGGAGAATCAGTTGAAGCAACATTTCTTCAACTGATCTCATGTATCATCTTCTTAGAGATGATCTATGCACTTATCTATATAAGTCAAAATGTTGACTTTTTGTAAACGTACTATCTCTCTCTCTCTCTGCTGAACTATTGAAGAACATATAAGAAGAATTGATCAAGTGTTTCCCCACATTGGGGTTTGTCATTGGCTAGCACCACATCTTGTGTCCTCTTGTTTTGGCTTGTCTTCTGCGATTTATATTTATGTTCTATCTACAGTTTACTTTAATGTTGATGTGATTGCTAATTTGGAAAAGATATTGAGCTAACTGTGAAAATTGAAATAAATTTCTCTAAGCATAGAACATACCTAAATTAACATCGATGAACTATATTAGTGGTAAAATTTGTTGTTTGCGCTATGATTGGTAATGTACCTTGAAAGACACACGTGCTATCAACTTCATAATGTTAACAATTACACATCCATGACATCTTTACTTCTTCCAACTTCTATGACATAATCAATGTAGTCGAAGCCTTCGAGATTTCTTGATCCAATGTTCTTAGAAGAATGTGGCAGGCTCAAAAGTTAGTGTCTAAGCAATTACTCACCTTTATCACAAGTTGACCAACTAGTTTTCCTATTCTAGATTACTCTCAAGATCTCCTTACATGCCACAAACAAAAGAAGGTATTGTAAAGACAATCTCTCTCTGTTTCTAAAGAAAAACAATCTCCGTTTAATGACAAAAGGTATTTTTTTGTTATTTTTTTAACAGTTGCCTTGAGAACATTGCTAGAGAAATCATAATACATGAAGAGTTTATATACTCTCAAAATCTTCCAAGATCACGTAATCACAATTGAGCCTCAGTAACTATACAGTTATGAGGTAGCCTAAACCATATTCATGTAATCATTTTTCCTTTAGATGATTATGTAATAAACAACTATACAGACAAATATGCATTCTATTGACAAGAATCTATAAACCCCTATGAAGGTATTACAAGGAAAGGAACATTTGTACCAGGAAGATCCACCTGAAGAAATCAATTCCTACTGGCTCAACCAACAGAGGTCGTTGTGCAATTTGCAGGTACCAAGCAATAATCCCACACAGCAGCGTCTAGGTTTTGCTAGCATCTTATTAAAAAAAGTTTGATTTCTCCCCATGTAGGTTGACCATACCAATGTAAAGTTTCATTGTTCAAAAGTTTACGGCCTCGTTGGTAAAACCATGCATGTCATATTTAGTGACTATGGGATACTCTGAGGTAGATTCAGTAATAAATTTTTTTCATCAATAGAGTTTTGGCATTTTCTGGCTAAGTTAAGGCACCAACACCACAACTGTTATGAATAACCTAGTCAAGTCTCAAGAGAGAGCCTCTTTTGTCTCATCTCTATATCAATCCATGAAATGGTGGAGAGCCTAACAACCTTATCTTTTAATCACTCAAGCTAGACCAAATTGACAAGCTATATTCCTACCTAACCAAACATTTTCCATTTTTTTTGCTTCCTCATAAAAAGGTAGCAGTCTAGGGGATATCCTGATGCAAAATGTACATCTCAGCAGACTATTTTAACACCTTGTTTTAGGAGATTAACCCACTCGCCTTTGTTCTGTGGTGACTTTCCAAACCTAATCGCTCCTCCATAAGATTACTCTCGTATTGAATCTAAAACCATTTATCTATGATTAATTGGTAGCACATAAAATTTGCAAGGAAGGATCACAGTTTTAGGTTTGGACGATTTAGTAAGGTTTATAGCTTAAATGGCAGTTTCATTCTTTGAGTTAAACTATCTTTGACATATATGATATAACTGGACTAGCCTATTTTTATGTCACTACTACAACAATCCAAGAAATGTGCATACAAGGTCTAAAATCAATGCTTAACTTGGCTTCCATAGCAATGTTCCACATTTGAATGGACTTCCCAAAACATTGCATTGTGTTTATATAATGCTTCATGCATCTCTAGTGAAAACTAAAGGCTAGATGCCAAATGTGTTTGTCATATGTTTCTTATGAATGCATAGATAAGACTGGTGTATTTCATATATAGTCAAGAGAGAGCCTCCTTTGTCTCATGTCTATATCAATTCATGAAATGGTGGAGAGCCTAACAACCTTCTCTTTTAATCACTCAAGCTAGACCAAATTGACAAGTTGTATTCCTACCTAACCAAACATTTTCCATGCTTTTGCTTCCTCATAAAAACATATCAGTCTAGGGGATATCCTGATGCAAAATGTACATATCAGCAGACTATTTTAACACCTTGTTTTAGGAGATTAACCCACTGGCCTTTGTTCTATGGTGACTTTCCAAACCCAATAGCTCCTCCATAAGATTACTCTCCTATTGAATCTAAAACCATTTAACTATGATTAATTGGTAGCACATACAATTTGCAAGGAAGGGTCACAGTTTCAGGTTTGGACCATTTAGTCAGGTTTATAGCATAAATGGTAGCTTCATTCTTTGAGTTAAACCATCTTTGACATATATGATATAACTGACCTAGTCTATTTTTATGTCACTACTACAACAATCCATGAAATGTGCATGCATGATCTAAAATCAATGCTTAACTTGGCTTCCATAGCAATGTTCCAAATTTGAATGGACTTCCCAAAACATTGCATTGTGTTTATATAATGCTTCATGTATCTCTAGTAAAAACTAAAGGCTAGATATGGGAAAACTCGCTTTAAACTTTACAAAATACATTAAGGTAGTTTCTGTTTGAACTATCTATCTATCTAGTTATATGTGTATGTCTCTTTATGAGAAGAAAGAAAACATTTTGGCTAGGAGGTATAGGGGAGACAAGAGAATGTCTATGATAACTTACAGTCTAGAAAATAGATAGCAAATGTTGTTAATGATGTCAAGAAGAGTCTACCTCTTCTGCCTTCAGTAGTCCCAATAAAGGAACCATGTCATCTCTCAAAGGCTTCCAAGAAAAAAATGAGAATTTCAAGGAAGTAATTCCACTACCTAGGTTTGGTATTTTGTTTCTTCCACCTTGCAGCAGTTAAATGATTAGCATCGTTGTTTCATGGACTGTCAATAGGGAGCAGATCAAAGAGGAAGAGGAATTCTTTAACTATTCATGCAACTACTGCATGGGCACCTAGAATTAGCTATGATAGGAATCCATAGACTGTGCCCTTACAAGCTTGGGTGAAGATGGCTCAACTTAGTTGTCAGAAGAACAATTATTTTCTCTGCCAATGAGGTAAATTGGATTCACCTTTATGATAGAATGAATACTAGTATTATTTCAGTGATTTCTAAGGCATTTCCATTCACATCTTAGGATAAATAAATGTCTTTCAACTATTTGAATCATGGTACAATCAATACCTTGACTGTTTTAAAGGAAATTCACTACTCAAATGGATTTGGTTAGCCCTCCCTAAATACGATTGTGGGAAGATTTGCTTGGCATGAAATAGAGTTAATTAATAATTCTTACATCTAGCCTTGATCATCACAGAACATGCCAAATTGCTATTGGCATAGCATATCCAATCAAGGAATTCCAAGCCATCAATTCTCCAAACTAGTACTGAATTGCACACAGTAGTAGTGCCATGCTGAAAACTAAATTATAACTGAAAACTGCCACGAACATATTAGACGGGTCCTATTTTTCTATATTTATATATACAGTGTTCATATAATAGATATAAATATCAAAATAAATAGATTGCTAATTGCTTTCGAAGACAACAAAAATAATTCAGAGACCCCCGACCCCAGTTCACCAGCCTAATTAGTTCAGAGATCCAAATTCAAGGTGTTACCAAGTTGCAGACTGTCATTCTGGAAATATAAATGATAAATTATAATTAATAAAATGTTGGCACACATTTGACCATACTACATCAGTCCCTTTTTCTGTTCCTCCATAAATAATGCTGATATACTAGAGATAAAAATGAATATCAATAGGGTATTTATTACTTCCAAAGGCGGTGAAAAAAGTTTTTAATTGTTTATTGATTCCAAATCGAAATGGATACAATAAATATGTATATGGATATTCAACTATTTTCAAAGAAAAATAGCCTCCGAGCATGACCTGTACAAATATGAAATAGCCATCAATTCTCCAAACTAGTACTGAATTGCACAAGGATTATAACAATATAAACTCTGTTCAAGGAACACTGAGAATCATTGTTCATAAAATTTCATTTCTCACCTCAGCACAAGCAGAAAACTGAATCATCTCTGTGTTGTACGCTTGTGTTGAAGAAGCCACAAATGCACATAAAGATGCACCCTAAATAGATGTGCTAAGACCTTTTTGTTGATACAATGAAGGTTTGTTGGCCCTTAGAGTTGTTTTGAGATTGCATGAAGAGAAGGCTAGTACTTTGCCACTGAATTTAGGATCATTCAACCTATTTGGAAAGGAGAAAAATTAAAGAGGTATAGGAATGAGTTTGGCGATTGTGTTTTATTGTTTAGAACGATCAGATGAGATGTGTTCTCCAAAACATAAGTGGAAGAAGGCCTGGAATTTAAACTTGTATTCTTGTAACTCTATTTTTTCTTCATATGATTAGATAATAAGCAACTATACAAAGTGAAACAACCTCTGCATTCCAATAAGAAGACTCTATATCCCCCTCTCCAAGTCTTGCAAGGAAAGGACATACATTGAGAAGAGTTTATATACTCTCAAAACCTTCCAAGATCACATAATCACAATTGAGACTTAGCAACTTTACAGTTACGAGTCAGACTAACCCATATTCTTGTACTCTATTTTGCTACATGACAAAGTGATAAACAGAGGAAATGAAGATTTTTTGAATATTTCCACCATTGATACAACCCATATGCAGTTCTAGGTAGGTAGAAACCATGTTTCTACCCCAAAAGATCAACCATATGAAAAGGATGATGAAGATCATGCTTTCCTTTTTGATAATTTAAATCCTAAATACACTTTTGAGGTCAAAGAAATACAGTTCAATAAACTAATCCTATTTTCACAGACACTGAAAGTAAGGGAGCTATAGACTTTCATGGTAATACACTTGGCATCTCAACATTTCATTGCGAGTTTGAGTAGGAGTAATGTAACACCCATGTTGCACTTTGATGTTGATCATGATCGTGTAAGAAATAAAGGGAAGTAATCATGGTTTCCTAGAGTTTGAGGTCAATATACTTTTTCAAAGCCAGCAAAGCAAAAATGTGACCATTATGATTATATGAGTGAAGAAACAATTAATTTTATAGTTCAATCCTAAAAGATCCTATATCATGGAATCCGACAGTCCTGCTATTTTTTATGCCTATGATCTGAATTTATTCCTCAAGCTAGATGGGATAGGGAAGTCTCATCCTTTTACTGTCAATACTCATCTGGAAGATAAAGTTATTGACATAGGTGATGGATATTCCTTGGTAGACAAACAAAGGGTATGTTATAAACACACAATTATTAAAGCTTTAAGTCATACAAATCCATTTCCACCTATAGATAGCTCTATTGCTGACAATAACAAAGTTGGACAGCCCCAGAAGATTAATTAAACATGTAATCAAACCCTCGATGACATATAGAACTACAGTGCTGAGAATGAAAACGATGTCAAGAAAATCATTGATGAAGAATACAGGCTTGACCAAATAAAAAATTTGTCTCTCGACCACATCAAATGCAAATATGTTCTCTTCTCCATGAACATGTGGACAATCATTCATGCACTAGATTTTTAAAAGGAAGTGTAGACAACAAACCTCTAACAAATCCACATGAAGTCAATGCTGAGGGACAATTTTGGGGCCTGGAAAAGGTGCACTTACAGTGATTAAACCATAGTGAAGAGAGGCTCCTTAGCTATCCCAAAATAAGGTTCTTCATCACAGCAAGGAGGCTTCCATACGCTATCAAAGGAAGCTCCAAAAGAGCCCTAGTTGCAGTCTTCTATTCATAGCTAAGACACAATCAAAGGGAGCCTAAATGAACCCCTAATCCACAATAAGAAAGAGACTCAACACACAGTCCTAAAGCATGTGTTTAGGTGTTGTTCAAGTAAAGAGACCTAGGTGTTTTGAGTTAAACTATCTTTGACATATATGATATAACTGACCTAGTCTATTTTTATGTCACTACTACAACAATCCATGAAATGTGCATGCAAGATCTAAAATCAATCTTAACTTGGCTTCCATAGCAATGTTCCACATTTGAATGGATTTCCCAAAACATTACATTGTGTTTATATAATGCTTCATGCATCTCTAGTAAATACTAAAGGCTAGATATGGGAAAACTCGCTTTAAACTTTACAAAATACATTAAGGGAGTTTCTGTTCAAACTATCTATGTATCTAGTTATATGTGTATGTCACTTTATGAGAAGCAAGAAAACCTTTTGGCCAAGAGGTAGAGGGGAGACAGGAGAATTTCTATGATAACTTACAGTCTAGAAAATAGATAGCACATGTTGTTAATGATGTCAAGAAGAGTCTACCTCTTTTGCATTCGGTAGTCTCAATAAAGCAACCATGTCATCTCTCAAAGGCCTCCAATAAAAAAATGAGAATGGCAAGGAAGTAATTCCACTACCTGGGTTTGGTATTTTGTTTCTTCCATCTTGCAGCAATTAAATGATCAGCGTCGTTGTTTCATGGACTGTCAATAGGGAGCAGATCAAAGAGGAAGAGGAATTCTTTAACAATTCATGAAACTACTACATGGGCACCTAGAATTAACTATGATAGCCTTCAAAGAGAGTCCTACAAGACAAACATGTTCAACAGAAAATAACATTCTATTTCCTAATCAGTCAGACCATACGAGTATTCCAAACAAAAACTGTGGGGATTTATTTTCTATATCAATAACATCATCTAGTCCAATTGCCGAAAATACTAGTTAGTTTTGTCCTAAGCTATGTGGCCTCAACTAAACAGGTCATCAAGAACAAAATGTTGGACTTATGGTTGAATCAACCTTCACAACAAAGACACACTGAATTCTTTCATTCTAGTCTTATGTCTCGATTTGTAGATGGAAATGCAGTTTATGTGGAGAACTAGGGTAGTAAGGGTATCTCAGATGCTGAGAATTTCCTATCTCATGATAGCTACAATGGTCATAGAGACAAACTATGAATAGTGGAAGTGACAAAGACACTGTTTGAAAGAAACCAAGGGACGGGGCCTGAAATTTCTTGACAAAAGCCTTCATAATTCAAAGTCAATACATTCACATGATCAAGATGACTTTTGCAAGTCAGAATGCAACAATAATTTCATAGTGAGCCCTACCCCAATTTCAACATGATGTCGATAAAAATGCTATTATGATGGCCCTCCCAAGAATGATTGGACTGAATTTCAACTTACAGTTCAGTCTTTCCACTACTTGTAAACATAGATATTTTCAATTTTGAGGGTTGGAAAATGTGTTTTTTAATGCTCCAGATGTTATTAACAAACGGGGTTTATGTTTTGCAGGTCAGGAATTGTGCTATTGAACAAAATCTATGACCATTTTGATGACTTATGATGGGACTTATAGTTCAGTCTTTCCACTACTTGTAAGAATGGATATTTTCAATTTTGAGGGTTTATATGTTGCTTCATTATGAAGGAAAATGTGTTTTTTAATTCTCCAGATGTTATTAACAAATGGGGTTTATGTTTTAAAAGTCAGGCATTGTGCTATTAAACAAAATATATGACTATTTTGACGACTTATGTTGGGACTTGTTACAACAGATAGTCCATGCCCAATGATATCAAAATCTTCTATTCATGAAAAATAAAGAGGAGGGTTTCGTATAAAGATGGAAGCCTCTCAAATTAGTCTTCCTGAGAAAAAGGTGAAAGTTATTGTTGAGAAACTAGCTAGGGATAGGTCACTGAAAGAACCACCAATTTGTATCTTTTCTAGACGTAATATGGGTATCTCTCATCTCAAGCATTATTGTGGTAATATGCCATTGAAAATACACCAATTTGCATCTTTTCTGGACGTAATTTGGGTATCCCTCATCTCAAGCGTTCTTGTGGTAATATGCCATTGAGAATAATAAGACATCCTAACATTTCTACCCAGAAAGTGCATGGTGAAGATGTTTCGAAAGCGATAAAGGTTTTTTTGCTTATCAATATACTTCAAAGAAGATCAAGGCAAGACAAAATGATGTCAAGTAGTTGGAATAATATTAAAGAGGATGAGGATATGGAAGCAACAAAATGTACATTTATTTTATTCCTATCAGAATGATATGTCAAGTAGCTTGTATTTTTCAATCTTGTACATTTATTTTATTCCTATCATATAACTTGGATTGCAAAAAAGTGCTCTTAAGACATTGTGTTTTCATTGTGCAGATTCATGCAAAGCTCATGTCATGGTCGTAACTGTCTTTGCTCTGAATGGTTGGCTCTCCTGCTTCTCATTGTGCAGATTCATGCAAAGCTCATGTCATGGTTGTAACTTGTAACTGGTTGTGCTCTAATTGGTTGGCTCTCCTGCTTCTCATTGTGTAGATTCATGCAAAGCTCATGTCATGGTTGTAATTATAGGAACCCATAAACTATGCCCTTACAAGCTTGGGTGAAGATGGCTCAACCTAATTGTTAGAAGAACAATTATTTTGTCGGCCAATGAGGTAAATTGGATTCACCTTTATGATAGCATGAATACTAGTATTATTTCAGTGATTTCTGAGGCATTTCATTCACATCTTATGATAAATAAATGTCTTTCAACTATTTGAATCATGGTACAATCACTACCTCAACTGCTTTAAAGGAAATTCACTACTCAAATGGATTTGGTTAGCACTCCCTAAATATGATTGTGGGAATATTTGCTAGTTCAATCCTAAAAGATTTTATAGTTCAATCCTAAAAGATCCTATATCATGGAATCTAACAATCCTACTATTTTTTATGCCTACGATATGAAATTATTCCTCAAGCCAGATGTGATAAGGAATCTCATCCTTTTACTGTCAATACTCATTTGGAAGACTAAGTTATTGACATATGTGATGGATATTCCTTGGTAGACAAACAAAGGGTATGTTATAAGCACACAATTATTGAAGCTTTAAGTAATACAAATCCATTTCCACCTATAGACAGCTCTATTGTTGACAATAACAAAGTTGGACAGCCCCAGAAGATTGATTAAACCCGTAATGAAACCCTCAATGACATATACAACTACAGTGTTGAGAATGAAAATGATGTCAAGAAAATCATTGATGAAGAATACAAGCTTGACCAAATAAAAAGTTTCTCTCTGGACCACATCAAATGCAAATATGTTCTCTTCTCCATGAACATGTGGACAATCATTCATGCACTAGATTTTTAAAAGGAATTGTAGACAACAAACCTCTAAC
This sequence comes from Pinus tabuliformis, assembly GCA_031772625.1. Taxonomy (NCBI): domain Eukaryota; kingdom Viridiplantae; phylum Streptophyta; class Pinopsida; order Pinales; family Pinaceae; genus Pinus; species Pinus tabuliformis. Next base: position 319,978,306 of record CM062804.1, on the reverse strand, counting down.
AAATCCACATGAAGTCCATGTTGAGGGATAATTTTGGGGCCTGGAAAAGGTGCACTCACAGGGATTAAATCACAGTGAAGAGAGGCTCCTTTGCTGTCCCAAAAGAAGGTTCTTCATCACAGCAAGGAGGCTTCCATACGCTATCAAAGGAAGCTCCAAAAGAGCCCTAGTTGCACTCTTCTATTCATAGCTAAGACACAATAAAAGGGAGCCTAAATGAACCCCTAATCCAAAATAAGAAAGAGACTCAACACATAGTCCTAAAGGATGTGTTTTAGGTGTTGTTCAAGTAAGGAGACCTAGGTGTTTTGAGTTAAACTATCTTTGACATATATGATATAATTGACCTAGTCTATTTTTATGTCACTACTACAACAATCCATGAAATGTGCATGCAAGATCTAAAATCAATGCTTAACTTGGCTTCCATAGCAATTTTCCACATTTGAATGGAATTCCCAAAACATTGCATTGTGTTTATATAATGCTTCATGCATCTCTCGTAAAAACTAAAGGCTAGATATGGGAAAACTTGCTTTAAACTTTACAAAATACATTAAGGTAGTTTTTGTTCGAACTATCTATCTATCTAGTTATATGTGTATGTCTCTTTATGAGAAGCAAGAAAACCTTTTCACCAGGAGGTACAGGGGAGACAGGAGAATGTCTATGATAACTTACAGTCTAGAAAATAGATAGCACATGTTGTTAATGATGTCAAGAAGAGTCTACCTCTTCTTCATTTGGTAGTCTCAATATAGGAACCATGTCATCTCTCAAAGGCCTCCAAGAAAAAAATGAGAATGACAAGGAAGTAATTCCACTACCTGGGTTTGGTATTTTGTTTCTTCCACCTTGCAGCAATTAAATGATTAGCATCGTTGTTTCATGGACTATCAATAGGGAGCAGTTCAAAGAGGAAGAGGAATTCTTTAACTATTCATGCAACTACTGCATGGCCATCTAGAATTAGCTATGATAGGAATCCATAGACTGTGCCCTTACAAGCTTGGGTGAAGATGGCTCAACTTAGCTGTTAGAAGAACAATTACTTTCTCGACCAATGAGGTAAATTGGATTCACCTTTATGATAGCATGAATACTAGTATTATTTCATTGATTTCTGAGGCATTTCCATTCACATCTTATGATAAATAAATTTGTTTCAATTATTTTAATCACGGTACAATCAATACCTTGACTGCTTTAAAGGAAATTCACTACTCAAATGGATTTGGTTAGAACTCCCTAAATACGATTGTGGGAAGATTTGCTAGTTCAATCCTAAAATATTTTATAGTTCAATCCTAAAAGATCCTATATCATGGAATCCGATAGTCCTGATATTTTTTATGCCTACAATCTGAATTTATTCCTCAAGCTAGATGGGATAAGGAAGTCTCATCCTTTTACTGTCAATACTCATCTGGAAGACAAAGTTATTGACATATGTGATGGATATTCCTCGGTAGAGAAATAAAGGGTATGTTATAAACACATAATTATTGAAGCTTTAAGTCATACAAATCCATTTCCACCTATAGATAGCTCTATTGTTGACAATAACAAAGTTGGACAACCACAGAAGATTGATTAAACCTATAATGAAACCCTCAATGACATATACAACTATAGTGCTGAGAATGAAAACGATGTCAAGAAAATCATTGATGAAGAATACAGGCTTGACCAAATAAAAAATTTCTCTCTAGACCACATCAAATGCAAATATGTTCTCTTCTCCACGGACATGTGGACAATCATTCATGCACTAGATTTTTAAATGGAAACGTAGACAACAAACCTCTAACAAATCCACATGAAGTCAATGTTGAGGGACAATTTTGGGGCCTGGAAAAGGTGCACTCACAGGGATTAAATCACAGTGAAGAGAGGCTCCTCCGCTATCCCAAAAGAAGGTTCTTGATCACAGCAAGGAGGCTTCCATACATTGTCAAAGGATGCTCCAAAAGAGCCCTAGTTGCAGTCTTCTATTCACAGCTAAGACACAATCAAAGGGAGCCTAAATGAACCCCTAATCCACAATAAGAAAGAGACTCAACACACAGTCCTAAATGATGTGTTTTAGGTGTTGTTCAAGTAAGGAGACCTAGCACGTCTTAGTATTTCAGTGGCAACATGATGATGACAACATTGTGATTGAAACTATTCCTGAGGACTGTTTATAAGGTTGGTAACCTACAGTCATATTATAATAATGAAATCTATCCTAGACCAAAGTTCAAATCAGTACACTCAGATTGAGTCAAGTCCTTATACGACTTATACTACTACATTGATATTATTTGTTGACTGAAGATGAGAGGCCAGACTTGTTGCTAGGCTAGACCACAGGCCATATCTAGCAGCAAAGGTATTGACTTGAAAGCGTGACAATGGTGGAGCTAGACCTCAAAGTCATGGATTGGTAACTGTGTGAAGGAAGAGGAGTGAATGTTGATGCCATATCTCATAAAGCAGTTATAGCTAGTGCAGCAAGCAATTATCAATGTTTTTGGGAGTTGTATTCAGTCAAGGGTTGACCATGTTCGACTCAGTTTGATGAGCATCCTATTGGTGCCATATGGATGAACTTACATTGATGTTAGAGTGTCAGCAAGTAAATTTGCAAATATCTTAACACAAAGAAACAAGCAATCAAATTCCATTAAAATGCACTTAACTTTACATATGCCCAAAAGCAGAGGAAATAACTAAGTTGGAATCTGATCCAAGAAAATGAAATGTATTATCATCCTATGCTTAGTAGAGCTTATAAGGAAATGGGTTGGATATGTGTTTAAATTCTGTACAATCGAAAAGATAGAATCTAAAGGTAGCCCCAACAATCTGAACAGGCAACAGGATACGATAATAATTTATTCAAAGAGCTATTTTTTAATAAAAAAAACAGATAGCCTAAACACATACATGTTTTAGGAAAACACTATGGAAGATCAGCCTCATAGAAAAAAAAATGGTAGTAAATGCAGAGCTTATAAAACTATCTTGGTTGTCCGAAAGGGTTGTTGACAGATGCGCCTCACCTGATGCTACAGGATACTCCCCATCCATATTGGAGATAATGTGTGCATCTGCTCCTCAAAGCACACGGATCATGAATTATCAAAGCACATGGATCACTGATTATCTGTCTATTCAAAAGTTTCCCAAATCAATGAATCATAGATTATCATGCGTTTCGTGTGAATTTGGGCAGGCTTAGAAGTTGGGTTGCAAACTACTACAGGTGTCCTTATTTTTCTACAAGAAATAGTATAGTGTGAAGGTGAATATGCTAAATGTGATATTGGATGGCAATGATGCTAATGAGAAGTTGGAAAATTGGAAAGTGAACATATCCAATGCATTAAAACAACTTGTGGTAGGGTTAATCTACCAAAACACAAGGTTGTAGTGTTTCTTGTAGTTGCAAAATAGAGTAGAGTGTAAGTAACAATGAATAACACATAATGAAAAATAAAATAAAAATAGTAATGGAAATGAACTAAATTCAAAGTAAAAATTCTATATAACTAAAGTAAGAGTGCTACAACTATCATCAACAAACATTAAGATAAGCTGTAAGAAAAAATTACTCATAAACACATGTGTGAACATAAATGATACAAGAAGGATATTGACCACCTAGGTCAATGGGCCAAGTTAACACAAGGAAGCCTAAAAACCTTAGAAGAAAGCTAAACTAAGAGCTAAAATCAAATATCACTTCGATTAACAAACATGTTGTTTGTAACTTTGTACATGACAAAGTTACAAAAAATGCTTGGAATCTAAATCTCTCATATTATTCACATTTTTTCCTATGATTTTCTTCTAATCCTATTATCCTACTCAAGCCTATTGTTTGTACAAGTGGATAGGAGGAAAACTCCTTGAATGGAGGAATGCTTTCCCTCCAAAAAGCAATAAAAACCCAGATCTTGTTTCCTGGATCACCATGTAGTAGTAGTAAGGAGGATTTACTATTCTTAAGAAGTCGTGTTGGGATTATTACTGAACCAACCAAAACCACTCGTATGCCTTGGGATGATAATGTTGTTTCTCCTTAGATGATGTCCAAGGCCCCAAACAAAGCCATCCTTGTGGGGAAAAATTATCCTCACATTAACACCCATACAACATCTATATACCTATGGTTTATAATGATGGCGAATAGTGCTCCCCATCACCTAATTGTGAAAAAATCCCCAACTAACCTACATGCCATGTCAAACTTGTCCTCGATATTAGCATATCATCCTACATTATCCATTAGCTCAACTAGATAGGGGGTCCAAGGACTCTCACTCCATGGTTGGGGACTATAGTCCATCAAGTCTAGGTCAAATTTCAGGCTAACTGTATCAAGGACACCTCAAGGTCAACCAACACTAATGCAATGTATTAGTTGTTGGTACATCGACCTATCAAAATGTCTCAATATTGGGTTGTAGACATTAGTAAGTAGGACACTAGCCACCAACAAGAAACCTTGACGTTGGTGATGAGCACCACTAGGCCAACCATTCACCTTAGAGGCACTGTGAGGTGGTTTTGTACCATGTGCATAGTCTATATTATTACTGAACCAACCAAAACCACTCTTACGCCCTAGGATGATAATGGTGTTTCTCTTTAGATGATGTCCAAGGCCCTAAACAAAGCCATCCTTGTCCAGGGGCAAAATTATCCTCACATTAACACTGATACAACATCTATATTCCTTTGGTTTATAATGATGCCAAATAGTGCTCCCCATCAATTAATTGTGCAAAAATACCCAACTAACATACATGCCATGTCAAACTTGTCCTCGATATTAGCATATCATCCTACATTATCCATTAACTCATCTAGATAGGGGGTTCAAGGACTCTCACTCCATGGTTGTGGACTATAGTCCATCAAGTCTAGGTCAAATTTCGGGCTAACTGTATTAAGGAAACCTCAAGGTCAACCAACACTAATGCAATGTATTAGTTGTTGATACATCAACCTATCAAAATGTCACAATATTGGGTAGTAAACATTAGTAACTAGGACACTAGCCACCAACAAGAAACCAGGCTTGATGTTGGCGATGAGCACCACTAGGCCAACCATTCACCTTAGAGGCACTGGGAGTTGGTTTTGTACCATGTGCACAGTATGCATTATTACTAAACCAACCAAAACCACTCGCAGGCCTTGGGATGATAATGGTGTTTCTCCTTAGATGATGTCCAAGTCCCCAAACAAAGCCATCCTTGTCCAGGGGCAAAATTATCCTCACATTAACACCCATACAACATCTATATACTTATGGTTTATAATGATGACAAATAGTGCTCCCCATCACCTAATTGTGCAAAAAGCCCCAAATAACCTACATGCCATGTCAAACTTATCCTCGATATTAGCATATCATCCTACATTATCCATTAGCTCATCCACATGGAGGGATCAAGGACTCTCACTCCATGGTTGGGGACTATAGTCCATCAAGTCTAGCTCAAATTTTGGGCTAATTGTATCAAGGACACCTCAAGGTCAACCAACACTAATGAAATGTATTAGTTGTTGGTACATCGAACTATCAAAATGTCACAATATTGGGTAGTAGATATTAGTAAGTCAGACATTAGCCACCAACAAGAAACCTTGATGTTGGTGATGAGCACCACTAGGCCAACCATTCACCTTAGAGGCACTAGGAGTTGGTTTTGTACCATGTGCACAGTCTGTATTATTACTAAACCAACCAAAACCACTCGTATGCCTTGGGATGATAATGGTGTTTCTCCTTAGATGATGTCCAAGGCCCCAAACAAAGCCATCCTTATCTAGGGGTAAAATTATCCTCACATTAACACCCATACAACATCTATATTCCTTTGGTTTATAATGATGGCAAATAGTGCTACCCATCACCTAATTGTGAAAAAAGCACCAACTAACATACACGCCATTTCAAACTTGTCCTCGATATTAGCATATCATCCTACATTATCCATTAGCTCATCTAGATAGGGGGTTCAAGGACTCTCACTCCATGGTTGGGGACTATAGTCCATCAAGTCTAGCTCAAATTTCGGGCTAACTGTATCAAGGACACCTCAAGGTCAACCAACACTAATGCAATGTATTAGTTTTTGGTACATCGACCTATCAAAATGTCATAATATTGGGTAGTAAACATTAGTAAGTAGGACACTAGCCACCAACAGGAAACCTTGATGTTCGCGATGAGCACCACTAGGCCAACCATTCACCTTAGAGGCACTGGGAGGTAGTTTTGTACCATGTGCACACTCTGTATTATTACTAAACCAACCAAAACCACTCGTACGCCCTAGGATGATAATGGTGTTTCTCCTTAGATGACGTCCAAGGCCCCAAACAAATTATCCTCACATTAACACCCATACAACATCTATATTCCTTTGGTTTATAATGATGGAAAATAGTGCACCCCATCACCTAATTGTGCAAAAATCCCCAACTAACCTACATGCCATGTCAAACTTGTCCTCGATATTAGCATGTCATCCTACATTATCCATTAGCTCATCTAGATAGGGGGTTCAAGGACTCTCACTCCATGGTTGGGGACTATAGTCCATCAAGTCTAGGTCAAATTTCGGGCTAACTGTATCAAGGACACCTCAAGGTCAACCAACACTAATGCAATGTATTATTTGTTGGTACATTGACCTATCAAAATGTCAAACATGTCCTTGATATTAGCATATCATCCTACATTATCCATAATTTAGCTCATGGAGATAGAGGGTTCAAATACTCTCACTCCATGGTTGGGGACTATAGTCCATCGAGAGGTCAAATTTCAGGCTAACTGTATGAAGGACACCTTGACAAGGTCAACCTACACTAATGCAATGTATTAGTTGTTGGTACATCGACCTATCAAAATGTCACAATATTGGGTAGTAGACATTAGTAAGTAGGACACTAGCCACCAACAAGAAACCTTGATGTTGGCGATGAGAACCACTAGGCCAACCATTCACCTTAGAGGCACTCGGAGGTGGTTTTGTACCATGTGCATAGTCTGTATTATTACTAAACCAACCAAAACCAGTTGTAGGCCCTAGGATGATAATGACATTTCTCCTTAGATGATGTCCAAGGCCACAAACAAAGCCATCCTTGTGGGGCAAAATTATCCTTACATTAACACCCATACAACATTTATATATCTATGGTTTATAATGATGGCAAATAGTGCTCCCCATCACCTAATTGTGCAAAAATCCCTAACTAACCTAGATGCCATGTCAAACTTGTCCTCGATACTAGCATATCATCCTACATTATCCATTAGCTCATGGAGATAAGAGGGTTCAAGGACTCTTACTCCATGGTTGGGGACTATAGTCCATCAAGAGGTCAAATTTCGGGCTAACTCTATCAAGGACACCTCAAGGTCAACCAACACTAACGCAATGTATTAGTTGGTACATCGAACTATCAAAATGTCACAATATTGGGTAGTAGACATTAGTAAGTAGGACACTAGCCACCAACAAGAAACCTTGATGTTGGCGATGAGCACCACTAGGCCAACCATTCACCTTAGAGGCACTCGGAGGTGGTTTTGTACCATGAGCATAGTTTGTATTATTACTGAACCATCCAAAACCACTCGTATGCCCCAGGATGATAATGGTGTTTCTCCTTAGATGATGTCCAAGGCCCCAAACAAAGCCATCCTTGTGGGGAAAAATTATCTTCAGATTAACACCCATACAACATCTATATACCTATGGTTTATAATGATGGCAAATAGTGATCCCCATCACCTAATTGTGCAAAAAACCCCAACTAACATAGATTCCATGTCAAACTTGTCCTCGATATTAGCATATTAACTAGATTTATTATTTCTTTGTGACTCAAGTTGAAAAGTGGAAATACAAAATATTTAATAAATGAGAGAAAATATTATTTTAGAGGTGTTACCAAGCCTATTGCTTGAGGTTTTATATAAGACAAGTATATATTGCTAGAAAAATAGAGATAGGAAATAATTAATAAATTCTTAAATTACTTATTTGAAATAAAGAAAAAACTCTACTTTTAGCTTTTTTAATAACTACTAAATTCTTTATTTGAACTAGTTCCTTATTTGAAATAAGGAAAAATCTCTAATTTTTTTTCTTTTAGTAATTTCTAAATTCCTTATTTGATATCATTAAAAAAAAAAAGGATTTTTTATGCATTCAAATGGAACTTTTACTTACAATTCCATTCCAAATACCAACCTGCATCTACTGCACTATTTTGTCAGCAAATACATGCACGATTTTGTGAGGAAATGTAGGTTGTTGAAGTAACTGAAAATAGTTAGTGAGAATAAAGTTGCTCATAATAAACTAAGTATTGACCCCTCCCCATCATCGGATCTGATCTCATCACTCAGTATAAATAGAGCAGTTCTGATCCCCCGATTGATCCCACCACAACTGAGCTGTTAAACTTAGTTCCATGCACAATTTTGTCTGATTTTCAGAAGAACAACTCTTCAAATTTACAAGCACGGTTCAGATTTTCCTCTTTTGGAAGCTAGAGTTCATGAAAAATACAGGTACTTCTCATTGTATTCACTTTTTTAAATAGAGAACAATTGTACAATGACTGGCATTTTACAGACGTGATGTCTTAATTTTGGTTGATAAATGCTCTATTTTTGGTATATATATCATCAATTTGTGTAGTACATTTGATAATTTCATTGAAAATTCAATTCACATTGGTTGGTTAGTTGCAAATTTGTTTGCCTACAATAAGTTTTCTTTAGGATTGGACTGAAGCGGTCTAAGTTTATTTTTTGTTTGACATATACTGATATAGATCATCAGTTTGAGGTGTCCTTCAGGAACCTGACTCCTTGATGCATTGTTAATGCTTCCTCTTGTTATTAGTTGCTTGTCCCTATCTCCAGGAAAATTTTAATTTCTAGGGACCCTTTCCACTTAGAAAAACACAACGTAAGGTCTTGATCTCCATTGAATCCATTCCCTCTAGTTCCATAGTGTTGGCATAAATAATTTTAGCTACTACTTGCTCTTTGGGTATCCCTACAATTCGTATACCGTGGCTCAATGCAGTGATGATTCAGACAAGTGTATAATGTGATTTGACGGACACCTTATCTCATTTGTATTAAACATTGATTTAAACTAGCGCGTAATGAGATTTCATGTTTCTTACTATACTCTGTCTTCAAATTTAACAGTCCATCCATGCTGCATAACAGTACTAGTTTCTTGGTGATCCGACCATCATGGATATCGCAGCGTATGGTAATTCCATTTTTAAGTGTTTGTGGGATTTATGAGATAAGCTGTAACTTATTTATGAGATATGGTGTCAACATTCAATCCTCTTCCTTTACAGAGTTACCAATCCATGACTTTGAGGTGCAGCTCCACCATTGTCACGCTTTCAAGTCAATACCTTTGCTACTAGCTATGGCTTGTGGTCTAGCCTAGCAGCAAGTCTGGCCTCTCATCTTCTGTCAAAAAATAATATCAATGCAGTAGTATAAGTCGTACAAGGACTTGACTCAATCTGAGTGTACTGATTTGAACTTTGGTCTAGGACAGATTTCATTAATATAATATGATTGTAGGTTACCAACATTATAAACAGTCCTCAGGAATAGTTTCAATCACAATGCTGTCATCATCATGTTGCCACTGAAATACTAAGATGTGCTACGTCTCCTTACTTGAAAAACACCTAAAACACATCCTTTAGGACTGTGTGTTGAGTCTCTTTCTTATTGTGGATTAGGGGTTCATTAGGCTCCCTTTGATTGCGTCTTAGCTGTGAATAGAAGACTGCAACTAGGGCTCTTTTGGAGCTTCCTTTGACAGCGTATGGAAGCCTCCTTGCTACGATGAAGAACCTACTTTTGGGACAGCAAAGGAGCCTCTCTTCATTGTGATTTAATCCCTGTGAGTGCACCTTTTCCAGGCCCCAAAATTGTTCCTCAGCATTGACTTCATGTGCATTTGTTAGAGGTTTGTTGTCTACATTTCCTTTTAAAAATCTAGTGCATGAATGATTGTCCACATGTTCACGGAGAAGAGAACATATTTGCATTTGATGTGGTCTAGGGACAAATTTTTTATTTGGTCAAGCCTGTATTCTTCATCAATGATTTTCTTGACATCATTTTCATTCTTAGAACTATAGTTGTATATGTCATTGAGGGTTTCATTACAGGTTTAATCAATCTTCTGGGGCTGTCCAACTTTGTTATTGTCAACAATAGAGCTATCTATAGGTGGAAATGGATTTGTATGACTTAAAGCTTCAATAATTGTGTGTTTATAACATACCCTTTGTTTGTCTACCAGGGAATATCCATCACATATGTCAATAAATTTCTCTTCCAGATGAGTATTGACAGTAAAAGGATGAGACTTCCTTATCCCATCTGGCTTGAGGAATAAATTCAGATCATAGGCATAAAAAATAGCAGGACTGTCGGATTCCATGATATAGGATCTTTTAGGATTGAACTAGCAAATCTTCCCACAATTGTATTTAGGGAGTGCTAACCAAATCCATTTGAGTAGTGAATTTCCTTTAAAGAAGTCAAGGTAGTGATTGTACTGTGATTCAAATAGTTGAAAGACATTTATTTATCACAAGATGTGAATGGAAATGCCTCAAAAATCACTGAAATAATACTAGTATTCATGCTATCATAAAGGTGAATCCAATTTACCTCATTGGCCAAGAAAATAATTGTTCATATGACAGCTAAGTTGAGCCATCTTCACCCAAGTTTGTAAGGGCACAGTTTATGGATTCCTATACTTACAACCATGACATGAGCTTTGCATGAATCTGCACAATGAGAAGTAGGAGAGCCAACCAATCAGAGCACAGACAGTTACAAGTTACAACCATGACATGAGCTTTGCATGAATCTGCACAATGAGAAGCAGGAGAGCCAACCATTCAGAGCACAGACAGTTACGACCATGACATGAGCTTTGCATGAATCTGCACAATGAGAACACAATGTCTTAAGAGCACTTTTTTGCAATCCAAGTTATATGATAGGAATAAAATAAATGTACAAGATTGAAAAATACAAGCTACTTGAGATATCATTCTGATAGGAATAAAATAAATATACATTTTGTTGTTTCCATATCCTCGTCCTATTTAAGATTGTTCCAGCTACTTGACATCATTTTGTCTTGCCTTGAAGTTCTTTGAAGTACATTGATAAGCAAAAAAATATTTATCGCTTCCGAAACATCTTCACCATGCACTTTCTGGGTAGAAATGTTAGGACATCTTCTTATTCTCAATGGCATATTACCACAAGAATGCTTGAGATGAGGGATACCCAGATTACATCTAGAAAATATACAAATTGGTGTATTTTCAATGGCATATTACCACAAGTCTTATTATTTTCAATGGCATATTACTACAAGAACGCTTGAGATGAGAGATACCCAGATTACGTCCAGAAAAGATACAAATTGGTGGTTCTTTCAATGACCTATCCCTAGCCAGTTTCTCAACAATAACTTTCACCTTTTTCTTAGGAAGACTAATTTGAGAGGCTTCCATCTTTATACGAAACCCTCCTCTTTCTTTTTCACGAATAGAAGATTTTGATCTCATTTGGCATGGACTATCTGTTGTAACAAGTCCCAACATAAGTCATCAAAATGGTCATAGATTTTGTTCAATAGCACAGTGCCTAACCTGCAAAACATAAACCACGTTTGTTAATAACATCTGGAGCATTAAAAAACACATTTTCCTTCACAATGAAGCAACATATAAACCCTCAAAATTGAAAATATCCATGCTTACAAGTAGTGGAAAGATTGAACTTTAAGTCCCATCATAAGTCATCAAAATGGTCATAGATTTTGTTCAATAGCACAATTCCTGAACTGTAAAACATAAACCCCGTTTTTTAATAACATCTAGAGCATTAAAAAACACATTTTCCAACCCTCAAAATTGAAAATATCCATGTTTACAAGTAGTGGAAAGACTAAACTGTAAGTTGAAATTCAGTCCAATCCTTCTTGGGAGGGCCATCATAATAGCATTTTTATCAACATCATGTTAAAATTAGGGTAGGGCTCACTGTGAAATTATTGTTGCATTCTAACTTGCAAAAGTCATCTTAATCATGTGAATGTATTGACTTTGAATTATGAAGGCTTTTGTCAAGAAATTTCAGGCCCCGTCCCCTGGTTTCTTTCAAATAGTGTCTTTGTCAGTTCCACTGTTCATAGTTTGTCTCTATGACCATTGTAGCTATCATGAGATAGACAAAGCTCGGCATCTGAGATACCCTTACTACCCTAGTTCTCCACACAAACTGCATTTCCATATACAAATCGAGACATAAGACTGGAATGAAAGAATTCACTGTGTCTTTGTTGTGAAGGTTGATTCAACCATAAGTCCAACATTTTGTTCTTGATGACCTATTTAGTTGAGGCCACATAGCTTAGGACAAAACTAACTAGTATTTTCGGCAATTGGACTAGACGATGTTATTGATATAGAACAAAAATCCCCACAGTTTTTGTTTGGAATACTCGTATGGTCTGATTGATCAGGAAATAGAATGTTATTTTCTGTTGAACATGTTTGTCTTATAGGACTCTCTTTGATGGCTATCATAGCTAATTCTAGGTGCCCATGCAGTAGTTGCATGAATAGTTAAATAATTCCTCTTCCTCTTTGATCTACTCCCTATTGACAGTCCATGAAACAACGATGCTGATCATTTAATTGCTACAAGGTAGAAGAAACAAAATACCAAACCCAGGTAGTGGAATTACTTCCTTGCCATTCTATTTTTTTTCTTGGAGGCCTTTGAGAGATGACATGGTTCCTTTATTGAGACTTTTGAATGCAGAAGAGGTAGACTCTTCTTGACATCATTAACAACATGTGCTATCTATTTTCTAGACTGTAAGTTATCATAGACATTCTCCTGTCTCCCCTCTACCTCCTGGCCAAAAGGTTTTCTTTCTTCTCATAAAGAGACATACACATATAACTAGATAGACAGATAGTTCGAACAAAAATTGCCTTAATGTATTTTGTAAAGTTTAAAGCGAGTTTTCCCATATATAGCCTTTAGTTTTTACTAGAGATGCATGAAGCATTATATTAACACAATGCAATGTTTTGGGAAGTCCATTTAAATGTGGAACATTGCTATGGAAGCCAAGTTAGGCATTGATTTTAGATCTTGCATGCACATTTCAGGGATTGTTGTAGTAGTGACATAAAAATAGACTAGGTCAGTTATATCATATATGTCAAAGATAGTTTAACTCAAAACACCTGGGTCTCCTTAATTGAACAACACCTAAAACACATCCTTTAGGACTGTGTGTTGTGTCTCTTTCTTATTGTGGATTAGGGGTTCATTTAGGCTCCCTTTGATTGCATCTTAGCTGTGAATAGAAGACTGCAACTAGGCCTCTTTTGGAGCTTCCTTTGACAGTGTATGGAAGCCTCCATGCTATGATGAAGAACCTTCTTTTGGGACATTGAAGGAGCCTCTCTTCACTATGATTTAATCCCTGTGAGTGCACCTTTTCCAGGCCCCAAAATTGTCTCTTAGCATTGACTTCATGTGGATTTGTTCTCTACATTTCCTTTTAAAAATCTAGTGCACGAATGATTGTCCACATGTTCATGGAGAAGAGAACATATTTGCATTTGATGTGGTCTAGAGACAAATTTTTTATTTGGTCAAGCCTGTATTCTTCATCAATGATTTTCTTGACATCATTTTCATTCTCAGCACTGTAGTTGTATATGTCATTGAGGGTTTCATTACAGGTTTAATCAATCTTCTGGGGCTGTCCAACTTTGTTATTGTCAAAAATAGAGCTATCTATAGGTGGAAATGGATTTGTATGACTTAAAGCTTCAATAATTGTGTGTTTATAACATACCCTTTGTTTTTCTGCCAAGGAATATAACTGCATAAGTGGTGGTGGGATTTATTATTATAACTGCATGTTCCTTTGGAAATTATAATTACACTGTAGTTAGCTTTATCAAATTAACTTCTCACTTCGGCAAGTGGAATTAAAATAGGTTAGGTTGGGCCTAATCAATGTTTGTTGTGCAAAAACAATGAGGAAAATGTTCATCATTTGTTTATCTCCTGTCGTTATACTGTTCAAATCCTATTTAAATTTTTCATTGAGCTCAAGCCAAAGGTTCCTTGGTCCTATGTTATTTTGATGGAATGTGCATAAGTTTGGTTCTTTAATAATTTTCTTAAATGCTTTGAATCTCTTGTAGTGTTACTCATATGTGGTATTTGGTAAACAAAGAACTCTAGCATTTTTCAAGACAAGGACATTCTTCTTTTTATTACTATTGGCTCTATTATATCTAGCTCATTAAAGGTTGGAGGATATACCCACAAGGAAGCCTAAGCTATTAGTAATGATAGCTATGGATTTTGAGTTTATTTATTTATGGTGTTAGTTAAGACTGTCCCTGCATTTGTGGGGTATGTGTTGTTCTTTTTCTCATTCTTGATCACTATTTCCATATTCAATATTCTCTCGATAGAGGATCAACTAACCAAGAATAGTTTATTTCCCTAAGAAAACTTATTGAGGTTGTTATGCTTAGAGGTGTTAAGAAGTTGCATATCATGAGTGATTCCAAGCTTGTATTGATTAGGCCAATAGGAAAGCATCAATTAATAAATATAAATCTATGTCATTTGTTGGTGGACTTTTAGAACTCAATTATATCTTCTAAATGAAATTCTTTCACGAACATTCTTCGTGAACTCAACACTTCAACAGACTTTCACAAAGATTCTTTCAAGGACATTCTTCATGAACTCAATACTTCAACGAATGAGTTATCAAAGGAGACTTTGACTTTGTCCCCTATTGCCATAAATATTTACAAGTTCTTGATGATGTGATGAAAGATTCTATAGACTTTTTTTTGAAGTCTTCCTATCATGTTCCTTCTGTTATAAAGTAAGGATTTTTTTGAAGAAGATAAAGCTGTATAACCTCTGGTAGTAGATAGATTGGAAAAGGGGTTTTTTGTAAAGCTAATTAATCATGTATAGTGGAGAGGCCCAAGGGAATGAAATTTTAGTTGTGAGAAGGTAACATTTATGAAAACGTATATGTTATGTATCCAATGCATGAGGATCACCTGTCTTCCATTAGTATTTTGAGTTTGTACATGGAACATATGATCAAACTGTCCCTGTTAGCAAACTGTCTCTATTATCAAACTATCTGTTAGCAATGGCTCAATGTAGTGATGATTCAGACAAGTGTATAATGTGATTTTAAGGACACCTTATCTCATTTGCAGTGAACATTGATTTAAACTAGTGCGTAATGAGATTTAATGTTTCTTACTATACTCTGTCTTCAAATTTAATAGTCCATCCGTGATGCATAACAGTACTAGTTTCTTGGTGATCCAACCATACTCTGTCTTCAAATTTAACAGTCCATCCATGCTGCATAACAGTACTAGTTTCTTGCTGATCCACCCATCATGGATATCTTTCTTCCACACTCGCTATGAACCATAACTGCTCTGCTCTTGGTTCGCCCCCATAGGGCACTCTCATGGGATGTGAACGCCGCCACTAACTAAGCAACCCCATGTTCTAATGCTGGAAGTGTATGGATGGATCGAACAACCAGCCCTTACCCTTATTACTAACACCATCACGTAGGTACCCCCAGTATATGGTAATTCCATTTTTAAGTGTTCATTAGTATAGCATGTGCTTTGTTGAATTATGAAATTTGCACTTCCCAGTGATAAGGGATATACATGACTGTATATATCTTCTAATGTATAACTTACGCACATCTATGATGTAATGATTAATCCTAGGAGTATCCAAATATGAGAACTTAACTGCCAGTTCTGTTCCCAGGTTGGAATATCAACAAATCATTTTCTTTAAATCATTCTACTTTAGAGTGGGAAGAGGTGAAATTTTAGCCTACCAAGACTTTCAGTGAGAAGATAATAATAATAAACACAAATAATTAAAAAAAAAAAAAATCACTGGAAGATCATAACCCAAAATGTCAAGCCTAAGATCAAGGAAATCTTAAAGATGATATAAAAGATGTTCCAATTTGGTGTAAAAAAGTTAGTACAAGTGATTTCACTATTAAACAAGGTATAAGGTAATTATGGAATCTCAATTTTCAAGAGAAGTGAGTGGTGGTGGGATTTATTATGATAACTGCATGTTCCTTTGGAGATTATAATTACACTGTAGTTAGCTTTATCAAACCAACTTCTCACTTGGGCAAGTGGAATTAAAATAGGTTAGGTTGGGCCTAATCAATGTTTGTTGTGCAAAAACAATGAGGAAAAAGTTCATCATTTGTTTATCTCCTGTTGTTATATTGTTCAAATCCCATTTAAATTTTTCATTGTGCTCAAGCCAAAGGTTCTTTGGTCCTATGTTATTTTGATGGAACGTGCATAAGTTTGGTTCTTTAATAAGTTTCTTAAATCCTTTGAAGCTCTTGTAGTGTTACTCATATATGGTATTTGGTAAACAAAGAACTCTAGCATATTTCAAGACAAGGACATTCTTCTTTATATTACTATTGGCTCTATTATATCTAGCTCATTAAAGGTTGGAGGATATACCCACAAGGAAGCCTAAGCTATCAGTAATGATAGCTTTGGATTTTGAGTTTATTTATTTATGGTGCTAGTTAAGATCGTCCCTGCATTTGTGGGGTATGTGTTGTTCTTTTTCTCATTCCTAATCACTATTTCCATATTCAATATTCTCTTGATAGAGGATCAACTAACCAATCATAGTTTATTTCCCTAAGAAAACTTATTGAGATTGTTATGCTTAGAGGTGTTAAGAAGTTGCAGATCATGAGTGATTCCAAGCTTGTATTGATTAGGCCAATAGGAAAGTATCAATTAATAAATATAAATCTATGTCATTTGTTGGTGGACTTTTAGAACTCAATTATATCTTTTAAATGAAATTCTTTCATGAACATTCTTCACGAACTCAAAACTTCAACAGACTTTGACAAAGATTCTTTCAGGTACATTCTTCATGAACTCAATAGTTCAGCGAATGAGTTATCAAAGGAGACTTTGAATTTGTCCCCTGTTGCCATAAATATTTACAAGTTCTTGATGGTGTGATGAAAGATTCTACAGACTTTTTTTTGAAGTCTTCCTATCATGTTCCTTCTGTTATAAAGTAAGGATTTTTTTGAAGAAGATAAGGTTATATAACCTCAGGTAGTAGATAGATTGGAAAAGGGGTTTTTTGTAAAGCTAATTAATCATGTATAGTGGAAAGGCCCATAGGGAATGAATTTTTAGTTGTGAAAAGATAACGTCTATGAAAACGTATATGTTATGTCTCCAATGCATGAGGATCACCTATCTTCCATTAGTATTTTGAGTTTGTAAATGGAACATATGATCAAACTGTCCCTGTTAGCAAACTGTCTTTGTTATCAAACTGTCTGTTAGCAATGGCTCCATGCAGTGATGATTTAGACAAGTGTATAATGTGATTTAAAGGACACCTTATCTCATTTGTAGTGAACATTTATTTAAACTAGTGTGTAATGAGATTTCATGTTTCTTACTATACTCTGTCTTCAAATTTAACAGTCCATCCATGCTGGATAACAGTACTAGTTTCTTGGTGATCCAACCATACTCTGTCTTCAAATTTAACAGTCCATCCATGCTGCATAATAGTAATAGTTTCTTGGTGATCCAACCATCATGGATATCACAGCGTATGGTAATTCCATTTTCAATTGTTCATTACTACAGCATGTGCTCCGTTGAATTATGACATTTGCACTTCCCAGTGATAAGGGATATACATGACTATATATATCTTCTAATGTATAACCTATGCACATCTATGATGTAATGATTAATCCTACGAGCAGCCAAATATGAGAACTTAACTGCCAGTTATGTTCCCATGTAGGAATATCAACAAATCATTTTCTTTAAATCATTCTACTTCAAAGTGGGAAGAGGTGAAATTTTAGCCTACCAAGACATTCAGTGAGAAGATAATAATAATAAACACAAATAATTAAAAAAATAAATCATTGGAAGATCATAACCCAGAAGCTAATACTCCAAAAGAATCTCCGGACGACCCCAAGCCTGCGGAAATCTACAAGTAAAAAGAATGCTAACGTGTTGTCAAGGAAATCTATAATTAAAACGAATGTCAAGCTAGGATTCAGTCTCAGGCCTGTCCAAGAAAATGTACATGTTATGTCTCCAATGCATGAGGATCACCTGTCTTCCATTAGTATTTTGAGTTTGTACTTGGAACATATGATCAAACTGTCCCTGTTAGCAAACTATCCTAGTTATCAAACTCTCTGTTAGAAAACTGTCCCTGTGCCTTCTTATTTGGTGAGCCAAACTACTTTTGTTTCCATGTATCACAAGTTGGGTAGAGAGTGCCACCTTTCATGCTTCCTCTCCTTGGGACTTTTTATCGATGATGTTATTAAGGTGTAGAGGGATTTTCCTCCCCCTTGATACATACTCATAGGGTTCCTCTGTCTTCTGAAACTGCTTGCTTAGCCATTTTGATTTAGTTGGGAGTTGAATCTTTTTCTAACCTGAAAATAGTGGACTTATTTAAATACATTGAGTAGAAGGACCATTTTATGATAGATGCATGCTAGGGCTTAGGAGGAGGGAGCTCTTTCCTGCTTCAGTGATCTTGTGATTATGTTGGAGTCCTCAACTGAAACTGCTTGCTTAGCCGTCTGATTGACTTGGGTGTTGAATCTTTTTCTAACCTGAAAGTAGTGGACTTATTTAAATGCATTGAGTAGCAGGACTATTTATGATAGATGCATGCCAGGGCTTAGGAGGAGGGAGCTGCTTCAGTGATCTTGTGATTATGTTGGAGTCCTCAACAATAACTACATCCCTTTGCACAATGTCCTTCAGGTCCTTGACTCCTTGATACATAGTTAGTGCTTCCGCTTGTTATTAGTTGCTTGTTCCTATCTCCAGGAAAATTTTAATTTATAGGGACCTCTTCCACTTAGAAAAACACAACACAAGGTCTTGATGTCCATTGAATCCATTCCCTCTAGTTCCATAGTGTTGGCATAAATAATTTTAGCTACTGCTGCTCTTTGGGTATCCTTACAATTTGTATACCGTGGCTCAATGCAGTGATGATTCAGACTAGTTTATAATGTGATTTGAAGAACACCTTATCTCATTTGTAGTGAACATTGATTTAAACTAGTGCGTAATGAGATTTCATGTTTCTTACTATACTCTGTCTTCAAATTTAAAAAAATTCCTTCCTTCCACTTATGCCACAACACCTCTATCTTGGCACAAAATCACACATATTTCAAGATCATTGGCTTCTTAGGTTGGTTTTATTGAATTCCAGCTATGGAGGCATGCGTTCTTTCAACATGAGGAAGAATGTAAGAATGAGATATGTTTTTTTAGCATGAGGAAGAATGTAAGAATGACAAGTAAAGAAACTCTCCAAGAAAACATATATGTTATGTCTCCAATGCATGAGGATCATGTGTCTTCCACATAGTATTTTGAATTTGTACTTGGAGCATATGATCAACAGGGTAGGTGAAAGCAGTGTTGAAAATATCAGTATCGGCAAAATATCGGCAAGGGTCCAGAAAACATCTTATCAGCAATATTGGTGAAAATATTAGCAAAATATCGACAAATATCGTCAAGCATAAAAAATAATTTTTTTCAAAATTTTAAACATAGCCAATATTTTCAAAATATCACGATATTTTGGAAATATCGCGTTATTTTCAAAATAGAAAATATTGCGATATTTTCTCGCTGATATATCGTTTTGCCAAAAATATCGCGATATTTTTGAATATCGCTGATATTATCAACAGTGGGTGAAAGAGCCTTTAATACAACGGGGTCAAAAGATAGAGCCTCTGCAAGGGATACATGGCAACAATGAATTATTGGGTTATGAGAGGAAGCCCATCCTTTGATAAGAAAACACATGTGATGTTTTCGTATGGGGTTTCTAT
The DNA here is from genome assembly GCA_031772625.1 of Pinus tabuliformis. Lineage (NCBI taxonomy): Eukaryota > Viridiplantae > Streptophyta > Pinopsida > Pinales > Pinaceae > Pinus > Pinus tabuliformis. The sequence goes on along the minus strand of CM062804.1, from coordinate 319,958,192 downwards.
ATAACTCGTGATAGATTTTTAGGTAACTCCCTTCTGCGAGCTCCATGCAGAGGACCTCTTTTCCTTATAGAGAGACTTATCCCAGACCAAATCCAACTCTTTTACCCAGCTTTCTATCAAGAGCCTAAGATGGCATGATAGATTATGTTTCTGCTTTAGAGGAATACCCTTTGTTTGATAGTGGGATTTCAATGCATTGAGGCATGCAAGGAGGTATTTTTCTTTAAAAAAAATTGGTTAGTTAGTGAAGAGATGTAACCTGTTCATGAGCATGGAAAGTGAAAACTTTGACGTATGGATAAGAAGTCTTAGGATGTCTAAATTACTTGTGAGCATGGAAATCTTCTTAATTGGATAGCTTCTGTTTCTGCTTTAGAGGAATACCCTTTGTTTAATAGTGGGAATTCGATGCATTGAGGCATTCAACGAGGTATTTTTCATTTAAAAAATTTGGACAGTTAGTGAAGAGATGTAACTTGTTCATGAGCATGGAATATGAAAAATCTGAATTATGGATAAGAAATCTTAGGATGTCTAAATTACTTGTGAGAATGGAAATCTTCTTAACTAATTTGTTCATGAGCATGGAATGTGAAAACTTTGAAGTATGGATATGAAGTCTTGGATGTCCAAAATTACTTTTGAGAACAAAAATCTTCTTAACTAAAACATGATACGAAGTGTTTAAGAAAACTTATTTTTCTGAAATTGATGCATTGAGGATTTAAGTTTTTGAAATTGATGATGCAAAGGAAATGATGGCATATTTAGTCTTTGTTTTCCTATTGAAAATTCATTCTCTTTATAGTTATTCTTGGGTTATTGTTTCCTCTAAGGTTGCACCCCTTTCAATCCTCTTTCTTTTGTGAATATCACCAGTATAAACATAATTTGTCTTTGCATTTCCTTAGCTCATTTGATTTCCATGACCTTACGTCGTTAAAGCATTTCTTCCCCCAAAAATAGTAACATGGGTCAAATTCAATAATATCTGAAAATGAGAAATTTCTTATATTTCCTAAAATGTTAAGGAAAATTTAATTATTCTTTAAATTTATTTTAAGTTGAATTGAGACTTCTGCGATCCATAATAGTTATAAGAAGAGCTTCGGCGTAAATCACATAATGAAAGACTTTGGTCGACGTGTTTCGAGCCAGCAAGTGTGGCTCATCGTCAGGACAAGTTGAAGAAACAGATCCAGCTTTGCGTGTTAAATAGTATGAGCAGGGCCTCCAACAGCTATCTAGAATAACGGCTAGCTTTGACTTAGGGACAGTCAAAAAGTCAAATTGATTATTTCAAGGAAGATAGTAATGACCATACCTATATATAAATATATAATTATATAAATGAAATAATTTAAGAAGGGGTTTACTTTAATAATTAGTTAAAATGTATAATTTAATAATTAATTTTTTTTTATTAAATGGGAATTAGTTAAATTGAAGACCTAACTTATTTATAAACAAGGTAAATGTAATTAAATAAAATAATAATACAAATCAGCAAATAAATAAATAATAATAATATATATTCGCTAGATAAATAAATAAATAGATAAAAATCTATATAAAAATAAAAATAATAATAATATATATAAATTAGTTATGAAAAAAAATAAAAAAATAAAAAATAAATAAATATAATAATAATAATAAAGTAAATACTAATAATGATATATACCCGTTAATAAATAGATAAATTACCAATACTAACAATATATAAAAATTAGTGACGAAAAATAATAAAATAATAATAATAATAATATATCTTCCTTAATAGATAAATAAAATTAGTATATAATAAAATAATAATAATATATATAAAAATTAGTTACGAAGAACTAATAAATAAATAAATAAATAATAATAATAAAAACATAAGTAAATAAATATTTGTTATAACAATAATAATTCGGGAAAGTGGGACGACTCACCAATAAAAATAAGCAAAATAATAATATATATTCGTTAATAAGTAATAAATTAATATATATATATATATAATAAAAAAATAAAAATAATAATAATAATAATAAGTAAATAAATACTAGCTATTGTCAGGCCAGGGTAACTCCAGCAATGAGTGCAAGAAAACAATTAAATGAGAAAACACTGATTGATTGTTTTATTCATTAGCCAACACTTTATTTATACACATATAGAACGGATCAGTTCATCTTCTAGATGACTGTCCGACTTCACCTCATCCGTTTCGGATTAGGTGTCAACATTCCCCCCCTTAATCTGAAGGGATGTTGGTGAGTCCAAGCATCATTCTGAATTTTTCAAGCTTTTCTCTTCCAAGCGCTTTGGTGAAGATGTCTGCAATTTGCTCGTTTGTGGAACAATGACGAAGATGGATTGTTTTGGCCTCAACATGATGTCGGATCAGATGATATTTAGTATTGATGTGCTTAGTACGATCATGGAACTTTGGGTTCTTGGCCAACTTTATTGCAGATGTGTTATCAATCATGAGTGGAGTTGACTGTATTTGTTTTACCTGCAAATCTTCAAGAATTTTCCTGAGCCACACAATTTCTTTCGTTGCTTCAGCTGCTGCCACGTATGCTGCTTCTGTTGTGGAATCTGCTGGTACTGATTGTTTGCGTGATCTCCAGGAGACAGCTCCTGATCCAAGACTCATAGCATATCCTGAAGTAGATACCCCAGTTTCTTTGTCTCCATCGAAGTCTGAATCAGAGTATCCAATCAAGTTGAAGTTGTCCACCTGTGTATACTTGATTCCAAGGTCTTGAGTTCCCTTCAAGTACCTTAGAACTCTTTTTGCAGCAGACCAATGTCCCTCACAAGGCTTTTGCATAAACCTGGAGAGGATTCCAACAGCAAATGAAATGTCTGGTCTGGTAGTAGTGAGGTAGATGAGACTTCCTACAAGCTGTCTATACCTTGTTGCATCCTCAAATTCCTTTCCTTCAGTAGATGTGAGCTTCAAGTTTTGTTCCATTGGAGTAGAAAGGGGATTGCACTCTGTCATGCCAAATCTGTATAACAAATCTCCAATGTATTTCCTTTGAGAAAGAAATATGGACTTTGGATGTTGGGTTACTTCAATGCCAAGATAGTAATGAACATAGCCCAAATCAGTCATTTCAAAAAATTTTCCTAATTCTTTCTTTATGGATGCAATATAGCTTTCATTGTTCCCTGTCATTAAAAGATCATCTACATATACCACAAGATATACAACTGTTTTGCCAACTTTCTTGACAAATAAAGTTGCATCATCAAGATCAAAATGTTTGAAGTTGAGTTTCAGAAGATACTCAGTTAGTTTTTCATACCAGGCTCGTGGTGCTTGTTTGAGGCCATACAAGGACTTCACAAGTTTGCATACTTTGTGTTCATGTCCTTTCATAGCAAATCCTTCAGGCTGGGACATAAAAACATTCTCTTTTAGATCTCCATTCAAGAATGCAGTTTTTACATCCATTTGATGGACTTTCCAACCGTTCTGAGCAGCTAGTGCAAAGAGTGTCCGGATGGTGGCCCATTTTGCTGTGGGAGCAAAAGTTTCCTCGTAATCGACCCCTTCTTTCTGTGCAAAACCTTTTGCCACAAGCCTAGCTTTGTGCTTGTCAAGTGAGCCATCAGCTTTGTACTTGTTCTTGTAGACCCACTTGCAGCCAATTGGTTTGGTTCCAAATGGAGGATCAACCAGCTTCCAAGTGCCATTCTTTATGAGGGCATCATACTCCTTCTGCATTGCTTCTTTCCATTCATCATAAGAAGCAGCTTCTTTGAAGGAAGTTGGTTCAAAATCTGTAGACAAGTTCAATTCACAATCATAAGTAACATCCATATCAACAGGTGAATTAGAGTTATCTACATCACCTCCATCTTGTCGATTTGAATTTCGGGTTCCTGTTTTTCCAATTTCATCAGGATGAACACTTTCAAGTGTCTTTGTCAGCCACTTTGGGGGACCTTTCTGAGATGGTCCAGGCTGTTCTGTTGATTGAGTTGGGTCTGAATCAAGATTGAGTCTCCCAATTCTATCAATTACATCACTTAAAGCATCATCCGTTGTTGGAGTGTCATGCAGGGGAGATTGTTCTTCAGAAGAAGATTCCACATGTTGATCTAGTATAGGAATCCCCCCTTCAAGATGTGGAATCTGATTATCAAACTCTTGGAATGATTTTGGTTTTGTGAATCTATCCAAGCGATCAAGTTGCCGCTCAACAACGCTGTCAGATTTGGATGATTCAAGAAAAATGACATCTCTAGATAAAACAAACTTTTTATTTACTTCATCATAAAGGCGGTATGCTTTAGATGTGTTTGAATACCCCAGGAAGATACACTTACGACTTCTTGCACCAAGTTTGTTTCTATGTACCTTTGGTATTAAAGCATAACAGGTGGAACCAAATATCCTGAGATGTTTGACCGAAGGAACATGTCCATACCACAATTCATAAGGAGTCTTGTTTCTTATAGCACTAGATGGACATCTATTCTTTATATATGCAGCACATAGAACAGCATCAGCCCAAAACATTGTCTTTACATTTTTGAAGAAAAGCATGGATCGTACCATATTCAAAATTGTTCTGTTCATTCTTTCAGCTACACCATTCTGTTGAGGATTATAAGGCACAGTTGTTTGATGTTTAATCCCATGTTGGCGAAGATAGTGTTCAAATTCATTTGATGTATATTCTTTTCCATTATCAGTGCGAATAGACCCAATATGAGATTGTGCATCATTTTCAATCCACTTATGAAAATTCTTAAATGTTTGAAAAGCATCAGATTTGTTCTTCAATAAGTAAACCCAACACATTCTGGTGTAATCATCAATAAATGTCATGATATATTTATTTCCATTTGCAGAAGGAACAGGCATTGGACCACATAAATCTGAATGAATAAGTTCAAGCTTCCTATGTGCTCTTGAATGTGAATCATCAAAAGACTGTTTGCTATGCTTTCCTAGAATACAAGCATCACATTGTTTATGTTTTCTAGGAATTGTAGGCAAGCCAGCAACACCATTTTTCTTCAACAAGCGGAGACTATCATAGTTTAAATGCCCAAATCTAGCATGCCATAATAAACTTGATGGAAGTGTACATTCTTCATGATGAGAAATATATGAGAAATGCTGTGCATGAGCAGAGGTTCCTTGCAGTTTAAGGAGTCTTTCTTCTTCTATACCCCTCATGACAAGTGAGTGGTCAGATGCCTTTCTTACCTCAAGCTTGCCATCAAACATGTGAATGGAGTGACCTTGCTGGCGGATGTGAACCAAGGACAGCAAGTTTCTCTTCAGCTGTGGGAGATATAGAACATGATCCAGAAGAAAGTCTGGAAGACCAGGCAGTTTAAGCCTGATTGTGCCAAGCCCTGATGGCTTGATTTTTGACTGATCTGCAAAGTATACTGCTCCATCAACATTGTTAGTGAAATCTTCAAAGAAATCTCTCCTATGAGTCATATGACAGGTTGCTCCTGAATCAAGCAACCAGTCATTTTTCGAAGAAGCAAGTGAAGCATTAAACAAATCTTCATTTACTCCAATATTACATTGTGCCTCAATATAGTGTGCAGATTCGGGTGCTTTACCTTTGTCTGAGTCATCAGTTTTACCTTTCTGCTGATTTCTTCTCTGCTCAACTTTGTCCCATGGTAGCTTGCATGTAGAAGCATCATGTGATCCATTTCGTTTACAGCGAATGCAATGCAGATCTGCCTTTTCTGCTTGAGAATGTCTGCCCCCCCTGCCTCTGAAGTATCTTCCTCTTCCTCTTCGCCCACCTCTTCCTCTTGCAGAATCTTGAGCAGGATGCTTTTCTTTGTGAGCAAGGCAAACAGTCTCTTCAGAAGATTCAGGGACTGTTTTCTTTCCAAAGGCTTTCTCTCTTTCAGCAAACTTTTTCACAAGAGAGTCAAAGGTTATATCTTTAAGGTTTCCATTTGCTTGTAAAGACTCAAGATAATTGGAGTAGGTAGGATAGAGTGCTTTGAGAAAGGCAATAAGAGAGATATCCAGCTCAACCTTAGTGGATTTTATATCATGCATTATAGACTTTATTTCAGATGCAAGAGCAAGAGGATCATTATTTTTCAGTTCAAGAGTGAAGAGTTTAATCATGAGCTGAACAACTTCAAGTGCAGAATGTGTATCATAGAGTTCTTTCAGCTTTTGTATAGCTTCAAAAGCAGTGGAATAGCAGGAAATATGACGACTTACTTCCTCATTGACAGATGCTGCAATCAATGCAAAGGCTTTGCTGTTCTTGTTTTCCCAAATGGCGAATTCTTTGTCTGATGTGGGCTGCACAGGGTCTCTGTCTTCTTCTCCGACACACACTCCTTTCCACAGCTCATTGTAGATGAGGGTGTGTTTCACCATCCGAGACCATTCAGAATAGTTCTCCTTGCCAGTGAGAACTATTCCGACCATTGAAATGATTGAATGCATTCTGTAAAAAAAAAATTATCTCTGCCAAAAACACTTCTGTTGAGAGAAAAAAAATCCTTATATGATAGCCTTATGCATTATTTTCTTCTAACTTATCATCAGCATATCATGAGCATTTCTTATATCACCATCACTTCCATAATATTATGTGCATTTCTTATATCACCATCACTTCCATAATATTATGTTTTTAAGAAAAAAAAACTGCTCAACATATATCACATACCACTGCTCAACATATATCACTGTTCAAAAAGAGGGCGCTCAAATATATATCACTGCTCAATATATATATTAATGCAAAAACTGTTCAAGGCATTTGTATTTGTTTAACAAAAAACTCTGCTCCAAGTATACTATAAACTCTGCTGCCAGACTTCAAATAAAAACGCAGTCTATAGTACTGAAGTGGGAAACGTAGTCCACAGCATTTAAATGTATGTACCCACAGCTTCAAATAAAATAGGCAGTCCACGGCTTCAAATAAAAAATGCAGTCACAGCATTTATATACCCACGGCTTCAAACAAAAAAATGCAGTCACAGCATTTATATACCCATGGCTTCAAACAAAAAAATGCAGTCTCAGCATTTGGTTCGATTCAAAAATTCGATGAAGAAATTTGGCCAGGCAAATTTTATGATCTAATCCAGTTTGAAAACTATTCTCGCAACAATTTCTTCAATGGCAGCAGCCAAAGAATTAGCGCGAAATTTCCTTCGTTGCCTTCTTGAAGTAGGCATCATTAAAACATTCTCTCAAACTTTAAAGGAACGTCTCGGAGGAAACGTGAAATCCAATAATAGTCTCGAAGCTGGCGAAGAACTTCCTAACTATGGAGACGTAGTTTGTGAGGACTGGTCTCCTTGGTTGTGCCACCGAATCGTATCTATCATTGAAGAGATGGTTTAATACAATGCAACAGAAGGAGAGCGAGGGGACCACAGGATAGCTCCATTCAACCAACCAAAAATTTCATGCATTCACCATATATGCCATTGACCATCAATCTTCTGCTTGATAATGAATTCTGATTATTGAAAGAACTTACCAAACGCCGCAAACACCTCCAAGTTTCGACCCAGCTTACAGTCTTTTAACGCTCATGTTCCATCTCTCTGCACCGAGGCTTCAACGAATTCAACTAAGACTTCAGCTATTGTTTGCAGGTCCGCTCCAATCAACTTCTATGAGAGTTACGCATTGAATGCGGATGGTCTGTCCAAACGCAGAGATAGAACCGTTTATTCAATTACAGAGGGCGCCAGGGCAGTCAGAGGCAGCGTATTCAGGTAGCGGATTCAGGCAAAGGGAATCACGTCAGAGGGGCAGCGGATTCAGAGGCAGAGCTGCTCTTAAGAGAGGAGTTACAACTAATTTAAGAAACCTGGGCTCTGATACCATGTCAGGCCAGGGTAACTCCAGCAATGAGTGCAAGAAAACAACTAAATGAGAAAACACTGATTGATTGTTTTATTCATTAGACAACACTTTATTTATACACATATAGAACGGATCAGTTCATCTTCTAGATGACTGTCCGACTTCACCTCATCCGTTTCGGATTAGGTGTCAACAGCTATAATAATAGATACCAATATCAATTCGGGAAAAAGGAGCGACACAAAATAAATAGGAGAAGGCCTGGAAAGAGTCCAGAGCCAAAAAGGATAAACCAAAGGAGAAAGGAAGGCTCCAGGGGAACGACAAAAGCGAAAAAAGATGAAAGAGGGGGGGGGGGGGGGGGGGGGGGGGGGAGACTAAGAAGAAAGGGCAGGGATCCAACATCTACTGATCTTCCAGCTGTCATCTCTATTGAGATTGTTAGGCCTTCTTTCGATCTCAATAGCTTCCCTGAGTTTCCGATGATGGAAATGGGAAACCTTGGCAATAACCTTAGCCTCCTCAATACAAACGTGATGCTTGGTCTTATCCACATGCTCTGCCAGCGCTGAAGACTTGGTTCTCCCATGTTTTAGGCCAGCAGCATGTTCGCAAATCCTCTGATGGATGGAGCGCCCTGTTTCCCCAATGTAGGGGGTCCCACAAGAACAAGGGATCAAGAAGATACCCTTCATGTCCTTGGGGTTAACGGGATCTTTAACCGATCGGAGGACTTAATTGATCTTGATTTGTGTTCACACTAGGTTATTCATTTTGTGAAGAGTTAGGAGAAAATATACAATTGTAACCATTTTCCCCAATTGTAGAATTATCAAACTAATCAATTTTATATTGCTTATTATATTTGACAATAAGATTACATATTATTTAAAAAAATATGTTTTCAATTAATTCTATGTTTTGAATTTATTTTAATTAGAAATGTAAAATCATAAATTTAATTAATTATATGTTTTAATTTTATTTTTAATTTTAAATTAAAAATATAAAATCATAAATTTAAATGGTTCAAATAACATTATAATGCACTTAATATTTATAATATGGTAGCCATTTCCAAATTGATACTTTTCATTATATATTAAATATTATCCATTAAAATGAAAATAAATATCTACAAATTTTAATAATAATAAAGAATTTGGTATATTAATATTTTTTTATTAGTAATTTTAAAATTATTAATTACAATTTTGGAAGTTATATTACATTTTTCATGTATTATTGTATACAATATTTATAAAATTAAATAAGATAACCATATATTTAATAATTTTTTTTATTATTATCAATTTTTTGTTTTCAAATTTTTCTAGAACAAAAATATAAAATTATAATTTTAAATGGTTAAAATTTCATTGTAATTCACTTGATATTTATAATATTTATGGGCTTTTCCAAGTTTATGTTTTCTACTTTATATTAAATATTATTGATTAAAATAAAAATATGTATCTACAAATTTAAATAATTGCATGGAGAGACTTTAGTCCAACATGAATGATTACATGGGAGACTTTAGCCCAAAGTGAATAAGATGTTCTAAGGTTATGTAATGCTATTTAAACTTGTTAATTTAGTCAAATTACATAAATATAAAATAAAATAAAATAAGAATTATAATTATTAATAATTAAACCATTTTAGGTTCATCTTAACTCTAGTTTTAGATAGCCTACAAAGGGATCATCTCAAGGTGCAAGCTTTTCCTTTAGATCCATCTTAACTCTAGATTTAGTTAGCATAGAGAGGGAATTTTTTTCTTGATGATAATGTTAGAGCCTATTCTATTTGCATAGTTTGGGAAATCTTACAAAGACCCAGGATTTCACACGAGTGAGAGAGACAATTTACTTAATGAGGTTTATAAACATGTATATGCATCTCCTAGATGGGGAGGAGCAAGTGGAGGGATATGGAGATGAGTATGAGATTGTTTTGTGTGAGAAATCCATCACAACTTGTTAGATTTCTCACTCTACAATGTTTCTATGTGCTTCAGTTTATGCTAAAGGGAAATCTAACACATGTTAGATTTTCTTTTACATCGTAATGTTGTTAATCTAGCACACATTAGACTCATTTAGTCCTAAAATGTTGTTATGTTCTTGTGTTTGTGCTAGAAGGAAATATAGCATGTGTTAGATTTCTTTCAAATTTAAATATGCTTCTGTTTGTGTTGGAAGAAAGTTTAACACAAGCTAGATTTCTTATACTCTACAATGTTGTTGTTGGCAACGTGCATGTATTTGTGGTAGACATAAATCTAGCACTTGCTAGATTTCTCACTCTACAATGTTTCTATGCGCTCGAGTTTGCGCTAAAAGGAAATCTAACCCATGTTAGATTTTATTTTACATTGAAATGTTGTTAATCTAACACACATTAGACTTATTTAGTCGTGCAATGTTGTTATGTTCTTGTGTTTGTGCTTGAAGGAAATATAACGTGTTAGATTTCTTTCAAATTAAAATGTGCCTGTGTTTGTGTTGGAAGAAAATTTAACACAATCTAGAATTCTTATACTCTACAATGTTGTTGTTGGCAATGTGCTTGTATTTGTGCTAGACATAAATCTAGCACTTGTTAGATTTCTCACTCTACAATGATTCTATGTGCTTGAATTTGCACTAAAAGGAAATCTAACACATGTTAGATTTTCTCTTGCATTGCAATGTTGTTAATCTATCACACATTAGACTTATTTAGTCCTAAAATGTTGTTATGTTCTTGCGTTTGTGTTAGAAGGAAATATAGCATGTGTTAGATTTCTTTCAAATTTAAATGTGCTTGTGTTTGTGTTAGATGAAAATTTAACACAAGCTAGATTTCTTATACTCTACAATGTTGTTATGTTCTTGTGTTTGTGCTCGAAGGAAATATAACATGTGTTAAATTTCTTTCAAATTAAAATGTGCTTGTGTTTGTGATGGAAGAAAATTTAACAAAATCTAGAATTTTTATACTCTACAATGTTGTTGTTGGCAACGTGCTTGTATTTGTGGTATACATAAATCTAGCACTTGCTAGATTTCTCACTCTACAATGTTTCTATGTGCTCGAATTTGCGCTAAAAGGAAATCTACCACATGTTATATTTTCTTTTACATTGCAACGTTGTTAATATCGCACACATTAGGCTTATTTAGTCCTAAAATGTTGTTATGTTCTTGTGTTTGTGCTTGAAGGAAATATAACATGTGTTAGATTTCTTTCAAATTAAATTGTGCTTGGGTTTGTGTTGGAAGAAAAGTTAACACAATCTAGAATTCTTATACTCTACAACGTTGTTGTTGGCAACGTGCTTGTATTTGTGGTAGACATAAATGTAGCACATGTTAGATTTCTCTCTCTACAATGTTGTTGTTGGCAATGTGCTTGCATTTGTGTTAGACATAAATCTAGTAGTTGCTAGATTTCTCACTCTAGAATGTTTCTATGTGCTTGAGTTTGCGCTAAAAGGAAATCTAACACATGTTAGATTTTCTTATACATTGCAATGTTTTTAATCTAGCACACATTAGACTTATTTAGTCCTAAAGAGTTGTTATGTTCTTGTGTTTGCGCTAGAAGGAAATATAACATGTCTTATATTTCTTTCAAATTTAAATTTGCTTGTGTTTGTGTTGGAAGAAAATTCAACACAAGCAAGATTTCTTATACTCTACAAGGTTGTTGTTGGCAACGTGCTTTTATTTGTGGTAGACATTTATCTAGCACTTGCTATATTTCTCACTCTACAATGTTTCTATGTGCTTGAGTTTGTGCTAAAAGGAAATCTAACACATGATAGATTTTCTTTTACATTGCAATGTTGTTAATCTAGCACACATTAGACTTATTTAGTCCTAATATGTTGTTATGTTCTTGTGTTTGTGCTAGAAGGAAATATAGCATGTGTTAGTATTCTTTCAAATCGAAATGTGCTTGTGTTTGTGTTGGAAGAAAATTTAACACAAGCTAGATTTCTTATACTCTACAATGTTGTTGTTGGCAACGTGCTTGTATTTGTGCTAGACATAAATATGGCACTTGCTAGATTTCTCACTCTACAATCTTTCTATGTGCTCGAGTTTGTGCTAAAAGGAAATCTAACACATGTTAGATTTTATTTTACATTGCAATGTTGTTAATCAAGCACACATTATAGACTTATTTACTGCTACAATGTTGTTATGTTCTTGTGTTTGTGCTAGAAGGAAATTTAGCATTTGTTAGAATTCTTTCAAATTTAAATGTGTTTGTGTTTGTGCTAGAAGAAAATTTAACAAAAGCTAGAATTCTTATACACTACAATGTTGTTGTTGGCAACATGCTTGTATTTGTGGTAGATATAAATCTAGCACTTGCTAGATTTCTCACTCTACAATGTTTCTATGTGCTCGAGTTTGCACTCAAACGAAATCTAACACATGTTAGATTTTATTTTACATTGCAATGTTGTTAATCTATCACACATTAGACTTATTTAGTCCTACAATGTTGTTATGTTCTTGTGTTTGTGCTTGAAGGAAATATAACATGTGTTAGATCTCTTTCAAATTAAATTGTATCTAGTATTCTTATACTATACTATGTTGTTATTGGCAACATGCTTGTATTTGTGGTAGACAGAAATATAGCATGTGTTAGATTTCTCACTCTACAATGTTTCTATCTGCTCAAGTTTGTGCTAAAAGGAAATCTAACACATGTTAGATTTTATTTTACATTGCAATGTTGTTAATCTAGCACACATTAGACTTGTTTAGTCCTAAAATGTTGTTACGTTATTGTGTTTGTGCTGAAAGGAAATATAGCATGTGTTAGATTCTTTCAAATTAAAATGTGATTGTGTTTGTGTTGGAAGAAAATTTAACACAAGCTATATTTCTTATACTCTACAATGTTGTTGTTGGCAACATACTTATATTTGTGGTAGACATAAATCTAGCACTTGCTAGATTTCTCACTCTACAATGTTTCTATGTTCTCGAGTTTGCACTAAAAGGAAATCTAACACTTGTTAGATTTTATTTTACATTGCAATGTTATTAAACTAGCACACATTAGACTTCTTTAGTCCTAAAATGTTGTTATGTTCTTGTGTTTTTGCTAGCAGGAAATATAGCATGTGTTAGATTTCTTTCAAATTAAATTGTGCTTGTGTTTGTGTTGGAAGAAAATTTAACACAATCTAGTATTCTTATACTATACAATGTTGTTATTGGCAACATGCTTGTATTTGTGGTAGACATAAATCTAGCACTTGTTAAATTTCTCACTCTACAATGTTTCTATGTGCTCAAGTTTGTGCTAAAAGGAAATCTAACACATGTTAGATTTTATTTTACATTGCAATGTTGTTAATCTAGCACACATTAGACTTATTTAGTCCTACAATTTTGTTACGTTATTGTGTTTGTGCTAGAAGGAAATATAACATGTGTTAGAATATTTCAAATTAAAATGTGCTTGTGTTTGTGTTGGAAGAAAATTTAACACAAGCTAGATTTCATATACTCTACAATGTTGTTGTTGACAACGTACTTATATTTGTGGTAGACATAAATCTAGCACTTGCTAGATTTCTCACTCTACAATGTTTCTATGTGCTCGAGTTTGCACTAAAATGAAATCTAACACATGTTAGATTTTATTTTACATTGCAATGTTGTTAAACTAGCACACATTAGACTTATTTAGTCCTAAAATGTTGTTATGTTCTTGTGTTTGTGCTAGAATGAAGTACAACATGTGTTGCATTTCTTTCAAATTTTAATGTGCTTGTTTTTGTGTTTGAAGAAGATTTAACACAAGTTAGATTTATTATACTCTACAATGTTGTTGTTGGCAACGTGTTGTATTTGTGGTAGACATAAATCTAGCACTTGCTAGAATTCGCTATCTACAATGTTTCTATGTGCTTGACTTTGCGCTAAAAGGAAATCTAACACATGTTAGATTTTATTTTACATTGTAGTGTTGTTAATCTAGCACAAATTAGACTTATTTAGTTCTACAAAATTGTTAAGTTCTTGTGTTTGTGCTAGAAGGAAATATAACATGTGTTAGATTTCTTTCAAATTAAAATGTGCTTGTGTTTGTGTTGGAAGAAAATTTAACACAATCTAGAATTCTTATACTGTACAATGTTGTTGTTGGCAATGTGCTTCTATTTGTGGTAGACATCAATCTAGTAGTTGCTAGATTTCTCACTATTGAATGTTTCTATGTGCTTGAGTTTGCGCTAAAAGAAAATATAAGACATGTTAGAATTTATTTTACATTGCAGTGTTGTTAAACTATCACACATTAGACATATTTAGTCCTAAAATGTTGTTATGTTCTTGTGTTTGTTCTAGAAGGAAATATAACACGTATTATATTTCTTTCAAGTTTAATTTTGCTTGTGTTTGTGTTGCAAGAAAATTTAACACAAGCTGGATTTATTATACTCTACAATGTTGTTGTCTGCAACGTACTTTTATTTGCGGTAGACATAAATCTAGCACTTGCTAGATTTCTCACTCTACAATGTTTCTATGTTCTTGAGTTTGCGCTAAAAGTAAATCTAATGCATGTTAAAATTTCTTTTACACTGCAATGTTGTTAATCTAGCACACATTTAAATTATTTAGTCCTAAAATGTTGTTATGTTCATGTGTTTGTGCTAGAAGGAAATATAACAGGTGTTAGATTTCTTTCATATTTAAATGTGCTTGTGTTTGTGTTGGAAGAAAATTTAACACAAGCTAGATTTCTTATACTCTAGAATGTTGTTATTGGCAACGTGCTTGTATTTGTGGTAGACATAAATGTAGCAGTTGCTAGATTTCTCACTTTTGAATGTTTCTATGATCTTGATTTTGTGCTAAAAGGAAATCTAACACATGTTAGATTTTCTTTTAAATTGCAATGTTGTTAATCTAGCACACATTAAACTTATTTAGTCCTACAATGTTGTTATGTTCTTCTATTTGCGCTCAAAGGAAATATAACATGTGTTAAATTTCCTTCAAATTAAAATGTGCTTGTGTTTGTGTTGGAAGAAAATTTATCACAATCTAGAATTCTTAAACCCTACAATGTTGTTGTTGGCAATGTGCTTGTATTTTTGGTAGACATAAATCTAACACTTGATAGACTTCTCACTCTACAATGTATGTATGTGCTCGAGCTTGCGCTAAAAGGAAATCTAACACATGTTAGATTTTATTTTACATTGCAATGTTGTTAAACTAGCACACATTATACTTATTTAGTCCTAAAATGTTGTTATGTTCTTGTGTTTGTGCTAGAAGGAAATATAGCATGTGTTAGATTTCTTTCAAATTTAAATGTGCTTTTTTGTGTTGGAAGAAAATTTAACACAATTTAGATTTCTTATACTCTACAATGTTGTTGTTGGCAACATGCTTATATTTGTGGTAGACATAAATCTAGCAGTTGCTAGATTTCTCACTCTTGAATGTTTCTATGTGCTTGAGTTTGCACTAAAAGGAAATCTAACACATGTTAGAATTTTTTTTACATTGCAATGTTGTTAATCTAGCACACATTAGACTTATTTAGTCCTAAAATATTGTTATGTTCTTGTGTGTATATTTCTTTCAAATTTAATTTTGCGTGTGTTTGTGTTGGAAGAAAATTTAACACAAGCCAGATTTCTTATACTCTACAATGTTGTTGTTGGCAATGTGCTTGTATTTGTGGTAGACATAAATCTAGCAGTTGCTAGATTTCTCACTCTACAATGATTCTATGTGCTTGAGTTTGCACTAAAAGGAAATGTAATGCATGTTAGATTTTCTTTTACATTGCAATGTTGGTAATCTAGCACACATTAGACTTATTTAGTCCTAAAATGTTGTTATGTTCTTGTGTATGTGCTAGAAGGAAATATAACATGTGTTATATTTCTTTTAAATTTAATTTTGCTTGTTTTTGTGTTAGGAAGGAAATTTAACACAAGCCAGATTTCTTATACTCTACAATGTTGTTGTTGGCAATGTGCTTGTATTTGTGGTAGACATAAATCTAGCACTTGCTAGATTTGTCACTCTACAATGTTTCTATGTTCTTGAGTTTGCGCTAAAAGTAAATCTAGCACATGTTAGATTTTCTTTTACATTGCAATGTTGTTAATCTAGCACACATTAGACTTATTTAGTCCTAAAATGTTGTTATGTTCTTGTGTTTGTGTTGGAAGGAAATATAACATGTGTTAGTTTTCTTTCAAATTTAAATGTGCTTGTGTTTGTGTTGGAAGAAAATTTAACACAAGCTAGATTTCTTATACTCTACAATGTTGTTGTCGGCAATGTGCTTTTATTTGTGGTAGACATAAATCTAGCACTTGCTAGATTTCTCACTCTACAATGTTTCTATGTGCTCAAGTTTGAGCTAAAAGAAAATCTAACACAGTTTAGATTTTATTTTAAATTGCAATGGTGTTAATCTAGCACACAATAAACTTGTTTAGTCTTACAATGTTGTTATGTTCTTGTGTTTGTGTTTAAAGGAAATATAACGTGTTAAATTTCTTTCAAATTAAAATGTGTTTGTATTTGTGTTGAAAAAAATTTAACACAATCTAGAATTCTTATACTCTACAACGTTGTTGTTGGCAACGTGCTTGTATTTGTGGTAGACATAAATCTAGCACTTGATAGACTTCTGACTCTACAATGTTTCTATGTGTTCGATTTTGCACTAAAATGAAATCTAACACATGTTAGATTTTATTTTACATTGCAATGTTGTTAATGCTAACATGTTTTTGTTTAGCCTAAAAGAAAATCTAGCTTGTGCTAGATTTTTTTTGTCGTGTAGTGTTGTCATTGGAAATATTTATATGTTTGTTATAAGTAAATGTAATTCTGAGTAAATTTTTCTCACCCTACAATGTTGTTATGTGATTAATTTCGCATTAGAAGGAAATATAGTATGAATTATATTTCTTTCACCTTGTAATGTTGTTATTTGCAACGTTCTTGTGTTTTTTATCGGAGGAAATCTTTGTACACTATCCCATTCTTAGACCACATATTCCATATGAAGGGCCTTCTAATCATTTCAGGGTTTAACATTTTTTATATTGTAACAATAGTCTATGTAGGCATGGACTAAAACCTCATAGTCTCTAAAAGGCAAGGTCAAATGTCCCAGGAAATATTATTATTGCAATGATTTTATTGACATTGTGTTTATGTTTTTGCTTTACAACAGAATGTTGTTGTTGCCAATCTTCTTGTATGCGATAGAATATAGTCTAGCATGGGTTACATTTCCTTTGCCTTCCAATATTTTAATGGAAATATGTTTGTGTTTGTGGTAGAAGGAAATCTAGCTTGTGCTATATTTATGTTGTTTTGCAATGTTTTTCTTGGAAATATGAATGTGTTCGTGCTAAAAATAATTCTAGCACGTGCTAGATTTCTTTCACCTTACAATGTTTTTTTTGACAATATCCATGTGTTTGTAATAGAAATAAATCTAGGATGTGAATATTTCTTTTGCTTTACAAGATTCTTGTTGGAAATATGCTTTTGTTCATGTTAGAAGTAATTCTATCACATTCTATATTTATTTCACCTTGCAAAGTTGCTATGTGTTTGTCTTTGTGCTAGACGAAGATCTAGAAGAAAATCTAATGATCGCCATAGTTAATGTTCTTTCATTGTGTTTTGCTATTATTTTATCTAAAGCAAACTAAGAATATACATGACTATAAGAGATAAATTTTGTGTATATATGTTGTTATTTTGGTCTATACAATTGTTTTGGTTTATTCACAATGTAATGTCTTTTGGAAATGTTCTTATGCTCGTGCTAGAAGGAAACCTAGTAGATATTTGCTTTCCTATATTCACGATTAAAAGAACATAAAAAATTATTTGGGGGTGCCCTTTTTCTAACCTTGATTAGCTATTATTGTGAGTTATACACTTGTTATTGTTCTTGTTCATTTTGTTACACATATAATTATGCGAATAGTTATAGTATTTATAAATTCATATTTTCTTCAATAATTTGAAATTGTGATAACAATTTTTTACTTTATTTTCAGATACCATGGACTATGAATCTAGTGAGAATTCAAAGGAAGCATCCAAGGAAAAAGGAAGTTCAAGAAACACAACACAAAATTCTTTAAATGGTATGACAATTTTAGTTTATACTTTGTTAAAATTGTTAGACAATGTGTTAATAATTGGTTGTTGATTAATAAAACCCATGGAAATAGCCTTAGGATTGGGGTTTTAATGAGGACAACCCATACTAACATGGGTATTTTTTTTTCCAAGAAATTTTAAATATGTGATAACTTTTGGTGTCATATACTAAACTTGCATAACATATGTACTCATTTATTATTGTGCGTGTAAATGGAAATCGTGTATTATAAGGTTGTTTAATATTATTTATCATTTCATGTCTTCCATTAAATTTTTCTTTCTAGAAACCGTGGAAACTTGTAGGTGTGAAATTCGAAGTAAAGTAGCGAAGACAAAAATAAAAACAAGTGATATACAAATTGATGCAGGAGCATCCAGCTCACCATGACCGGGTGAAGTCTCAGCCAGGTTTGAAAGTTGTTGATCATCAGGATTGTTATTTTTTCTCTAGAGTCATCAGGTAGTTTCTTTTAATTACTTTTGTTTATTGTCAGAGTCAGCATGTTAGGTTGCAATTAGTTAGACATTTAGAATTACTGTGGACTGAACAGTAAATAGGAAATGGTTCGTTAATTTAGGGGAGAGATGACAAACTGCTTAGTTAAGTTCTGTAGAATCAAACAGGTAGTAGTTATTAACCATAATAAGTTCGTTTAACTGAACCCTATGGCAGTTTTAATTAACTGCAAATCAACTGTAACAGAAGGATATAAAAACAGAGATGTAATACGAAGGGAGGGTTCCGCGAATCCGAATTGAAGAAATAAAAATAACATTACAGAGACAGGATTTTCTGCCATTGTCCATCCAAAAGTATTATTCATTGTTCATTACTGTAACTAAATTAATGTTTATGCAACAGTTTGATAAACGATAAACAGGGGAAGATCACGGACAGCGTGATCCTGTTGTTATTTGGCACACAGTTGGTGTCCAACCTGAATGGACATTTGCCTACGGAAAAGGGAATTACAGAAAGGAAAGGACGACCTGAGAATAGGACAAAATGACCACATAACAGAGACAACATTACATAGGAGACGACCAAACACAGAGGTACTTCCGTTACGCATTTTTTTTGTATTATCGTGAATCAAATATCATCCATTGAAAAGAAAACTATTATCATTTATATTGTCAAATGAAACACATACATTGCTGGTTCTCATCTCCATAGAACAACCAAACCAAATACATAACTGTGACTAGCATTAGGGTTGAAACCCTCGACGAGGGTTTATATATATAACCACAAACATTCTTTCTACCGACAGCATTCAAAACAACACAGTACAGCTACCAACAGAGACAAACTACAGTATAGCAGTAATTACAGACAAACTACAACAAGCCGATGCCACTATCCTACAGGACTTTTCGTATCTCAAAAGCTAGAAGATTCAGGGCCTACCAAAAGGTTCTTCCTGTGGAATAGGAGACGGAAGCCCGCGTGCTCAAGTCAAGACCATAGGCCTATAGAGAAAACAAACCTGAAGGTTAATATACAAAGCGAGTTACAGGAAATAAGCCGGGGGCAATAATACCAAACAATCTGAGAAAAGAAGTGATGTAGCTTACTTGAGCGGACAGAGCCGAATTCGAGAAGTAGAATCATCACATATGGATTTGTAAAACTGCAAACCGAAGGAGCAATGTTGATAAGTAACGTTTCTAGTGGGAGGATAAATTGAAGCATGGAAGGGTGTTGTTACCTGTTCGAGCCGTCGAGCGACCACCGGAGTTTTCCCTGAGTCCATAACAGTCAGTGAATTCATGAAACAGAGATTGAAAAACAGTGAAAGATGCAAGTGGGTTATACTAGAACAGTAGAGCAATAGCCTGAAGCCATTCCTTGACGGGCAAGTAAATTTTCAACAATACAGTTACAATTGAAATCATAGTAGCCAGGAACTTACCAGAGAAAACGAAGTCACGTAAGCACGTCAGAGCCGGATTAACACCGACACACCGAGCAGGAACGTCCATGAGTCCACAACCAAGCTGAAGGAAGAAGGGAATGTTCATACACACCAGAAGACACCACAGCTAACAGAACAGCGACTGCTCAATAGAAACCCTCACCGAAGCTTTCAACGGCAGAACCATCCAGAATAGTGAAAAGACCAAGCGATAAGGATTAAGAGTGAGGCGGGAACCAAGCCCGAGATGTTGGGTGAACATTTAATGCAACAATAACTCGCAACTGCAACCAATAGCGAAATATCCATGAACAATCTCCACGTAGACGAAGCCATTTAGTAATAGAGCACGTCATACCGTGCGATCACGTGGACCAGCGGGCCAGTGTGGCTGGGTTGCACCAGAGTGGTATCAGAGCATTAGGTTGATTGAGAATATGGAGGTAGGGCGACGAGGACGAGGCCGAGGTGCTCGTAGATTGGCAGATGAAGGGTTGCGAGAGGAAATTAGAATCCTTGCTGCCCGTTTGGAGGCAGTAGAGGCAGGTAGGCGGAGAGATCCAGAAATGGGCGATGTCAGCGAAGAGGAAGCGGAAGTAGCAGCAGATGGACCAGAGGGAGAATCTGCAGAGGTCTGTTTTATTAGCAAGCAGTAAACCTAAGCTAGAAATTCTGACATACGATGGTAGCCTGTCTATCGATATTTTGTTGGATTGGATTAGCGAGATGGACAAGTACTTTGAGTGCGAAGAAGTTGGCGAAGACCGTAGAGTCAAATTCGCGGTGACGAAACTGAAGGGACATGTAGCTCTATGGTGGGACAGTGTCTAGAATGAGAGGAAGAGATTGAATAAGACACCGATTAAAACTTGGTCAAGAATGGTGGCCAAGCTGAAGGGCAGATTTCTACCAAGGGACTATCAGATTGCATTACACAGGCAGGTACAGAATTTGAGACAGAAAGGATTGACCGTAAAGGAGTACACGGAGGAGTTCTACAGAGTGAATTTGTGAGCCGGATATACTGAAGATACAGCAGAAAGGACAACCAGGTATGTTAATGGGCTGAGGATGGAAATCCTAGATGAAATAAGTATTTTATCCCCAAATAATACCGAGGAGGCATATCAAAGCGCAATAAAAGTGGAGGAAAAAATTACCAGAAGGTAGAATGCCCGGAGAGGACGAGGAGCCAACAGAGGGAAAGGCCAGTCCTATGGCAGGGGCCGGACTGCTAACAGCAGTGAGGAAGCTAGCAGTTCGAAGACATCAGGAACAACAGATAGAGGAGACAGTACGAGGGGCGGCAGATCGTCCCAGCGCGGCAGAGGGAATGGCCGAGGAAGAGGGGCTGGTTATCAATGTTATAGATGTCATAAGTGGGGCCACCGCTCGTTTGAGTGTCCAGAAGCAGATCCAGCTGGACAGCGGGGTGCGTATGTGGCACAGCCGGAAGAAACAACAGCACTCCCTCAGGAGGCGGAGAATGCTCCAGAGACAGGAGAAGCTTTGGTGCTGCATAAAGTGCTATTGAAACCAGTCAATGAGGACACTGAATAGACACAGCGGAAAGCTCTGTTCAGGACAATTTGCAAATCACGAGGTAAGTGTTGCAAATTAATAATTGACAGCGGGAGTACCGATAATTTGGTGTCCACGGAAATGGTGGAAAAATTGGGCTTGAAACGCTTAAAGCATCCCAATCCGTATAGAGTTTCGTGGCTGCAAAAGGGCCACCAATTGCTGGTGGATGAACAAAGCGAGGTCGAACTTCAGATAGGCAGATATAAGGACAAAATTGTCTGCGACATCATGCCAATGGATGTGTGTCACATCTTATTAGGCAGACCGTGGCAATACGATAGGAAGGTAACACATGATGGAGTGATGAATTGTTATAAATTCGAGAAGGACGGAATCAAGCACACGCTTGTACCTATCAGAGAAGAGAAAGGAGTAGTTGAAACAGGTGAAACCAGAGCATTGCTGGTGGGTGGAAAACAGTTTTTAAAATAGGTAAAAGACAGTGAGGTAGGTTATGCAGTGGTCAAGAAAGCCAGGACAGTTCTGTTGCACACAGAAATATCAGACTTACCCATAGAGATTCAGCAAATGTTAGAAGAGTTTGCAGACATAGTTGTAGATGACTTGCCAGACAAGTTTCCCCCCAAGCGGAGCATTAGTCACCACATCGATTTCATACCCGGAGCTAGTTTGCCGAATAAAGCAGCATACCGAATGAGCCCTAAGGATAATGAAGAAATCAGAAAACAGGTGCAGGATCTGTTGGACAAGGGTTTGATAAGGGAGAGCTTAAGCCCTTGTGCTGTACCAACAGTCCTCGCTCCCAAAAAAGGAGGGGAATGGTGGATGTGCACCGACTCAAGGGCCATTAATAAAATTACCATCTGGTACAGATTTCCGTTACCGCGAATGGATGATATGATGGACTGTTTAAGCGGGGCAGCTTATTTCTCAAAAATAGATTTGAAAAGTGGATACCATCAGATTCGGATACGAGAGGGGGACGAGTGGAAGATGGCCTTTAAGACAAATGAAGGGCTGTACGAGTGGCTGGTCATGCCGTTTGGGCTGAGCAATGCGCCCAGTACATTTATGAGGCTCATGAACGAGATGCTGAAGGAGTATATTGGGAAGTTTGTGATAGTTTATTTGGATGACATTCTTATTTTCAGCAGAACGAAAGAAGAACACCTTCGACACGTGCGTAAGGTACTGGAGAAATTACAGCAGAACAAACTGCTGATAAACTTGAAGAAATGTACTTTTCTGCAGAAGGAATTAATTTACTTGGGGTTTGTGGTAGCAGAAAATGAACTGAAGATGGATCTGGAGAAGATAGCGGCAATAGTAAATTGGCCGTCTCCGAAAAATCTATTTGAAGTACGTAGTTTTCACGGATTGGCAAGTTTTTATAGGAAGTTCATTAAGAATTTCAGCGAAATTTGTGCACCCATGTTAGATACCATCAAAAAGGCCAGCCAACCTTTTCGGTGGACAGAAGCAGCCGAGAAAAGTTTCCAGTTGTTGAAGAAGAAGATTGTTGAGAGGCCAATCCTGAGGCTACCAGACTTCCAGAAATTGTTTCAGGTACGTTGTGACGCCAGTGGGACAGCAATTGGGGCTGTACTCAGTCAGGAGGACAAGCCGGTGGCATTCTTCAGTGAGAAACTAAACGAGAGTAGGCAGAAATACTCATCATATGATAAAGAGTTTTATGCTGTTGTACAGGCATTAAAACACTGGAGGCATTATTTATTGGGGAACGAATTCGTGCTATTTTCGGATAATTCTGCACTACAATATGTAATGCAGCAGCACAAACTCAACCACAAACATGCCAAATGGGTAGAGTATTTGTAGAGTTTTAACTTCGTACTGAAGCACATTAGTGGGCAGGCAAATAAGGTGGCGGACGCATTGAGTAGGAAGGCTTTACTTCTGCAGGAAAGCACTATACAGGTGCTGGGTTTTGATCACCTACGGGATCTATACCAAACAGACACAGATTTCAGAGAAGCCTATGAGGCGTGCCAGAACCCTTTGGTGAGGAGCAATAGTCCTTGGTTGGACTACAATTTACAGGAAAAGTTGTTGTTTAAAGGAGGACAGCTGTGCATACCTGACTGTTCGATGAGGGAGAATATTATTCGCGAGAAACATAGTGGAGGATTGGCCGGACACTTCGGCATGGATAAGACCCTCGAGCAGCTTAATCACTTTTATTTTTGGCCAAAAATGCGACGAGATGTACAACGTTTTGTGACCAAATGCAAGGTGTGCCAATTGGCAAAGGGACACAGCCAGAACACAGGACTGTATGCACCGTTACCCGTCCCAAGCAGGCCGTGGGATTTTGTTAGTTTGGATTTTGTCTTAGGTCTGCCGAAGACACAGCGAGGATATGACTCAGTAATGGTAGTGGTGGACAGATTCTAAAAAATGGCACATTTTATACCTTGCCGGAAAACCAGTGACGCCACCCACGTGGCCCACTTGTTTTTCAACGAGATTATCAGGTTACATGGACTGCCCAAATCCATCCTTTCGGACAGAGACGTGAAATTCACGGGACACTTTTGGCGTACCTTATGGAAGAAGATGGACACACAATTGAGCTACAGTTCTGCATATCACCCGCAAACCGACGGGCAGACTGAAGTTGTAAACAGAAGTCTGGGAAACCTGTTACGTAGCCTAGTCAGAGAGAATTCACGGATGTGGGACTGGGTGCTAGCACAGGCAGAGTTCGCTTACAACGACTCGCCTAACCGCAGCACAGGTTTCAGCCCCTTCCAGATTCTGTATGGCATGCATCCTCGCAGAGTGCATGAACTTCGGGATCTTGGACTGCAGGAACGACGAAGTGTGGACGGAGAAGATTTCGCTAATGCGATGAGAGACTTGCACGAACAGGTGAAAATAAAGTTACAGGACAGCAGCTTAAAGTACAAACAGCACGCAGATCTAAAGAGGAAGGAAGTGCAGTTTGAAGTGGGGGATGAAGTCCTCGCACACTTACGCAAGGAACGTTTCCCTAGGGGTACGTACAATAAACTGAAGTATAAAAAGATAGGGCCTTGCAAAGTTCTGCGGAAGTTTTCAGCTAATGCCTACGAGATACAATTGCCACCCGGCATAGGCATCTCACCTATCTTTAACGTAGCAGATCTGTTCCCGTACACGGCTGACCCAAAGGAAAAGGAGGAAGATGCACCCAGACAGTCTACACGGAGTACCCAGGAAGATGGAGAAGCTTGGAAGAGACAGATGCCTTACGTTCAACCACCCGAGATCGAAAGCATCCTCGAAACTCAGGTGGTTAGACGAACTCGACGGAAGGACTACATGCACTACCTGGTCAAGTGGAAAAACCGTCCAATCGAGGACAGTTCGTGGCTTGATGCCAGGCAGATCGCTCAAACAGGAACTTCGGTCGAGAAGCTCATGGGCCGGAGCCATGATCTCTTTTTTCCCCGGGAGCCTGATGCAGGAGCATCCAGCTCGCCATGACCGAGTGAAGTCTCAGCCAGGTTTGAAAGTTGTTGATCATCAGGATTGTTTTTTTTTCTCTAGAGTCATCAGGTAGTTTCTTTTAATTACTTTTGTTTATTGTCAGAGTCGGCATGTTAGGTTGCAATTAGTTAGACATTTAGAATTACTGTGGACTGAACAGTAAATAGGAAATGGTTCGTTAATTTAGGGGAGAGATGACAAACTGCTTAGTTAAGTTCTGTAGAATCAAACAGGTAGTAGTTATTAACCATAATAAGTTCGTTTAACTGAACCCTATGGCAGTTTTAATTAACTGAAAATAAAATGTAACAGAAGGATATAAAAACAGAGATGTAGTACGAAGGGAGGGTTCCGCTAATCCAAATTGAAGAAATAAAAATAACATTACAGAGACAGGATTTTCTGCCATTGTCCATCCAAAAGTATTATTCATTGTTCATTACTGTAACTAAATTAATGTTTATGCAACAGTTTGATAAACAATAAACAGGGGAAGATCACGGACAGCGTGATCCTGTTGTTATTTGGCACACAGTTGGTGTCCAACCTGAACGGACATTTGCCTACGGAAAAGGGAATTACAGAAAGGAAAGGACGACTTGAGAATAGCACTAAATGACCACATCACAGAGACAACATTACACAAGACATGACTAAACACAGAGGTACTTCCATTACGCATTTTTTTTGTATTATCGTGAATCAAATATCATCCATTGAAAAGAAAGCTATTATCATTTATATTGTCAAGTGAAACACATACATTGTTGGTTCTCATCTCCATAGCACAACCAAACCAAATAGATAACTGTGACTAGCATTAGGGTTGAAACCCTCGACGAGGGTTTATATATATATAACCACAAAAATTCTTTCTACCGACGGCATTGAAAACAACACAGTACAGCTACCAACAGAGACAAACTACAGTATAGCAGTAATTACAGACAAACTACGACAAGCCAAGGCCACTATCCTACAGGACTTTTCGTATCTCGAAAGCTGGAAGATTCAGGGCCTACCGAAAGGTTCTTCCTATGGAATAGGAGACGGAAGCCCGCGCGCTCAAGTCAAAACCATAGACCTGTAGAGAAAACAAACCCGAAGGTTAATATACAAAGCGAGTTACAGGAAATAAGCCGGGGGCAATCATACCAAACAATCTGAGAAAAGAACTGTTGTAGCTTACCTGAGCGGACAGAGCCGAATTCGAGAAGTAGAATCATCACATATGGATTTGTAAAACTGCAGACCGAAGGAGCAATGTTGATAAGTAACGTTTCCAGTGGGAGGATAAATTGAAGCATGGAAGGGTGTTGTTACCTGTTCGAGCCGTCGAGCGACCACCGGAGTTTTCCCTGAGTCCATAACAGTCAGTGAATTCATGAAACAGAGATTGACAAACAGTGAAAGATGCAAGTGGGTTATACTAGAACAGTAGAGCAATAGCCTGAAGCCATTCCTTGACGGGCAAGTAAATTTTCAACAATACAGTTACAGTTGAAATCATAGTAGCCAGGAACTTACCAGAGAAAACGAAGTCACATAAGCACGTCAGAGCCGGAGTAACACCGACACACCGGGCAGGAACGTCCATGAGTCCACAGCCGAGCTGAAGGGAGAAGGGAATGTTCATACACACCGGAAGACACCACAGCTAACAGAACAGTGACTGCTCGACAGAAACCCTCACCGAACCTTTCAACGGCAGAACCATCCAGAATAGTGAAAAGACCAAGCGATAAGGATTAAGAGTGAGGCGGGAACCAAGCTCGAGACGTAGGGTGAACATTTAATGCAACAATAACTCGCAACTGCAACCAACAGTGAAATATCCACGGACAATCTCCACGTAGACGAAGCCATTTAGTAATAGAGCACGTCATACCGTGCGATCACGTGGACCAGCGGGCCAGTGTGGCTAGGTTGCACCACAAATGAAGCCCCCTTCAGCTGGTATGGTGGTTTTATATTTTATGTACTCTTTTAGAAATGGTTGGATTAGGTGGTTTCTTTTCTTATCAGTTTTACCCAGGTGATATCTTTTGGTGTCATATAGTAAACTTGCATAGCATATATACTCATTTATTATTGTGCATGTAAATGGAAATCGTGTATTATAAGGTTGTTTAATAATATTTAGTATTTCATGTATTCCATAATTATTTTTTTCTAGAAACTGCGAAATCTGGTGTGCCTGAAATTCAAAGTAAAGTAGTGAAGAAAAGACAAAAAAGAAGTGATGTACAAACATTGCCTCCTTCAACTGGTATGGTGGTTTTATATTTTATGTACACTATCTTGGAAATGGTTAGATTAGGTGGTTTTTCAGTGTTTATAAGAACATTATGTGACAATATTTGAAATTATATTTTCATTTTGATTAATGCAAATATTTTTTTGCTATTATTTGCAGAATTGGTTGGTCCAAAAGCAAATGAAATGTTACAACCATCACTTAAGAAAAAGAAAAGTTATTCAACTCAAAAGGCAGTATCAATAACACCTTCTACTTCTACTTTTGAAATGATTAAAAAATACAATACAAATAATAAATATGAGTTCGTGCAAGATTGGTACATCCAAATAGAAAATACAATGAATATGTTTCCCGATATGTACCAATTTGGATCAATAGACAGAAATGAACCAGAGATATTAGGAATAATAATTAATTGCTATGCTTGCAATGAAAATGACATTGACTTTCAAGTGGAAATGATTAAAGAAAATGAGGTAAAATTAATTTCATGTCAAGTGGAGTATACAAATTTTAGACCAGACTTGATTGAAGCTTCAAGTACTGATTCAACGAATACGATAAAAAATTCAATGTTCAAGTTGGATAACTTTGAGAGCTTCTCTAAATCTGGACTAAATAGTTGTGCAGATCTTTTAAAACACATCACCACCATTCTGAGATATCGCTATGTAAGAAGTAAAAAAACATCATCTGTACTTCTTCATTTACAACAAAAAGGTAAAATTTTTGATAAAATACCAGATGATAAAATTGATTCTCAATTAATTTCTTTAAGAAGAGTATATTTATCTCATTTGGAGGAGAACATAAAAGAAAGTGATTTCAAGCCCACTACGAAATTTCAAAAAACTAGGAAAGTTGAATTTGAGACAACTAACCTTGCAAATAAATGTGATGAGATTCCTGAAGCTTTCAAGCATTGCTATCTATTTTCAAACTCCTTTAATAGAAAAGTGGTTGTTGAAAGATGTAAATAAGCCCCTAAAGTGTTCAAATTGAGATCACGAGATGGTTTAAATGTTCAAGTATTAGTGAAATCATTTCTAAAAAAATTTCAAACCTCATTACCTGATGCTCTTCTAATTCTATTTGACATCAATGAGCCTGGTCCATTGGTCAACTCTATCAAAATTATAAATGAGATAGATCTAAATTCTAAGAATATCAATTTTTGGATAGTTGATGGTGAACATACCATTCAAGTAGCGAAAGAAATTTTAACAAATCCTAAATATAATGTATCGACAGAAGTGAAAAAAAATATAAAAAACGTAATGCTTGATTCTTGCATCCATCAGTTGAACCCACTGAGGTGATCCACATTTGTTTTCAATTAAATTCTGCAAATAAGGTATTCTACAAAACTCCATTTATTGATTATGTGCACTCGACAGGACATTTCTTAATTGCCAATGACAAATTAAAGAAAAGGGGGATTGGATGCTCTAAGACGGCTAAAGATGAGGTATGTAATTTCAATTATTTTTAAATTTAACATTTTCTTATTGTATCGCCCACGGGGCTTTGGATTGACAATGAATGGATGCGCTGTTAAGGCACTCCTTGCGATAGGTCACTGGTTCAAATCCCCCGTGGGTACTTAGGTTAGTCTTAACTAGAGAAAAAAAACATTTTCTTATTGTATCTACTTTAATTGTAGATAAATTACTAAAGCAGATAATATAAGTCATATTTTATGATATTTATGATGATTTCTTATTACATTATAAGACCTTATTTAGTTTCATTTTTACATTGGATTCTTATTAGTTTATATTTATTATTTTATCAGGTTGATTATGAAATGTTGTGCTCATTCTTCAATTGTCCAATTAGAAATTTTTCTGATAAAAAAATTCTCTTATATCTTGATGAACCTATTTCGGATAAATGGGACATTGTTTTTAACTGTTACCAACTAGGCACATTAAAGTGTTCTCCAAGCCAACCTGATTTTGAGAAATACAAGAAAAATAGTCTACACAGTTTGACAGCAGCTACTCTTCGGCCCCTTCAGGGATTAACCATGGAAGAAATTGCTTCAGTAGCAGATAAGCTATTGGATGGAACCATTTGGTTTTCTATTCCAATTAATCATCCAACAAATGCCATAAAATTAAAAGATTAATGTTCTAAATTGAAAACCAACAGAACAATATTGGATGCAATGGTTACATATTGTCAAAGTCATGATCAGAACTTGAATGAGATGATTCTTACCACATTCAACATTCTTGAGCATTATGAAATTAATGATATCATATTTACCAATTTTTGCAACACAATAGAGGGGTCTACTTATGTCAAAGGAACATGTAATACAAAGATAGAGTCCCTTTCTCAACAAGCATGTGGAGTCCTTGACAGAATGATAAATGGATCAACAAGTCTTCAACAGGTTGATAACAATTTTGAATTTGGTTGTCATTTTGGGGGAGTTGATCTTTTGTCAACACTTTTGCACTCTTTTCCATGTCAGTTGCAACCAGTTTTACATACTGACCTTGTTGTTTTGGATACACTAGCTTTGAAAAAAGAACAATTCAACAAGGGATATTACATTGAATTTTTTCGATTTCTTATCGAAAAAAAATGAGTTGAATGACTTTACTACAGTTCTCTTAGTAGAACTTTGGTTTTGTAATGATGTACACCAGTCTTTGGAAATTTCCATAAAGAACTCCAAGTTCAGCTATAAAATGACTAGCGGCATTTATGAATATGTCCCAAAACAATTATAGTTATGATATAGTTCTTACTATACATTTCTATACTTCAGAATTAAAAATTTTGGAGGCTATAAAATAATCTCACACATTTGAAGACACATTTGATGAAAATGAGAGAGATTATGATTTTTGGATGGATTTAGTGGAAAAGCACCAACAGTGTAGTGATGCAAAAGTGGTTATTTCTCTTTATGCGGGGAAATTTTTTATCAAGGCTTGTTGTACATATGGAAGAAGAATTTCATGTGTTGTGCAAATAGAGTCACAAAGGACAATCATGTTAAATAATTACAAATCTTTTCAGCTATCAAATCCGGTATCCATTAACTTCTTGGAAAATTTAGGTACTACAATTCATTTATTTATTTTCTTATAATACATTGGATACTATTTTTTTCATATTTCTTAATTTTCAAAGTGTTTACTAAAATGACTAATGATGGAGATTCTAAAACAGAGAATGATCAAAGTGGGAAGAAATAAATTAATCAAAATAGTGCTTATGTTGTTGAAAAAAGTATGGAGATGGAAACAGGAGGAGGAGGAGAGGAAGAAGTTATCATAACAGGTACATAATTTGTTTGGTTTTTTCTCTTGATAATTTTTCAATTTATTTAATTTCCATATTCATAACATTTTTGGATGACTATTATAGGGAATTATGAGATGAATGAAATTAATCAAGACAATGACCATGGAACGATGGAGATAGAAATGGGTATTAATCATTGTATCTCTATATTTTTTATTTTTTATTATTCTAAATTATTGTTTATTTTATTGTGATTCATGTCCATTTCATATGTTGATTATAGTTGGAAATAAAGAGAATGAATATAATGACCAAGGTACTATCCCACAAAACTACAATCAAGAACAAAATATAACATCAGGTACTTATAATTTGTCCACTTGTTTTCCTTGTTATTTAATGATTCTATTCATTTTCAAAATTCAAAATATTTTATATGTTTAATTTGGAAACAAATAAAGGTAACCAAGATGATGATGAGGTGCAACGTTACAAATATGAAGATAATGTCATATCAAATACTTATAACTTGTCTTCTTGTTTATCTTATTATTCTTCAAACTCAAATACTTGTAACTAAAATAATGTTGTATATTTTTATTATAGGAACAAATAAAAAGGATAAAATTAACAATCAAAATAATGTTTAAGGTGTGTGTGTGTGTGTGTGTTCCTTTTTAAATGTTGCATTACTAATGTTTTTCTTGGTATTGGTATTTGATTGAAGGTTTAATATAAGTACAATTGGTATTTGATTAAAGGTTTAATATGTTTACTCCAGGTCCTATCCAAATGATAAAAGAACTTATTGTTTCATCTATAAATATTGAAAAAACCACTCAAGGTAAGTGTATCGTTTCAACAATTTTTTTAGTAATTTTTGTAACATGAATAAAATGGTTTGACTATATTATTTTCCATTGTGTTGCAGCCAAAATAACTGAAAAGAAACTAGTTATTTTTGAACTAAAAGACATTTTTTATCATATCATTGATGATGAAGCAACAAACAAAGGGCATATTGAGAAAATGGGAGCTGGTGCTGATTACACAATAGAGAAAAAAATTATTTTGGATTCATCCACATGCAAAATCATTTTTTGAGATGTGTTTCAAAAATGAATCTCTTGACATTGCAATTTGGATGACAGCTTTGAAACAAAGCACAACAAGATTTCTAAAAATGTTGGTTTCAAAAACATTACAAGATAAATTTGTGTTTAAGTGGAATGCTTCAAACTGTAAGCCACAAAAGGGACATAAGGTCATTGACAATTCAACGAACGTTATACACACTAAATCATTGAAAAAAGTGTGGGAAATGCATACCCAATATGATGCAACCAATACTATTATAGTTGATTGTTTAATTGAGAGAGTGAAATAGAATCCAAAAGAAAATGTGATTCTTGACCCTCCATTCATTGGAGAAAATCACGGGGATAATTGGTTGATCAATGAGCTCTGGAGAATATTGCATAAACTCAACAAGGCTATGGATGTGCGAGCTATTTTGAAGGATCTTCAGTTACATTTAGAAGTACCTTAAGATTACATATGTCTATGTCATGTTGTTATATGTCTGACATCATGATTTATTACTTTTATTTCACAACACTAATAAAAGAATTGTTGATTTGGTTTGTCATTACTAAAAATAAAATATTTTTATTTTCTTTATCTTTGGTCAGATGAATGGTCATTTAATGTTTTCATATCAAAATTTCCCATGCTATATTTTTTTTTTTACAATGGATTACATTGTATGTAAAATTAATAGGTAACTGGTCCATTTGTTTTAATTAGATCATTACAATTATTTGCTTTAAATGTGGTTTAAGTTATCGTTATACCTCTTAGAAATTAGTAATGTGAAGGATGGCCCATTGAATTCTTATAACCCTTTTTATTCCATATAAGTTGAAAAATTATATTAAGTTGTATGTAGCACCAACAATAAACATACAATCTGCACTAAAAGAAGCACAAAAAAAACTAAGGTAGAAACTATATAAATTAACATATAATTAATTAGGTTTGAAATTTAAAAATTGTGTTATATTGTATGTGAAAATTAATAAAAAATTATTTTGTTTACTTGCACTAGACCATTGTAATTATATTTTTCAATTGCAATTACATAAATCATTATAAGTCTTAAAATCAATGATTTAAATGGTGGGTCAATGCATTCTTATAATACTTTTATTCCATACAAATTAAATAAAGGTATTAGGTTGTACGTATAAAGTAAACATATTATTTGTTTGTTCATTTTAATGGGGCAATTGTATTTGTATTTTGTGATACTTTGAACTCATTGTAAAATTAACTTTGCATACAAATGGAAATTGTTCATAGTAAATACTAACACCATTTTTAAAATGATAGGTTTTTATGTCCTTAAGCAATGAAGTGTTGAAGTGGAGATATGTTAATATCATACATGTGGTTGCAGTGCAAATGCATATGGGAATTACTACAAGTCAAAAGATGTTGTTGATATTCGAAATGGAAGGAGTATTCTTCCAATCATACACCAAAGATGAACAAGATTTTCATATTCAAAGAGAACCAGACTGGCAGTTTGGTGATAGGTCCTATTTTTTAAGGCCTTTTCATTCAGAAGTATTAAAATATTGCTTAATAAATTATGATGTCGCAATATGGACATTAAATGTCACTGACAATTACATCCGAAAAGTACTTGAAAAATCAAATATTGATATAGAGGACTTTAAATTTACATGGGGCAGATCTCATTGTCATTTGTAAACAAAATTCGAAGCAGGGAGAACAAGACAATTTTATGAGAAAAAGTTGATTGATGTGTGGTCCCAACATGGAGATAAATATGAAGAATCAAATGTATTGCTAATAGATACAAAAAAACATACTTCTCAATTCATGGGATATCGATCAAACCACATCTTGATAAAATCGTATATAGGAAAAGAGCAAGATACGTGGCTCATGCAAGTTTTATTCCCCTTTCTTAAGACACTTCATCGTATCAAACAAAAACATGAGTACATTCAAATGTTCAATAGAACATGTACTTCATTGTAGTTCATGGAGATAATTTCTTTTATAAATTTGTTGAAAAGTACATTCCAAATTTTCAATACATTTTGGACATAGTTTTTGTTGAATCAATTTGTATGATTTTATATTTTTTGAAATATATGGGAATTTCCAAGTATATTAATATGTATATTTCTTATTATTCATAAATGTTTTTGCAATGACTGTTGTATCGATTTTTTTCTAAGATGTGTGTGTGTGAACGCGTGTGTTCTTAAATGAATTGTTTGCCATTCAAATTATCTTATATGAACCATCGAGGCATGTTATTTTTAATGACTTATGTTTAATTATATGTATCAATAATCATATATAAATGTGAAATATAAGTTTTGAAATAGAACTCCTTGCAAAAAAAGGTGCTATTCTTACTAAAGAAATTATAATAATTTACTTGATAAATGTTATGTACATTATTCACTATTAAGGCTAATGAGAAATGTGTTATATGTAAATGATTTGATCTTTTTGAAGCATAAGATATGTGATTTCTCAATTGATAGTTTTCATAAATTTATATGCTTAAATCAATTAATGGTTGTAACTGCAATCATATCATATTGAAAATCAACAAGGCACAAAGTTAGTTATTCATTTTTTACATATAAAATGCACTAATATGAGTGCATAAATGTGATATGTAATTTTTTAGATAAAAATATATTGTAAATAATTTTCCATTTCTTAAAAAAACATATATATGAGGATAATGATTGATAAGTGGATTATCAAGGTTTGATTAGATACTATCATGGATGAATTATGTCACTGAACTTTTTGAACTGTAAGGCATCTAATTTCAATATTTAAAGTCATTTTTTTTGTAAATTTGTCTTTTAAATAAACTGAAATTATATCACTTGAGCTATAATTATATTATTGACTTGTAATTAGTTATGTCCATTAATATAAGTGTATAAATGTGATTTATAATAACCATATACTATGATGCATTTTTTCGAAAAATAAGTCTTTTAATTTCTTGATAATAAGTATTAAGTGGACTATTTAGGTTAACGGGTTATGACTCATAAGTGAATACTACTCGTTAAATTGTAGGGCATTCAATTTTTAACCCATATTTTTTTTCATATATTCTTGAATCAACTATTTGTATATGCAATCATCTCATCTCATTTAATTTAATAAGGAATCCATTTATAGATTTTTATTTGTCTATCACGTAATCTATTAAGACTATATTAATCTCATATTGTATTGTTTTGAAACAAAACTCTATGAAAAACAAAATTCTCTTCTTAATAAAACATGGAATAATTAATTAACAATGTGTTAAGTGGACCATCTAGACTCATCAAAGAGATGGGTAAAAAATGGTTGTATTTAATCTTTTTGCACCATAAGACATTGATTTACCAATCCATATTAGCATTTTGTCATTTTCAATTCTTAAATAGTTTATTTCTGGTTTAAATAATTTCATAGAAACCAATATGACTTGAAGAATTCTATTTGGATATATGCATTGATAGAAGTTCATAAATGTGATGCAATTTTTAAATGTAACTCTTAATGTAAGTATATATATATATATTTTACAAAACAAATTATAATTAATTGATAATGAGTTTTAAGTGGTCTATATAAAGCCATTTATCGACTTTTATTTTCATATCGTGAGGCTTAATCTAAGTGTGTAAATGTGACACTTTTTTTTAAATAAAACTCCATGTGATATGAAATGTTTTTCCTAACAACACATGGAATAATTAATTGGTAATGAATGTTAAGTAGATTGTTAAAGTTATTTCAAGGTACGGGTCTTAAATAAATGTATTTAAACTTTATGCAACATATGGCATTTGATTTTCCCACCTTTATTAACATTTGGTAAATTTCAATTCTTAAATAAATTATTTGTAATTGAAATAATCTCATAGAAACCAACGAGACAAGTATGTATTAAATTATATTTAGAATGTATGTATGTATAAATGGAATTTATTTTTGAAATAGACATCTCAACGTAAGTAAAAAATATATATTTTTAGAAAATTAATGATTTAAAACCAATTATTTATGAGTTCTAACTGGTTTATTCTATTTTGAATTGAAAGCTTTTTCTAACTATGCATTATTAAATCAATTATTCCTATATGTAATCATGTCATATAAGTCAATAAGTCAAGAAAGCATTAATTGATTTTTATTTAACTATCATGTGGTTTAATATGAATGTATAAATGTGAAATTGTTATTTCTAGAATAAAAAACCATGTAAAGAAAATGAATTTCCTAATAAAACATGGATTAATGAATTCACCATGAGCATTAAGTAGACTATTTAAGCTCATTCAAAAGATGGGCCATAAATGGATGCCTTTGAAATTTTTGCACCATATGACGTGCTTTTACCATCAATATTAACATTTTGTAAATTTCAAATCTTAAATAAACTATTTGTACTTAAAATAATCTCATATCTTAATGATAATTTAAAAGCATTTACATTAAGTATTTAATAATTAAACAACACGGGGACTTATATAAATTTCAACTAAAATACATGATTTATGTTTCACATTTATTTCTTCCCCATTAAAAATTCTTATCAGTTTCTCTTCTTAGTGAAAGTAATGGTCAATCATGGTTTTCCATACTATTGGTTGACACTAAATTTACATTGAGACTATTATTGGTTTTGACACTGTTTACAAGGAGAGATCAATATCCACACTACCATCAACTATGCTAATATTTGAAAACCCTTGCCTCCACTACTTACAAGAATTTACCACTAAAGTTTCTTGTTTACTTCAATTTATGACACTGTCCATCATAATGGAATGACTTGAATACCCATTTAAGAACTCTCATTTGATGTACTTGGATTTGAGTGGAGATAGACCAATGGTGCCTAACCTTCTTGAAATACCTAGATCAACAATGTATAACTTTTATAGTGGATGCCTGCATTCTATGAAGATGAATGATGACCCTCTCATTAGTGCTTCATAAAGGCACAAAGGGGCCATAGGAAATTGAGCACAAGAACATTTTACTAAGGTTTTAATAGGCTAGTTTCAATGCAATGAAAGGGACAACTATCCTTGTCATTTACAATAAGATCCTCACATCACCATCATTCAATCAACAAATCCCCTGTATGTTGGGGGGAAGGGGGTTAGAGTTGTGAGACATAAAATTTAAACATCGATAAATCTAGCATGTTATCCATAACTATAATATCATTATTGGATGTTTGACATACTAATATGATTTAACTTAAATCAATTTCTTCTACGAGTTGATTTCACACTCCTATTGTGTATTGATACTATTATACATAACAACCCCATGTTTCACCTATTCATGATCTCTAATTGGTTAGAAATTACTTGCAAATTATTTTAATGTTGAATCAAGTTAATATGGCAATTTACAAAAAAAATGAATGTTGCTGAAGGCCTTCTAATAGAATACTTCCAAATTTAATGAAATATGTGTTTGATGATCATTGTTGGAAACTATACCGGGAAAAGAGACCAAAGAAGTATGGAGGAAAAGGCAAGCAGAAGACAGTGGCAATTGTGCACCAACAGCTTGGATCTAATTCTAGAGATGAAGCATTGATCACAACAGCAAGAACAAAAGGTACTTTTACACCTCATGTTAATTCTAAATCACATGAAGGAACTAGTTCAATAGGTGAGTATCTTGCTAATGAATGAAAGAGAATTGAACTATTTCATATTAGAGTTATTGTTGGAGAGCTAAATCCCCTCTGTGGATAGAGGCGATCCTTACTAGCCCAGACCAGGTCTAGCAACAATCAAACAATGCTATCATGCAAGTTCCTAATTGCAAATTAAAGGTGGATGATGAGAACCTACTTGGATTCCAACGCTAATATTTGTAGAAGAGTTGACTCTCCCATTCCTTTGCCCCGACCGGTCACGATCCTCACGATCTTCGTGAATGGACACCTGCACATGCAAAGAACGACACGAATACAAGCATAAAATCCAATAGATACAATTATATATCGGTCAGAAAAGATATAACTCAAACATCATTACAAGAAACAATGAGAGTGGAACCATAATGATAGTCATCTATTATTGATAAATAACAAAGAAAAATACAACCATAGTTCTGACGTCAAATCCTCCTTTGGCTGGGTGATCAGCTACATATGTCTTGCAAAGCTTGTTGGGATTGGGAACAAGCCTCTCTCTCTTTGATTATGAATGCAAAGAAGACTCTTACAACAATCCCTCAAACTTCTGATAGTATAATTCTCCCTGTGCTCAAAAACTCCCTTGTCAAATGCAACAGAACAAGCTTTTATAGATGGAGGAGGAGGAAGAGATACAATGAACCCAGACATCCATGGGATTAGCATTATCCTCGAAAAGTTGTTATGGATAGAGATACGATGAATCTCGACATCCATGAGATTGGCATTATCCTTGAAAAGCTTCATGAGTCAAAAGGAAAAAACTTTCGGGCATGCGTTTGTTAAAAAGCTTTTCCAAACTTGGTTGGCGCGGGTAAGACTCTGAGACAGAGCGCCAACTAGAGTGCCCTCTTTGGAGAATTTCCCCTATTGGCGCGGGTGGTACACTGTGGATCTGCGCTAATGGAAAAAGGGGACTTTTTAAGGATATTCTGCAGGAGATGTCTTCAAGGCATACGAAGTCCATACTTAGGGGAACATAATGCAAGTGTTTTCAAGTTATGTCACTTCTCACAGGTCCCGGAATGAGTCCTCCAAAATGCGGGAAAAGGGGTAACAAGGAGGGTGACAAATGGTGACAAATTACTGTGTAAGAGATGCCCCCTAAAGCATGAGGCCCGAGAGAGAGAGAGGGGTGAAATGCTTTACAAGAACACATGCAGCTGCCGCCAGAGAATCTGCATAGACAGGTACAACTGATAGCTCAAGTACATGATATATGTGGTATGGGTGCAGCCATCCATAACAGAGTACATAATAATCTAGATCCAAGGTATGGGCGCAGCCATCTGGTGAGGATCGATGAATAGACTCAGGCATGGTTGCAACCATCCAGTGAATGAGTCATGTAACAATAATCCACAAAATCGTATCCTGGATTCCAACAGACAAAATCTAGGGTCTTGCGCTCCATCTCAACCCGAACAAAAGTACAAGTTCAAGCATGTGAATACATGAGTTGAAGTCGAACGTGCATGAACATCGTCTGATTACCAGTCAATAATGAAAACTATTAACAGACGCGAGAGGTACCACCAATAATGACAATGGCCCTCAAGGTACTATAGGTACAATCTACGACGTGTGAATCAGTGAGCTGGCGTCGAACACCCTTAGAATCATTCGATCGAAGGCCAATGATGAAAACCTCACGTCGAACACAAGGAACTTGCCATTGAGGCATGCAGGCTCCAAGGCACCGGAAGGGAGTCTCTAGATCAGCTTCCTGGATAATGAGCTGAAGTCGACAGGAAGTGACCTTGATCGAAGGTGGGCCATAATGTTTCCCACATCATCGACACGAGACAGAGGAAGAATGTTGTGGTGAATCAGAATTATGTGAGCTATCAGAGGGAGGTTGTTATTCTGAAGAGGTCAACTTCTCTTGAACATATTGGCGGCACGACAATGGACTTGGCAGTATTTGACATCAATGGATCAAAGGTCATGGTGACGAGGCAATGAGCAAATGAGAGGTCAAATAGGATCACCCAAATGCACGGAGGCAAGTGAAAAACGAGATGAGATGTCCCCACCCAGACACGAAAGCAGACAAGTGCCATGTTCAAGAGCGACATACTGCCGACACGACAATAATTATGGTTCCATTTTCCCCCACCATTTCTGGCGAGTACCCCAGTTATTTTTATTAACAAGCTTGACGGGGATAGCATATGCTTGTGAAACGTCATTTCGACGGAATCCGATGTCAACAGGTTTTAACGAGTCTGACAAAGGAAGAACTCGGCACCTTTTCATGTTTAGAGAGTTTGAAAAGACAGCATAAAAGAAAACTCCAGGGGTGTCCTTTTTCGTAAAGTTCTGTCTCGCGAGCCCAAAAAAGTATAAAACAATGCTCGAAAGAACCGCCCGACCATTACGATCAAGGAGTACTTTTCATGAGTAGTGATTTCGACCTGAAAAAGTAAAAAAGCGATCGAAACCACGTCGCTTCGTAACCGTTAACGAACCTGAAATGACAAGGGTCCGACGATCTTTTCATTTTTACACGGTCGGAAAAGAGTTTAAAGACGACCACCTCTTATTTACGTTTAACGAGTCAAGAGGACAAACTCGGCAATCTTTTCATCTTTAAACGGTTGGAAAAGAGCTAAAAACAGACCTCAATTTTTATTCTCTTTAACAAGTCAAAAAAGGGAAAAATACTCGGCAATCTTTTCATATTTTACGAGTCAGAAAAGAGCTTAAAGGAGACTCATCCTGGAGGAACGAGTGGTATAACGGGTAGCAACTGGTTCCGGCAATGGTGGAATTGCTCAAAACATGTAATGGTCAAGAGGCTGGCTAATAAAACCACTCATCGCTGCGGTTCCTCAGGAAAGGATAAACAACCAAGTGAAAGCATATGATCAGCCAAAGAGATGGTGGCGATGGAATGAAACAACCAAGGCTCATCTAACAGAATTTAGCATAAACGGCAATCACGAGATGTAAATTAGGTATGGGTTCATTTTTACACAAGCTTGAACCATGGAGAATTGTGCTTGGATTTCGTTTCATGTTTATACAAGCTTGAAACGAAAAACTATGCTTGTTATAAGTTCGCATGCCCCCAGCATAATGACGCAAAACGAGGTACATGCCCCCCAAGCTTCATTGCATTCAACGAGGTGGATGGAATGAAGGTTCACTCTCGAGATCTATGAAAGACTCAACTTGTATTTTACGAGATCTTAATCAAAAGACTCGATTTGGAAAGGGAGTGGTTTCATTTTTTAATGAGGTTGACAGAGGAAAAGAACTATCCTCATAACCCTTATTTCATTTTTTAATGAGCTTGACACAAGATCAAGAACTATGCTCGAAACACATTGTTTCGTTTTTTAACGAGGTCGCCACAAGATCAAAACTATCCTCAGACACCTAGTTTCATTTTTTAAGGAGCTTGACATAGGAAAATGAACTATGCTCCGACAAGACTTAGTTTCATTTTTTAAGGAGCTTGACACAGGAAAGGAACTATGCTCCGACAAGACCTAGTTTCATTTTTTAAGGAGCTTGACACAGGAAAGGAACTATGCTCCGACCAAACCTAGTTTCATTTTTTAAGGAGCTTGACACAGGAAAGGAACTATGCTCTGCCCGAACCTCATCATAATGAATAGGAAATTGGTGCGTCCAAGAATGCCACGCCCGATAGGAGGCCAACATCTTGGAAGTCAGGGCCCAATGTCCCAAGGACACTATGCACGATGGTGGCATCACTGGATCCATGTACGGGATAAGTGGCCACATAGTTGATCTGTGGTGGGGCAAATGCAACTGGTGGATGAAAACCAGGAGGGGATGACAACTGCACAGGAGGGACCCGTGGACGAACGAATGATAATTGGTCGATAGTCACGATTCTTCCATCGTGTGAAAATCAAACCACACGGAAAAGTGAAGAGACCAGGGCCCCCATGGCATAAACATAGACACGGCCAAGGAGAAGACTGAAATTTAAAGCACCTTGGGTAACTGATACGTCCATATAGACGGTTTTTCCTCCCAAAGTAATAGGGAACTTTGGAAGGATCCTTAATGGTTGACTAGTTCCTTCGTCAAAAGCGTCAGATTCGGGGCGACTGGCACAAGCTGTGGGGAACCCAAAGCCTGCCAAGTAGTGGCAGGCATAAGACTGACAGATGCACCCTCATCCAAAACAGTGCCAGGTATCTCCTTATTATAGGCGTGTACCGTGACCCAGAAAGGCACATGGGATGGAAGGCGGGGGGTGGTCAAACGACTCCAGTCGAAGGAAACGACTGAACTACTTGGTGGGGGAATCATATGATTGTCCCCCTGCTCTAAAGGGACCGAAGCAGGACTCTCGGGAGCAGCTGGGATAGGAGAGTCATTTCCAGACTCAGGAGAATCTAAGGAGATGAGAAGAACATGGGAATTATGCTCTTCCGAAACAGAGTGGTCGACGGGTGGTGAATTCAAGTCGACACTCTTTCCGACCAATGGTTGGTCTGGAACAGGCTGGGCACAGCCAGGTACGGGAAGAGGGGCCTGGACAAGAGAAGAAATTGAATCAATCTCTTTGTTAACAGGGGGACGATCTGCGGCTGCAGAGAGACGTTGATAACCAATGGGGAGTTAGGGTGAGGGAGCTGTAAGACTTTCCAATACAATGGAGGCTTTATCCATGAGTGGACAAAGGTGAAGGGGATGATTGCCTTCACAGAGTCTACAGGGGATTCGAATCTTCCCTTTTCCCTTACCATTTCCAACTGATAGGGTAGCATCGCCGTGAGCTCCAGAGGATGATGAGGGGCGGGCCGGATCACAAGACCATACTTCTAAGACCTTGGGAATGCCAGGACAATCGCGAAGAAGGTGGTCATCCTTGCACAATCTACAAGGAAATTTGACCTTCTGCGGAGGAGCAGAAGGTGGCTCGACTTGAGTTGTACTTTTAACCTCTCGCTTAGGAGTCTTCTTCTTCTTCGTCTTCTTCTTCTTCTTCTTAGATAGCTAGTTACTTGAATCCAAACTTTCGCCAGGCGAAGTAGAAGATGAGGACGCAGAAACAGGCGAAGAAGGGGAGAGGTCCACCTTGGAATCAACATGATGTTGTTCGGGTGGAGGAGGCGGTGGAACAG
The DNA here is from genome assembly GCA_031772625.1 of Pinus tabuliformis. Classification (NCBI taxonomy): domain Eukaryota; kingdom Viridiplantae; phylum Streptophyta; class Pinopsida; order Pinales; family Pinaceae; genus Pinus; species Pinus tabuliformis. The sequence goes on along the minus strand of CM062804.1, from coordinate 319,915,799 downwards.
GAGTCATCACACTCAGGACCACCGAGGTCGAAAACAACCATACGGGCAAACCGATGGTTAACCCAGGCAAAGACAAAGTTGCCATATATGGAGCACCGACATTTCCAAAAGAAGGAAATGGACTAGGGTTTCCATCCGGGGGAACACCTTGGCCAGTAGACTCGGGGAAGGTTGCCATTGAAAATAAGAAAGAACCCTACTCAAGCTAACGCAAACAAGATCTAACCGAGTAAATGTGAATCATGGCCGAATAAATTTTAAGACACGAGGACATAACTTGACCTTTTCATTTTTTAAGAGTCGAGAAAAGGACAAAAAGATGACTCTAGTCGCCTTCGAATGTTTAATGAGCCTGAAGTGACAAGTGCTTAGATGGACCTTTTCTTTTAGGGAGTCCGAAAAGGAACGAAAGTGACTACTCTGGAGAAACTAGGCAAAAGGTTTACCAGACAATCCGTAAAACTGCTTATACACCTTGGCAATCGTATGAAAACCAAGGACTTTCCGTACGGCAGTCAATCTTCCCGAATGTTGTGTTCGGTGCGTTACGGCTTGTAAGGTGGCAGACACGGCTTCCTATGGATAAAGGATGATAACCTAGTGGGGTCTCCCCATATACTCGACGGTACGTGGGAGCTCAAATCTGTGCTAGACCACTATTGCGTCACGAAAGGAGGAATCACCCAACCTTGAGTGAAACAAAAGTGACTAGGTTTAACGATGCCAGAGCACGTCTCTAGCCTAGACCTCTAAATGTGTGCGTTATGTTCCAATGCGTTGTTAGATTCATTCAGTTCATTTTACGGTTGATCTTGGATTAGGTTTCGATTTTCAAGCCTTACCGTATGTAATTTCTCACAATTTCCTCAATGCAAGCTATATGCCAAAATGTATCATTTTATTCGATGAATGCTAGCTACGGAAGAGTTGAGAGCTTTCACACAAACAAAATGACCATAAAACAATCAACAATAACTCTAATGCAGCTAATGGCAATTAACAAAACTTTTCTCTAAAGTTACTAATTGCTAATAACAACGAAAAGCTCTAATTTCCATTAACTAATGCAAAGCAAAAGAGATTGTTTGTTTCTTTTTTGATGGCAAAATGCACTAAACAAATTTTGAGAAACAATAACAAAGAGTAAAAAGACAAATTTCACTCAACGAAAACACAATCAAGTCTCTCAATACCAAGGCAGTCCTTCAAAAGCAAGCGAAGATCTCAAAAACCTCAATGGGCCATGTAATCTAAGCCCAAAACGAAGCCAAGCGAAATCCAAGCGAAAAGAAGAGAATCACTCGAATAACGCGATAAAAAGCTTAACAATCACTGAACAAGTGCAAGAGAGTAACCAAAAAGTTGACTGGACCAACAGAAGACCAAAACTCCTAAGGAAGGCTCGATGCACAAAGCCACTAGATGCCCTAGGGCTAAAACGTGAAATCGGTGGAAAAAAGAAAACACCCAAAGGGTAAAGGCCAAAAACCAATCAAACAAGACTCTAACACATTCAAGTGATTGAAAGATAGTATCTGGACACAAAAACCAAGCTTAGAAGGCTCAAAACAAGTAAACTCTAAAAGTTTCCCTGGGCTGGCTCGACTTTCAGGCTAAAAGTAGCGCCAATTGAGGATTGGTGCGGGCTGTACATTGACAAGTTGCGCCAATTGGCGCGACTGTCATGCAAAAGAGAGCGCCAATCAAGTTTTCTATGCTAAAATAAAAAACAAGCAATCCAAGACTAGGCCAGCAGTACCCAGACAGACCAGGCAGCAAGAGACAGTAAAGAATCCAACTCAGAAAGCTATCTAAGCAATGAAAACAAGAGAAAACCAAAGAGACAAGACAAACTCCAAGTTGTTTAGTTCGTAAACCAAACCGGAGATTGACTGAAGTGGCATTGATCTACTTCGCTAATGCAAAGCAATAGCGTTTCGAAGGCTATCTAGCCGTACTTCAGGCTCCGTCTAAAGTTTACAAATCAAACAACAAGCTAACTCCCCAGTGGAGTCGCCAAATTGTTGGAGAGGTAAATCCCCTCTGCGGATAGAGGCAATCCCTACTAGCCCAGACCGGGTCTAGCAACAATCAAACAATGCTATCACGCAAGTTCCTAATTGCAAATTAAAGGTGGATGATGAGAACCTACTTGGATTCCAACGCTAATATTCGTAGAAGAGTTGACTCTTCCGTTCCTTTGCCCCGACCGGTCACGATCCTCACGTTCTTCGTGAATGGACACCTACACATGCAAAGAACGACACAAATACAAGCATAAAATCCAATAGATGCAATTATATATCGGTCAGAAAAGATATAACTCAAACATCATTACAAGAAACAATGAGAGTGGAACCATAATGATAGTCATCTATTATTGATAAATAACAAAGAAAAATACAACCATAGTTCTGACGTCAAATCCTCCTTTGGCTGGGTGATCAGCTACATATGTCTTGCAAAGCTTGTTGGGATTGGGAACAAGCCTCTCTCTCTTTGATTATGAATGCAAAGAAGACTCTTACAGCAATCCCTCAGACTTCTGACAGTATAATTCTCCTTATGCTCAAAAACTCCCTTGTCAAATGCAACAAAACAAGCTTTTATAGATGGAGGAGGAGGAAGAGATACAATAAACCCAGACATCCATGGGATTAGCATTATCCTCGAAAAGCTGTTATGGATAGAGATACGATGAATCTCGACATCCATGAGATTGGCATTATCCTTGAAAAGCTTCATGAGTCGAAAGGAAAAAACTTTCGGGCGTGCGTTTGTTAAAAAGCTTTTCCAAACTTGGTTGGCGCAGGTAAGACTCTGAGACAGAGCGCCAATTGGCGCGCCCTCTTTGGAGAATTTCCCCTATTGGCGCGGGTGGTACACTATGGATCCGCGCTAATGGAAAAAGGGGACTTTTTAAGGATATTCTGCAGGAGATGTCTTCAAGGCATACGAAGTCCATACTTAGGGGAACATAATGCAAGTGTTTTCAAGTTATGTCACTTCTCACAGGTCCTGGAATGAGTCCTCCAAAATGCGGGAAAGGGGTAACAGGGACGGTGACAAATGGTGACAAATTACTGTGTAACAGTTATCATAAATCATCCAAAAGTGGAAACTCTATTTGATACCGGATCCCAAGCAAACTTAATTTCAGAGTCCTTGGTAAAGAAGCTAAGATTGTAAACCAAACCACATCCAAAACCTTACCCACTTGGATGGATACATGATAAAGCCAAAATGAATGTAACGAAGAAGTGCAAGGTTAAATTTTTGATTGCTTCTAAGTTAGTGGATGAGGTAAAACTTGATGTGATACCATTGGATATCTGTGGCATGGTGTTAGCGAGTCCATGTCAATATGATAGAAAGGCAATATTCTTTCGTCATGAAAACAAATACCAAATCACAAAAGATGGGGTAGAATATATTTTAAGGGCTCATCAAACTAAAATCAATGCCAACCTTGTAAGTGCATGACAAATGAAGAGGTTGGTGAATTCTAGTAGGGGTTGCATGCTTATGGTTGTAAGGGGGAAAGATGCAGAATTATCTAATGCTTTCCAGGGTTGTGATCATGTGCATAAAAAGGAATTATGTGAATTAATTTCTAACTATGATGAGATGTTTCAGGAACCAAGGGGATTACCTCCGAAGAGGGAAATCCAACATGAGATCCATTTGCAGCATGCTCCTTTACCAAATATTGGCATGTACAGGATGCTAACCATTGAGATGGAGGAGATCAAAAAGTAGGTGTAGGAACTATTTAACCAAGGGGTCATCAGATCAAGCACTTCTCCATGTGGCTCACTGATTGTCTTAGTGCCAAAGAAAGATGGCACATGGAGGATGTGCATGGATTATCAAGCACTAAAAAAAATCATGGTGAAAAAATGTTACCCTCTTCCCCGCATTGATGACTTATTAGATCAGTTAAAGAATGTTATCTATTTCACCAAATTGGATTTGCGTAGTGGTTATCACCAAGTTCGAATTGTAGAGCAGGATGTGTGGAAAACCGCATTCAAGACCAAATAGGGGTTGTTTGAATGGATGGTGATACCATTCGGACTTTGCAATGCTCCAACCACTTTCATGAGGGTCATGAATGATCTCTTTAGGCCTCTCATTGATGAATTTTTTCTTGTATATCTAGATGATATTCTTATCTTTAGTAAAAGTTGGAATGAACATGTATTGTTATGAAACTAGCTCACAAAAAGAAAGAAAAGATAGTTGAACTTCTTAGAATTTAGCCTCTTCGAGGGGGCAACCTCCTTTACATTACACAAACGAACAATTCTTGAATGATTCAAATGACAAAACCTCCTTTCTATATATAGGAGTCTAAGGAGTCACAATATAACTCAGCTGACCTAATAATAACAATATAAAGCCACTAAAATAACAATAGAGGGATTCTATGGGGCACAGTAATAACAATATGGGGACAATAGGGGCACAAAAATATTAATAAGGGATACAACTATAATAGTAATGGTGTAATCACTAGTATTATAGGGACCTAACATGCCCCTCTCCTTCAAAAAAGTGTTGTCCTCAATGCTTGAGTAGTTTTGGATGCTTCTGTATATCATCCTCCCATGTGGAATATTCAGCAGATAAGTTCTTCCACTTGATGAGATACTCCGAAATTGATCGATTTCGTAGCTATTGAGTTCTTGTTTTTGTGACTGCTTCTGGTTCCAATATAATTTTTCCTTCTTCGTGAAGTTCTGGAAATATTTTTTGAACTGGGAGCTTGTTTCCTATAACCTTGTTTAAACATGAAACATCGAAAACTGGGTGCACTCAAGAAGCTGCAGGAAGCTCCAATTTGTATGCCATAGTACCAATCTTTTGCAACACCTTGTACGGACCATAATACTTTGGTGATAATTTATTATCCTTATTAGCTTCCTTGAGGGACATTTGTTTGTATGGTTGTAGCCGTAGGAATACCCAATCACCTACATACATCAAAGCTTCTTTCACTGCGATGCTAATCTGCCTATTGTTTCATTCTATTCTGTGCCAACACGAGGTTATCCTTTAAGAGTTGGAGGACTTGTTGTTGATGTTCGATGTGATGTTCCACAGCTTGAACGTTAGAATTTTATCTTAAATATGATGTGATGGATGGTGGCTGATATCCATAACGTGCCATAAATTGGGTCATTTTTGTTGTTGTATGGAAGGAAGTGTTATACCACCATTTAGCCAGAGGCAACCATTTGACCCATTGTGTCTATTTATCAGATACAAAGCAATGAAGATATCCTTCCAAACATTTGTTTACTATCTCAGTTTACCCATCAGATTGAGGATGATAAGATGAGCTATGAGCTAACTGAGTACTGAGACAAGAAAATAATTTTGTCCAAAAATTTCTAGTGAAAATGGGATCTCTATCACTTACAATAATCTTTGGATTTCCATGTAGCTTTTGAATTGTTTCCATAAATGCAGTAGAAATCGTATTGGCTTTAAATGGATGTGATAATGCACAAAAGTGTGCATACTTGGTAAGTCTGTCAACTACCACCATGACGACACTCTTTCCCTCAAACTTGGGTAAACCTGTGATAAAATCCATTGAAACCTCCTCCCAACATTGGCTTGGAATGGATAAAGGCTGTAATAGACCCGAGGTCTTAATTGTTTCAACTTTATTCTGTTGGCAAACCAAACATTCTGCCACAAACTTTTGAATATCCGATTTAAGGCCATCCCAAAAAAATTCCTTCTTAACCCTGTGGTAAGTTTTTAAAAATCCAGAGTGCCCTCCTAAGGGAGAAGTGTGCAATTCCATAAGAATCTTTTGTTTGAGTTGGGAATTCTTACAGAGGTATAAGCGATCTTTGTACCATAATGAATCATTTTGCCAACTAAATGTATCAGATGTACTATAATCTTGTTGTAACTTTCGAATAAGTGCCCACACTTCTTCATCATTCTTCCATTCCTCCCTTGCTTTGTTTATCCAATCTGGTTGGATAATAGAAATGGTGCACAACAATGCTTCCACATCCTCATCCTTTCTTGAGAGTGCATCTGCCACCACATTTTGCTTCCCTTTCTTATAGATGATTTCAAAGTCATAACCCAACATCTTTGTGACCCACTTTTGTTGCTCTTCAGAGGATAATATTTGTTCTAAAAAGTATTTAAGGCTATCATGATCCGTTTTTACCTTGAAGTGTCTTCCCATTAGGTAGGGTCGCCATTTCTTAACTGCATGCAGTATTGCCAACATTTCCTTCTCATAAATAGCTTTGTGTAAAAACTTCCCCTTGATTGGACAAATTTCAAAAGCAATGGGTCTTTCCTCTTACATTAAAACAGCACCAATTCCATTTCCTAAAGCATCACATTCCACAGTAAAGGTTTTTGTGAAGTCCGGTGTAGCTAAGACCGATGCTTGGCACATTGCCTCTTTAAGATGTTCGAAGGCCTTTGTTGATTCTGGAGTCCATGAAAATGCATCTTTCTTCAATAATGTTGTTAGAGGTGTTTCTATTCTCCCATAATTCTTAACAAACTTGCGATAATAACCTATCAACCTGAGAAATCCTCGCAACTGCTTTATGGATGTGGGGATTTTCCATTCCTTAATGGCTTTAATTTTGCTAGGGTCTACCATAACTCCTTCATGAGATAAAATATGACCCAGATATTCCACCTCTTGTACTCTAAAGAAACATTTGGATCTTTTTGCATATAATTGTTTCTCCTCCAATAGTTGTAGCACCCTGTCAAAATGTTCAACATGATCCTTCCAAGACTTGTTTTAGATTAGTATATTATCAAAAAATACTAACACAAATTTTCTAAGGAAGTATTTGAAAATGGAATTCATCAAACCTTGAAATGTAGAAGGTGCATTGGTAAGGCCAGAAGGCATGACCAAAAATTCATAATGACCCTCATGAGTTCTAAATGTTGTTTTCGAAATGTCTTCAGTCTTCATTTTTATTTGATGATATCCTGAACAAAGATCCAACTTGGTGAAGTAAATTCATCCAGTAATTCATCAATGACAGGAAAGGGAAACTTATCTTTAATAGTGAGCTTGTTGAGCTCCCTATAATCTGGACACATGCGCCATGATCCATCCTTCTTGTGCACCAATACTACTGGAGCAGAGAAATAACTTTGACTAGGTTGAATTATACCAGCCTCTAGCATTTTTGCAACCATACGTTCAATTTCACTCTTTTGGGCATAAGGATATCTGTGTGGCTTGATGTTTGGAGGAACACTTCCTGGAATTAGATGAATAGCATGATCATGATCATGAATAGGTGGGAGACCTTTGGGAGTCTCAAATACCTTGGAATGATTGTCCAAGACTTTTTGGAGATCTGGAGAAATAGATGATTACGATGTGGAAACATCTAGCGAACATAATTGTGCAATTACACCTCTTTGTTCCTTTTTTAGAAGCTTTGTCATACCATTAGAGCTTATTACCTTTCTCGGTTTCCCTGCGATACCCCTTAATTCAACTTCATTTCCTTCCGTAGAAAATTTGATGAAAAGTTCTTGAAAATTAAAAGTTATTGTACCCAAGGATTGTAGCCATTGGACTCCTAGTACAACATCAGCACCTCCCATTGGAATGGAAAGCATTGGGCTAGTCAATACATATTCTCCCATGGATATCTTGATATTATGGCACTTTCCAGAGAAATTTATCGTTCCTCCATTTGCAACCATCACTTGACACTCTGGTGCTGGATATAGGAAGCAATTCAATTCTTTTGCTATCTTACAATGAATAAAATTGTGGGTACTTCCTGAATCAATCAACACTATTACCTTTTTCTTCTTGATTTGTCCTTCTATCTTGATGGTTTGAGGAGTGGTAATTCCAGCCAATGCATTACAAGATATGGTTAGATTCATTTCTTCTTTATCTAGGTTTTGTTCCTAGAGTATATCCTCTTCTTTTGACTTTTCTTGCTCCTTTTCTTCTTCCTCTTCACAGTCTATGTAGAATAATTTCTTCTCAGCACACTTATGACCTTTAGTGTATTTTCTATCACAACTGTAACAAAGCCCTTTTGCTCTTTTTTCTTCCAATTGTTGTGGTGTCAACCTTATAGGTTGTGGAAGACTAGGGGAAACAACACTTCCATCTTTATAATTGTGAGTGGTATGCTTCCTGGTTGCCATAATTTTCCTTTCCATTTTTCTTGCTAACCTGAATGCCTTCTCTAATGAATCAGGTTCCCAAAGGCGAACATCATGTTGGATATTATCCTTTAAAGTCCCTATGAACACATCAATGCTATGCTCCTTTGGAATATTTTTTACCCTTATGTTCAATTTTTGGAACTCCTCAATGTGCTCCATTATTGAACCCTCTTGTTTGAGACTTATCAATTGGCTAAAAAAAGAGTTGCTTTTTGTATCCTCATAATGTGCTGTCAATTCTTCCGTAAAAATTGCCGAAGTGATAATTTGTTTACGAGAGCAAAGCCATTGATACCATACAAACTGATTTGGTTGCAAATATAAAGTTGCAATACGTATCTTTTGTGTGTTTTGCACATTATTGAGATCAAAAAATTGCTCCATTTGTAATATCCATGTTGCAGGATCCTTGCTATCAAACTTCCTCATATCGATTTTTGGAATATGGTGGGTCTTCGATCCAACATTAGAGTCTATGAAATCATGATTAACATTTCTTTTGTTTTCATCATGAGTTTCCTTTACTACCCTTTCACCATTAGTAAGAATTTCTTGTAGAAACTTTGTCAAATCCATCTTCAAATCTTCCATGCCTGTCTTCAAATTTTCCATGCATGTCTTCAAATCGTCCATCTTAGCTTCCACGTCATTCATCTTAGTTTCTACGCCTTTCTTTAAAAACTCCATCTTAGATTCTACGCCTTTATTTAAACCATCCATCTTAGCTTCTACATCTTTTTTTAAACCATCCATCTTAGATTCTGTTGCTTTTTGTGCAAGTGACACTTGTTGCACTTGGTCTCGTAATTTTGATATATCATGTTGCATTTCTTCCTCTTCTTCATGAGTCATGCTAGAGCTTTCAGGTTGCTTACTAGGTGTTTGCATTTTCTTTCCTCAGGGTATCAATTACCGATAATAATGCTTGACTATTCCCTTTGAATTCCTTCAAACAAATTTTTCAAACCAAGCTTATTAAAAAATTTAAAAAAAACTGCACACCTTTTTTCACTTTGTAGGAGCTTGATATTGAATCTGACGTATCTCTGTAATTTCAGATCATCCAGTTTTGAAATTAAAATCTACAGTAGCCCTCTACGTCCTCTTTCCAATGCCACTAGTCTGATCCAAATTGGATTCTCGAGGGAAGAGTTATGCCAAATCTCCCACAGTGACTTGATTATAGACTAGTTCAGTAGAGTGAACTTGTACGACGTTCCACGAGTCACTGTTTTGACCTTTGGCTCTAAAAAATATATACAAGAAACTAAAGTCCGTCCTATTTCTGTAACTTCTTACGAAATTTCAATCTGATGCTCAGAGAGAAAGTTATGATGATTTTCCCCAGGTCACCTGTTTGGAATGTAATTCAGGATTCTGCAAAAAGACCAACTTCCTCAGATCATATCTCCGCAAATATAGTGCCAAAAGCTCTGAAATTCAGACCCGATGTTTAGTGTGATTTTGTCTCCAATGGGTTTTTTTTTTAGCTCCTGAAACGTTGCAGAAAAAAAATTATAGCGAAAATTCCACGATGACCTATTTGGAGCAACGAAACCCTAGAATCCAAAGCTCTGATACCAAATGTTATGAAACCAGCTCACAAAAAGAAAGAAAAGATAGTTGAATGCCTTAAAATTTAGACTCTTCGAGGGGGAAAACTCCTTTACATTACACGAATGAACAATTATTGGATTATTCAAATGAAAAAACCTCCTTTCTATATATAGGAGTCTAAGGAGTCACAATATAACCCAGCCGACCTAACAATAATAATATAATGCCACAAAAATAACAATAGAGGGATTCTATGGTGCACAATAATAACAATATGGGGACAATAGGGGTACAACAATATTAATAAGGGATACAACTACAATAGTAATGGGGTAATCACTAGTATTAAAGGGACCTAACATGTATGCCATGTGAAGAAAGTGCTTGATGTATTGGAAAATGAAAAACTCTATGTAAAATTGTCAAAGTGTGAGTTTGAGAAATCCTCTTTGGTTTACCTAGGTCGTATTGTTGGTTACGGTCAGCTAAAAATTGATCCTTCTAAAGTTGAAGCAATTGTAAATTGGCCTAAGCCTACTAATGTAACTGAGGTTCACAGCTTTTTGGGTGTAGTACAGTATTGGAGGAGATTTATTGCCAATTTCTCTATTATTGTAGCACCTTTAAACACATTGACAAGTGTAAAGAAAGTCTTTCAATGGGGAGGAAAGCAGCAAAAGTCCTTCAAAACATTGAAATAAAAGATCAACACCGCACTAGTCTTGGCCTTACCAGATCTCCAACAACCATTCAAGATTGAGACAAATTCCAGCGGATATGCCATGGGAGTTGTACTAATGCAGCAAAAGAAGCTGATATGTTACCATTCATAGAATTTCTCTCAACATGTGATAAACTATCCCACTTATGATGAGTTATATTCCTTAGTCCAGAGCGTGAAAAAGTGGAAATACTACCTGATCACAAAGGAGACCATCATCCATACGGATCATCAGCCCTTGCAGTATCTTCAGTCACAAGCCAAGTTGCAGCAATCTCATCATTTTAGGTGGATGGGTTTTCTTCAGCAGTTTCATATGGTAATACAGTATAAGAAGGGCACTAGCAACAAAGTGGCTGATATTCTATCTCGCTCTTGTTATTTTGCATAATGCTTCGTTATCTTTTGGAAGTTATGTTGAATAATATGCTAACGATGATGACTTTAAGGATATTTATGAAAAACTAACCCATGGTTCAAAGGTGGACAACTATCACTTGCAAGGGAAACTATTGTATCACCTTGGAAAATTGTGCATACCCACAGGAGAAAGGGTACATGTAATCCGGGAGGCCCACACCTCCCTTGTGTTTGGTCATTTTGGTATTGAAAAAACTTTGTGTCATGTACAAAGGTTTTGTTTTTGGCCTCATATGAAGAACATTGTGACTCGCTATGTAAAGGGATGTGTGACGTGTTCTATTTCAAAGCCCTCTAATAGAAAAACTGAGCTCTGCACACCACTCCCTATTCTGAGTCATTGATGGGAAAGTGTGTCGAAGGATTTTGTAGGAGGTTTGCCTTTGTCTAGGAAAAGTCACGACTATTTGTATGTCATCGTTGATCATTTTAGTAAGATGTGTATTTTAATGCCTTGTAAAATCCAAATCACTGTAGAGTAGATTGCTTATCTTTTCTTTTAGCATGTTTGGGTATGTTAGCATCAGCCTTTGCAGCCTTCCTCCAGTGATCAAACATGCTCTTGCAAAGTAATTTTAAGGTGTCAAGGTCAAATTTTGTCATTTTAGTGAGTCTTCAAGCAAAATTTTGTCACTAGGTATTAGGCCTAGGGTTTGCTTTTACTCCTTTCAAAGTTGTCCAAATGTTGGTCCATGTCACTATTCAGCTGAGTGTACCATCATTCAGAGGGTTGTCATCATCATGTTAGGTTCCAATGGGTCATTTTACACCTTGTTCATGCTTCAGTTGTGTCTAGGCAAGGTTCATTTCCCTCTCCTAGGGTTTTGAAGATAATTTCTCTTGGATGGTCAAATCATTAGCAAAACTTGTATCCGGATGTTCATACACCTTCCCCTATCCTTAATGTACCTTATTAAACACTTCCCATCACTAAGATCCCCCAAATTCCTCATTTTCGCACAAACCCTAGTTTCTTGCTACAACTTGGCAATTTTCTAAGCTAGGCCTGTGTTTTGCCTTTTTGGACCCCTCACTCAATATTTGAAATTCCACTTTCCCCTACTTCCTAACATCCTTCCCTCCTTCCCAAAATTTTCTCAAGAATTTAGAAGCCCCTTATCCCCTTCATTTCGCTTCATTTCAACAAATCCCCTGTTCCACACATCGGGGTAGGTTTTACTCAAATGATGTTTCTGAGCAAGAAAAGATGAATTTTGGAAAAATGAGAAAGGTTTTTGTCCAAAATAGGCCAAGGAAGAAAAATCTCCTTAAAATTTTACACAGGTGTCATGGTTTTAGAGAAATGTCAAAAATACAGTTGCCTCGGGAGAATTGATGCACCTCTGAAGTGACCTTGGGAAAATCAAGTTTTATCCTAGCTTGGTCGGCCAAATGACTTTCTTTATGAGTCCAATGGTAACTAGACACCAATTTCTTTCCAATGAGCTATCATGAGCTCAATTTGGAGTTGAGGAAGACCTCCAAAAGTTGACTGCAACAACACTCTACCTTTAGGCAGCCTCAATTGGCGCATTTTGACCATTCTTGTGAGATTTTATTTTTGACAGGGAAAATGAATGAAAAATTCAAAAATTATAATTGGGATGAAAACTAGACTCAAATACCTTTCCAACAAGCTATCCTGAACCCAATTTGGACACCGGGAAGGCCTCCAAAAGTCTCCTGCAAAAATCACTAAGCATTGGGTGGTGGCGCGGCGCATTAGGCAACTGGCACGACGCACATAACTGGCATGGCGCATTGGGCTTCAATTTCCAGTGCAAAAATACATTGGCATGGCGCATAGAGAAGGCATGGTGCGTTGGGTTTGATGCATGGCGCATAGAGATGGAAAGCCTGAAATCTTCCACAACTCACTCCAAATTGCCAACACGCTTGGATCTTCACTTGACAAGTAGGTTGAGCTTCTATTATTGTTTTTCATCCAACTTTGGTACTTGTTTGATGGTGTTTGCCTTATGGTGGTTGGATAAGAAGTTCAAACCCTATCTCTTCAAAAATTTTAAAGGAAATTGCTATCTAGGGTTTTGTATCAATTGTTTGGCTGCCAAGTGATTCCCTTACCTCACCATTTCCTCATTCTATGTTGTCCTCATTTCCCTATTCCCTAAATTCACATACCCCCTAAATTCACTAATCCCATATCCCAATCTCCCTCTCCCAAAAACCCAAATACAAACTCCCAAACCCTAAACCCATACCAAAAATTCCTAAATAATACCCCAATTCCCCATTTCTCTAACTAAACCCTATCCCACTAGTCCCTTAAGTCCCTCATGTTTTCTCCCTCCACAGTCCCCTATATCACTATTTTCCTTGGTGGCAAAAGTCAAACCACATCATAGCTCACCTATTCCTCATCAAGGTAGCTCCAAAACAGTTCAATCACTAGCAGACATGGCATCCAATCCTTCATATGACTATGAAGAGGAGACCCACAGTGACTCACCAACAGAGGTACATGCACCCAGGAGACCTCATAAAGGTGGCAAAACATTCGGGAGAATCGCTAAGCTGCCCAAAGGAGGAGGGTGGAGTTCACTTCACTTGAGCAGGAGGCCAATGCTGATTGGGAGTCATGGCTTGAAAGAGCCAATATCCACTTGGAGAGGAGGTTAGAAAAAGCCATCAATTAGAAGAATATGTTGAGAAACCGGTCATATCATTATTTGTCAAGGAACATGGTGTGCCAAGCTAGAATCAGGAGCTTGAAAGAAAAGTTGAAAAGGGCATCGAGGAGGCAAAAGGAGCATGATCGACTTCAGATATTGGCTGAGGCTTCCTTGGCCCAACATAGCTCTTGATAGAGAAGACTCGGCCCAAATTTCAAAAAATTTGGAGCAATTTTTGCATTTTGGAAATTTTTTGGCACAAAAACAGGATTTTCTACCCTATGCGCCGCGCTACGTGGCGCTCGCTTTTGCTAGGAGCCTCCAAATCACAAAAACCTAGCATTTTTGGATTTGGCATGAAAAATTATGCTTGCCTACCTTTGGCCAAGAAATTTGGGCAAGTTTTGAGCCATCAAAAAGGTCAAAAACACTCAAAAAATGACCTCACTGCCCCTATTTTGACACACAGGAAGGAGTGTTGGAAGAATGGACATTTGGAGGGGCAAATTGAGGCACAATTGAAAAATTCCACTTGGGTTGGAAATTAGATAGGCAGACCTTTCCAGAAAGCACACCTGGAGCTCATTTGGACATAGCAAAGGCCTCCAAAAGTGGGTCCAAACAGGTGCAATGCATAGAGAATTAGGCGCGGCACATAGAGGAAAAATTGTGAGTTTGACCAAGTTTTGCTCTGTTTTTCGCCCAGCTTTGCCTAGTTTGACTTTTTTACTTTCATAATGGAAAATTTGTGATGTAATTTGATGAACATTGATGGATCATGATGTAAACATGTTAAATTTTCACTTGTAGAGGTAGATTCATCAATTTAGAGGTTGTTTGAAACTAAATGAATCAGTTCCCTTGTTTCTAGAGGCATGACGTTATGTTGCCTAGTTTCTAGTTCTTAGTTTAGAATTAGTTGGTTTAGCTCCTAAAAATGTGTGCTCGACACCTAGAGGCAAGGATGAGCTATGTTTGTCTATATTATGTTGTTTTTCAGTCATTAGCATGGTTGGACTTTTGAGAAACCATTGAGCTTCATTGTACACTCATATTTTCATTTTGGCTAAGGAATTGAGACCAGGATTTGCAGCACTCTTTGGGATTCATGTGGAAATTTGTCTTGGTACAGTGTTTCTCCTTGTAATTGTGAATTTTCTTATATGTCATGTATGTCATTCCCTTTCTTATTTCTTCTGAGCTGAAAAAACAAGAGTGTAAGTAGAATACATTGAAAGTGCAGTGCTCTACTTGAAGTTTGCTTTAGTTTCTTGATGTTTTGAGCTGTTTGGGGAGGATCCATGATTGCTCTTTCCCTCTTCAACACCTCAGTTCTCTATTCCTTCCATCTCACTCAAATTTAAGTGCCAAAACGATGCCTACCTTGCCCCATTGAGATCTTTGCAGAACTGAGCCTCAATCCCTGCACCTCAAAATTTGCCTTTCCGTCTGAGCCAACAAATCATCATTTTATCAAATCAAATTCTCTTGTACTTATACCTAGCCTGTTTCAGTAGATATTTCAGTCATCTCAAGCCCTCATCGATCATAATTTGCTGAGATTGACCCGGAGAGAGCCCTCTCCTGACCTGGTAGGGCTAGCTACTAGGCTGAGCGTGGTTTGATGTTGGACCTGGATCCTACCTTTTCAGCCTGAGGTAAATCTAGGCACTAACATAGTGGCGACCATACTGGGGAATAAAAGCTTATTTTTTTGTTAGTTTTCTTGCTTTATAAACTACAAAAGGAGCCTGAAGTTATGCCAAGAAGCCTTCGAATTGGACATTGCTTTGCGAGTGCATTAGTAGATAAAAGCTGCTTCAGTCAATCTCCTGTCTAGTCTTATAAGCTGAACATCTAACTTGCAAATTGCCCCAGTAACATGTATCAAGTTCAAATTTGATTGTTGATGGTGAACAACGATCAGACACAACAAGGCTAAAATCACTCACCTGGCAATTCCAAATCATTTTCGAGATCAGATCCAAGGACTCCACTGGAGGATATACCTGACCAGCAGAAACATGAATGGACAATATGGAAAGATCAGGTATTCAAGTTGGAATTTCATCCAAGGCATTTTGTTCTTTGTTCTAAATTATTTCTTCTCTTTTCTTGAGAATGTCAATAAGGCTTTGCAAAGTATACTATGCTTGAGAAAAGATCCTCGCCCTACATTTGATTCCTTCCCTTTGAAGATTGTAAATACCAAACATTTGCATGCCTTTGAGCTTGATCAAGACCCTTCTTCTGAATCTTGTGATGACCATCTTCAAACTGATGAGCCTAAAGAGACCAAGACTGATTCTACAGTTTCTGTACATACTCCGACACCTTATAAAGTTCCATATCGATACAAGCCTCTGATTTTACCTCCTATATCCCATGCTTTCCCTAAAAATCATAATCTATATCTACCAAGATTTGATAGTGAATGCGATAATATCACTATTGAGAGACATGTACTGAATTTTGAGTCTTTCCTTAACCTTTTTGAAGTTGATGAAGAAGATGTCAGTATAAGGCGTTTTGCTCTTTCTTTGCAAGGCAAAGTCAAGAGTTGGTTCAAAACCCTGCCTGATGCGAGCATCTCAAATTTCCAGTAGTTCGTCAGAGTTTTCCTCGACAAGTGGGTGGTAAGACAGAACCATTTCTTGATTATAGAAGAGTATAACCAGCTGAAAATACTACCAGGGGAGACAGTACAACAATTTTCTGCCAGATTTAACCAAGTTTATTTTTTGATGCCGGTTAATATAAGACCTCCTCTTGGATCCGCTCTCTTGCACTACCCGGCTGCCTTTGATCTAGAAATGGAGTTTCAGCTGAGAGAAAGGAACCTTGCAACACTTGAAGAGATGCAAAATAGTGGAGTAGATGTAGAGGTTCATTTGCTGATCCGAAGGGTAAAGTTGAAGGAAGAAGAGATGAAAAACATAGATCCGGAGGAATCGACATCTCTAGAGGTAAAGCTTGACATTTTGGTAAGTGCAGTGGAAGAGATAATGCAAAGGATCACCACAAGGAATGAGTATAGTGTTCAAGCCCATCGCTCGTTGATTGAAGAAGAACAAATGGCTACTCCGAAACATTTTCTTTCTTATCCCAGTTGTCATAGACCTGATAATGATTGTCTTATAGATCATCTTGGAGAAGAGAGATCTATTGATATGACATGTATGCTTGATGATGTGTTTTATACTAATGATTTGCCTCAGTTTGATCAGTATGATGATGATTATGTTCTCCAAACAGAAGCTAATCTTGCAGACAAACTAGCAGCTAGTTTGTGGGAGGAAGAAGTTCACTTTCAGCAGCTCGAATACAGTGATCAGCCGATGCATATCAGCTATGATAGTGACGAGGAAAGTGCAACAAATTTTGAAGTCAGTGAAGGATCTTTGCCTTTTTGTTTTTCTTTGTTTCAGTTCATTAGAGACAACATTCATGCAATCAGCAATCAACTATCAACAAGTCTTGATTTGGACCATCTTAAGGGCAATGAAAACCTTGTTCAAGACTTCTCATATCCAGATTTGTAGGCCCCGAATGCCATTGATTGTCAAGTTGCAGATGAAGACTTGGAAGCTAGCACATATGATCAAATGATGCAAGATGATTCCGTACCTTTCTATTTTGAATCATTTCAGTTTTTGAAGGGAAAACTGCATAGTATATCTTCAAATGAGCAGCTTGTAGGAAATCATGTAATCTCATCGGAACCAATAGAGAATGGGTTGCAGCAGTCTTGTCAAGTTTTTCATGATCCAATAGCTGATGTGTTGGATGATGTCTGTAGTCAAAGTCCTTCTCCGTTGACTACATGTGAGCTTGAAACGTGTGCTAATATAAACTTGATCTGGTAGCTGGTTTCTTTGTCATTTTCAGTAGGAGTCTCGTCACAAAGCTCAGATCAAAGTTTGCATTCATGGTATGAAGAGAAGAGAAGTAATCCATTGGATGAGCTAAGTCCCAGTGTGCATGAACTTGAAGATCCTTATACAGTTTTTTTGGAGGCAGATAGAGAATCCATAGTATTCAATGGATTTCACAAGTTTTCATGGGAGTTTCCTTTCAGTAGTTCTCTCTTATTGTTCATAAACAAGCACTTGTGGAGAATTCAAATAGCAGTCAGAATGCTTACTTGGTTGCATTGGTTGTTTCATTTCACTTGATTAGGTGATGAATGAAACTGTTAGAGTAGGTTTTGATGAATAAGCTCTACTTTGAGCATCATTTCTAGTTTGTCAATTGTATCTAAGTATCGAGTTAGTTTTTAGTTGAGTGAGAGTCAATTTGTGTCATCGAGTCATCAGTTTTCAGTCATGCATTTCAGCTTGATTTTTTGACTCCATTTCCCAATGGATGAAGGCGCTTGTCTGCTCTCCCAAAGATCTGTAGTTCTTGGCACCTCCAAGGAGCTACCATCCCCATTGGAGCCAATGTTAGTGTCAGTATTTTTATCCTTCCTCCAATGATGAAACACTCGCTTGCAAAGTAATTTTAAGGTGTCAAGGTCAAATTTTGTCATTTCAGTGAGTCTTCAAGCAAAATTTAGTTACTAGGTATTAGGCCTAGGGTTTGCTTTCACTCCTTTCAAAGTTGTCCTAATGTCGGTCCATGTCACTATTCAGTTGAGTGTACCATCATTTATAGGGTTTTCATCATCGTGTTAGGTTAAAATGGGTCATTTTGCATCTTGTTCATGCTTCAGTTGTGCCTAGGCAAGGTTCATTTCCCTCTCCTATGGTTTTGAAGGTAATTTCTCTTGGATGGTCAAATCATCAGCAAAACTTGTATCCGGATGTTCATACACCTTCCCCTATCCTTAATGTACCTTATTAAACATTTCCCATCACTGAGATCCTCCAAATTCCTCATTTTCGCACAAACCCTAGTTTCTTGCTACAACTTGGCAATTTTCTAGGCTAGGCCTGTGTTTTTCCCTTTTGGACCCCTTCCCCTCACTCAATATTTCAAATTCCACTTTCCCCTACTTCCTAACATCCTTCCCTCCTTCCCAAAATTTTCTCAAGAATTTAGAAGCCCCTTATCCCCTTCATTTTGCTTCATTTCAACAAATCCCCTGTTCCACACATCGGGGTAGGTTTTACTCAAACGATGTTTTTGAGCAAGAAAAGATGAATTTTGGAAAAATGAGAGAGGTTTTTGTCCAAAATAGGCCAAGGAAGAAAAAACTCCTTAACATTTTACACAGGTGTCATGGTTTTAGAGAAATGTCAAAAATACAGTTGCCTCGAGAGAATTGATGCACCTCTGGAGTGACCTAGGGAAAATCAAGCTTTCTCCTAGCTTGGTTGGCCAAATGACTTTCTTGATGAGTCCAATTATAACTATACACCAAGATCTTTCCAATGAGCTATCATGAGCTCAATTTAGAGTTGAGGAAGACCTTCAAAGGTTGACTGCAACAGCACTCTACCTTTAGGCAGCCTCATTTGGCACATTTTGACCAGTCTTGGGAGATTTGATTTTTGATAGGGAAAATGAACTCCAAATTGACAAATTCTAATTGGGTTAGAAATCTGACTCAAATACCTTTCCAACGCGCTATTCCACACCCAATTTGGACACCGGGAAGGCCTCCAAAAGTCTCCTTCAAAAAGCACTACGCACTGGGTGGTGGCGCGGCGCAGTGGGCAACTGGCGCGGTGCATTGGGCTGTAATTTCCAGTGCAAAAATACACTGGCGTGGCGCATAGAGAAGGCACGGTGTGTTGTGTTTGATGCATGGTGCATAGAGCTGGCAAGCCTGAAATCTTCCACAACTCACTCCAAATTGCCAACACGCTTGGATCTTCACTTGACAAGTAGGTTGAGCTTCTACTATTGTTTTTCATCCAACTTTGGTACTTGTTTGATGGTGTTTGCCTTATGGTGGTTGGATAAGAAGTTCAAACCCTATCTCTTCAAAAAATTTAAAGGAAATTTCTACCTAGGGTTTTGTACCAATTGTTTGGCTGCCAAGTGATTCCCTTACCTCACCATTTCGTCATTCTATGTTGTCCTCATTTCCCTATTACCTAAATTCACATACCCCCTAAATTCACTAATCCCATATCCGAAGCTCCCTTTCCCAAAAACCCAAATACAAACTCCCAAACCCTAACCCCATACCAAAAATTCCTAAATCATACCCCAATTCCCCATTTCCCTAACTAAACCCTATCCCACCAGTCCCTCAAGTCCCTCACTGTTTTCTCCCTCCACAGTCCCCTATATCACTATTTTCCTTGGTGGCAAAAGTCAAACCACATCAGAGCTCACCTATTCCTCATCAAGGCAGCTCCAAAACAGTTCAATCACTAGCAGACATGGCATCCGATCCTTCATATGATTATGAAGAGGAGACCCACAGTGACTCACCTACAGAGGTACATGCACCCAAAAGACCTCATAAAGGTGGCAAAACATTCGGGAGAATCGCCAATCTGCCCAAAGGAGGAGGGTGGAGTTCACTTCACTTGAGCAGGAGGTCAATGCCGATCAGGATTCATGGCTTGAAAGAGCCAATATCCACTTGGAGAGGAGGTTAGAAAAAGCCATCAATGAGAAGAATATGTTGAGAAACCAGTCATATCATTATTTGTCGAGGAACATGGTGTGCCAAGCTAGAATCAGGAGCTTGAAAGCCAAGTTGAAAAGGGCATCGAGGAGGCGAAAGGAGCATGATCAACTTTAGATATTGGCCGAGGCTTCCTTGGCCCAACATAGCTCTTGATAGAGAAGACTCAGCCCAAATTTCAAAAAATTTGGAGCAATTTTTGCATTTTGGAATTTTTTCGGCACAAAAAAAAGATTTTCTGCCCTATGCACTGCGCCACGTGGCGCTCGCTTTTGCTAGGAGCCTCCAAATTACAAAAACTCAGCATTTTTGGATTTGGCATGAAAAATTATGCTTTCCTACCTATGGCCAAGAAATTTCGGCAGGTTTTGAGCCGTCAAAAAGGTCAAAAACACTCAAAAAATGACCTCACTGCCCCTATTTTGACACACAGGAAGCAGTGTTGGCAGAATGGACATTTGGAGGGGCAAATTGAGGCCAAATTGAAAAATTCCACTTGGGTTGGAACGTAGACAGGTAGTCCTTTGCAGCAAGCACACTTGGAGCTCATTTGGACACCGGGAAGGCCTCCAAAAGTGGTTCCAAACAGGTGCGATGCATAGAGAATCAGGCGCAGTGCATAGAGGAAAAATTGCCAGTTTGACCAAGTTTTGCTCTGTTTTTCACCCAGCTTTGCCTAGTTTGACTTTTTTACTTTTGTAATGGAAAATTTGTGATGTAATTTGATGAACATTGATGTATCATGAGGTAAATATGTTAAATTTTCACTTGTAGAGGTAGATTCGTCAGTTTAGAGGTTGTTTGAAACTGAATGAATCAGTTCCCTTGTTTCTAGAGGCATGATGTTATGTTGCCTAGTTTCTAGTTCTCAGTTTAGAATCAGTTGGTTCAGCTCCTAAACATGTGTGCTCGACCCCTAGAGGCAAGGATGAGCTATGTTTGTCTATATTATGTTGTTTTTCAGTCATTAGCATGGTTGGACTTTTGAGAAAGCATTGAGCTTCATTGTACACTCATATTTTCATTTTGGCTAAGGAATTGAGACTAGGATTTGCAGCACTCTTTGGGATTCATGTGGAAATTTGTCTTGCTATAGTGTTTCTCTTTGTAATTGTGAATTTTATTATATGTCATGTATGTCATTTCCTTTCTTATTTCTTCTGAGATAAACAAACAAGAGCGTAACTAGAATACATTGAAAGTGCAGTGCTCTACTTGAAGTTTGCTTTAGTTTCTTGATGTTTTTAGCTGTTTGGGGAGGATCCATGATTTATCTTTCCCTCTTCAACACCTCACCTGTCTATTCTTTCCATCTCACTCAAATTTAAGTGCGAAAACGATTGCCTACCTTTCCCCATTGAGATCTCTGCAGAATTGAGCCTCAATCCTCGCACCCCAAAATTTGCCTTTCCCTCTGAGCCAACAAATCATCATTTTATCAAATCAAATTCTCTTGTACTTATACCTAGCCTAAGATCAGTAGATATTTCAGTCATCTAAAGCCCTCATCGATCATAATTTGCTGAGATTGACTCGGAGAGAGCCCTCTCCTGACCTGGTAGGGCTAGCTACCAGGCTGAGTGTGGTTTGATGTTGGCCCTGGATCCTACCTTTTCAGCCTGAGGTAAATCTAGTCACTAATAGGGTCAATTTTGGTCTGCTCACATCGATTGTGTTAGATCGGGAAACTCACTTTCTCGGAGAGTTTTGGACCATCTTGTGGAAGATGATGGACACCAAGTTGAAATGAAACATAGAATTTCATCCACAGGCTGATGGACAGACAGAGCTTGTCAACCGCACCGTGGTACACTTGTTGCGAGGCTATTGTGGGAAAAATCCTAAGTTGTGGGATGAGCATCTTCCATATGTGAAGCATTCTTACAATTGAGCACTACATTGATCTACACATCATTCACCATTTGAGACATGTTTTGGCTACCTGCCAAAGGACCCTTTTGATATGGTCTTTGGGAGGGAAGATGACTCTAGTGGATGTGATGACAGGGACAAAGTGCAACAGTTCATTCAGTGGATCCAGTTGATTCACCAAGCAGTACAGGAGCAGTTGCAAAGAAGTCAAGCCCAATACAAGGCTCGACATGAAAAACACTGAGTCAACCATCAATTTCAAGTGGGCGACAAAGTGTGGTTCCATATCAGCAAGGACAGGATGAAGGGAGAAGGGAAGAAGTTGTGACCAATCTGGTATGGTCCATTCACCGTATTGGAGAAGATTGGAAACAATGCCTTCCATCTTGATTTGCCGATATATATTCAAATGTACTCTGTAGTGAATGTGGAAAAATTAAAGCTATATGAGCCACCATTGATTATGGACACCGAAGAGGTGGGCACAGTTCCTACAGTTGATGACTTTGCACCAGAGTATCTCGATGAATTACCCGAGGACATCATCCTTGACAGAAGGACCAGGACTTCATGATGGGGAGATGTGGAATACCTTCGAGTTGGTTTCAAGAGGATACACCCTAGCAAGGCAAAATGGCTAAAAAAATAAAGAGTGATGGAATAATTCCCTCACTTTCCAATTGAATGATAAACCTTTTGGCAGTCCAAAAGCTCATCAATGGGGAGGATTGATCCAGGTGGATCTCCAGACACTAGTGGCATGGAAAAGGATCAAAATTTAAAGTGGCGGAAAGACAATTAACTTGAGTTGAGTTACTCCATCTGCTGAACTTGGTCCTTGGTGAGTTGTTCTGTAATCTCGGATGTGTCTAGTAATGGTGGGAAGCATGGTTGAGGACGGTACACATTGAACACTCGGTGCAATCGAAGGAATGGAGGAATTTTGTGCTCCAAAGAATTATGTTGAAAATGGCAACAAGAAATTGATAAAAATAGAAGTGCTAAAAATAGCACTGCTAAAAATAGTAGTTTGGGTAGCAGTGCTAGATTGGGCAACAGGGAATGAAAAATGGAAGTGCTAAAAATAGAAGTTCTATTTTTAGCAGTTCAGTGTGCATTCCTATTTTAGTCAGTCCCTAGACTAGAAATAGGAAGGAAATTCAAATTTGATATTAACAGCAGTTATTAAATTAATTAATTAATTCATCTTGAGTTAATTAGTTAAGGAATTATGAACTTGAAGTCTATGTGAGGACATGCAATAGTTTATCTATTAATTGAGGAATTTATCCATTAGTTAAAAAGATAAGGATGAGTTCTAATTTGAGTTGTAATTAGTTGGCTTAGTTAACTGAGTTAAGTCTAGTTATATTTGATTTAAACAGTTTGTTTAAATTAATGTGAGTTTAGTTAGTTAATGCTTGCATGCATGTAACTGCTGCACTTCAGATAACTGAATATTCTCTCATAAATAACTCATGCATGTTAGTTCAAAGAAAGACCCAGTTGAGATCAGAGGAGGGACAATGTACTATCAGTTGGATGGATTTTTCCTATAAAGGAAAATCATCCAAGCAGAAGGATCAAGGTTCCTTGAGGATTGTGCTATTTTACAGGGTGTGAGATCAGTGTGAGAGATCAGTGTTACACTTAGTAATAAGAGGATCACCCAGGAAAAATTGCGCAAGGAAATAGGAGACTTGGAGGGCAGAGGAGAAGACTTAGGGGAAGTCTTGATTGCCTGTGAGCATCCAGGAGGATTGCACTGAGAGCTGGCTAGTTGTGAGAGCTAAGGCTTTGTGTAATCCTGATGTATTTCCACCTTCATTTTTGAGGATTGTACTGAGAGTTGGCTAGCTGTGTGAGAGCTAAGCCTTTGTATAAATCCTATGTATGATAATACAAAGAGTGGGGTTTTAAGCTGAGGCTTTCTCCAGGTTATCTCTTCTGTGTTATGTGTGATTAATTTCTTCATATCAGTTATATGTGTTCTTATTGATGTTGCTCATGTTCGATTAAGCTTCTGTTAAATTGTTTGTAAAAGTAGATCAAGTGTTTTTCTTTAGTACATTGCATTACCAAGTGATCTATAGTGGGAATTTCTACATTTCCCATAGCCTTATTAATGGTGTAAGGACCATGTCGGCATGGCCGGAGCTTCTGATGGGCTCTTGTGAGGCGTTTTTTCTGCAAATACAACCAGACTTTGTTGCCCACCTGAAGCTTATGTGGTACCCCTGTGGGTGAGGAGAATTTGTTCCTGTGTTCTATCATGACCGTATTCCTTTGTTGCTGTTGCTACGTGGAGGAATCCTTCACGGGGGTCATGGATGTGGTGACGATCTTCCCCTTAATTTGGGAGCGAATCAAACAGAAAATGAATTTCCTAGTCTCGAAGATGAGCTTGCTGCCTTTCTTAGTAGAGATCAAAGAGGTGGCAGTAGGTGGGGCTACCTCTGGTATCCTGTATAATGAATTATCCAAAGAAATAGTGACAACGCGAGGCCTTGACTCATACTCAGCATGTCGCCTCCATAGGTATGGCTTGCCTAATAATACATCACAAACATCCAGAGGTGTAACATCACACTATACCTCGTCTGTGAAGGGCTTGATGCTGTAGGGAAGGCGACACTACTGTCGAACTTTGAGATCTTGTCCTTCATGAAGCCACCCGATACTATACAGCTATGGGTGTGGTGTAGTTGGTAGGCCCAATCGCCTCATGACCTCTATTGAAATGAGGTTCTTTTGGCTACAACTGTCGACAATGAATTGCAGCGGGAAACCCTTCACCCACATCTATGAGTGGAAAAGACATTCCCCCTCCTCTGGATCTTCGGGCTTATTCTTCTGGATCTTGGTGGTGGCAACAGTGACGTTGGGCTCTCCATCAATGATCTGCTTCCCTTTTCTATTCCCCTTGTCGGGTTCTGACTCAAGGTCAGAACATGCATCTGATTTTGAAGCCTTCAACTCGGCCACCAATGACTGATTGGTCCGACACTCACTTGTGTTATGAGTGGGACTCTTGTGGAACTCACACCACTTTCCTGTGTCCTTCTTTGACTTCTTGGTGTTGTTATTTTCTTGTGGTTTTAACGGGTTGTCTTGGGTCACCCCACCTTGGTTTTGTCCTTTGGTCTTCGGATTTAGACATTCAAAGTCTCGCTTCTTCTGTTTGAACTTTTGCTCAATTTTGTTAGCATATCGGTACGTTGTGCCGAGCAAGGAGATGTTCAAGAACTCCATCTCTTCCTGGATGTATCTGTGTAGGTCGCCACGGTATTTGAGTACCAAATGCAGCTCAGAGTCCTTGATACCCAACTGTGTGTGAAGGGTATGAAAAATGTTTGTGAACTCCGACACATCTTGGTCCCTTCCCTGCCGCAGTGTGGTCCATTTGATGTATTTGTCCTCATAGCTTTCAACAGGGTAGTACTGCTCCTTAACGGCATCCCAGAATGAATCTCAAGTGGGTGTGGCTGAAAATAGTGAGCCCGTACTTTCATTATTCTGCTCGCAGTAAGTTTCCCACCAGTCCTTAACATGGGGGGCTGCTTTGAGAAGAGCAAAAACAATCTTTTCTCGACTCGAAAATTCATGAAAGAAAAATACCCATCTAGTAGATTTAACCATTTATCTACGGCATCTGCGTCTACTTGACCCTCGAAGATGGGGATTTCGAAATTAACTTGTACCTTAAATGGTGTGGCATTTCCAGAGTAGTTGTTGGACGCCAATGCATTGCCTCTGGGTAGCTACTGAAGGATCTGCGCAAAGCTATCCATCATCTCGTTCCTTTGCCACTCAAGGGCTTCTTCGAGCAAGATTTTGATAGGATCTCCTACCTCCTCGTCTTTCTTTTCATCCGCCATGGGAGGCCGTTGGGATTTGTGAGGCTGGTCTTGCAAAGGTTCGACCAATTCAAGCCCTAACTCCTTTTATCCCGACCTCCTTGGGGACATGCAAAGAAAAACAGAGAAAAAGCAGACCTCTCTGATACCACCGATCCAGATTTGAACAGGAACGCAAAAAATTACAGAGATAACCATAAACACAGAGTTTCAGTGGAAATAATACTTCATTTCATTAATGTAAAATACTGAAATATAGTTACAAATAGAATTGGAAATAAGCCAGCTAGGGCGATGGTAGCTTATCTCTAAGAAGAGATGTGGCAGCTACATGCCTCTGAACTGTGTTACAATGAGGTTCCAAGGCCTATTTATTGTTGAGAAACAATGGAAAAGCCTAAACATCCAAAAACCTAACCCTAGGAGATGAAACACCAAACTGTGGGCTCCATTTGGGTAAATTGGTACATCAACTTCACGGGGTCGTAACTTTGGCATACGATCTCCGTTTGACGCGTACAATAGCTCGTTAGAAAGATCTATCCAAGGACTATAAGTTTGGAAAGAGCAACATGTATACAACTAATTTTGCTCCAAGTTTTCCCAAAAAATGTCGTTTAGGGACTCAAAATGGCTCCGAAAGTTCAGGACCCAAAAAACTGCTAAAAATAGTAAATTATATGACAATTAAGGAAACTGAAAAACTGAAAGAGACAATTGTGGGGGTCCAAGAGGGATAGGTGGGTGACCACCAACATCCACTTGGATCATTCCTCCCCCCTTAGGAAACAATGGTCCCCATTGCGTTGAGTTCCTCCATCTGCTAAACTTGGTCCCTGGTAAGTTGTTCTGCAATCTTGGATGTGTCCAATAATGGTGGGAAGCATGGTTGAGGGTGGTACACATTAAACACTTGGTGCAATCGAAGGAATGGAGGAATGCTATGCTTGAAAGCATTATTTCGCACAGCCTTAGTAATGGTGTAAGGACCATGTCAGTGTGGTTGGAGCTTCTGATGGGCTCTTGTAAGGCATTCTTTCTGCAGATGCAACCAGACTTTGTTGCCCACCTAAAGCTTATGTAGTACCCTTGTGGGTGATGAGAAGTTGTTCCTGTGTTCTATCATGACCGTATTCCTTTGCTGTTGCTGTTGCGTGGAGGAACCCTTCATGGGGGTCATGGATGTGGTGATGATCTTCCCCTTACTTTGGGAGCAAATCAGATAGAAAATGAATTTCCTAGTCTCGAAGATGAGCTTGCTGCCTTTCTTAGTAGAGATCAAAGAGCTGGCGGTAGGTGGTGCTACCTTTGGTATCCTGTATAATGAATTATCCAAAGAAATAATGACAGCGCGAGGCCTTGAATCATACACAGTATGTCACCTCCACAAGTATGGTTGGCCTAATAATACATCACAAATATCCAGAGGTGTAACATCACACAATACGTCATCTGTGAAGGGCTTGATGCTATAGGGAAGGCGGCACTGCTGGCGAACTTTGAGATCTCGTCCTTCATGAAGCCACCTCATACTGTATGGCTATAGCTGTGGTGTAGTCGGTAGGCCCAACCGCTTCACGACCTCTGCTGAAATGAGGTTCTTTTGGTTGCCACTATCGACAATGAATTGCAGCGGCGAACCCTTCACCCATATCTATGAGTGGAAAAGAAATTCCCCCTCCTCTGGATCTTCGGGTTGATTCTTCTGGATCTTGGCGATGGCAATAGTGATGTTGGGCTCTGCATCAATAATCTGCTTCTCTTTTCCATTCCCCTTGTTGGATTCTGACTCAGGGTCGGAACATGCACCTGATTCTGAAGCCTTCAACTTGGCCACCAATGACTGCTTGGTCCGACACTCACTTGTGCTATGAGTGGGACTCGTGTGGAACTCACACCACTTTCCTGTGTCCTTCTTCAACTTCGTGGTGTTGTTCTTTTCTTGTGGCTTTGACAGGTTGTCTTGGGTAACCTCGCCTTGGCTTTGTCCTTTGGTCTTCGGATTTGCAGTTCCAAAGTCTCGCTTGTTCTATTTGAACTTTTGCTCGATTTTGATAGCGTATCAATACGTCATGCCGAGCGAGGAGATGTTCAGGAACTCCATCTCTTCCTGGATGTATCCATGTAGGCAGTCACAGTATTTGAGTACCAAATGCAGCTCAGAGTCCTTGTTCCCCAATTGTGTGCAAACGGTATCAAAAAATTTTGTGAAATCTGGCACATCTTGGTCCCTTCCCTGCCACAGTGTGGTCCATTTGATGTATTTGTCCTCATACCTTCGAACAGGGTAGTGCTGCTCCCTGACGGCATCCCGAAATGATTCCCAAGTGGATGCGGCTAAAAATAGTGAGCCCATACTTTCATTCTTCTACTAGCAGTAGGTTTCCCACTAGTCCTTGACATGGGGGGCTGCTTTGAAAAGAGCAAAAACAATCTTTTCCCAACTCGAAAATTCATGAACAGAAAAATACCCATCTAGCAGATTTAACCATTTATCTATGGCATCTGCATCTTTTTGACCCTTAAAGATGGGGATTTCAAAATTAACTTGTACCTTAAACGGTGTGGTGTTTCTAGAGTAGCCGTTGGAAGCCAATGCATTGCCTCTGGGTAGCCGCTGAAGGATCTGTGCAAAGCTATCCATCATCGTGTTCCTTTGCCATTCGAGGGCTTCGTCGAGCAAGATTTTGATAGGATCTCTTGCCCCCTCATCTTTCTTCTTATAAGGTTCAACCAGTTCAAGCCCTAACTCCTTATATCCCGACCTCATTGGGGACATGCAAAGAAAAACAGAGAAAAAGCAGACCACTTTGATACCACTGATCCAGATTTAAATAGGAACGCAAGAAATTACAGAGACAACCATAAACACAGAGATGCAGTGGAAATAATACTTCATTTCATTAATGCAAAATACTGAAATATGCTTACAAATAGAATTGGAAATAAACTAGCTAGGGTGATGGTAGCTTATCTCTGAGAAGAGATGTGGCGGCTACATGCCTCTGAACTATGTTACAATGAGGCTCGAAGGCCTATTTATTGTTGAGAAACAATGGAAAATCCTAAACATCCAAAAACCTAACCCTAGGAGATGAAACGCCAAACTGTGGGCCCCGTTTGGCTAAATTGGTACATCAACTTCCCAGGGTCGTAACATTGGCATATGATCACTGTTTGACGTGTACAATAGCTCGTTAGAAAGATCTCTCTAAGGACTGTACCTTTGGGAAGAGCAACATTGGTTTACTTGGCTCTTAGTTTTCCCAAAAAACGTCGTTTAGGGCCTCAAAACGGCTCCGGAAGTTCAGGACCCGAAAAACTGCTAAAAATAGCAAATTGTGCTACAATTAAGGAAACTGAAAAACTAAAAAGAGACAATTGTGGGGGTCCAAGTGGGAGAGGTGGGTGGCCACCAACATCGACTTGGATTAGAAAATCTGATATGTGACGAATGATGGCATTTCAAAGTGTAGAATGTTAACAGCAAAGGATTACAAATTAGACTTCAGAGATTGAAGAAAGAGAATGATTTAAGAAGTATGCAGTGGTTCACTTTGTCCAAGTAGTGTATAACACGGGTCCACAGAACAAAAGGGGCGTATACGTATACACACACTTTCATAGAAAGAAAAGCGCGTATGGGATGTAAAATCAAGGATAATGAATACCAGGGGTTGCTACCATGGTATTGACCCAAGGTAATGAGTGCAACAAAGAATATTGATATCATCAAAGTATACCAGCAGCATAGCTATGGTTTTGGTTTGAGGTATTGACAAAGGATCTAAGTATATAAGGAGAAGAAGATCAAAGGGCTAAGTGTGCAAGTAATGAATATCTTATGAAGAGTTATATCAAAAGCAAATATGCATGTTATGGGTTTCTGGTGCTTTTCTTGATCTGAACTAAGTATGCATATAAGTGGTGGATGATGGATGAGATCTAATGATGGATCAGGATCATAAGATCTGAAATGAATTATCATTATGTGGTCTGATCATGGATAGTCTAGATCTAAAAGCAAACGCATGTTTTATTCTGTAAATGTTCTGATCTGGGTATGACTGAAGTCTAGAATAGATGTGAAGTTTTAAGTTAGTATTTACAGATCTATATGCTGGTTCACTTTGGTAAAGATGCGTATACATGCTGGTTTGGCACATTGAAGTAGCGTATACATTATGAAATATGATGTTTGAAGTTGCAGTTGGTTCTGGTTGTTGATGAAGAGTTCTGGCTTATTCTCTGTGTTCTAGTGATAGTGTTCTGAATGTTCAGATTGATTGGTTGTGATTTGATTCAGTTTTAATGGGTTTTTAGTGATTGGTTGTATTGCAGTGGTGATTGATTTTGTGCTTCAATGTTGTTGATGGGTATAGTATGAAAATTGGATGAAACATGGCCTACATAATGTGTTGTTGTGTACCAGGAGTATCCAGTCTGAAAATCTATGAAATGTGCTCCCTAGAGGAAGAGAGAAGGTCGTAGCCTTATGTAGGTCGGTGCCTACGTACTTGGTAAACATATTGGCCGGTACAAGAGCCAGGGGGTTGGGGCTCCTTGTTGAAAATAACAACAAGAAATGCTAAAAATAGAAGTGCTAAAAATAGCACTTCTATAAATATCAATTTGGGTACTAGTTTTGGACATAGCAACAAGGAATGAAAAATGGAAGTGCTAAAAATATCATTGGTATAAATAGTATTTTGAGATAGATTCCAATTTTAGTTAGTCCCTGAACTAAAATTGAGAAGTAAAATTCGAATTTGATATTAGCAGCTATTTGTAAAATAATTAATTAATTCATCTTGAATTAATTAGTTGTAGAAAATCAATCATGAAGTCTATGTGGGGACATGCAATAGTTATCGCATTAATAGAGGAATTTATCCCTTAGTTAAAGAGATAAGGATGAGTTGTAATATTGAGTTGTAATTAGTTAGCTTAGTTATCTGATTTAAGTCCAGTTAGATTAGTTCCAACAGTTTGTGGAATTAATTGTGAGTTCAGTTAGTTAATGCATGCATGCATGTAACTGCTACACTTTAGATAACTGAATATTCTCTCATAAATAACTCATGCATGTCAGTTCAATCAGAGACCCAGATGAGATCAGAGGAAGGGACAATGTACTATCAGTTGGAGGAACTTTCCTATAAAGGAAACTCATCCATGCAGAAGGAATTATCTCATTTAGGATTGTGCAGTTAGATCAGAGGTTAGTGAGTCTGTGAAGAGGCCAATTCACACAGGTGGTAGCACTGGACCCCAAGGAAAAATTCACAAGGAAATAGGAGGCTTGGAGGGCAGAGGATACGGTTTGTGAGAAGCTTTTGACTGTCTATGAGTAGTAGTTGGGTTGCAGGGAGAGCAGGATATCTTGTGAGCTGATTCTTTTTGTAATCTGAACATATTTCCACTTGTATGATAATACAGAGATTGGGGTTTTAGGCTGAGGCTTTCCCCAGGTTATTCTTCTGTGTTCATGTGTGATTGATTTCTCATTCTCAGTTATATGTGTTCTAATTGACCTTGCTCATATTCGATTAAGCTTTCGAAAAGTTTTTTGTAGAAGTAGATCTTGTATTTTTCTTTAGTATATTGCATAATCTGTTGATCTACAGTGGGAATTTCTACATGGTATTAGAGCAAAGGTGATCAAAGCAAAGAACATTATACAAAGAAGGGAGAAGTTTCAAGTTTCAAGTTCTTTATTATAGAAATTGAGTTCTTATCACATCTCAATTTCGCCAATGGCGTTCAACGGTTTAAGACTCGAGTATCCCCTTGATGGCAGCTCAAATTATATAGCCTGGAAGGATCACATGGAAGCAGTTTTAGAGGATAACAGTCTAAAGGACTTCATTGACTAAGAATTCCCCAAGCCGACTGATGCTACAGAATTGGCGAAATGGAAGAAATGTGTGGCTAGAGCAAGGAGAATCCTCCTAGAGGGAGTTCGAGGCCACATTGTCTCAAGCCTCCATGGGAAGGAGACACCATTTTCAATGTGGAAAACATTGAAAGATCTATATCAGAACAATAACGATCAGAGGAAGCTGGCGTTGAAAGTCAAGCTTCGGAAAATCAAGTGTGAAAAGGGCGACACGATCTCTACATATATGAACAAGCTCACCACCTGTAGGGATGAGCTTGGAAGTGTAGGCATCACGACAGCCGATAATGACTTGGTGAGTCTTGTGCTTCTCGGTCTTCCTAAGAGCTGGCATAGCTACCAAGATTCGGTAAATGGAAGAGAAAAACTGCCAGATTGGGAACTACTTTGGTTGGATCTGATGTAGGAGGAGATAAGAAGAAGCACCAAAGATGGTTGTTCATCCAAGGAGGATGAAGAAAACTGCGCCTTAGCGAGTAAGGAAAAGAAGGGAAGGAGAGGGATTCTCATCCTAAATCGACTTCTTCCTATGGTGGGAAGAAGTTTGACAAATTTAAAGTGTGATGCTTTCATTGTCATGAGGTGGGCCATTTTGCTACAAATTGTCCACTGAGGAAATCCAAGATGGGATCCAAGGAGGGATCTGAAGGTGAGGCATTGGCATCACAGTTCGAGTTGGATTCACCCTCTTCGCATGCATGGTTTCATCCATGGTGGGATGTGGTTGGTTTCTTGACAGTGGAGCTTCTTTCCACATGACCGGCAACAAGAGTTTGTTCAGTACCTTGGAGGAGAAAGATCTCTAGATACTCATAGCGATGGGTAATGATGAAAAGTATAGTGTCTCAGGTGTAGGCATGGTTGTTTTTCAGAGGGAGCATGGAGCTTGCATTACCTTGACCAATGTCAAGTATGTACTAGGACTGAGGAAAAATTTGGTGTCGATCGCAATGCTGGAAGACAAAGGCTATGATGTATTCTTCAGTAAGGGAAAGGTTATCCTTTGACACATCACCACAAGACAAGTGAAGCAAATCAGTTCATGAGTCAAGAGCTCGTATGATCTTGAGGTTCAAGATGCATGCAAAGCCTTAAGGAGCAAGGAAACTGATGGAGAGTTAGTGGTTGAGAGGGAGAGTACATTACCTCTCAACATGCAGCCACAGGTGAAGTCTCAGATGATTGTGGAGGAGCCATGATTGGTGAAGCAGCTTCAGGAGGTTGTGGAGTAGCCACAACTAGGGAAGCCAAGAGGAGCTCGAATAGAGACATCTACTCATGTAGAGACCTGCATTAGGGGGAAATTTCGAGCCAAGTGGGCAGATGGATCACATGCATCCATACCTCCAGGTAGGAGGTGGGTCGATGTGGAGTGACAGTCCCAAGAAGGCTAGAATAGGGGCAGGATCATTGAGGTACCCAGCCTCTTTGATTAGACCTTGCTACGGGAGCCCCGACAAGGAGTATCAGGACTGGCTGAGTGGGTAGAGGCAAATGCGGATGGAGCAGCAAAGAGAGCTACAGTGCAAGAATCCCAAGACAGTGCAGAGCTAGCAGGCTGCAACAATGCGAGAGGCACAAGAGTGTTGCACGAGTGTAGGATGGAACAGAGAGGTGTTCAACGATGTGAGATGCATGGAGTGTTGTAGCAGCTCAGAGGTCACAGAGGGAGCACTTGTCAGCGGCAGAGGGAGCTTCAGCATCAGATGGTGTTTCTAGCCCAACAGGGAGGTCAGTTGGGATATTTTTTTGTTTCTAGAGTTGCTGGAGCAACAACACTTGGGAGAAGTGTTGCATGCAGAACATTCCAAAGGTTCATGATCTGGTTTGAGTTGAATACCTTTTTTGTTGAGAGGGAATGTTGAAAATAGAAACAAGAAATGCTAAAAATAGAAGTGCTAAAAATAGCAGTGCTATAAATAGCAGTGCTATAAATAGTAGTTCGAGTACTAGTGTTGGACATAGCAACAACGAATGAAAAATGGAAGTGCTAAAAATAGCATTGCTATAAATAGTATTTCAGGATAGATTCCAATTTTAGTTAGTCCCTGAACTAAAATTGAGAAGTAAAATTCAAATTTGATCTTAGTAGCTGTTTGTAAAATAATTAATTAATTCATATTGAGTTAATTAGTTGTAGAAAATCAAACATGAAGTCTATGTGGGGACATGCAACAGTTATCCCATTAATTGAGGAATTTATCCCTTAGTTAAAGAGATAAGGATGAGTTGTAATATTGAGTTGTAATTAGTTAGCTCACTTAACTGAGTTAAGTCCAGTTAGACTAGTTCCAATAGTTTGTGGAATTAATTGGGAGTTCAGTTAGTTAATGCATGCATGCATGTAACTGTTGCACTTTAGATAACTGAATATTCTCTCATAAATAACTCATGCATGTCAGTTCAATTAGAGACCCAGTTGAGATCAGAGGAAGGGACAATGTACTATCAGTTGGAGGAACTTTCCTAGAAAGGAAACTCATCCATGCATAAGGAATTATCTCCTTCAGGATTTTGCAGTTAGATCAGAGGTTAGTGAGTGTGTGAAGAGGCCAATTCACACAGGTGGCAGCATTGGACCCCAAGGAAAACTTTGCAAGGAAATGGGAGGCTTGGAGGGTAGAGGAGAAGGTTTGTGAGAAGTCTTTGACTATCTATGAGTAGCAGTTGGATTGCAGAGAGAGCAGGATAGCTTTTGAGATGATTCTTTTTGTAATCTGAACATATTTCCAATTGTATGATAATACAGAGATTGGGGTTTTAGGCCAAGGCATTCCCCGGGTTATTCTTCTATGTTCATGTGTGATTGATTTCTCATTCTCAGTTATATGTGTTTTAATTGATCCTACTCATATTCGATTAAGCTTTCGCAAAGTTTTTTGTAAAAGTAGATCTTGTATTTTGCTTTAGTATATTGCATAATCTGTTGATC
This sequence comes from Pinus tabuliformis, assembly GCA_031772625.1. Taxonomy (NCBI): domain Eukaryota; kingdom Viridiplantae; phylum Streptophyta; class Pinopsida; order Pinales; family Pinaceae; genus Pinus; species Pinus tabuliformis. Next base: position 319,881,117 of record CM062804.1, on the reverse strand, counting down.
TATAGTGGGAATTTCTACACTCCCTTCCAGTAGCTGGAGAACGAGTGGAGGTCGTAGCCTTCTGTAGGCCGGTGTCTATGTACTAGTAAACATATCAGCTAGTACAAGAGCTAGCGGGTTGTAGATCCCTTCTAGTAGAAGTTGGAGAATGAGAGAAGGTTGTAGCGATGCCTACGTACTGGTATGCATGTGCACCCGTACAATATTGTAACTAGGTTTCTCTTATATTAAAAGAACACAGAAGAAACAACAACATGTTGTTTTTATCCCACATTAGGTTTCCACCTTAAATTTTGGTGTTCATGCATGTTGCTTATGTGTGATTTCTTATTCTATTATTATTGTACATGGTTATTGTTTAAATGGTTAATTAAGTATTGATGCACTGATTAAAGATCAACATATGATGAATTAACTGAATCATAAGTTCACTGGATATACGTTGGTTTCCTCAAGAACAGTTGTGTGCACACATGAGTTCCCTTCATTTGAAATAGTGTATATAAATTTGATTATGAAAAGAAAAAGTTAGTGAGTTGATAATACTGATTCCCCCACCCCCCCGACCCCCTCTCAGTATTATTTCCAACAATTGGTATCATAGCACATCCTTTGGCAGAAGCTTCATTGCTTGAAGGAGGTTTGTAGAAACAATGGGAAAGAAGCTAAAGAAGAAAGCACCTTAGAAGAATAAGACATCTCCAAGGAATAGTGACAGCGGTAGAGACAATTGGCCATTAGGTGGAAGAAAGTATTCAGATTCAAAATCACCTCAGGTTCAAGATGAACAAGCAAGAGAAGTATCAAATACAATTTTTGGGTCTTCTGGTGATACTTTTCTCTGTTAATGCAATGTTGAAGATATTGAAAGTGATAGTGAAATAAATATAGAGGAAAAATTTAAAAGACTCACAGATAAAAATAGAGATCAACAAGACCTATTTAACAAAAGGGAGTGTGCCTTCAAAGAAGAAGTTACCAGATTAAAAGCTCAGTTGGAGGAAGGAAACAAAATAAGAAAGAAGTACAAGGAAAAGGAAGATCAATGTCAAAAGCCGCAGGATTAAATCACTCCATTAAGAAATGAAGTAAATGAAAAGAGTACAACAATCAAGAGACTTAAAGAGAGATCTAGTTACTATGAAAGTATTGAAGCTGAGATCATCTCTCTAAAAGAAGATCTTGGAAATTCAAATAAGCATAATGAAGAACTACCTCAAGCAGATGAAGAACAATAAAATGAGATTCTCAAATTAAGACAACAAGTGGAAGAAGGAAGAAAGGCTGAAGAAATCATGAAGAAGCAATATCTCGAAAAGGAAGAGTAATATTAGGTGAGGTAAATATCATAAAAGGTAAATTAGAATAAAATGATAAACTATTATGATTTCAAGATAGTACTAAGATTCTAGATAATATTCTTAGTAGTCAAAGGTCTACTACCATCAAATCTGGTATTGGTTTTCATGAAATTGTTGAAAGTGAATCTAGATCACAAGAGGAGGCAAGGAACTCTAATGCAACATCTGCAATTCTCAACAAAGAGATAAGAGGTCAACCCCATCAAGAACCAAGGAAAGAAAGTATTCAAAGAAAATCATTTGCTCCTAACTATGGAAGTGGTAATCAAATGAATAATGTTGAATGTTTTAGATGTCATAATTTTGGACATGTTGGAGGTAGATGCAGAAGTAGAATGGTTCAAGAAAATAACCGTCACACAGAAAGATCATAAACTTCTTGGTACTTTAAGGGATATTATTTTTCTTGCAATATGTTTGGTCACAAAGCCATTGACTTCTATACAGGGAATATGAAACATATAATATGTTTTTCTTGTAACAAGTTTGGGCATATAGCAGAAGAATGCGTGAGAAAATTTCGGCCAACATACCAAAAGGAGAAAACATCATCACACTCCAAGGTATGGAAGAAGAAGGAAGTAAAATCAGAAAGATATGGCAGAGTCCAGTATACAGACATAACAGACTCAGGGGGAGATGAAAGTGTGAAACTTTAGAATTCCAATCCTCATATGTAATTATCATGATGACAAGTCGCGTATATACGCTAGTTAGAAGCTGCACAATCACGTATATGTTGGTTTTTTGAAGAAGCAGTGGGATAGACTTAGGAAAAGGGGTCTGATATGGTTCAATCAATTATCAATTATCTTTTCTATTATGTTTGATGATGATTACAATATGCTCATGATAAGTTGAAGTGATTTTGACTCTCATAAGTTATTAATAACTTGATAAATAACTAGTTGATGATGATGCCTTGATGACTCTTACTAACAAATGCAATGATCAGATCTGACAATGAATAATTGGCACAGGTTCAGGGGGAGCATATGCTTTGAATAATGCATTGTTGGAATTATAATAAAAGACCTTGTTACATGATGATACTTATATTGCTTGATTCACATACTTGCTTTTTTACGAAGGACATATATAGGTTGTTGATCTTGATGCTTCGATAGATGATTATGGTGCAAAACTTATATGATGTATGATAGTTGTTGATGACTATCATGTTATTGTCCTTGTTATAAATGACATGTATATCATTTGATGTAAAAGTCATGTAAAGGCCTATGATGTAATTTGTAACCCCACTATTCATGGGAAGGATGATGTAATAATTTTTCAGTCATGTATGAACATTTGGTATATCCCCACTTGGTTGGGTGATTGATGTATGTATGAGTCATTAGTGATAGGCAAGTCATACTCACATAGTTGAGTTATAGAGTCATGTTATTCTTTATAGACTCTGCATGTGCTCAGGGGGAGCATGGACAACATTGTGCATCCCTAGAGAAAGAATATCTTGGTTTGTCATTTGCCCTTCATGTCAAAGGGGGAGAGTATCTTGGTGTTATTTGATATATCTAACATGTTCTACAACTTGTCATAATAAACAACAATATGGTTGCCATCAAGTCCAAATGGAGAGATTGTTGGCATTATGGTACAGGTGTTGTCCTTGATGTAAACTCTCATAGATGATGAATGATGGAAGTTCATAGTGCAGTAGGTTAACAGTGAAGGATTATAGATCAGACTTCAGAGATTGAACAAAGAGAATGATTTAAGAAGTATACACTTGTTCACTTTGTCCAAGTAGTGTATACATGTGGGTCCACAAAACAAAAGGGGCATATACGTATACACATACTTTCACAGAAATAAAAGCATGTATTGGACGAAAAATCAAGTATAATGAATACCAAGGGTTTCTACCATGGTATTGACCCATGGTAATGAGCACGAAAAGGAATCTTAATACCGTTAAAGAATACCAGTAGCATAAATATGGTTTTGGTAAGAGGTATTGATAAAGGATCTAAGTATACTAGGAGAAGAAGATCAAAGGGCTAAGTGTGCAAGTAATGAATATCTTATGAAGAGTTAGATCAAAAGAAAATATGAATGTTATGGGTTTTTGGTGCTTTGCTTGATCTGAAATAAGTATGCAAATAAGTGGTGGATGATGGATGAGATCTAACGACGGATTAGGATCATAAGACCTGAAATGAATTATCATTATGTGGTCTGATCATGGATAGTGTAGATTTGAAAGCTAATGCATGTTTTATTCTGTAAATGTTCTAATCTGGGTATGACTAAAGTCTGGAATAGCTGTGAAGTTTTAAGTTAGTATTTGCAGATCTATATGCTGGTTCACTTTGGTAAAGATGTGTATACATGCTGGTTTGGCACATCGAAGTAGCGTATACATTATGAAATATGATGTTTGAATTTGCAGTTGCTTCTGGTTGTTGATGAAGAGTTTTGGGTTCTTCTCTATGTTTTGGTGACAATGCTCTGAATTTTCAGATTGATTGATTGTGATGTGCTTTAGTTTTTATGGGTTTTCAATGATTGGTTGTATTGCAATGGTGATTGATTTTGTGCTTCAATGTTGTTGACGGGTCTAATATGAAAATTGGATGGAACATGGCCTACATATTGTGTTGTTGAGTACTAGGAGTATCAAGTCTAAAAATTTATGAAACGTGGTCCTTGGAGGAAGAGAGAAGGTCATAGCCTTCTGTAGGACGGCACCTACATACTAGTAAACATATCATCTAATACAAGATCTAGGGTGTTGTGGCTCCCTTCCAGTAGCAGCTAGAGAACGAGTGAAGGTAGTAGCCTTCTGTAGGTTGGCGCCTACATACTAGTAAACATATCATCTAGTACAAGAGTTAGGGGGTTGTAGCTCCCTTTTAATAGAAGCTAGAGAACGAGAGATGGTTGTAGCCATCTCCAGGTGGGTGCCTACATACTAGTATGAGTCTGCACCAGTACAAGATTTTAAATAGGTTTTTCTTATATTAAAACAAGACAGAGATGACAACAACAGGTGGTGTTTCTCTCACATTGGGTTTCCACTTTAAATCTTGGTGTTCATGTGTGATTGCTTATTACGTTATTACTGCACATGGTTACTATTTAAATGGTTAATTAAGTACTGATGCAATGATTAAAGATCAACATATGATGAACTAATTGAATCATAAGTTCACTGGATATATGTTGGTTGCCTTAAGAATAGTTGTGTGCACACGTGATTTCCCTTCATTGAAGTAGCGTATATAAATCTGATTATGAAAAGAAAAATTTAGTGAGTTGATAATACTGATTCACCCCCCCACCCACTCTCAGTATTATTTCCAACAATTGGTATCAGAGTAGGTCTTTTAGCAGAAGCTTAATCGCTTGAAGGAGATTCGTAGAAACAATGGGAAAGAAGCTAAGGATGAAAGCGCCTCAGAAGAAGAAGACATCTGAAAGGAATAGTGACAGCAGGAGAAACAATTGGCCATTAGGTGGAAGAAAGTATTCAGACTTAGAATCACCTCATATTGAAGATGAACAAGCAAGAGAAGTATCTGGTACAATTTTTGGTCTTCTAGTGATCCTTTTCTTTGTTCATGCAATGTTGAAGGTATTGAAAGTGATAGTGAAAGAAATATAGAGGCAAAATTTTAAAGATTCACAGATAAAAATGGAGATCAACAAGATCTATTTAACAAAAGGGAGTGTGTCTTCAAAGAAGAAGTTACCAAATTAAAAGCTCAGTTGGAGGAAGGAAACAAAGTAAGGAAATAGTAGAAGGAAAAGGAAGATCAATGTCAAAAGTTGTAGGATGAAATGACATCATTAAGAAATAAAGTAAATGAAAAGAGTACAATAATCAAGAGACTTAAAGATAGATCCAGTTACTATGAAAGTCTTGAATCTGAGATTGTCTCTCTAAAAGAAGATCTTGAAAATTCAAATAAGCATAATGAAGAAATACCTCAAGCAGATGAAGAACAATAAAATGAGATTCTCAAATTAAGACAACAAGTGGAAGAAGGAAGAAAGGCTGAAGAAATCATGAAGAAGCAATATCTCGAAAAGGAAGAGTAATATCAGGTGAGGTAAATATCATAAAAGGTAAATTAGAATAAAATGATAAACTATTATGATTTCAAGATAGTACTAAGATTCTGGATAATATTCTTAGTAGTCAAAGGTCTACTACCATCAAATCTGGTATTGGTTTTCATGAAATTTCTGAAGGTGAATCTAGATCACAAGAGGCAAGGAACTCTAATGCAACATCTGAAATTCTCAAAAAGGAGATAAGAGGTCAACCCCATCAAGAACCAAGGAAAGAAAGTATTCAAAGAAAATCATTTAATCTAACTATGGAAGTGTTAATCAAATGAATAATGTCAAATGTTTTAGATATCATAATTTTGGACATGTTACAGGCATATGCAGAAGTAGAATGGTTCAAGAAAATAACTGTCGCACAGAAAGATCATAGGCTTCCAGGTACTTTAAGGGATATTGTTTTTCTTCCAATATGTTTGGTCACAAATCCATTAACTGCTATAGAAGGAATATGAAGCATATAAGATGTTATGCTTGTAACAAGTTTGGGCATATAGAAAAAGAATGCAGGATAAAATTTCGGCCAGCATACCAAAAGGAGAAAACATCATCACACTCCAAGGTATGGAAGAAGAAGGAAGTACAATCAGAAAATATGGCATAGTCTAGTATACAAACATAATAGACTCAAGGGGAGTTGAAAGTGTGAAACTTCATAATTCCAATTCTCATATGCAGTTATCATGAAGACAAGTTGCATATATACGTGAGTTAGAAGCTTCACAGTCGCGTATATGTTGTTTTGTTGAAGAAGCAGTGGGACAGACTCAGGAAAAGGGGTCTAATATGGTTCAGTCAATTATCAATTATCTTTTATGTTCTGGTTGATGATGATTACAGTCTACTGATGATAAGTTGAAGTGCTTTTGACTCTCATAAGTTATTAATGACTTGATAAATAACTGTTTGATGATGATGCCTTGATGATTCTTACTAACAAATGCAATGATCAGATCTGACAGTGAACATTTGGCATAGGTTCAGGGGGAGCATATGATTTGAATAATGCATTGTTGGAAATATAATATAAGGCCTTGGTACATGATGATACTTATACTGCTTGATTCATGTAGTTGCTTTCTTATGAAGGACATATACAAGTTGTTGATCTTGATGCTGCTGACAGATGATTATGGTGTAGAACTTATATGATGTATGATAGTTGTTGATGACTATCATGGTCTTGTCCTTGTTATAAATCACATGTATATCATTTGATGTAAACGTCATGTAAATACCTATGATGTAATTTGTAACCCCACTATTCATGGGAAGGTTGTTGTAATAATTTTTCAAACATGTATGAACTTTTTGTATATCCCCACTTGGTTGGGTGATTGATGTCATTGGTGATAGGAAAGTCATACTCAAATAGTTGAGTTATAGAGTCATGTTATTCTTTGTAGACTCTACATGTGCTCAAGGGGAGCATGGACCACATAGTGCATCCCTAAGGGGAGAATATCTTGGTCTGCCCTTTGCCCTTGATGTCCAAGGGGAGAGTATATTGGTGTTATTTGATATATATAACATGTTCTACAACTTGTCATAATAAACACCAATATGGTTGCCATCAAGTCCAAAGGAGGAGATTGTTTCCATTATGGTACAGCTGTTGTCCTTGATGAAAACACTCATATATGATGAATGATGGAAGTTCATAGTGCAATAGGTTAACATCAAAGGATTATAGATCAGACTTCAGAGATTGAAGAAAGAGAATGATTTAAGAAGTATACACTAGTTCGCTTTGTCCAAGTAGCGTATACACATGGGTAGTGTAGCGTATACACTTTGACCCATGGTAATCAGCGCGACAAAGAATCTTGATACCATCATTGAATACCAACAGCATAACTATGGTTTTGGTCCGAGGTATTGACAAAGGATATAAGTATATAAGAAGAAGAAGATCAAAGGGCTAAGTGTGCAAGTAATGAATATCTTATGAAGAGTTGGATCAAAAGAAAATATGCATGTTACGGGTTTTTGGTGCTTTGCTTGATCTAAAATAAGTATTCACATAACTGGTGGATGATGGATGAGATCTAATGATGGATTAGGATCATAAGACCTAAAATGAATTATCATTATGTGGTCTAATCATGGATAGTCTAGATATGAAAGCTAACGCATGTTTTATTCTGTAAATGTTTTGATCTAGGTATGACTGAAGTCTGGAATAGCTGTGAAGTTTTAAGTTAGTATTTGCAAATCTATATGTTGGTTCGCTTTGGTAAAGATGCATATACACACTGGTTCGGCACATCAAAGTAGCATATACATTATGAAATATGATGTTTGAAGTTGTAGTTGGTTCTGGTTGTTGATAAAGAGTTATGGGTTTTTCTCTGTGTTTTGGTGACAGTGTTCTAAATGTTCAGATTGATTGATTGTTATTTGCTTCAATTTTTATGGGTTTTCAGTGATTGGTTGTATTGCAATGGTGATTGATTTTGTGCTTCAATGTTGTTGATGGGTCTAGTATGAAAATTGGGTGAAACATGGCCTACATATTGTGTTGTTGTGTACCAGGAGCATCCAGTCTAAAAATTTATGAAACATGGTCCCTGGAAGAAGAGAGAAGGTTGTAGCCTTTTGTAGGTTGGCACCTACATATTGGTAAACATATCAACCAATACAAGAGCTAGGGGGTTGGAGCTTCCTTCCAATGGCAAGTCGAGAATGAGTGAAAGTAGTAAACTTATGTAGGCCGGTGCCTATGTACTAGTAAACATATCGGCTAATACAAGAGCTAGGGGGTTGTAGTTCCCTTCCAGTAGAAGTTGGAGAACAAGAGAAGGTTGTAGCCTTCTGCAGGTGGGTTCTTGCAAATTGGTATGACTCTCCACCAGTACAAGATTGTAAACAGGTTTTTCTTATATTAAAAGAAGACAGAGACGACATCAGCAAGCAATTTTTCTCCCGCATTGGGTTTCCACCTTAAATCTTGATGTTCATGTGTGTTTCTTATGTGTGATTTCTTATTCTGTTATTAATGCACATGGTTACTATTTAAATGGTTAATTAAGTATTGATATACTAATTAAATATCAACATAGGATGAATTAACGTAATCATAAGTTCACTAGATATACATTGGTTTCCTTAAGAACAGTTGCATGCACACACGAGTTCCCTTCATTGAAGTAGCGTATATAAATCTGATTATGAAAAGAAAAATTTAGTGAGCTGATAATACTGATTCAGCCCCCCTCTCAGCATTATTTCCAACACCCAAACCAACTTCAAGTCTGACTTGATCGCTACATAAATATTTGACGAAACGAAACTTGGAAGAACTAGCAATAGTCACATTGGTGATCAAGTGAGGGAGCCCGACTCCTGACTGGTCCTAAAGGTTTCATTTGGGTTTTTCTTAAATCATTTGGGCCTTAAGTTTTTGTTAAGGATGTTAAAGGGAAGGGCCATAGGAAAATCGTTCTACGCGACTACCGTGGTGCAAGACCTTAAGGTAAATAAATTTTAAAATTATGCATGGGTGAATTAATGAAGAAGGCATGGACTTTGCAAAATGTTGAAATATGTAAACAATTTTTTTTTCTAGCAGATTGAGTTTGAGAAGAGTTATTCACCAAGAGTGGTGGAGGTATTAATTATTATTATTACTTTTTTTTAGTAATTTATTTTTTTTTGTGGTTAAAATTTCTTGAAGAAGAAGGGAAAAAAAGGACAGGTTTGCTACATTATTTGTTGTATCAGAGTGGCTTTGAGCTCTCTAAAAATCCTGTAATTGTAAGAGAATTTAAAGAAGATATTAAGAGGGTTCTATTAACATGCTACCAAGGAGAGGAAGCTAAGAAGGGCATGGAATGGATGATGATTGGAGATTGGAGCTAACATGTATCCAAGCAAGGGTGAAGGTCATGGAAACTTCCCAAAGACGAGAGCATGATGCAGGAGACATCAGTGAGAGTGAGGATACGAGTTTTGAGGAAGAGGTGGAAAGAACTTAAGGAAGAGAGGAACCAGATGAGCAACTTATTAAACTGGTTACCATGGTTGGGCCCAAAATGAAAATAGAAGTGTCGATATATGAAGGAAATATAAATGTGGAAGAGTTGTTGGATTGGATCAAAACTTTGGACAAGTATTTTGACTATAAGGATGTTGAGGAGGACAAGAAGGTGAAGCATTTTGTGACTAGGTTAAGAGGAAACGAAACACTATGGTGGGATGAGTTGCAAGTAGATCAAAGATAAAAGGGAAAGGTGTAATGTTCCAAAATAGGAAAAATAGTGATATGCAATGAAATAACAATTTTCACCACAGAAATTTTAAAACAATTTAGTAAACACCCAGAACAATCTTAAATATGGAAGCAACCGAGCCATTTTATTATAAATTGGTGCAAGGGTACAAAATATGGAAGGAATGCACTTGGGCTTGCGTTAGAGGCAAGCAGAGAAAAGCGGAAGTAAATCAATGACAACTCGGAGCTACAATCAACTGACCAACTGCTGCACTATACAGTCCCCAATAATTCTCCAATATCTGCTACAGATATATGGCTGAAAACACCACCTCTGATGCTCATAAAATTTTGCAAATTTACATTTAGGCTCCTCAAGAAAAAACCCCCAAAAACCCAAAAATGGTTTGGCCTGATTTTGACCTCCCAAAATCGACCCTCAAAGACATGGTCTACTACCAAAATATGGTTGAAAATCACATCTATAGTGCTCTAAAAATTCTGCAAATTCATATTTATGCTCCACAGGAAAAACCCACAAAAACCCAGAAGTGGTTTGGGCCCTACACTTTCCAATAGTTGTTGAAGCACGCTATCTATCAAAGCAGCAAAAAAATCCTTCCCAAACACTCCTGAAATTTAGTAATCAACTCCACCAATACTTCCCTTATTTCTCCCGGCAAGCAATAGCCCCAATCGCTAAAACTCTATCTCCCACATATGCTCGGTTTCTCTATTCTATGTTGGTCAAAAAGTCTGCAAAATCACTCATTAATATTGATGTCACTTCCAACCCTCAATTTCACCAAATAGCCAACAAATCTATTGAGGCTTATTCTCCTAATTTCTTTCAAAAATAGCCCTCTAGAAGAATGTTGCAATGGCCACACTAGATCCACTACTGCGTCCTCCAGAAATATGCACTACTAGGGTGAAATGAATAGAAATACTAGAAATCTCTCTACAAATCTACTCTAGATGATAATGGATGAACCTCTCTAGGGTGGCACTCGAATTTCCTGAAGAAAGGGTGAGTTATCCACTTGGAAAACTGTTGCTAAACAACAAGTAACCCGACTAAACAACTTGAGAAACATAATCAAATTTGATAAGCTAAGAATGTCAAATGAAGTGTGTTTCCTTCCTTTTATAACTTTCGTGGAGACTTTCTTCCCGCCTTTTCTTCCCTCTCATGCATTTCGAATAATTGGCTTAGGGAGTGCGTATTTATTATGTGAGTGGTCTCAACATATCATTAACAAAACAAAACAAAATAAAATTAACTTGCCTCTAACTCCTAAGTCTTCTATCAAAACTCAAATGGGCCCCATCTTCACCAAAATTAGCCCCCAAAATGTAGAAATAAATCATGTTCCAAAATAATTTAGGAAGGGACATTACAGTTCTCCCCACAAAAAATTTCTTTTCCTCAAGAAATGCCTGAATAAGTGCACTATCTGACTATTGATCACCATTGTAACCACCAATAATACCAGGGTCCTAAATATACCATTAAGTCATCCCCGATCTCATCACTTTCCTAACATGAAGGAATCCCTCGATACCAAGATCCCAAGCCATCCTAATAAATGTGAAGCACACTTTGCTCCACTCGCTATCCAACCAGATATAGGTACTAGAAGCCCTCTACATACTAGCAATAAGTAGAGAATCATGATAATGTAGGATTCTGCCCAACTCCCCATGAAATTTCCCTACTGAGTAGTCCATCTCATGCACTACAAGAGTAAACTCCTAAAGATGCAAACTACTCCTGGTGGGATTGAACCCTCATCTACTTAGGTCTCCCTTGATCTCCTCCTATCGATCACCTTGCCACATCGGTCAAGTTCCCCACAACATCAACGAATCAATAAAACCAAATGGAAGATCTGGATGACCCTCCCCTGTAGAAACCAACTCAGCTCTATGGGTAGCTAAACTGCTCAACCTTGTTATGCCATAATCCCTTTCCCGTCATAGAAGGAACCTATTCTACTGAAATCGTGACACTCTAGTCATGACTGACTACCTAGCATGCTCGTACTAGATCCTTCTCTCCAATAACTCTCGGTTATAATCTATGCCATGATCGAGGCTAGGCCAATCTTGCCAAAGTGACTCAACAGTGCCAGTGCTTATCACTCCATGGATAGCCCCAATCCTAAGAAATAACCTGCCTCGTCCTATGGTGAGGGCTTCGGTGACCCCCCATGTGTCCGCTTCTGAATGAATCAGTGTGTGCTATCTTGACCATGCTCATTGAGGAGTGGAGTATCCCACCAATCCACTGGATCCCTAGATCACATAACCGTACTGGAGGTCCACAACCGCCAATCCTCTCTACCTGTCACTATGATATGCTGCTAGCTATTGGGACCCCTATGTGCCCCATCTCTGCCTCCTGTAGGTATCCAATAGGTAGGCACCGAGCATCAAGAAATTATGCCATGAATATCCAACTACTTTGTGCCTACCAAATCACATGGTGAGATTTGCTATCCCAACTCCTGATGATGTGCCCATGTATTGCCGGAAGCTTAGGTAACATCCTACAAACAAGGACTATCATCCTCTACATCTCATGCTCACCTAACGGCTCGAGCTGTCCGGTTCAAAAAGCCCCATGTAACTCCCTCTCAGTCACCTCTCCAAGTGTGAACCTAGGGGTGGAACATATGCTACCTCGACAATCAACCATGCCATCCCTAAGCCTATAACCATCAACTCGTGCACGTACCAAGTGTCTCAACTAGAGAGTATCCTCTTGGCCCATGACACCTGGTGTCTCATCTAACTACCTAGGGTGATCTGCCCATGCCCTGCTACCTAAATGGAGAGTGCCAAGGGACAACAACCAAACCCTCTGCGACTGTAAGCAACACTGGAGGATGATGGGTGGGTATGTCCCAAAGAGTATGATCAATAGTCTGTCGGAATGCTCAAGAGTAATTCTACGGATGACCCTCTCTCCGCCTTGGATCTATTGATAACCCCCTCCAGGGCTTGCCTCTACTAAACATGGTATCCCCAGATGCTCAACAATGTCCTCATCGATCCTAACTGAGTTGCGTCCAATGGTACACCTACTGTAAAAAAAAAAAAACATTTCAATAAATTAATTTTTTTAATGAAATAAAATAGAAAAAAATAATAGCATTTTAAATTATTTAGAATTAAAATGATAATAAAATAAAATTATTAATTATAAATAAGAATAAATTTTCAATAAAAATTAAATGCAAAAGACTTATAAATATCTATAAACTAATTTTTTTCTCCAAATAAGAATAATAATATTACTGAAACATGATGATGTAAAACAATGGCTTATCAATATTTTTAAATTATACTTTTTCTATTTACTAAATAAATATAATAGTATTATTTTTGCTAAAAATGGTAACTATTATTAATTTTTAAATTTGTAACATAAATTTTCACAATGAGATACTTAGATCTAATTATCACCACCACGACTTGTCATTTTTAATGAGGCTCAATTTCTGAATGTTTCTTGTAATAAATAGAGCAAAAGAATATAGCAGTTGCATGCATATTCCAATTCTGAGTTGCAACTAAATATGCAATGACGAAGCAACGAGACAACATTTAAAAACTCAAAAATACCTCCAAACACCATTTAAAACAGAATTTTGTAGGGAAAAATAATCATTGTAGATATAAGAATCCCAACAATGGATTCATTGATCAATCACCGTAGATCTAATTATCACCAGGGCGACTTACTTGTCACTGTTAATGGAGGCTGAACTCAACAATCTTTATTGTAATAAATAGAGTTCTTGGACAATCTAATGTTTCTTGTAATAAATAGAGGCCTTGGACCTGTTTATTTCACAACAATGTTCTTTCCCAGAACGAATGTTTCTTGTAATAATCCCAGCAACAGATTCATTAAACACCATTTAAAATAGAACTTTGTGGGGAAAAATAATCACGGTTACAACTAAGTATGCAGTGATGAATTGAGATGTGGACTGCTAGATAGTTTGTACACTCAATCAGTGTTTTGTTGATTAAAACAGGGTAGCCCAAAAATAATTATCTCTTATCTTGTAACTAACAAACAAATTTCTACTATCTTGTAACTAACAAACAAATTTCTGCCCTTAATCATTTATTATTTTACCATCCAGTCGGCCAAACCATGTCATCAAATTACAAAACAATTTTTTTTTCCAAAGGTTACAAAATAATATCACAATTTAGCAAATCAGATATCAAATTTTAATGGACAAATTAATTTGTTAGATGCATACAAAACTAACAGACAAAATAAAATAAATTATAACTGACAGAGATTTAAATAATATAAAACGGGATTGTGTTTACCTAATTTTTTTCACCTTGAAATAATCTCGTTGCTTTACAATAATTCTTCCCCCATCATTTTTTTTTTCAAGTAAGAAAAAAAAAGTTGTATATATTATGTATAAATAATGTATAGTATAGTTTTGAAAGGGGAAATATTGTCAATATTTCCTTGCCATATAACAAAAAGAAACCATGACTGCATATATAGAAAATAGATAGCCTGGTACCATGACTGCATAACATAGACAAAACTTATAACTTGACAGATAGAGTGATAAACCCATATACATAGAAAAAGAAATGAGCAGTGCTACCTGAACATGTAACCGGTGATAATAGGACGGGATCATGATACATACCAGGGCTGTTTTGATATTCATATATACCCGGCATAGAGAAGTGTTGAATTTGGTGCGTTACAGACCCCACTATGATGCTTAGGTACCATCTTCTGCACTGTGACTATAGGACCCTCTTAAATAGTGCATCAGCGTTCATATTTTGCGAGCGTTTTATATGTGCAATGGAGAAGTGTGAAGTCATCCAGATTGATGACATCCTATGCATTCATCTAGTAAGATTGGCATTATTTATTGAGTGTTTGTTGATCACATGATCGATAATGACTTTTGAGTCACCATAGATCCGAAGGGGACCGTATTCAGGGAAGAGCAAAATATAAGGAAACCATATAATGTCATGGCCTTAGCTTTTTTGCTTGTCCCTGAGCCTCCTTTCCAATATATTGAAAAGCGCTGGTCTTCCGTGATATTGATGTATACACCGCACGCACATATACCATCTTTTGCTGCACCATCGAATTGAGCCATTAGATATATCAACTAAGAAGGGACAGATACATTTAATTTTTGTTTCACTTGCTAGGGAATAAAGGGGAGGATAGAGAGATAATAGGGGATGATTTGATCATATATGTGCTTGAAATCCTCCTTACAATTGTGAAAAATGACCTTGTTCTGCCACTTCCAAATGAACCGGAACACTATAAGGGGAATAGGTCTCCATATTATTTTCTAGGAACTCCACCATTCAAATGCATCTATAATGGATGAATGGGAAATGAAGTTGAAACCAAAATGTGAGGCCAGCTTTTTCCAAAGGGCCTGTGTGTGGATGCAATTAAGAAGAATGTGTATATTATCCTCCGTCTCAGATAGACAAATAGAGCAAATAGCTGGGCCATGCTAATCCCTTTTTTGAAGGTTGGTCTAAGTGAGGTTTTTGTTGTGATATACTACCCATGAGAATAATATAATTTTGTATGGGCATCTAGATTTCCAGAAAGTAAGTGGAAATATTTTCTCGGCATAATCATAATGGTCTTCTATTAAAGAGATATGTATATCTTTAACAAAGACATTTACCCTGCCTCCCTTACCCCGCCAGACAATGCTGTCCTCTTCCTTGGTCCTATAAATCCCACTGCACTTCATTTCCTAGATAACATTATCCCATTGGGTTGCCATTAGACCATGAAGGCCCAAATCTATAGCAGATTTCCATCTTGGAATAGCACCTTGCCATTCCTGTATACCCTGTGCCCAGTAAAATATGCCTTTTTTATGAAGAAAGAGTAAAAATTGTTGGGGGATAGGCCAAACTTCCTCTTCACCCATGATAGAATCAAGACCGATGAGAATGTTGTTCCCTGAATGAAATTTCCAAACTAGATTTTTGAAAAAGAATTGTTGGATCTTATGAAAACTCCTCCATATAGCTGAACCACGAGCGAGCGCTAAAGATCTGTACCTGAACCAATAAGAGAAATCTCTATTCCCAAAATATTTTATTCTGATTGCATTGCTCCATAAACTATCTCCTAATACAACTTTCCATAGTGATTTACATAATAGGGCCAAGCCAAATTTGCGAAGGTTCATAATGCCCCAACCCCCCATGTTTTTTGGGAGGGAAAGATTTGACAAACTGATAAGGTGGAATTTTATTTTTTCCTTACAGCCGCCCCATATGAAGATTGTCGTTAAACTATTTAGTTTTTTAATGATGCTTGACGAAATGAAAAATAAGTGAGCCCAATAAACTATGAGTTGGGCAAGAACAATTTGAGTTAGAATTATCCTACTAGCCAATGATAGGCATTTATACTCCCAAACTGCAATCCTTTTGTAATATCAGTTAAGGATCCAAAACCAATCTGTTGTGGAATAGCTAGATGGTTTCAAAAGATAGCCCAAATATTTCATTCCTTATTTTATTGAATTAGCTTGGATATTAAAGAGTTGTGAGAGATATTCCATATCTTCCATATTGACATCCCCATAGTGGAAAGATGATTTACCTTCATTTATACACAACCCTATCGCCCTTTGAAAGGAAAGTAAAATCTCATACAAATAATACCAAGTCTGTCTACAGAACATAGCAAATAATAATATGTCATCCACAAAAAGATTATGCGAGAAATAGTTACTCCTGTTTATAGAAAGAGGAAAGCAATTATCCATACTTACAACCCTTTTTATATAAAGGCTGAGAGTGTTCGTGACGAGGATAAACAGTAAGGGAGAGAGGGAATAACCCTGACGGAGACCCTTGGCAGAAGTGAAGTAAGGAGTAGGAATACCATTAATGAGAATGACATAATTGACATTCTCCACACATGCCATAATCCAGTTAGTGCATTGACCATTGAGCCTAATTTTAATGAGGAGGCACCGCAAAAATCCCCAGTCCAAACAGTCGTAGGCTTTTTTGAGGTCAATTTTTAGAATGGCTTCCTCAATTTTTTTTGTATGCATAGAATGGAGACATTCTTGTGTAATGGCCACAGCTTCCAAGATATCTCTGCCATGTAAGAAAGCATTTTGTTCTATGGAAAGAAAATTAGTGAGAGTGCCCTAGATCCTTTCTGCAATAATTTTTGAAATGATTTTATATATGGTGTTACATAGGGATATAGGTCTGAAATCTGAAAAGGTAAGATTATCTTTTTTCTTTGGAATCAAGGCTATGTAAGTAGATGTTATGATATGATTTATGTTACCCTCCTTTCTGGACTCTTCAACCATCCCCAAAATTTCATTTTTCACCAACTCAAAAAAGTGAATGAATATGTCAATGGTCCATCCATCAGGGCCCGGGCATTTGTCTTTTTTGAAGGATTTCATGATTATCAATAATTCTTCCTCCATGATAGCAGCAAATAAACGATCATTTTGTTCGGAATCGAACATGTTAGGGTAAGGCTCTATACCCCACATAATATCTTCCATCCCAATGTGCCTATCCCATCTGTATGCTTTCTGAAAGAAATTTACAGCTTCCTTAGAGATCTCATCTTGTGTGTGTAGCAGTCGGCCTTCTTCATTCCTAATTTCCCATATAGAATTTGTTTCCCGCCTTTTATTAGCAAAGCAATGGAAGAATTTCATATTCTTATCGCCCTCCTTTAGCCAAATGGCCAGGATTTTTAGTCTCCATGTCGCCTCTTCAATGGACAGTAGATTCTGTTTCTTTTTTTCCAGCTCCCATATCCAAGAGAGAATATCCCATGATAAAGTTTGGTCAGACATACTACTGGCAATGCATCCAAGTTCCTTGTTTATCTTTTGTAGTTCTAGTATATTAGATCGTTTCTTATGGGCTTGCCATTCTTTTACCTTTTTTCGAAGCCGAGCCATTTGGCCAATCAATGATTCCGTCTGAGAAGACACAAACTGTGGTTCATATGATTGCCAAGTTTCTTGAACAATTTTGTTGAAGCTCTCATCCTCTAGCCATATCCTATTAAACTTCAAAGGATAATTCTTTCTATGAGACTTATCCATCTATTGCAAAGAGATCGGTCTGTGGTCGGAAATGAACACTGGAAGAATGTTGGAAGTGGGTAGACCAAGTATCTCTATCGGCTTTTCATGTATAATGAATCGATCTAATCTTTTAGCAATGTATGCAACCCCCGATCTTCCATTGTCCCATGTGGAAACTAGAGTATTTGGGCAAATATCAACAAAATTGTATTGAAGGAGTGCCTCCCTGATGAACCCACCAACAGGGTCTATTTTCTTGCCTTTTCCCCACACTTCATTAGAGCTTAACGTGCAGTTTATATCTCCGGCAATAAGGAGGGAATCTATCTCCATTATCCCGGAGGCAAGGAACCGATTCCAATATGTAAAGCGTTCCTTATAGGGGGCATAAATGTTTAGAATATGAATTGAGGCAGCCATTCCACAAAATTTAGCAAGTATCAGGATACCCTCTAGACATAGGAAGGTTATTGCCGAAATCCATCCCAGATCCCATAGAACAGCCAGCCCCCCAAATAGTCCGGATGCCTCCGTTGCCGAAATATACCATAACCGGAGCATGTGTCTGAAATAAGAAATGTTATTCGAATGATCGTGTATGGTTTCTTGAATCAAGATGATTTTTGAGGAGGAAGAAAGAAAAAAGTCTTTAAGTGCTAAAGATTTCAGGTCCGCACCAAGACCCTTTATATTGATAGAGAGAATTTTTGTCATGTGACACCCTCTCCAGGCATACTTGCTCTAAGAGGCCCATATTCTACCAAATTAGAAATTGGGATGTCAACAAGGGATGATTCCTGAAAGTCGATATAAGATATGCCCCTCCTACCTCTGAAATGCCTACTACTCCTGTTTTGTTTTTGCTTAACCGTGATATTCTTCGCCGAAGTGGAACTAATGACGGGTGAGATAGACTTTTTAGGCCTATGAATGGTCAGAGGTTGGAGGTGTAGAGATTCTCTTCATAAGAGCATGTCAAGATCACTGCCAATAGAATTTGTAGGGGATGTAATAGGCGAGTTAGGGGGAGTAACCGAAATCATAGGAGCTTTGCCTTTTGAGGCATAGGTGTTTTGAGCAGTAGTCATACGATTAGTCAAGGAAGGGGATTTATGCCTTAAAACTAGGTCAATATGGATAGAAGATGAAGAAGAAGTTGTAATGAGAGTAATGTTTGCGGTATGATTGGGGATTGAAATCGGTTGCGGAATAGGTGAGGGAGATGTGATGGGCATCCCCGGAGATGGTTTGCGGGGGTGGGGTGCGGATGAGAGAGGAGATCCTAAGAACCCACAAGGGCTAAGTTATCCATGGACAAAGATCTTGGAAATGAAATGGTGGTAGCCTTCGGATGTTTAGGGGTAAAGTAGAGTCGATGGGAAGCACCGCCAGTAGGATCTCGCGATATAGAAAAACTATTTGATAGAACCAGAGATAGAATATCAGCATTTGAAGATGATCCCTTAGAATAATTTCTTCCCCCCTCCCCATTGTAGAACGCCTTATCCATGTCACGCGAGTGATTTTTAACCTGATATTTCTTTTATATAACTTTCCAGGCAGGTGACGGGGACATCGATCTTTTAGATGGCCCATTTTGTGACAAAGGGAACACCGGAAAGGGACACCCCAATAATCAAGTCTTTGGCGAGTAGATAATTCACCCCACACGAGATCAATGTGGTCAGGAAAACCTCCTCTATACTCTTTCTTTGCACCTAAGCACTTGGGATCAACATACACAAATTTTCCAATGGCATTTCCAATGAGAGAAAGCGAGTCCTTTGCTCAAAGTTCAGTAGGGAGGGAAGGCAGCTTGACCCATATCAAATTATTTTGAGGGGTATTCCGCAATGGGTTGAATCAGATATACCATTTGTGGGTAAGAAAACTTCTCCCGTGAACCCAAATTAGTGCCCAAATGGTGTCTAGATCCTTTACTTTCAAGAAGTGAAAACTATACCAGTCTTTCATCAAACAAACAATAGAGGGGATGTATCCAATTAAGGGGTGCCATTTGGATCCAAGTCATAGTTGCATCTGGTCATCTTCCATATCAGGGAAGTTCCACTTTCCTCTCAGGGCTTGAGATTGTAAACTAGCAATACGGTCTACCAGCGATGCATTGTCCAGGAAAATAGCAGATGGAGGAGGAATAATCTTGGTCGAGCGATGATTGTGTTTGTGCCGAGGATGAACATGTTCGTCAACCCCGAGGTTTTGCCTATTAGGCATAGAAATCATATGATCCTCCAAAGTGGATTACCAACATGTTGATTTGATAGTGCCATAGTGGAGTGCTTCTGCCTCCATGGCAGCACTCACCAATTTTGATGTGTCAGATTTGACAGGGAGGATTTCCATGTCAACCAAATGAATGGAGAGGATACCACATTAAAGGGTGAAAAGACGGAAGACTGATAAGACAAAGATCTTTGAGCGTTAGACTGAAGAGCCACCTCAGGATAGAACTCTTGACGCTACATGTGGAAATCATACCAAACAGTCGACACCTAATTAAAGAACGTACTTGCTGGATAAAAACATATCAAAGACCCAAAGGAGGAAGATCTGATAAAGGCCTCGGGACTAGTTAGGCAATGAAAAGGATGTGACTGTCTGACAAAATTCAAATTCCTGAAATAGATGCATTGACCTGGAGGCCGAGAAGGATTATCCAACATCAATCCACACGAGTGAGAAACTCTCGGAAAGATCGAGGATATATCATAAAATAAATACCAACAAAAAGAAGATATGGATATAAATCCAGAAAGACAGTGATGGCGAGAGGTAGGTGAAAACAGTGATTGGAAAGAACTCCTCAGGTCTACCAACCCCCCGGAATCTGAGAGATCGAAAAGTCCGATCGAGATAGTCTGACCGAATTCTGGAAAAACTAGAGGATTCAACCCTCGCTAGTCAAGGCTCCAAACAAAGAATTTGATAAACATGAAGAGACCATGGAATCTATACGCCCGAATAGTTGAAGAAGACAAGACTTAAGAGAAACAAGGTAAAATGATGCAGCAAAAGAAACAATAACTACATTTACACCACTAGTGGCCGATCTTAAAGCTAAAGTCTACACACGGCTTGCTAATAACAATAACTACATTTACACCACTAGTGGCCGATCTTAAAGCTAAAGTCTACACACGGCTTGCTAATAACATAGAAATTTAGATACCATGAAATATTTTGACAGAGGTTCCTCAAGCCATATAAAATTTCCATGAACAAAAAGCCAAACACAGAAAAATCGAAGAAAACTAGTAAGGAGAAATGACGATGTGAGGAAAATGACGTTTAAATAAGTTCCTCACAGTCCACTTGAGTATATAAAAGAAAACAAAACACTGTTAACACTGACCTGTAAATAGATGTTTCCCTTCGTGAACCAGTAAACCGCCGAGAAGTAACGCCAAACAGACCAAGAACTCTTCGATCCAAAACAACCCTAAGGGCCCAGGAATGCCAGGAACTGTGTGAAACAGCGGAAAAATTTAACAAAAGATGAGAGGCAGATAGCAACAGTCACCCAAAAAACTAAACGTTTCAGACTGTGCGCAGGAGCGCGCAGGGCGAAAAGGAAGAAAAAAACTTGATAAACAGTAAGCTGATCCTTCTTATAGTGAAAGGTGGTATGTGAAGGCAAAACTATATCCGGCACGTAGACTGCAAGGTGTCGGCCGAAGGTTGCAGAAGTTTGGAAAGTTGAAAAGTGTCAAGATGGTGAAACGTGTCCAGCTAGTATGTGCCCCCCCCCATGAAAGTGATTAGCCTACACAATGGCCCTATCAGGGCATAGGAGGAATGAATAGTATTGGTAGCTACGGGAGGTGATGGGAAAGACAGGCATATAAGACAAATGTATGACACAAAACAGAGGAGTGCGGATAGTGCGGAACATGTCGAGCATGCAGACCTGCACCGATTCAGATGAGACAGTTCCTCATTGTGGAGAGCATGGATTGGTTGCTCAGGCATTCAGGGCACCGGATTGGAGTTTACAGGATCTCACCATCCTAGTAGTTCGGCTTCCCGGGAGCTATTTTTTTTTTACAGGATGCTACGGCCCTCATTACTAAATCATAAATCTAATTTCAGAGCGCTCTACGTAACAAAACAAAAAGTCTGAAATACAGCAAACAAGCAATATTTCAAGAATCGAGAGACCGAGCAGAATTTGAAATCGAGAGGAATGAAACCATGAGAATAAAAAAAAATGAGTGTGTCAGTTAAATTTAAACAATTGATAATTAGTTTAAACTTTAAATATAAAAGGAAAATATCACTAACCCTGCATAAAAATATATTTTGTTCCCAAAACTATAATAATTCATTAAAGCAGAGAATAAAAAAATTAATACACACTACATCCTCTCAAATCCTGTTAGCATGTGACAACCTAACTTCCATATGAATTCTACTCAAATCAAAATAATTAAAACTTGAAACAAAAACCAAACCGTCTGAAAATACAATCCACCAGTCTGTCAAATCGAAGTTACTAGCCCTCGTTGACTTCTTGCAAGTTTGCAACATCTAGCTTTACTATCCACAACAAAATCTTGCCTACCTCTATACCATTCCAAGGGTATTCTAGCATTGGGATTTTCCTTGGGTTACTTGATTTCAAAGAATCCATCACTCAACAATCAGTGGCCATTTCACTTCTTTGCATACTGTACTGCCTTGCCTTGATTTGTGTACAGGATAGATTTTTAAGGAAAAAAATGAAGGAATCTTGACACAATAATTGAGTATTGTACTTCTCAATATTTCCAACACAATATGACATAGAGAATTCAAAATCAAGAGGAATGAAACCATCGTAATTTTTTTGGACAATGAGATTCAAGTGAAATACTGTGATAATGAGAATTTATGGTCACCTAGTAAGCAAAGGGAGGATGAATCAAGAAGTAAGCCAAAACAAATTCTCATTATCCGCAAAATTTCATGTTAGACAGGTAATAATTATCTCCAACTACAAAGAAAATAAGTTATGCTTGGTAGATCATCAAGATTTCGAGACCGTTCCTTCCCATTACCTTCGTCTAATGATCTAACAGTTGAACATCTTTCAATAGTGTAACATATAATACAAAGATACAGAGCGATGACAGATGACAGGTAGGTATGAGGGAAATTTTTATCAAAGGCAATTCTTTACGTCCTAATTAAACTAAATTTATGAATATTAAATCTAGTTCAACTTTATAAGAAATGGGTTTGTGACATAAATGTAATTAAACTAAATTTATGAATATTAAATCTAATTCAAACTTCTAAGAAATGGGTTATAAATTTAAAATATTAAATGTAATTTAAATTTAAATTTATGGGAAAATGCCTTAAAAAATATGGTTACAATAATCACTTTTACAATAATCGTTTGTTTAATATAAAAATACTAAAATATAAGTGATAATGAAATAGGAATATACTAAAATATAATTGATAATGAAATTGGAATATACTAAAATATTATTGATAATGAAATTGGAATAACCAATTAGATTACTTATAAAAATTACAGTTAAGTAATTGTTTGTTTGTCCATGGGCAATAAAATAATTATTGGCCAACGAAATTTACTTTATCATAATTTTTATGATCAATTTAATTAGTTATTCCTATGCCATTATCAATTATATTTTATTTATTTCTATAGTAAACAAGTAATTGATTGATAATATTTTAATAAGTTTTATATTTAATAAGATTTATTAATGTAGTTTATTGATAAGGTTAAAAATTAATATGGTTTGATGTATAAGAAAGAAGATAGTAAAATGTGGAAAAATTAATAATGGTGGATATTAATAATACATTATTCTACATATTAGTTTAACAATAACTCATTAACCTATAAATTAGCACATTCATATACACATTAACATATTAATAATACATTAACTTGTTAATTATACACTAATTTATATATTAACAAATGTGAACTATGGTTGGTTATTACACAGTGAACCATAGTCAACATGGGAATTAAAGTCAAGTATAGTTAAGATACATGTCATATTGAATGATATTCATGATGGGCATCATAGTCTATCTAGATGTACAAACATTGACAAACAAAAGTTAACCATACTTGATCATAGTCAGCTTGGATGAGTTTGGTTGACTATAGTTGGTTATGGATGGTATGGCCAACCATAGCCAACCATTGTCAATATGGGGATCATGTTCAACCATAGTCAACCATAGGCATCATGCTCAACATGACCATAGGCATCCATAGTTAATCATGTCAACTATTATTTAATATTTAATATACTTAATATTAAATATTGAGTATTAAATATTAAGTATAATGGCTTTGTTCTCTGGGATATGCCTTATATATTTTTCCTTAAGAGTGATTTCAAGTGTGTTGATATCTAATAAGTGAGATAAGGAATTTCATATTGAAATATTGAAAGATTTTTTTTTCTAATTAAATGATTAAATTTTAAATAGTTTTTAATGTTATGTTAAGCTCAACCATGGTCAAAGATGGCCACCATGGTCACCATGTTCAATGTGATCAACAATAGTCAACATGATCAATTATATACATCTATAGTTACACATTGATAACCATGGTCAAACTAGCTAAGCAATGGTCAAACTAGCTCAACAATTATTAACCATGGTTAATGTAGATCAACAATGGTCAAACAAGCTCATTGATTGGTCAACCATATTCTTCTATAATTAGACATTAACAACCATGGTCAACCATATTCATCTATAGTTAAACATTGACAAGCACGATTGACCATGTTCATCCATGGTTGACCATAGTTAACCATGACCAAACAAACTTAGTTATGGCCCAACATGATAAAAAACGATTCGATTTTTTTGTGTAGCATCAAGAGGTATTATCACATGCCTAATTTGACCTAGAAGAATTATGAAGAATTAAATAAGATATTTATTTTTAGAATGCCAAGTCAGCGCAAAAAGGTCAAGTCAGCCCAAGAGGGTGAAGGGACATGTCCCTTGGGTTATTTCACACAATTCAACTAATATAAATGGATGATGTAACCTCTCATTTTCTCCAGCAAGAACGAACAAGATTTGTTCTCTCTCTTCATCATTTCTTCATCTCTGTTGGATAGGCACACATATGAGAAGGAGGACAAATTTCACTGAGTTAACTAAGTTGATTCTTCATTGGGAAATGACCGAATATGTTTGATCGAGTTTGACTAGGCATTAAATGAATACGTTTGATCGGATTGTTGACCGTTTGACTAAGATGTTTGACCATAATACAGTCTTGCACATGCAGGTTGATCGTAGTCTGAATGCAAAGTTGTGCATGCAAATTGTTGACTGCAAGGTTAATCGCAACCCATTGACTACAAGGGAAAAAATTTGATCCTTTGATCAATGTTCACTTTTGGTTATATTGGGTAGTTTGGCTAGCATTGACTTGCTGGAGTTTGATCAAGTTTCACTGTTATTTTTACTTGGATATTAGCACAAATTTCTAGACAAATTGGATCTGTAAACCTTGATGAAGAATAATTTCTACTAAAAAAAAAGTTATTTGGTTTTCTCCCAAGGTTGGGTTTTTCAGGGTAAAATTATTCTCTATTATGCATGGAAGTCTTTCTATGATTTTTACTATTTCCATTGCATTTATTGTTGATATTTTCTGAAGTGTAATTGCTTAATGATATTAGTGACATAATAATATTGTTTGAAAATCATTATGAAGTAATTATCTAGCAAAAACCTATATTCTAGTGAAACATATCCAATCATGGTAAAAGCAACTCAATTATGGTCAACCATGGTCACCATGGTCATCCATGGTTAATAAGGTCACACATATTCATCTATAATTAAACATTGACATCCATGATCAACAATGTTCACCTATAGTCAATTGCAGTTAACATAAAAAACCATGATCAAACAAGCTCAACCATGTTAAATTATCAATATTGCAATGTGACAAACAAAAAGTGATGCATCAATGTGATGAACACAAATCAATATCGCAATGTGATGAACATATATTAATCTCGCAATTTGTAATGAACAAAACTTCATGTTATAACCTGATGATCAAAAGTCAATGTCATAATGTGATGAACAAATTTGACTTGCAATGCGATAAACAAATATTGAAAATAAAATATGATAAATAAAAGTCAACAATATAATGTGACAAGCAAATGTTAATATCACAATGTGACAAACAAATATCAATGTCAAAATGTGACAAACAAAAATCAGCATTGTAATATATCGAATAGAAATTGACATCATATGTGATGAGCTAAAATCAACATCACAATGGAACAAAAAAAAATCAATCTCCCAATTTGAGGAACAAAAATTGATGTTGCAATGTGTTCAACAAAAAATTGCATCACGTGTAATGAACAAAAATTGATAGTGCAATATGATAAATCAATATCAACATCGTAATGTAAAACCATAATCAACGTCGCAATGTGACAAATGAAAATCAATGTTGGAATTTGGTGAAAAAAAGGAGTTGCATGTGATGAGCAAAAAAAGCAGGTTAGTATGTGTGAAATAAAAAACAACATTGCAATGTGACAAACAAAATTCAACTAAGCATGACAAACTAAGATCAATGTTGCAATGGGACAAACAAAATGATGTCACAATATGACAAACAAATAACAATTTCATAACATGACAAACAAAATTCAGCATTGCAATGCAGTGAAAAGAAGTCCATGTTGTAATGCAATGACCAAAAATTAACATCACGAGGTGATGAATAAAATATTGATGCCACAATGTGAAAACCATATCTTAGTGTTACAATGTGATGACATCATAATGGTCATCCATAGTGAACATGGCTAAATATGGTCCAACATATTCTTCACTAACAAACATGGTCAAACATGGTTAAAAAGTCTCAATGTCAAAGGTCAAACATGGTCATAATGGTCAACCATAATAAAACATATGCAATGTAGTCGAATTTAGTCAACCAAATTCAACTATGGTTGAAACAAGTCAACAATGGTCAACTGTGACCACTGTAATCATCCATGGTCAACCACTTTGTCAATAGTCAACATGCTCAACCATATTCTTTAATAGTTAAGCATATCCAACCATGGTCAACCATTTTCACCCATAGTCAACCATGATCTTATAAGCTCATCCATGTGCAAACATGCTAGATGTAGTCAAACATGGACAAAAAGTTCAACCATAGCCAACCATGGTCAACATAGCTCAACAATGGTCAACCATGGATAACATGGTCATCAATGGTGAACCATATTTAACCATCATTGATCATTGTCAATCCTTATCACTATTGGCTTATTGTGGTCACCAATGGTTAATTCTCATCAACCCTTGGTCAACCATGGACAATCCTCATCAATCTTGTCAACCACAGTCAACCATCATCAACCATAATCAACCGTGGTTGACCGTCTTCAACCATTATCAACGACAATCAACAATAGACAAACTTAGTCAACTATATGTTGACCATAGTCAACCATAGTTAGCCATCATCAACCATGGTACGTCATAGTCATCTTTGGAAACCATGATCAAATAAGGTCAAACCATGTTCAATAATGATCTTTATGGTCAACCATAGCCAACATGGGCATCATGGTCAACCATGATTGGCCAAAGTCATCTATAGGTAAACACTAACAACCTTGATCAACCATGCTTAACATAAGCTCAACTATGGTCAAACATGGTCAAACAAACTCAACCATTGTCATACATGGCCAAACATTATCACTCATTGCTAGCCATGTTCAACCATATGCAACCTTAGTTAGCCATAGTCAACCATGGTCAAGTCCACATTGGTCAACCATGATCAACCATGGTCATATGTAGTCAACCATAGTCACCCTTGAACAAGCATGGTCAGCGCATGATCTACCATCTATATCATGGCCATCCACAGTTAGAATGGTTAAAATGGTCAACTTGTGTTTCCATGGTTGTACATGATCAACCATGGCCATCAACTGCCAACATGGGCAACCATAATCTTTCATAGAAAATTATGGTCAACCATGGTCGAATTTGTCAAGGCATGTTCTTCCTTTGTCAAACCATGATCATCATGCCCAATCGTAGTTAGCAATGGTAAACCATCATAAACCATACTCAAACATAAACAATAATAGTCAACCATAATCAATCATGGTCAGCTATAGTTTGATATAGACAAGTATGGTCATCCATATTCAATAATATGTTGACCATAATAAACTTTCTTAGATCATAGTTTGAACATTTTATCGGTAATCAACCATGGTCTACTGATTCTCTCCATATAAACTAGCCATGGTTTAGCCATCAACCAGCACAACCCCATTATATCATTAATATATGCCAATTAACACTATTTTCCTTAGTACACTGACATTTATAATTTTATAAAATGGAAAATGGTACTAATCTATCGAAATGTTCACCGCCGAGATGATCAAGCAAACGTGCAGTGCCCGAAAATTATTGAACATTAATAATCTCATTAGAACTAGTTTATGAGTCCGATGTTACTTTGTGTGCCTTTTATTTTGTTTGACTGGGTGGTATCATGGTACGAGACACATGATTTTTCTTTATTCGCAGTGTTGACTAGTTTTGTCATGCATTCGTCAATTCAGTTAGTGTGTTACTCTGCATTTATCAATTCAGTAGTTCGATTCTAAAAACATATGCAGATTTCAACCTCGAAAAATTTTACTGGTAAAGACACATTCCTTGCTATGGGAGTCCAATGCTAGCAAAAGATATTGTTGCCATGCAACTTGTACGAACCATGTTCCTGCAATCAATAATTTTCAAGTAACACAACGAAATATCTGATCTGATCATTGATAGGTCATAAAAGTTCTCCATATTAAAGAAAAGGGCAACCATACATACTGAAAAACAGGGGCATCGTTAGACATCGTTGTATGCTCGTTAGATACCTAAATTTGCTATCCATATAAGTTAAGAGGATGGCAGGAATCGACATAAGTTCAGGGGATGATCAAATTTGCAATTGACAGAATTAACATAAGCTCAGGTATAATGTAAAACCCAATGAATCCAAGTAGCAATACTAAGAATGAGCAATGAGAATGGTGAATAGCTGAACTACATAATACCTATCTCGTGGGGGCAGAAGCCACCGCTATTTCATATATTTTCAGGATTTCACGTCATGGGACCGATCGATTATGGCATGAATATTAAAGTTTTTCCCATACTTTGTATTTAATGGCGGAGTTGCTCCCACGCTAAAATGGTTTGCAGTACACTTGTCACCACGAAGATACATCCCACAAACAAAGATACTACAACCCATGGCTTTGAGAAATACTTTTGCATACATTCAGCATACCAGATTCTATAGCTTCTGTAGAATTTTATGACGTCTTCAATAGCAGTGTCTATTGGTTCATATTGGCCCCCTTTTTCATGTCCTTCCCTCATTCTATTCCACATATTGGCCACTTCTTGGTCAGTGCCCAAGTGATGGTGGATTATACCATATTTTTTCAGCACCTCAACGTCCTCAGCTCTGTCGATCAACTGGTCCATCAATTCTACATAGCACATGATCGGTTTCGTTTTATCCGGGCAAACGTATAAGTCGAATGCCAACAAATTCCTCATAACAGTATCTGTTCTCTTGTCAATTTCAATTTTGGGTAAGTGAAACGTGCAGGTTTTGCCATCGAAGCGAATTTTGTGGAGCGGCCCTTTGAGTGCAGCGAACTTCACTCCTTTGTTATCCAGAACTACCGCTCTTACAGGGAGGTCCCTTTTGTTCTTCCTCATTTCACTGCTTTGACTACGACCTGTGCTATGCGGAGAGCCGACAATACTTCTATAGACAAATTCTAAAATATGTGAACTCTCCTCAGTAGATTTAACCGAATCCTCCCAGTCTTGCATGTCTGGAAAAGGGGACAGACTGTGCAAAGCCTTTTCTAGAATTGAGTTGAGGTCTTGATTTGTACCTGTTCGGGCATGAATGATCATGTCTTCAAGCATCTTGTCCTTTTCTTTACCTGCCTTCTGTTGAGGCATCTTCTCCTTTCCTTTGCCCGCCTTCTGCTGAAGCATCTTGTTCTTTTCTTTACCTGCCTTCTGTTGAAGCATCGTTTCCTTCATAGCTTGATATGTTTTTTCCTCCCATTGGATGATCATATTTAAGGCAAAGAAGGGTATTTGATTCTGTAGCTTCATAATATCTTCCTGAACTCTTATAAATGGCTGTAGCAGTAGTTGTAATAATCGAGCCGCATTCTTTTCTAAATTTAAAATATATTCCAGATCTGCGAATGGCTGGATCTCCGTAAGGCCTAGAGATCTTTCAATGTCCGACATGGGGGATATCTCCCTGAAAGAATTTTAAAAACCAGAAGCAAAAATCAGTGTCTTTTTAGCTACCAATTTTGGAGAGGAGGAATATGAATAAATCAAGGGGTTTTAGTTAATGAATTTCTGACATATCAAATGTGGGTTATGTCAATATAGGTTAGTGACATATTAAGTCATACTCTTAATTTGGGCTAATTTGGGCTAATTTGGGCTAGTGACATATTAAGTTATACTCTTAATTTGATTACATATTGAAAAATATTTTTAAAAATCATATTATCTAATACACTTTTTCAATTTAAAAAATATTTACCTTCACTAAATATTATAAGTACCCATTTTTCATTAGCATTTTTTATATCTTTTATATTTTTAATAAAAACCTTTTACACCTATATATCCCTAACATATATATCTTTTTCCATTAATATATATCCCAATACCAAGACACTTGATGTAGTATTCTTACTCCCGTAAAAACCCATGTAATAAGCTCTACTATCAAGCCTAAACTATATGCAAAAGCTAATCCATCTAAACTATATGCAAAAAACTAATCCATCATCTAAACTCTGGACTCAGTTGGACTGTAGAGCCCCATGTAATAAGCTCTTCTATCCATCCTAAACTATATGCAAAAAGCTAATCCATCCCTCTTAACTCTGGACTCAGTTGGAGTGTATGTAAATAATTTAGCCCAACGTTCTTAACTAATTTATTCCAACAATCTATTGTGAGTCCATATATGAAATAAACCAAGCGACATGAATGTACTGGGGAGAAATCTGACTGAAACGGGAACCCATACCTCAATACTTGCAAAAGGAATATGCCATCTAGAGCCATCATCGAGCCCAACTTCCCAGCTTCCGGAAAAGAATCAGTGTTCGAATACCATTTCCGAATCCTAGTAATAAATTCATCGTGCATCATACTGTCGAGCAGTTTCTGGAAATCGCTGACTCTATAGGGATATCTGCGACTAAGGAGCTGTTTCTTATTTTGTTCGGACTTGTCAAGATTAGGCTGACCGAAATGGAAAGGGCCGAGAGAAACTGTAGACGGCTCATAAGCTTCCCGCTTCTGATTTAGCAGTTCAACCCAATAGGTTGGCTCAGGTTCGGATACAGGGATGTCGATGGCAATTTTATTGCCAGAGTCGGCTGAAGACTCATAGAGATTTTGAATCCCGAGGTCGGCCATGATGCGGCAAGGCAGAGTTCGTTCTGGTTCAAGGCAACGTGGAAAACCAAAACAAATGTGATCAGAAATTTAGAGATCCAGTGCTCGAAAGGCATGGGCGTGGGTGGCTCTTTTGCGATAGACTAGATAGCATATTAATAAGAGAGATTTATAAAACAAATGTTCCAGCTAGTTTAGTTTTTATTATTTGTGTAAGTTTAATATTGGTGAGGTTATATCATCTTCATGTTTAAGAATAATATTTGAATAAGACAGGGAATTGAACTTAAATAATATTTATGAGCTGTTTAATCGCACAAAGATACATATAAGATTGTTGCTTTTAAATTAATTTTAATTTAAAATTATTTGTTGGATTCTCAAATTTGAGTTTGTATTATAATTCATGGAAATTTTGATAAAGGAAATATATCTTGCTTGAAGATTGGAAATGAGAAATAAATGTATATTGAAAATTAATTTTTTAATAATACTGAAAAATAATGTCTATTATAACTTATTTATCAATATTAAATTAATAATGATTATAGCTTATTTATCAATATTAAATTAATTATTTATCAATGTTAAACTAATAATGACTGTAACTTATTTATCAATATTAAACTAATAATGATTAGTAATAGATTGCTATAGTCATGATATAATTTGACAGATTTTAAATTAAAATCTAAAGTTCAAACATTATAATAAACTCATAATAAATTTATTATTAAATAATTTTCATAATATTAATTATAAGAGAGATTGTACAAATATCTAAAAATCATAATAATCCTAATATGAATATTACGCGTGTATAAAAAAAATTCGGATATAAAATTTGTGAATTGATTATGTATTATACATTATACAGAAGTTACAATAAAACCTTCCCATTATAGTGGCCAACCGTCACATCTTTTTGACTCTTCTAGGAAATATTCATTTAGTACAATTAATTTATCAAGAACAGAATTATTTTTGTGAGGAACAGAATAATCTTTTCTTTTGGACATCGAGCTGCTTTCAGACGCAAAATAAAGTGGGTGCCTGGTTTCTTTTTCGATATTATTACGCAAATTAAACTGCGGACGTTATTATGAGTTGATTTACTGAGCCCAAAAGAGTACAAGAAATGGTCAGCGTGAATGCAACGGCCTAGGCCCTAAACGTGGACCGTGAGATCTTCCAGTTTTTGTTAAGTTTACGACATTGGGTTTGACAAGAAAGGAATATTGATTAAGCCTTTGTTTTTATGCCTGTCTGTGTTCATAGCAAAAAAGCGGCATGCCCGGTTTCTTTTTCTGCGATATTACTGTATACTTGGTTTCTTTTTTTGACGTTATTATGATTTGATTCATAGAGCCCAAAACGGCCACCAACTTCATGGAAAGGAATTGCTCAGCGAGAATGGAATATTCGAGTTTCGGTCAAGTTTATTACAAATAATATTGATTTGGAGAACCTTTATTTTTATGCCGATCGCCTACAAGGCCCCAGAAAAGGGATGCATACCTGGTCTCATTATGACTGTAGATTTGGTTTCGTTTTCGACGTTACTGTGACTTAATTCACTAAGTTCAAGTCGAGAAGCAGCTTCAGGGAAAGGAAATGCTCAGCGACAATGTTATGACTCAGTCCCTAAATGTGGACCGTAAGATATTTTGTCGAATTTACTATCTTTAATTGGCCAAAAAAAATATTGCTTTGGACAAGCTTGATTCTAGAAACTGCATGAGTGGTTCCTTTTTCGACATGCATACTGTATACGTTACTTTTTTTGAAATACATCATTACGATTTGATTCACTGAGCCCGAAGTGGCGATCAACTTCAGGGAAGGAAATGTTCGGCGAAAATTGAACGGCCGAAGCCCTAGATGTGGCCCAACTTCACCGAGAAAGCACAACGATAATGGAACAGCTTGGGTAAAACCTCAATAAAACTGAATTTCATAAAGTAATAAAAACAGTATGACAGGTTTTTCTCAAGTTATCGAGATTATGAAAAGGGAAAAAATCAAGCATGAATCGCTTAAAGTTGAAGCGCATTCAAACTGTGGCTTTCTTACATTATTTTTTATTTGAATTTAACATGAAGGGTAATCTAAATATTTTAATTGTATTTCGACGTGTATATATATATATATATATATATATATATATATATATAACTTTATAAGTAAATTATCACACTCATATGATTAAATGTAGTTGATACATTATTATTTTTATGTACTAATTGAATTAAAGTGGAAAATGGGTATATCAATTATATTGAGTGATAAAGTTATTTATTAATGCTGTGGTGTTAGTTGAAATTCAGCTTGTGTGGAGTGGATTTGTTGATCGTGGTTGAAGAAGGTTGATGAGGTTGACCAAAACTGATTGAGTTTCACCATGGTCAACTATTATTGTAACAACTTAATGTTACCTCAAATTAACAATGCTACAATAATGTCGACCACTCTTAACTAAGGTTGAACATGTCTGACCTTTCAAACCATGGTTTGTCATGTTGAGCATGTGTTGACTATCATTATCCAAGGTTTGATATCCTGAACTAGAGATGACAATGGCTAGTCATGGTTGATCATCTTTGACCTTGTTGACTATGGTTTATGATAACTAACTAAAGATGATGGTTTGCCATAGTTGACTATTGTCAACTATCATAAACACATTCAACTAGGTTAATAATAATAATGTATTATTATTAGTCAACTTCTTCTTCTTTATTATTATTATTAAACCTTTTTAAATTTTATTTGTGATCTATCAAAGTTGACTATAATTGACTATGGTTAATGTAGTAAAACTTAATATTATTATTATTATTACTATTAGTCAACCTTATTAATATTAATACTATTTGAAGAAATTGAATCCATAAAGGTAATTATTTGTAGTAGAACAATACCCATCATTAAGATTGGTTAAGAGGGAGGAAGAGACTGGATGATGTATAAATGTAAAGAAAAGAATAAGAAAAGGAGTCGTCTTTAGTGTTCTCTTCTAAATTTAAAATATATTCCAGATCTGCGAATGGCTGGATCTCCGTAAGGCCTAGAAATCTTTCAATGTCCGACATGGGGATATCTCCCTGAAAGAATTTTAAAAACCAGAAGCAAAAATCAGTGTCTTTTTAGCTACCAATTTTGGAGAGGAGGAATATGAATAAATCAAGGGGTTTTAGTTAATGAATTTCTGACATATCAAATGTGGGTTATGTCAATATAGGTTAGTGACATATTAAGTCATACTCTTAATTTGGGCTAGTGACATATTAAGTTATACTCTTAATTTGATTACATATTGAAAAATATTTTTAAAAATCATATTATCTAATACATTTTTTCAATTTAAAAAATATTTACCTTCACTAAATATTATAAGTACCCATTTTTCATTAACATTTTTTATATCTTTTATATTTTTAATAAAAACCTTTTACACCTATATATCCCTAACATATATATCTTTTTCCATTAATATATATCCCAATACCAAGACACTTGATGTAGTATTCTTACTCCCGTAAAAACCCATGTAATAAGCTCTACTATCAAGCCTAAACTATATGCAAAAGCTAATCCATCTAAACTATATGCAAAAAACTAATCCATCATCTAAACTCTGGACTCAGTTGGACTGTAGAGCCCCATGTAATAAGCTCTTCTATCCATCCTAAACTATATGCAAAAAGCTAATCCATCCCTCTTAACTCTGGACTCAGTTGGAGTTTATGTAAATAATTTAGCCCAACGTTCTTAACTAATTTATTCCAACAATCTATTGTGAGTCCATATATGAAATAAACCAAGCGACATGAATGTACTGGGGAGAAATCTGACTGAAACGGGAACCCATACCTCAATACTTGCAAAAGGAATATGCCATCTAGAGCCATCATCGAGCCCAACTTCCCAGCTTCCGGAACAGAATCGGTGTTCGAATACCATTTCCGAATCCTAGTAATAAATTCATCGTGCATCATACTGTCGAGCAGTTTCTGGAAATCGCTGACTCTATAGGGATATCTGCGACTAAGGAGCTGTTTCTTATTTTGTTCGGACTTGTCAAGATTAGGCTGACCGAAATGGAAAGGGCCGAGAGAAACTGTAGACGGCTCATAAGCTTCCCGCTTCTGATTTAGCAGTTCAACCCAATAGGTTGGCTCAGGTTCGGATACAGGGATGTCGATGGCAATTTTATTGCCAGAGTCGGCTGAAGACTCATAGAGATTTTGAATCCCGAGGTCGGCCATGATGCGGCAAGGCAGAGTTCGTTCTGGTTCAAGGCAACGTGGAAAACCAAAACAAATGTGATCAGAAATTTAGAGATCCAGTGCTCGAAAGGCATGGGCGTGGGTGGCTCTTTTGCGATAGACTAGATAGCATATTAATAAGAGAGATTTATAAAACAAATGTTCCAGTTTAGTTTTTATTATTTGTGTAAGTTTAATATTGGTGAGGTTATATCATCTTCATGTTTAAGAATAATATTTGAATAAGACAGGGAATTGAACTTAAATAATATTTATGAGCTGTTTAATCGCACAAAGATACATATAAGATTGTTGCTT
The DNA here is from genome assembly GCA_031772625.1 of Pinus tabuliformis. NCBI lineage: Eukaryota > Viridiplantae > Streptophyta > Pinopsida > Pinales > Pinaceae > Pinus > Pinus tabuliformis. The sequence goes on along the minus strand of CM062804.1, from coordinate 319,845,176 downwards.
TTAAATTAATTTTAATTTAAAATTATTTGTTGGATTCTCAAATTTGAGTTTGTATTATAATTCATGGAAATTTTGATAAAGGAAATATATCTTGCTTGAAGATTGGAAATGAGAAATAAATGTATATTGAAAATTAATTTTTTAATAATACTGAAAAATAATGTCTATTATAACTTATTTATCAATATTAAATTAATAATGATTGTAGCTTATTTATCAATATTAAATTAATTATTTGTCAATATTAAACTAATAATGACTGTAACTTATTTATTAATATTAAACTAATAATGATTAGTAATAAATTGCTATAGTCATGATATAATTTGACAGAGATTTTAAATTAAAATCTAAAGTTCAAACATTATAATAAACTCATAATAAATTTATTATTAAATAATTTTCATAATATTAATTATAAGAAAGATTGTACAAATATCTAAAAATCATAATAATCCTAATATGAATATTACGCGTGTATAAAAAAAATTCGGATATAAAATTTGTGAATTGATTATGTATTATACATTATACAGAAGTTACAATAAATCCTTCCCATTATAGTGGCCAACCGTCACATCTTTTTGACTCTTCTAGGAAATATTCATTTAGTACAATTAATTTATTAAGAACAGAATTATTTTTGTGAGGAACAGAATAATCTTTTCTTTTGGAGATCGAGCTGCTTTCAGACGCAAAATAAAGTGGGTGCCTGGTTTCTTTTTCGATATTATTACGCAAATTAAACTGCGGACGTTATTATGAGTTGATTTACTGAGCCCAAAAGAGTACAAGAAATGGTCAGCGTGAATGCAACGGCCTAGGCCCTAAACGTGGACCGTGAGATCTTCCAGTTTTTGTTAAGTTTACGACATTGGGTTTGACAAGAAAGGAATATTGATTAAGCCTTTGTTTTTATGCCTGTCTGTGTTCATAGCAAAAAAGCGGCATGCCCGGTTTCTTTTTCTGCGATATTACTGTATACTTGGTTTTTTTTTTGACGTTATTATGATTTGATTCATAGAGCCCAAAACGGCCACCAACTTCATGGAAAGGAATTGCTCAGCGAGAATGGAATATTCGAGTTTCGGTCAAGTTTATTACAAATAATATTGATTTGGAGAACCTTTATTTTTATGCCGATCGCCTACAAGACCCCAGAAAAGGGATGCATACCTGGTCTCATTATTACTGTAGATTTGGTTTCGTTTTCGACGTTACTGTGACTTAATTCACTAAGTTCAAGTCGAGAAGCAGCTTCAGGGAAAGGAAATGCTCAACGACAATGTTATGACTCAGTCCCTAAATGTGGACCGTAAGATATTTTGTCGAATTTACTATCCTTAATTGGCCAAAAAAAATATTGCTTTGGACAAGCTTGATTCTAGAAACTGCATGAGTGGTTCCTTTTTCGACATGCTTACTGTATACGTTATTTTTTTTTGAAAGACATCATTACGATTTGATTCACTGAGCCCGAAGTGGCGATCAACTTCAGGGAAAGGAAATGTTCAGCGAAAATTGAACGGCCAAAGCCCTAGATGTGGCCCAACTTCACCGAGAAAGCACAATGATAATGGAACAGCTTGGGTAAAACCTCAATAAAACTGAATTTCATAAAGTAATAAAGACATTCTGACAGGTTTTTCTCAAGTTATCGAGATTATGAAAAGGGAAAAAATCAACCATGAATAGCTTAAAGTTGAAAGCGCATTCAAACTGTGGCTTTCTTACATTATTTTTTATTTGAATTTAACATGAAGGGTAATCTAAATATTTTAATTGTATTTCGAGGTGTATATATATATATATATATAAAAGTAAACTATCACACTCATATGATTAAATGTAGTTGATATATTATTATTTTTATGTACTATTTATTTACTAATTGAATTAAAGTGGAAAATGGGTATATCAATTATATTTAGTGATAAAGTTACTTATAATGATGTGGTGTTAGTTGAAAGTTAGCTTGTGTGGAGTGGATTTGTTGATCGTGGTTGAAGAAGGTTGATGAGGTTGACCAAAACTGATTGAGTTTCACCATGGTCAACTATTATTGTAACAACTTACTAATGTTACATCAAATTAACAATGCTACAATAATGTTGACCACTGTTAACTATGGTTGAACATGTTTGATCTTTCGAACCATGGTTTGTCATGTTGAGCATGTGTTGACTATCATTATCCAAGGGTTGATATCGTGAACTAGAGACGACAATGGCTAGTCATGGTTGATCATCTTTGACCTTGTTGACTATGGTTTATGATAACTAACTAAAGTTGATGGTTTTCCATGGTTGATTATTGTCAACCATCATAAACACATTCAATTAGGTTACTAATAATAATGTATTATTATTAGTCAACTTCTTCTTCTTTATAATTATTATTAAACCTTTTTAAATTTTATTTGTGATCTATCAAAGTTGACTATAATTGACTATGGTTAATGTAGTAAAACTTAATATTATTATTATTATTACTATTAGTCAACCTTATTAATATTAATACTATTTGAAGAAATTGAATCCATAAAGGTAATTATTTGTAGTAGAACAATACCCATCATTAAGATTGGTTAAGAGGGAGGAAGAGACTGGATGATGTATAAATGTAAAGAAAAGAATAAGAAAAGGAGTCGTCTTTAGTGTGACTTTTTCGACTTTCTCGTGTGAGAAGGAAAAATTTGTGGTGAAATCTTGACTTGTGCTATTTAAACTAGTTTTTTGACTATATATATGGATTCAACACCCTTAAAAACTCCTAGGGCACCTCAATTGTGAATGGGTTACCCATCAAGCTTATGATTTCAATAAATTCCTGCGGGATTTTAGAGAAATTAAACAGAAAAAACCCACGGAAAAAGCTTTCAAAAAGTCGCACTAAAAACAACTTATGGAAACAAAAACTATGGATGAGAACTTAACCATAAAACTATTTTTTTAATAGATATAAATAATTAAATAATTAATATGTTAATATATTATTATTAATATATTGATGTTTAAGAATACAATATTAATAAAAATTAATAAAGTATATATCTTAATAGATCAATATCAAATTATTTATATATTAATATTAATGTAGTGTGTTATCACTAAAAATTTGATCATCTAGCCTAATTTACTAGATGGATCGAAGTACACCATGTAAATCCAATTTTACCATAGTAAATTTGCTTTCACTCTGAGAAATTACCTGATAAACCACCTTTATTATGTAATTTATAGTTAAAACCATGAAAAAGAATTAAATAAATCATTATTTATTTGATTTTTTTCTAGGAATAATTAATTAAACCATTGTTTTATTATTATTCCATGTTAAATTTGATCCAATCATGAAAAATAAACAGATAAATAATTATTTATCTTATTGTTCTCTAAAAATAACTAATCAATCATTAATTAATTACTATTCTTTGTTTATTTTGACTAAACCCCTTAGGAATAATTAAATAAATCATTATTTGTTTATTATTCCTTCACTAATTCTTTGAGATAATAAATAAATCATTTATTTATTTATTATTTCTAAATAAAAGTTTAAATACTTTTTCCCCTCTTAACAAATATAATAATATATTCCAAGTGGTAATTCTAAGAATGTGATCAATAATATTTTATTATTGCTCATTATTTGAGGATAACTTAATATTTTGTCATAAATAGGAGGGTTTTACATTCATTATTCACTTTTTATTATTTTCATTATTGTAACTCTGATTATTTTCGTTGTCGCAGACCATATTTTTGTTGGGTTTATGCATTATAGAGGAGAGAGACTCTACAGAAGCTGAGAGCGTTCGAGGATTGCCAAGAAACCATCCCATAGAGGGGGACTGATAACATATATTTGTTCCCTTCACAAGTGTTATAATAAAATAATTCTTTACAAATCCAGTTTACATTGGATGTTTTGGGGTTATTACTCTTCGTTTTATTGTTTAGCTATGATTGCAACATAGATCAAGATTTTGGCAGTTTTTTTTTCTATCAATAGCTGCAGATCTACAACGTTTAGCAGTCATTTCTATTGTTGAGATCGTTTTTCATCCACAATCTTAAGTGGGTTCTCTTCGTATATCATTGAGAAGAAAACACTACAACAAATTGGCGACTCCATTGAGTTTTATACTGTAGATCCAAAAACCTGGGTGACCTTTGGTTTTCAGCTTAGGGTTTCTTTTTTTTATCTCTTCTATTAATGTTTCCTAGTGTTTTAACCCTAGATTTGATAAATTTCTGACTTCCTTAAGCTTTCTGGTCATTTCCATAAGTCACAGGAACCAGCCATAGCAAAGGCGACACTTTTTTCTGAAATTTGCAGACCGCAAGGCTCAGAGCAGAAATTGCAATTTTCAGACCAAAAGGTGCGATTTGGACTCTAGAATGCATCTTTCTTCTCAAAAGGTTCGATTTCATCAAAAAACAGGTCAGAACCTGCGATTTCTTGGTTTTAAGGTTTTTCTCAAATTTGTTTCTAGGTTTTACTAAGAGTTTTTTGCTGGGTGTTTGACCTCTGTCTCATCCCCCTCAGTCCTTGATCCATTATGTTTTACTCGTCGAAGTCGAATTTAGTTTCCCTTAGGGCTTATAGTACACTTCCACCTTTCTAGGAGGATTTTAGCCGAGTGAGAAGTTTGAGTTTCTGCAACACTTTTAGCCACATTTTATATATCTATAACCTTTTGTTTTAGATTTGATAAGATAGGTTTCTACCAGCCATAGTTTCACATTCAAACTTGTTTGGTCATTCCCTTAGGGTACCATTGGTTTCCCTAGGTGTTTCACCCATCTCCCTATCTTTTTGCAGTGATATTCCCCTCTAGTTTTTTGTTGTTGCTACACCACCTTCCAACAACTTAGAGTCACATGATCTCAGTCACACCGACATTCAGATCTCTTGATTGTTTCAGTGTATTTTCCATCGCTTTAGCCACCTAGTAATATAGTGTTTGCAAATGCAGTTTGGATGGGGTTTAGTTAATTGTTTTGTTATTTATTTTTTATTATTTATTTTAGTTTATTTGCAACAAGTTTTTTTCTTTTTTACAAACATGATCCCGGCTTAATCAATTAATACAGTTGCACACACAAGCATACTTTAAGCAAAGGGCGCTTGGTTTAGATTGCCAAGCCAAGACTTAACATAATACATTTATCTCACCGCATCAGAGATAAAAGATATATTGTTGATCTCCCTTCACCATTTCCATGTTTCATGTGTCCTTCCATCGTTGTGTCACCAAGGTGTGAGTCGCGAAGACTATTAGGCCTTCAACCTTAGTTTCCATTTGGGCGTATTACTCCTCTCTGTTAGGTTAGAGTTCATAGCCCTCTGAGTACCCATCTTGACTATTCTCTTGATTCCTCATCTGATTCTAAACCTCCTTCACCACATATCATCACCATGTATGGACCCATAACTAATGCAGGACCCTAATCTGGTGGCAGCTCTAGTAATATACTGGTGGTCGTGCATCAAGTGGAACAGTCCAAGGAATTGTTCCGGTAGCCCCCATGCTCCCTTTTATAGCTGGGTTAAGTCTACTAGATCTTAACCAGTTGATAAAGGACCCCATACACCATGATGTTGGTTGGACCTCTACGTCGACTAAGCTTCCCTTAGACATCCCAAAGTTTGAGGGTATTATTGGAGAGGATCCTACCAACCATGTCCGATCCTTCCACATGTGGTGTTCGTCCAACTCCATAACTGATGATTCCATTTGTCTTCAGCTTTTTCAACGCATGCTTACTGGAGATGCTGCAAAATGGCATGTAGACCAACTTGTAACCTCTCATTCTATTTTTGCAACACTTGCTAAAGTGTTCTTGTCCTATTTCCAGTTACCTCTCTGGTACGACATTGGTATTCATCTTTTGACCACATTCTGTCAATCCTTCGCTACTCGCTTTTTTGAACATGTTCAAGAGTGGCATCGAAGAAGGAGCAGATGTCGTGCCACACCTTTCAAAGACCCTGCTTATCTAGATTGATTTATCAAGGGCCTTTTATCCCCCACCTGGAAAGATGTTATGTTCCATTTTACTCATACCGATAAAGAAACTCTCTAGATCGCTTTGAGATACGACCTGGTCTATGCTCAATCAAGTTATGTCTATAACGTTATTCCATACCTCTCTCGTCCTAGTAGTGCTAATGCATTGGGGAATCTCACACCGCCACCAGTATCATTGGAACTATTTCACACTCTTCGCCATATTCTTAGCGGTGTTATGGTTACCCGGAGGGGGGCACTAGTTCCTCCAACATTTATGCCCCTCCTATTAGCAACACGATTCCAGGGCCCCAACCAATTTACCAGATGGTTGCTCCTTCTTATGCACAACCTGGCGCTCCAGCCCCTCAAGCATTAGCATTGCAGCCTCCCATGCATCATCAGCCCCAACAACCACGACCCCCTCAAGGTTAGGTATTTGTGGAGAAGAGTGATACTGATCCCCAGAATTTAAAGAAAAATAATAAGGGGAAGGGTAACATGGGTAACCAAGGTAATCGGCCTAGTGAACACCAGGGGAACCATCCTAACACCAACAACCAGCAATAGGGCAACCAGCGCAAGGAAAACAAGGCTATTCACATGAATAAGCCTTGTTCATGTTGTGGTGTACATGAACACTATACGCATGAGTGTCCCATTTTACCCCAAATGCGCTAACTATGGGAAGCACAAGCAGCTTCTTGAGGTCAACAATCACCTCAGAATCCTGCGCCTCCTCAACTGACCATGCTCACAAATCCTTTCCCTTAGCAAGGATTTGTTTCAGATCAACCCCAGCCAGGTCAAGTAGCCCACCTCCACCAACCTTCTGGTCCTGGTGACTACCATATCCTAATGATGAATTTTGATGAGGTTAACGCCTCCAATGTTAACCACCAAACTCAGTTGCGCCAATATGACAAGCCCTCCACTTCATTAGCTGCCAAGCCTAAAACCAAAGTGTCTGCTGAGACACTTACAACACAAAATGGTCCTCTACAAATCCCTCAACCCAAAGTTGAGGCCATTCAAAATATCCCAAAAGGACCATTATGCCATAATGTGGATTCCAACAAAGCTACCCATACATATAGTATAATAGATGACTTGGCATAATCACCTACCATCATGTTGACACTAGAAGTCCTCCAGTCATGCCCTTCCCAAAAGAAAGCTTCATTAACTGCCTTGGGTGTAGTGGACCCTTCCAACGATCACTTGATTGTCTTCCCGGTTGATACATCATAGCACCCCCATTACCTTCCTATGTTTCTTTCCAGATACTAGCTAGAGTCCATAATGCCATCCTCTCCAGATGCATTATTGACAAAGGTGCACCCACCTGTGTGATGTCTGCTACTGTTTGGAAACAATTCAAGTCACCCAAGTTGTCCCCCTCCACCATCCCTTTGCATGTGTGGGATGGAAACTCCTCCTAGCCCCTTAGCATGTACCGCAACTGTCCAGTGACCATTGTGGGCAAGACTATCCATGTCCATATAAAAGTCATAAATGCCACTTTGGATTACAAAATCCTCTTAGGTTGTAGTTACACATACGACATGTCAGCTATCGTGTATGCAGTGTTCTGCAAGATGTACTTCCCCCATGAAAGGGGGATCGTTACCATTGATCAGTTGACTTACTATAAGCCGACGTCTGTGACCTCCCCAGAGTCCGTCATATCATCGTTGTTTGATCAAGACTCGTCCACTCCTGTACCAGTATCTCACCCAGAGTCTATAAAGACTCCTCATTGTTGGGTGCTTTCCTTGGTCCTCCCCCTCCCATCTCAAAGATTAATTCTATGAGTTTTTGCATGTTACAGGTGTCACCCTTGAGTTCCTCGTAGGTTAACCTCTCAGAGGTTTCCGTGCACGCTTCTGTCAAACCTCTTTCAACAGAATCCCAAGTCTCAACTTCGGTAGATCCTACATCTACCAACCCATCATCTACCATTCAAGATGATGCGTATATGAACCTTTTGTCTCAGGATGATGCACCAGGTAATGTTGCCGCATCATGTAGCCGGTCTTCCTCCCGTGCGCCCATCTTCCATGCCAATGAGGACATCATGGAAGCCATGTCTTCCCCTGAATACCTTTGGGATGATATACACCATCATGCATACGTCCTGCGACAACAGTCCCATGACTAGTATGCTCTCGAATCAAATGACTTCATCCATGGTGAAGTCGATTAGTTTCGAAATCCTATACCTGCCCTAAATTATTTCGAAGAAAGGAATAATGCTAACATCTCTCCTACTGTCAAAATCAACATTTCATATCAATGAGGGGTCGAAGAAAACATTGCCTTGGGGGCATAGTGCACCCCAAAAGATATTGAAGCCTACAACATGCTCTTCAAATAATTTTGCGATGTTTTCGCCTGGTCCTATTTTGAGATGCCTAGACTTGATCCTGCCATTATTGAACACCACATCAACACATGGCTCAATGCCATTCATATCCGGCAAAAGTTGAGACCCATCCACCCTTCTCGACGTGAGGCCATCAAAGCTGAAATTGACAATCTTGAGTAGGCAGATTTCATCTACCCCATCAAGTATACCACATGGGTATCCAACCTGGTTCTTGTTCTCAAGAAGCAAGGCACCATTTGTGTTTGCACAGATTTTCGTGACCTGAACAGAGCTTGTACCAAAGACAACTTTCCCACACCCTTTATTGACCTAATCATTGATGAGTGTGCAGGGCACGAGGTTCTATCCTTTATGGATGGATTCTTAGGTACAACCAGAGCAGTATATGTCATGTTGATCAGTTAAAGACAACGCTCATTAATCCATGGGGAAATTTTGCATATCAAGTCATGCCATTTGGTCTAAAAAACGCTGGAGCCACATTTCAATGGGCCATGCCATACTTCTTTCATGACTTGGCGCACATTATCCTTCCTTACCCTGACAATCTCACTGCTCGTTTGAAGTCTTGGGCACAACTTATTCATGATTTGCACACCATTTTTCTCCAATGTCACATGTATAACATTAGTCTTAATCCATTGAAATTTGTCTTTTGTGTTCTTGCCGATTGTCTATTAGGCTTCATTGTGACGAAAGATAGTATCACTCTTGACCCCTTGAAAGTTCCATCCATTCTTGAACTGCCACCTCCCCATACCTTGCACCAGTTACAAAGCCTTCAAGTAAAAGCCAACTTCCTTTGTAGGTTCATACCTAACTATGCAACCACCATGCATGGGTTTCTCAGAATCCTTCGCTCCACCATTCCATTTATTTGGGATGACCATGATCAATAGTCTTTTGATGCCCTGAAACATGCTCTCACTTCTACACCCTTGATTAGTCCCTCCGACTTCACCAAGGACTTCATCTTAGCTTCCACCCATTCGATCATTGGGGTTCTTATTCAAGAAGATGAGGATCATAATGAGCATGTTATCTATTATTTGAGCAAGAAATTAGTAGGTCCCCTTGTGAACTACTCCCATGAAGAAAAGTTGGCAATGTTTATCGTGAACAATGTAAACTTTGAAACGGGAATTGATACTATTACCCGTTTCGTAGAGATAGCAAAAAAGTGACTCGATTTTGAAAAGGGGGGATGCAAAACACACATATTTTTTTTAGAGCATAGTTTTTGGCACTTTAAATTTTTTTATGTACATTATGTTTTAGAATGTTAGTAATATGCATGCTGATTTTAAAAAGTGGTGATTCTGCATCAGGCTATTTTTTTAAAAAACCTATTTTTTGACTTTAAATTTTCTAATGTCTGAAATGTAAAAATTATTTTCTAAAATTAACAAATTTTGAGACTTTACATTTTTTATGTCAATTTTTTTATTTAAAAAAAAACAAAAATATATAAATATATAAAAAGCAAAAAACAAAAAAAGACATAATATATATATATATATGTGTGTGTGTGTGTGTGTGTAAAACCATAAAAAATATTGGCCAAAAAAAATTAAAATTAAAAGACTATAAAATTAAGTAACTAAAAATAGAAAATTTTTAAAAAGCATTAATAAAAAACTACAAAAAACTAAAAAATTAAAGATAAAAAACAAACTAGATTAAAAAAAAGAAAAAAGAAAAAAAAAGCCAAAAAAAATCTAAAAAACTATTAAAATCAAGATTAAAAACATTGAAAAAAAGAAACCTAAAAAAACAAAATATACTCAAATTAAAAAAAAAATAAAAACCAAAAAAAAATTCAAATTTAATATATATATATATATATATATATATATTATATAAATATATTAAAAAAAAGAACCTAAAACATTTTAAAGTTAATATATATATATATATGATTTGGAAAAAAAAAAAAAATTAAAAATTAAAAAAAAACATATATTTTCAATTTTAAAAAAATAAAAAACATTTAAAACTTTAAAAAACATATATTTACGATTAAAACTTTAAAAAATATATCTGTATGTAGCTTCGCCACCCAGGGCCATGCCCCCACGGGTGGCTGGGCGGTGACTATCCGATTCTTGGAATCGGATAGCCACCCCATTGGGCGGTTAGGTGCTGGCTATTCGATTCTCGAAATCGGATAACCACTGCTCAACTACCCATGGGAGTGGCTATCCGATTCTCATAATCGGATAGCCACTGAATCAGATAGCCACTGCCCAGCCACCCCCACGGGTAGCCGAGCAGTGGCATTCTGATTCTAAGAATTAGATAGACACCGCCAGACCACCCCCACGGGTGGCTGAGCGGTGGCTATCTGATTCCGAGAATCGGATAGCCACCCCCATGTGAAACTGGGCAATGGCTATTCGATTCTGAGAATTGGATAACCAACCGCACAGGCATCTGGGCGATGGCTATTCAATTTCGAGAATCGGATAGCCACCACCATAGGCGGTCGAGCAATCGTTATTCGATTCCGAGAATCAGATAACCACCCCCACCGGCGGTCAGGCGGTGGCTATCCAATTCTCGGATTTGGATAACCACCCCCTGACCGGTGGTCAGGCGGTGGCTATCTGATTCTCAAAATCAAATAACCACCCCTTGACCGCCCTTGAGGTGGATATCCGATTCTTCGAATTGGATAGCCATTGCTTGGCCGCCATGCCACTGCTTGGCTGCTGATAAATTTTTTTTTATAAAAAAAATATAAATATTGTTTTTTTTTTAATACAATAAACATGTTTAACAAAATTTATTTTTTATTTAAAAAAACAATTTTATTGGCCACTGCCCTCATTAGCGGCCGGGTGGTGGCTATTTGATTCCATGAATCGAATAGCCACTTCCCAGCCACCCCCACAGGCAGTTGGGCAGTGGCTATCTGATTCTCGGAATCGGATAGCCACTGCCCAACTGCCTGTGGGGGTGGTCGGGTGGTGGTTATTTGATTTTCAGAATCAGTTAGCCACTGCTCGGCTGCCCATCGGTGGTGGCTATCCGATTATGAGAATCAGATAACCACCACTCGGCCACCCCCACAGGCGGCGGATTGGTGGCTATCCAATTCCGAGAATCGGATAGCTACCGCTCGACCACCCGTGGGGGTGGCCGGGAAGTGGCTATTCCATTCTTGGAATCAAATAGCCACTGCCTGGCCGCTCGTGGGGGCGTTGTCTGATAAAATTGTTTTTCTTTAAATAAAATAGATATATATATATATATATATATATATATATATATATATATATATATATTAAATACAATAAACATATTTAACAAAATTTAATTTTTATTTAATAAAAAAACAAGTTTATTGGCCACTGTCCCCATGAGCGGTGGCTCTTTGATTCCGAGAATTGAATAGCCACTTCCCGACCGCCCCCACAGGCTGTTGGGCAGTGGCTATCCAATTCTCAGAATTAGATAGCCACCACTCAGCCGCCTGTGGGGGTGGCTAGGTCGTGGTTATCTAATTCTTAGAATCGGATAGCCACCACTCAGCTGCCTATGGGGGTGGCGCTGCCTGTGGGTAGTGGTTATCTGATTCTGAGAATCTGATAACCACCACTCCCACAGGCAGCTGAGTGGTGGCTATTCGATTCCGAGAATCATATCGCCACCGCCAAACTACCCGTGGGGGTGGCTGGGAAGTGGCTATTCGATTCTCGAAATCAAATAGCCACTGCCCGGCCACTCGTGGTGGTAGTGGCAGATAAAATTGTTTTTCTTAAATAAAAAATATTTTTTTTTTAAATACAATAAACATATTTAAAAAAAATTATTTTTTATTAAAAAAAACAATTTTATCAGCCACCGCCCCCACGAGCGACCGGGCGGTCGCCATTTGACTCCGAGAATCGAATATCCAGTTCCCGATTATCCCCATGGGTGGTTGGGCGATGGCTATCTAATTCTCAGAATCGGATGGCCAACACTCAACTGCCTATGGGGGTGGTCGGGTGGTGGTTATCTGATTCTCAGAATCGGATAGCCAACGCTCAGCCGCCCGTGGGTGGTGGCTATCCGATTCTGAGAATCAGACAACCACCACCTAGCAAACCCCACAAGCGGCTGAGTGGTGGCTATCAAATTGGACCGCCCAACGACCCGTGGGGGTGGCCACAAATTGGCTATTTGATTCACGGAATCAAATAGCCACCACCTGGCCGCTCATTGGGGCGGTGGCCGATAAAATCGTTTTCTTAAATAAAAAATAAATTTTGTTTTTTTTAAATACAATAAACTTATTTAACAAAATTTATTTTTTATTTAAGAAAAACAATTTTATCGGCCACTGCCCCCACGAGTGGTCGGGTAGTGGCTATTTGGTTCCGAAAATCGAATAGCCACTTCCCGACCACCCCCACGGGCAGTTGGGCGATCGCTATCCGATTCATAGCCACCACTTAACCGCTTGTTGGGGTGGTCAGGTGGTGGTTATTTGATTCTCAGAATCAGATAGCCACCGCTCGGCCGCCTGTGGGTGCTGGCTATCCGATTATGAGAATTAGATAAAGACCACCCAACCACCCCCACAGGGGACTGAGTGGTGGCTATCCGATTTCAAGAATCAGATAGCCATTGCCCAACTACCCGTGGGGGTGGCCGGGAATTTGTTATTCGATTCTCGGAATTAAATAGCCACCACCCAGCCGCTCGTGGGGGCGGTGGCCGATAAAATTGTTTTTTTAAATAAAAAATAATTTTTGTTTTTTTAAATACAATAAGAGGTGGCTGATAAACTTGTTATTTAAAATAAAAAATATATTTTTTTTAAACACAATAAACATATTTAACAAATTTTATTTTTTATTTAAAAAAAACAATTTTATGGGCCACCATCCCCATGAGCGTCCGGACGGTGGCTATTTGATTTCGAGAATGGAATAGCCACTTCTTGGCCACCCCCATGGGCGGTTGGGTAGTGGCTAACTAATTCTCAGAAATGGATAGCCACCACTCAGCCGCTTGTGGGGGTGGTCGGGTGGTGGTTATCTGATTCTCAAATTTGGATAGCCACTACTCGTCCGCCCGTGGGTGGTGGCTATCTGATTCTGAGAATCAGAGGCCACCACCACAGGTGGCTAAGTGGTGGCTATCCAATTCTGAGAATCGGATAGCCACCTTCCAACCACCCGTTGGGGTGTTTGGGAAGTGGCTATTCGATTCTCGAAATGAATTAGCCACCGCTCAGCTGCTCGTGGGGGCGGTGACTGATAACCGTGTTTTTTTAAAATAAAAAATAAATTTTGTTTTTTTAAATACATAAACATATTTAATAAAATTTATTTTTTATTTAAGAAAAATAATTTTACCGGCCACCACCCCCACAAGCTCCGGGCTACCACCACGGGCGGTTAGGTGGTGGCTATCCGATTTTCAAAATCAGATAGCCACCACTCAGCCACCTGTGGGGGTGGCCAGGTGGTGGTTATCTGATTCTTAGAATTGGATAGCCACCGCTCGGCCGCCCATGGGTGGTGGCTATCCGATTCTGAGGATTAGATAACCACCACTCGGCCACTCCCATAGGCGGCTGAGAGGTGGCTATCCGATTCTGAGAATCGGATAGCCACCTCCCAACCACCGATGGGGGTGGCCAAGAAGTGGCTATTCGATTCACGGAATCAAATAGCCACCGCCAAACCGCTCTTGGGGGCGATGGCCGATAAAATTGTTTTTTAATAAACAATAAGTTTTGTTAAATATGTTTATTTTATTTAAAAAAAATATTTTTTATTTACAAAAACAATTTTTCAGCCACTGCCCCCACAAGCAGCTGGGCAGTGGCTATTTGATTCCGAGAATCGAATAGTGACTTCCCAGCCATCCCCACGGGTGGTTGGGCGGTGGCTATCTGATTCTCAAAATCAGATAGCCACCACTCAGTCCCTTGTGGAGGTGGCTGGGTGGTGGTTATCTGATTCTCAGAATCAGATAGCCACCACCCATGGCCAGCCAAGCGATGGCTACCCAATTATGAGAGTCAAATAACCACCACCTGGCCACCCCCACAGGTGGTTGAGTGATGGCTATCCAATTTCGAGAATCGAAATCTCACCGCCCAACCACCCGTGGGGGTGGCCGGGAAGTGGTTATTCGATTCTCAGAATCAAATAGCCACCGTCCACCCACTCATGGGGGTGGTGGCCGATTCTCATCAATGGGTCTGCATCTCATTTTTTTCACTCTAAGAGGGGGCTTAGACAAGGATGCCCCCTCTCACCTTTCCTTTTTTTGATTGTAATGGATGGTCTCAATCGATTGATTGCATCGGCTAAGAGAGATGGTGATCTATGTGGTCTCAAGATATCTGATGACTGCCTCCTCACCCATCTACGTTTCGTGGATGATGCTCTTATTTTTCTTGATAGTAGTATTCGGGATTCCTGATCCTTTTCCAAGATTCTCTCTCTTTTCTCATCTGCTATTGGGATGTTAGCCAGTCATTCAAAATCCACCATTACCTTTGCTCAAACGTCCATCCAAGAGAATCATTTTTCTCATCAATTGTTCCCATACTACATCAATCCACTAGACCGGGGTCTCAAATACCTGGGGTTCTGGATTAAGCCTATCAGCCAGAAAATTGCTGATTGGGTTTGGTTCATCACAAAACTTGAGAAAAGGATTACCATATGGAGCCATAGATATTTGTCCAGAGCTGGTAGACTTGTTCTAGTTAAATCTGTTCTTGAGGCCACTCCTGTATTTTGGATGGCACTCACTTGGATTCCCAGGAGCATCTTGGCTCGTTTGCAACAAATCTGCAACAGATATCTATGGAATGGGAACTAGGACAAACATATTTTTGCATGGGTTGGTTGGAGCAAGATAGCACTGCCCAAAAAATGGGGAGGCTGGGGCCTAAAAGATCTTCCTTTATTCACGCAAGCACTTGCTGCAAAAATGGGATGGACCTTGTTGACCGGACATAATCTCTGGACTGCCATCACATATCACAAGTATATTTGGCCTCAGCAAATTATGGATTGGATTCCTTTGCCTAGTTGGCCTAAATCTGGCATCTCATATGTCTGGAAGGCACTCCTTCACTCTTTGCCCCTCATCAGGGATAATCTGGCCTGGAGAATCAACGATGGATCTATGGCTCGCATTGGTTTAGATCCATGGATTGGAAGTGGAGGAAGATATCAGCTGTCTAGAGAACTCATACAGCATATCCATTTACATGAGCTCAAGGTACTTGCAAACATTGTAGATCCTCATAATTCTACCATTTTTTCTCAAATATGGAAATCCGCTTTACAGCTCGATTTACCACAATGTTGGCACCAAGAATGGCATGATTATACCTCTGCTCTATGTGAATCTCATATCAAGGTAAAAGAGGGCCTAGATGAACTCATTTATTGTCATTTAGACAGTGGTACATACTCACCTAAGTATGGTTATTTAGCCCTGATCTCCCACAAGATACCAGATTTGATTACCTTCTAGTGGAAGTCTATATGGTAACTTACTATGCCTCCTCAGACCAGACTATTTTTCTAGTGTATTCTAAAAGATAAAGTTCCCATTGGTGAAAATCTTATGCATCGATCCTTCCATGGACTGAATTGGTGTACATTATGCAAAATATCATCGGAATCAACTTCACATATGTTTCTGAATTGTTTAGCCCTGATTGATCTTTGGAAAAATATTTCCTCTACTATACACTTCATGGGTTTCTTGGAAGGTGAAGACATTAACAAAGCTTGGGAAGGCTGGTACCATCGGCATAAAGGGTCAAAACTTCAAAGTCTCCCTTTGATTATCAGTTGGCATGTCTGGCTGGCTCGGAATCGTTCCATATTTAACAACAAACCTGTGTGTTGGCCGCACACTATGGCTTGTATAATATCAACATTTAATGAGATGCCTTAGCCTCCACAACCCCGAGCCTGTAGGCCACATTCTCCTCCACTTATTGATAAAAATACCCCTTGGGTGTATTTTGATGGCGCAGCATAGCAGCAGGGATGTGGTGGTGGATTCATCCTATACATTAGTGATCATCATTACTTCAAAGTTAAGATGGGACTAGGGGCTGGAACAAACAATTTCGCCGAACTCATCACGCTTCGTCATCTCTTGCATTTCTCTTTGGGTCATAACTGCATGAGCATTAATATATTTGGAGACTCGAAGATCATTATCAATTGGTTCAATAATATTACTGCTTGTCACATACACACACTCAGTAATATTTTGGATGAAATAAACATTTTCAAGGCTCAATTTAATAATATCACATGCAATCATATGTACAGGGAACATAATAGCTGTGCTGACGAGCTATCCAAGGTAGCCATGATACTTCCCAGAGGAGAGTGGATGATCCAGGAATAGCAAGGGACAAATTCATACCACTACTATCACTGCCCTTACATAGATCTACATTAGCACACGGCCAAGAGCCCATGATCTGGTTATCTTTTTGGAAATTTTTGAACAAATGTCTTATCTTTGAATATATTATATAAGATATTTATGGATGGCCCTATGTGGCAAATGTACAGACTCAATACAAGGTTACTTTATATGAACATCCTGCGTGATGTTCTGGACAATATACAGTTATTTTGCAGAACTTTCAAATTTTTGACTGAGCCCTCTGGGGCTAGACAGATACAGCATATGCATATCGCATCTACAATATGTAATTTTTCAAGTTAATGAAAGATTACGATTTTTCCAGTGGAAAAAATATATATATATATATATTTTTTTTTTTTTCAATTTATTTTGTATATATTTGTAAAATATATATATTTTAAATGTTATTTTAAAAAATATCAAAAATGTATTTAGCTTTCTTTAATTTTAATGTTTCTTTGTTTTTATTTTTTTTAAATCCAAATTTTAAATCATTGTCAAATCCAAATTTTAAATTTTAAATTTTTTAACATAAAATTTGAAATGGTTTTTTTTTTTTTAAATCAAAATATATTGTTTTGTTTTGTTTTTTGTTTTTTTTTTTTTAAATTTGAAAATATGCATTTGTTTTTTTAATTTTAATTGTTTTTCGGGTTTTTATTTTATTTTTAATTTCAGCATATTTTTGTTTTTTAGGGTTTTTTGAAAATGTTTTTAATCTTAAATTTTGTGGTTTTTTAATTTTTGTCGTTTTTTTGTTATTTTCCTATTCTTTTTTTTTTGTAATCTACGGTAGGGCCTTTTCTATTATCAACAACCAGCAGAACTATGTACAAACACAGGTAACCTCCACCCGCCCCGAAGGGAAACCGGGTAAGAAGGTCACCGAAAGTCAGATAATGTCAACTTAAAAACTAAGTAAGTGCAGTAACAAGTTTAAAACATAACCATCAGCCTACCAACAAACTAATGCTATATCCTTATCGACTGTTGCATTCCACAAACTGTCCACAAAACTGATTCTCTTGGTCCTAACTGATAAAATTTGAAAACACAACAAAAACAAATCATTCTACCATGATCTCTGGTTTAACCTCTTCCTCGCGGTGCACCTTGGTTATCATCTTCAGCATGCTTTGGATATCCTCAAGTTTTCTGTCCTGTTTCAGAAGCGTGAAGTGCAAAATTTTCATTTCCTCTTTCAAGCTCTTCCATTGCTTCAGCTAGCAGACACTTCATCACCCAATACATATGCAGAGCCTGTTTATACTGGGAGAGGCGTCCCCTGGTGTTCCCAGGGTCCAGCATAAGAGAGCACCAATCTTCCATCTCAGGATCAGAGGCCTCCTCCAGAACTCTATTTTCCAAATTCTCTATAATCCTTCTTATCTCCACGTTGGCCTCATTGTTGTACGCGCGTTCAGCATCTTTGGCCATCTGTTCCGTAGTTCGACGCCCTCTTTTCCATTGATTAGAGGACTGAGTCTCAGGATCATAGCTCCCAGCATGCCCGGTTCTCCCTCGACCCCTGCTACCTCTGCCCTTACCTCTTCTGGAAGGGCGACCACGGGTGTTACCCTGGCTTCCTTGGCCGACCTCGAACCTCCCTCTCCCCCTGCATTCATCCTTCCCGTTCTTCATCTCTCCTTCTCTGTAAATTCCATCTTCTTCCGTCCCCTCCTGCTCCTTCCTCCTGATCCTCTCCTCGCTTTCTTTAAACCTCTGATGGTTATTAATCCCCTGAGAGCTGTCGTCCTCCTGAGTCCTCTGCTTAACCGTCTTCCTCATCCTTCTGCCATCCTCTTCACTATTTACTCTTGCCTGCCTACCTCCCTCCGCCATAGTCTCTTGCCCTTTTCAGAAACAGTATCCAGGAATTCTACGCCAGGTATCAACAGCCTTCGCCACCTTACAAGTCCTTAGTTTATTAGCATAGATATCTTCATCTGCTCTCGTTGATTTATTGCCACCTCTCCTGCATGCCACCAACTGATCGCCGCCATTTCCCATCCCTTCTTTTGCCATAATTCGCTTGGTACCTTGTCTTGGGGTTCTCTCTTCTCTGTATGCTCTCTTTGCATCCTTTAAAATGATTGCCCAAGAGTGAGGCTTGTGCTGACATGCATTGCCCACCATCATTAATCTACACAGGGTCCTTTTCTCCACCCCGATCGGGGTCTGTCTGTATCCTTTATCATATCTATGCTTTGTCATTATTGTCCTAATTGGTGATGGAATTTAATTCCTCCCAACGAGTCCCTTCCAGCTGCGATGGCCATATGCTATCCACTTTGCCATTCGGTTCATTGCAGCCCCAATTCGCCAAGTAATCAGCAGCTCTATTGCCTTCTCTCCTAACATGATGAATAACCTTGTACTCAATATGATTCATTGATTCTGCTAGTTCCTGGATGAGGCCCGCCGTCCTCCAGCTTTTAGCCACCTGTTCCCATGCTTTCCCATCATTCAATTTTCTTATTGTTTCTATAACTAAAGTTGAATCCCCTTCTATTTCTAGTTTCATGTATCCATTTCTTATTGCAATCTTAATTCCTTGGTAGGCAGCCATGAATTCTGCTTCATTATTACTCATCATGCCTCCTCGGTCAGCATAAATCCACCTAGTTTGGCCTTGACTATCTCTGAAAATCCCACCGTATCCAGCAAGTCCCGGATTTCCTTTTGACGCTCCGTCAAAATTAAGTTTGATAAAGCCCCCCTGAGGGCGAATGAACACAGTTGGACTTTGGTTCTGTATATTTTGAGGTTTTTGCTGCTAAGGATAGACCATCCCTTGGTCTATATTTAGCTTCCGTAGAATTCGGTCCTCTTCCACAGTAGTATCCCAATCTTCCTGGTTCCAGGTTTCCGATAGGATTGTTTCTCTTATTAGATTTTGAGTTCTTTTCCATAACTCCTCCGGAGAGATAATCTTGTCTTGGAATATCCTTCTATTTCTCTCTTTCCAGATGGTCCATATGTTGAATCGTTATTTTTCTTTTTTTTTAATCTAGTTTGTTTTTAATTTAATTTAATTTTTTTAGTTTTTCTTATTGCTTTTTTAAAATTTCCTATTTTTATTTAATTTTATAGTATTTTTAATTAATTTTTTATTTTTTTTCAATTTTTTTTTATGGTTTACCACATTAAAAAAAATGTTATTTTTTTGAAAATATGTTTTTCTTATTATTTATTTCTTTAATTTTTTTAATTTTTAATTCTTATATTTTATAGGTTAATTTTGTTTTTTGTTTTTACATTTTTATGATTGACTCTTATATATATATATATATATATATATATATATATATATATATATATTTACGTTTTGGTATTTTTTTAAAACTTTTTTTTTGTGTTTTTTCATTGTTTTTATTTTTAATTTTATGTTTTCATTATTTTTTTGAAATTTTAATGTCTTTTGGAGTCATAACAAAATATTTTACATGATTATTTCAAAATGTGGAAAATTTAGCAAAAAAAAAAGTGTTATTCTAGCATCAACACTTTTCTTTTTGAGGGTGTTTTTTGCACAATTTTTGCACATAAAAATTCGGTTTTACTGGATTTTTTTTTAAATGTTGGAAATTGACCCTAAAAAAAAAATCCATCATTCCATTATTAGCGCTTTTCATTTTCAGGTTGTTTTTTGCACAATTTTTACACAAAAACTTCATTCTCACTGTCATTTTTAAAACATGTTCAAAATTGACCCTAAAAAAAAACCATCATTCTAGTATATACACTTTTCGTTTACTGTTTTTCATGTTTTTTCGGGGTTTTTTGGGTAGAGTTCTCATTTTGAGTTTATAGTTCCCGTTTCAAAGTTTACATTGTTCGTGTTTTCTGTCCAAAACCTTGGTCACTATATCCTCACGCGTAGCATAAGGGTCATAACAAAATTTAACCCCATGAACTTCCTATTGAGTCGGCAGATCATCAATGGGAAGTATGCACGTTGGATCATCATCCTCCAGGAATTCGATCTCAAATTTGGTACGCTTAAGAGTAAGAAAGGTTTGGCCCTCACCAAACTCATTTCTGAATTACCCACTTGTGCATGTGATCCGCCGGTTAACGACGAGCTCCCAGATGAACACCTGTTCGTCATTACTTCAGATGATCCTTGGTACAAAGATATTATCACATATTTGCGAACCCAAAAGTTCGCTCCACATATTTCCTGTGATGATCGGCGACAAATTCTATACCAGGCCCCTCGCTACCTCCTCATTTATGACGACCTCTATCATCGTGGTGTGGATTATATCCTCCATCATTGTCTCACTCATCTTGAAGAAGAGCAAGCGCTAAATGCCTATCAAAGTGGTGATTGTGGTGGTCACCTCTCTGGTATGGCCACTGCTAAGAAAGTCATGCATGTTGGTTACTTTTGGCCTTCTCTCTCTAGTGATTGCATTGAGGCAATCAAACACTACCCTAATTGCCAACATTTTTCCCCAAAGGAAATAGCCCCACTTACTCCCCTCCATCTTGTCATCATTGCTGGCCCTTTTTGTAAATAGGCCATCAACTTTATGGAGTGTCGACCACCATATGTTAATAACCATAAGTATATTATCGTGAAGGTTGTTTATTTCACAAAATGGGTTGAGGCCATGCCAACGTTCAATAACACAACAAGTACCACAACCCTTTTCTTCTTTAACCATGTTATCTCTCGATTTGGGGTTCCAAAACAATTCATCTCTGACCATGGCCAACATTTTGAAGATGAGGTATGGCATGAACTATCCTCACTGTTGGGCTTCCAGCACCAATATTCCTCATCTTATTACTCCCAAGGTAATGGAAAAGTCGAAGCAGTCAACAATATTCTCTAGGCAATGCTTCAACGGATGGTGAATAAGCACAAGACCAACTAGCACCTTATGCTCTTCCCAACTTTGTGGGCCTCTATAACTTCTGTTAAAACCTCCACCGGGTTTACTCCTTTCCACATTATCTTTACCGAGGAGGTAGTCTTACCAATTGAGTGTGAGATCCCTTCCCTCCACCTAGTTGTTGAACTTCTCCCGGACACCCAACCATTACAACAAAGACTTGTTATGATTGAACGTGCCTCTGAAGACCATTATGTTTCTTTACAAACCATTGAAGAGACCAAAGCTCAATAGGACCGAAAAGTCACCCCTCGTGCCTTTCACGAAGGTGATCTTGTTCTGGTGCATGGCCAGGCCCATGATACTGTGGGGCATGGGAAGTTCAGATAATTATGGCTAGGACATTACATCATTTGTAAGGACTTAGGTAAGGGGGGATTCCTCCTAGAGGATTTCACATGCCAACTCCTTCCCAATCCAAGTAATGCACTCTACGTTAAGAAATTTTACCTGTAGAATTTCCCATTGATTTAGATGTATTTATTTCGGTCATGTATTTAGGTAGGTTGCACCTGTTCATTTGATGACTTGACACTTCACCCTTACATCCTTGGAGTTTATTTCATGTTCCATCATACCATGTCATATTATTCCATCCATATTTGTATAACGCTCATCCTGTGTTTCCCACTTTGGTCTCGAGTCATACTATCCCTGTCCCCTCCAGAGTTGAGTCAGTTGCTTCCAGGTCAACCATGCACTTTATGCTCTGACAGGGGTAGTCATCTGTTTTTCCCTCAGTACCATTTTCACCATTATCCCTGGTGTGAGTCCATCAGTCACATTACTATTTTCCCTCATGATTTA
The DNA here is from genome assembly GCA_031772625.1 of Pinus tabuliformis. Lineage (NCBI taxonomy): Eukaryota > Viridiplantae > Streptophyta > Pinopsida > Pinales > Pinaceae > Pinus > Pinus tabuliformis. Next base: position 319,822,645 of record CM062804.1, on the reverse strand, counting down.
GTTGAGGTTCTTCATTGCCTCATCTATTGTGGTCCCTATTCTATCGACATCAACTCATTTATTCCAGAATAACGACCTAGAGGGCAGTGTATCCTGGTTCCATCTTCCATTATCGTTTGGCACCTTGGATCGAGCAGAGGGTCTCAGTATTGCCCTTTGACTTGGTCATTTAATGTTCGTGATCCATACACTTGATGGTTGAGTGATGCAACAGATTGTGCCAGTGATCCCCAGGTGTGTTTTAGATGTTTCAAACCTCATGAAGGGGTGGCCCTTCAAGTATCCTCCCACATTCCCGGATGCATACCTACTATGTTACAACCTTAGATGCAACTCCGAAGAGTTGATGGGTTCACTTCCCACCAATTGCAGTGTTCATAGCATGCACATCTCCTCAAGATGATCCATTCAGTTTTTCAGAGCTCCTCCTTCTTCAACAGGGCTTCTTTGGTTATTCTACCCTCCCTCCCACCCATTTTTTGAGGGAAGGGACTTTGTATATCATTTACTTAGATATTATTGTATTCAGTCTGGGCTCATGTTTTTACCAGGTGCATTATGTATATGGGACACATTGTATTATTTTCTGGCTCTGTTATTCTAGTGTGTCACATACCATTCAACATGTACATTATTAGTCAATTTTGATATTTTTGGGCAAACCATTATTTTTGTACTAAGTTATCTCAGTGGGTATGGGTATGCCTCCCCTCCCTCATTAAGGTCCGGTACCACAACAAAAATAAAGACTTGCATTGGTCTCTTTCTCTCTCTCCCCTTGACTCCCATGTCTTGTCTAGTGATTATGTCTTTACAACTTACTTCGGTCATACATTTTGCTCCTAACACTCGTACATTGGGGGGGAATTTTTTATCACCAAAAAATTGATCATTTAGCCTAATTTACTAGATGGATCGAAGTACACCATGTAAAGCTAATTTTACTATAGTAAAATTGCTTTAATTGTAAGAAATTACCTAATAAATCACCTTTATTAAGTAATTTATAGTTAAACCCATGAGGAATAATTAAACAAATCACTATTTATTTCATTTTCTTCTAGGAATAATTAATTAAACCATTATTTTCTTATTATTCCTTGTTAAATTTGACCCAATTATGAAAAATAAATAGATAAATAATTATTTATCTTATTTTTCTCTAAGAATAACTAATTAGTCATTAATTAATCGCTATTCTTTGTTAAGTTTCACTAAATCCCTTAGGAATAATTAAATAAATCATTATTTGTTTATTATTCCTTAACTAATTCATTAAGATAATAAATAAATCATTTATTTATTTATTATTTCTAAATAAAAGTTTAAATACTTTTTCCCTCCTTAACAATTATAATAAAATATACCAACTCGTAATTCCAAGATTGGGATCAATAATATTTTATTATTGCTCATTATTCGAGGATAATTCAATATTTTGCTATAAATAGGAGGGTTTTCCATTCATTATTCACTTTTGATTATTTTTATTGTTGTGCTCACTATTGTAACTCTAATTATTTTCATTGTCACACACCATATTTTTGTTGGGTTTATGCATTATAGAAAAGAGAGACTCTACAGAGGCTGAAAGAGTTTGAGGATTGCCAAGAACCCATCCCATAGAGGGGGACTGGTAACATATATTTGTTCTATTCACAATTGTTATAATAAAATCATTCTTTACAGATCTGGTTTCCATTGGATGTTTTGGGGTTATTACTCTTCCTTTTACTGTTTAACTATGATTGCAGCATAGATCAGGATTTTGGCAGGTTTTGTTTCTATCAATAGCCGCAGATCTACAATGTTTAGTAGTCATTTCTATCGTTGAGATTGTTTGTCATCCATGGTCTTAAGTGGGTTCTTTTCGTACATCATTGAGAAGAAAACACTACAACATAGTGCATTGATATATTAAGGAAATCCATAAATTATCATATTAATATAATATACTAATAAATTTGTGTATTAGTTATGATATATTAACATTTTTTTTGTAAGCTTCACATGATTATATTTTCAACATGTCCAATATATCACTCTGATAGAACATCACTCTGATTGGGAATTGAACGAGTGATTTCACATCAAGGGGTGCCTTAACAGAGTATGAGATCACCATCTATCCAAGACCTTGTGGACATGATATATTAACATATTAGATAATATTAATATGTTAATATTATACTAATAATTTAACATATTATTATTAATGTAATATAATATTAGTGTATATTAATGTAATATATTTTTACTAGATTAATGTATTAATTTATTAATAGATTAATACCAAATTATTAATGCATTAATATTGATTTAATACATAAATATATTAACAAAATATATCAATGGACTATTGTATATTAATACAATATACTAATAGATTAATATATTGATATTGATCCATTAATGTAATACAATAATATATTAATATAATGATGTAATATGATATTAATATAGATATGATTAATTTTTAATTTTAAAATTTTCAACTTTTATGGTTAATCATAGGAATGAGAGATAAGAGGGAGCCAATTTATACTAACTTCATGTCTACCATCTCAATTAAGGTTGTTAGGATGTTTTAATATCTCGAGTGCTCTTTTAATTTTTTTTGAAGTAGCGATATTCTTTTGAGAAGATGGAAGCGTCTTCCAGGTATATATGATGTTTAGAATAGAGGGAACACTATACGAGAGCAGATTTGTGAGTGCATTGATTCTTGATATTGACTTCATGTTGCTTTATTCTTATTTTAAATGATCTCCAAGTTTCACCAAATTGGCTTTTTCCACAAGAGCAATTGATTTTGTAAAATATCTTGAGTTGATGTTGATCAATGACATCTTTTACTGATTTCATTTTTATTTTATTATTTCCAATGGTTTCAATACAAAACTGAAATTCCTTTTTTTGAGAACCTTAGAGATTCTACGAGTCACACCACATATGTATGGAAGGAATGCTTTCATGTTGAAGGGTTGTGATTTTTTCTGCATTATGAGAGGGGTGGGGTGAGGTGGGGTGAGGCGGGGTTAATCTTTTTTTGCATTCTCTTGATGGGTTTAATAATGTCTTTCTTATAGTATCCAATTCCTCTAAATACCTTGGTAAGGTGGCCCAATTCTTGACCCACTTTCTCATTATTGGATATCCTAATAGCTCTTAAGGCTAAAGTATTGAGGATCCCAAATTTTTGTGTTGGATGATAGTGAGAGTCATTATGTAGATAGCTATGAGTATGAATCATGTTTTTGAATACATGATGTCCTAAGGTCCCATCTTCATGTCTAGTAACTAATACATCAAGGAAGGGAATACTGTTATTGTCTTCAACTTCCATTATGAACTTGATGTCATCAAAGATTCTAGGAATTTATTTAGTTCCTCTTTATCATGCCTCCATTCAACATTATTATCATCAATGTACTTTTTCTATCATTTTAGTTTTAACATGTAGGAATCCATTGCTTTATTTTCAAAATTTTCCATGTACAGGTTAGCTACAATAGGTGACAAGGAGGAGCCCATTGCAAAGCCTATGACCAGCTCATAGTATTCACCCTGGAAGCTAAAGAACATTGAGTGAAGCCATACCTTAGCAAGTTTTGTTATTTTAGTGTTCATCACCTCATATAGATTCTTGAATGCATATTTTAAGGGAATCTTAGTGAATAATGAAACCACATCAAAACTCACGATTGAGTCATCATTTTCCACTTTTTCATTCTTAATGAGTTTAACAAAGTTGTATGAATCATTAATGAAGGAGTCAATATTACCAACAAAGGGACTTTATATTTCCACTACATATTTGGCTAACTCATATGTGGGGGAACCAATGGTATCAACAATAGGTTTGAAGGGAACACCATATTTATGAATCTTGGGGAGACCATAGATTCTTAATGTTATCTTGGAGGCTGAGAGAAGTTTATTCTTAGTTGTTTTATTCAGATTGGAATAATTGATTTCTTTATTAATATCTTTAATGAATTTAGAGATAAGGGTTTTCTCTAATTTCCTATAGCTACCACCATTGAGGTGATCCTTCATTTTATGTATGTAGCTCTACTTATTGAGGATTACAGTGGAATCTCCTTTGTCTACATTGAGAATTATAATTTCACCATTATTCTTTAACTTTTTCAGAACAAATAATTCATTCCTCAATTGATTCTTTGATGGTTTGGCTTTTCCAAGGATTATTGAATAGTATTATCTTATTTCCTCTTTATCTTCATCACTTTCTAGTTGTTGTATATTATCTTCTATACAATATATGATATTTTCAATTGGAATACACTTGGGAGCAATAATGAAGTTTAGTCCTTTATTGAGGACAATTATTTTATCTTTTCTTAGAGGATGATTAGATGAGTTGATTACTTTTTTTCTTGACAATATTGTGAATAGGGGTGTTGACATTGGCACCATCATTTTGATCGTTGTTATTACTCAAAATCAAATTTGGATTAGTTCTTCTCACAATTTTTTTGCTACTCACATTTAAATGGTTGCAATACAGGCTTATGTTTCTCGTATATAAATTAAGTTTTCTCCCTTTTGAACAGTTCCCATTTAAACTAATGTAATTATTGTTGTTTCTTATATTTAAACGGTTACGAGACCCAGAGTCAATGTTAGAGATAATGGTGGGAAATACACTCTAACTATCATTGGTGTATTCATTCGAATTTTTGCTTGGGATTGGGTTGTTCATATATTGTTGCTCCCTTTCAAATTGTTCCCATCTGAAACCAATGCAATTGATGTTGCTGCTAATATTCAAACGGTTACTAGACCTAGATTGAATGATGCAGCTCATGGTGGGGGAATAATTATAATTATCATTTTTTCTTTCATTCAAATTCTACCTTGGGCTCAGGTTGTTAATAATCGAATTGCTCAAGTTGTTGATGATGTTTATAATCGAATCTGAGCTCGAGGTAGGGAATCTTATAACCCTAGTATGTATGTCATTAAATTATTTATTTCTTGGACATCCAGTGTGAATGTTTCCCAATACATTGTTAGAGTAGGTGATGTGTGACTTATAAGATTCCATGTCATCCTATTTGATGGAATGCATCTTCTGTAATATTTTGAGATAACTTAGTTTCATTTCATGTCTTATGTGTGTAATGCAACCTTCTTTTTCAACTTTGATTTTTGAGCTAGTATCAATCATATTTCAAAGGTTAGGTTGAATGATATTGGATAGATCTAGCTGAATTTTGAATGATTTCTCATATAGAGAGCTTAATGTAGATCTTGTTCTGTTGATATCCTAATGAATTAGAGTTTGACTTAAATGATTGAATTCTATATAACCAAATTTGGTGTCGATCTAGGGAAACTTATATCAATAGTACATATGCCATTAATTTCATTATTTCTTGGACATCTGATGTTAATTTTGCTCAATACATTTATGGGGTAATTGGTTTGTGACTCATTGCAGTCCCCGTCATCCTATTCCGTGGAATCCACATTGCGTAATCTTTTAAGTTTACTCAATTTTAATTCTTGTCTTCTATGTACAATGTATATTATTACTCTTTTGTTGTAAGCTAGGTGTCTTCTTATATTAACCAAAACAATAGTATATCAATATTTCAATCACTACCATATATCATTACGATAGGTGGTCTCAACCTACCCTATGGGAAACCATGTATTTTTGACCACCTGTCTATAGAATGACAAGTCCAAAAATAAAAGTAATGTAACTCTAACAACATAACTAAATATTGTATGGACCTATCATGAATAAGGGACTAACAAAAACCATCAAACACAATTAGTTAGAGGAGTTAACTAACTCAATGTGTCGAGTTATAGAACCTATAAGTGCATGTGATAATGCAAGATATGGAATGTGACACTCGATCTTACTCAGTTGGGTGTCCATCCTCTCCAGATGGAAATGAATGGTGTGTTGCTCGCATTTCAAATTAGAAAAATGAGAGAATATGCTATATTGATATGCTTTCCTTTCCATTAAAATTCTTCCCATCAAGTTCTTAATTTTCCAATACAGGAATACGTGATGAAGATATTGCTTACAACGACCTATATTATGTCCTCGATCTATAATTAACTACTTGAATTCCTCTAGTAGCTCAGAATCTGACAATGCATCTTGATCTCTAGTGGTCATTAATTTAAAATGTTGCATCTCATTTCTAATATCTTTAGTAATGGATGATTGAAAAGAGTTTTTTGCTTCTATAAGATGATGCTAATCATGTTTCCATCCCTGAGGGCCTCGACCACCCACCTCCTGTATGGATCCTCATTCATTGCCTCTTAATTTTGATTGTCCAACAAAAGTAGAGTCTAATGTAAGAGTAGGCATTGTCATGGGTCAATAACCAAATAATAACACCTAGATCAACATCACCCTTAGACTTCTAGGCCACAATAAATTTGACACCCCACGACCAAGTATCTTTCATGGTATTTGTAGAAGGAATCTTCCAATTAGAGTAACAAACAAACAAATATGCCAATCTTGTAGAGATTCTTGGTGTAAGAAGAGCCCCAAGCTATAAGCCATCTTGTGTTTACACCGTTAGCAATTACAAAAGAAACTAGCCATGTAAATGTTGGGACATAACCTCTCTATGGAATTTTAACAAATAACTTGAGTCAAGGCAACGATAAAGAAAACCTTCTTTGGAACACCCCACATACTCCATATCATGAGGTGACTGATAGATACAACATTGGGCTTTAGACCTGGACAAACAAACCTATGCGCAAGCCCATCGACATAGGTTAAAAACCTGATGAAGATGTTGACAATTCCCCAACAAGACCCCGTAATTAGATGCCATAAAAGCAAAAAAATAATATATAGATAAAGTGATACCCTTTCCCTAGGCTTCTACCCAACTTGCATACAATCCAATTGTTGTTTTCACAACAATAATTCCAAAAAAAGGACAATTTTTCTAAACTAAATGCAACAAACAAGTTTCTATGAGTCTGAACCTTAATCACCAACAATAAATTTAATAACCATGAAATATTTGAAATATTTAGATACCTCTTTTGGTTGTGAACCACTCTAGTTTTCCTCTAGGTAATTGCTACGATAACCAATTGTAGTCTGCTTGTGGCAAAAGTGTGTTGGTGAGCCAGAGGTGCTTCCCTATCTTTAGACTTAATTTCAAATAATACCCCAACAATTCCATGCATAATAAACCTTCTCTAAGGAACATGCTATCCCCCTCCAACTGTGTTAAATATCTAGAACAATGCCACTAGTTTCCCTAATAGGGTGAGGAGCCAATGTGCCCCCGATATAGTTGAATGCAAAACTAGTCCACTTAAACATTTGTTGCCAGAATAAACCCCGCGTAGATGTTTCCATTACAAAGCCATTTGCATGCAAAATCATGCATGGGGGTGGCCATGTCACAAAGGGCCAAGCCTCGCAAATACTTCACTCACACAGCCATTAGAAACGTGCAAATAATATTAATCATAACTGACCACGAATGACCTTAGTTGACTAAGGTTGATAATGTTTGACTTTGGTCAACCATACTTTACTATAATTGAATATGGTTGAGTTACATTGACTGAGGATAATTATGAGTGAATAAAGTTGACCATTGTTAGCTATAGTAAACATATGGTTTACCAAGTTTGATCATGGTCAACTATTTAAGTATTGACTATAAAGGTTGAATTTGTTTGACTATGAATGACTAAGGTGGTTGACTATGTTTGATTATTAATATTACTCAATAATCTTAATAGGAGATTATTTTGACCGAATTTGAAGAGTGTTTATTTCCAAAATAGTCGAACATAGTCAAGCACATTAGTAAATGTGGTTGACTAATTTTGTAATGTTGCATTAGGACATTGGACAAATTGCAAAGTAATGTAACATTGTGACAATGATTGTCACATTGTGACATTGGATAGATTTTGTATGATTCGAACATCATAACATGTTTAATTATTAATATTAATCAATTTTACTAAAAGGTGATTATGTTTACTAAAGTAGAAGAGTGCTAACCAGTTAACATAGTCAAACATACTCGAACATAGAAAACCACATTATTAAATGTGGTTGACTAATTTTCTAATGTTGCATTGCAATGTTGGATAAATTGCACATTGTAATGTAACATTGTGATAATGTTTGTAACATTATAAAAAAATTTGTCACATTGAGATCTTGGATAGTTTTTTGTACCATTCCGATGTCACATTATTATTCTTATTATTTTTCAACTTTATTAATATTAATATTGTTATTATTAAACATTTTTAAATCTTGAGTGTAACCAAGCAAGGATGACTTTACTTAACTAAGGTTGACAGTGTTTGATTTTGGTCAATTATGGTGGACTATGATTGAATATGGTGGAGTTATGTTGGTTGAGGATGACTATGAGCAAACAAGATTGACTATTGTTAAAAATGGTAAGCATAGGGTTGACCAAGTTTGATCATGGTAGATTATTTAAAGATTGAGTATAAAAGTTAACTTTGTTTGACTATGTTTAACTAATGTGTGTAATGCTCCTATAAAGACTTATTTTGTGACTTTTATTTATTTCAAGAAAATTAAAAAGGCATGTGCTCAAATTTTCTTTTTATTTTCTAACAAAAGAAAATAATAATGAATGAGAATTTATGTTAGAACATTAATCCTATTAGAAATATGTTAAGAGGTAGCAACATGAGAGATTAACCTCTAAGTGTCTAGGGGAAACAATTGAAGTTCATTATTCCTAAAGAGGAAAAATAACAAAAAGGAAGAAAAGAGAACCCTCCTTCTATCATTTTGATATGCAGTTTCAAAAATAAAGAAAATGATATTACACTGAGATTATGGACCACAAATAAGTATAGGAAAAAGTACACTGTCAAACGAGAACTATACCGAGTTATCATTTTTTTGAGGTAGCAAAAAATCATCTGAATTTGAAAAGTGTTGATTCAGAATACACTTTTTTTTTCTTTTTTCTGGAGCATATTTTTAACACTTTAAATTTTCTTATGTATCACATATGGACATTTTTTTTTTTTTTTTTAATTTTAGTGATTTGCACGCTGATTTTCAAAGTGTTGATGCAACATCAACCCCTTTTTTCAAAGGGCTTATTTTTTGTGCTTTGAATTTTCTAATGTACTAAGTTTGGATAACTTTTTTTAAATGTTGGTGATTTAAATGCAGATTTTGAAAAGCATCAACATTTTTTTAAGACATAATTTTGACACTTTAAATTTTCTTATGTCTAAACTATGCACATTTTTTTTAAGTGTTGATTATTTAACCATTTTTCAAGTTGTCTTATTCTTCTTCCTTTTTTTTTCATCCTAAGATGTTTGTTTTTTAAGGGTTTTTAAAACATGTGTTTTTTGTTTTTCTTTGCAATTTTTATTTATTTATTTATTTATTTTAATTTTTCATAATAATTTTTTTTTTGCAAAGTTAAAAAAATAATAACATTAGTATTTTGAGGTTAATATGTTTTATATACTTATATATCATTAATTAATACTTTAATACACATAAAATAATTGTCACAAAAAAATAATAATGTAAAATAGATGACAAAAAATACACATTTTGCATATAGATATAATTAAAAAAATACATATTTGAGGACCTTTCCACTAAAAATGATATGTTTTTTTTTGTTTTTTGTTTTGTTTTGTTTTTTTTTTTTTTTTTTTTTTTTTTTTTTTTTTTTTTTAATGAAAAAACTGAATAAAAAAATTGGAAAAATAACAAATTTTATGGATTTTATATCCAATGATAATGACATTTGAAGAATTTTTTTTTTTTTTTTTTTGGCTAGAAAAAAGATCCAAATAAAATTTTAAGTAAAAAGAAAAAAAAAATAATAAAATGGACAATTTAATATACTTAAAAAAAACTAAAAACACATAAAAATAAAAATACAATTAAATTTTAAAAAACATTCAAAATAAAATTAAAAAATAAAAAATAAAAAATAAAACAATTTTTTATAAATTGAAAAAAAAACTTAAAAAAAAAATAAAAAATATTATAAAATCACATAGAAAAGTTAAAATATTGAAAAAATAAAAACAAATATATATATATAACCAAAAAAATATTGACTTATATATATAAATATCAGTCAATACTTTTTTGGTATATATATATATATATATATATATATATAATTTGATCTTTTTGCCATGTTTTTTAATTTTTTAATATATATTTTTATTTACTTCTTATTATTTTTTTAATGTTTTAATTTTTATATTATTTTTTATTTTTCATTTTTATTTATATATTTATTTATTATTTTGTTTTATTTTATTTTTTTGCATGGTTGATGTCAATCTCCACTAACAACCCGATCCCACTATGCATCAATTTCATAGTTGATTTTATTTTTTTCACTATAATGGATAGAGTATGCGCCCACAAAGTGTCATGGTTGGTTGTTAAGCTTTCATTATGACGGGTCAAGTTTTCCTACACTACGTGTCAATTTGATGATTCATTTTTAAACTTTTGTTACAATGTGTCAAGTTGTCTTAGACTAAGATTTTAAAATTGCTAAACTTTTAGAATTTACAAAAGAGATTACTCTTGGTATAATGACTCTTTCTTTCAAGCGTTCATTTTTAAAGTTTTTTTAGTCATAAATTTTTCCATAATAGCATGGTTGAAATATGTTTAAAATTTAATGTTTTTTGTAGTCATGATGTTTGATTTTAATTCCATGATTGAAAAAAGGTCAAAATTTTAAGGTTTTTTTAAGTCATGATAGTTTAGGTTTAATGTTATGGCTGAAAATAATTATAAGTATTTTTTCTTTAACACTATGGCTAGGAATCGTTGGAATTTTAAGGCTTTTCAAAGATGTGATATTTTATCTTTAATGTCATACCTGATAATTGTTGGATTTTAAGGCTTTTCAGAGACGTGATATTTTATCTTTAATGCCATGCCTAAAAATAATTGGAATTTTAAGTTTTTTTGGAGTCATGATATTTATATTTAATGTCAATATTAAAAAATGTTGAAAAATGACAAAAAAAAGACGTTATTCCGGCATCAACACTTTTCATTTTTAGGGTGTTTTTTGCACACAAAAAAAATCATTGCTATTTTCAATAAATGTCGAAAATTTACCTAGAAAAAAAAGTTATTGATGCGAAATTATCAACCCTTTTCATTTTTGGGCTATTTTTTACTAGAGTTCTTGTTTTGAGTTTACAGTTCATGATTGATAGTTTACAATGTTTCGGGTTGGAGAGAAATACCTTGAAGTGGAATTTATACTAGATATTATGGGAAATAAATATAGTATCTTAGCAACCATACGAGTGCGAGAGAAAGGCCTGTGAACCTAGAAAATAGGTTAACAGGATGATGCAAACGTTGTGGAGGTAAAGAATTGAAAGCATATTTCTTCCTAGTTTTTCGGTCATAGTTAGAGGGAGAGCTTGGGGGTAATTGACTAAATTGTTGGAATTATGATGCATGTGTTTTACTTGATAGCAAACCACTTGTAGTAGTACAAGTATATGGAAACTAGATGAATCTATAGGACAGGTCAGAGGCGACAGAATGATGGAAGAGAATAATGGTCAAATGTTTGATACAGGGAGATTGTTAGTGTGTGTTGTCCTTGATATTTGATGAATGAACTAATTGAAAAGAGTATAAACAGGATGTGACAGAATGCATGGCATATGTATTTACAAATGTGACAAAATGCAGGGCAGTTTAGAGAAATTAGTTTAGAAGTGATGTATGATGGCAAATCACATTATAACAGGCCAATTCAGAGGTATCAGGGCAATGGTACAGAAGAACAGGATATTGGAACATAGGACTACAAATCAGAATCAAGAAGTTGAAGAAAAATGATGTTTTCAGGTATCTTAAGTTGTATACATGGGTTCACTGTACAAAAAGTGAGTATACACGCAAGTTCACTACAAAAAAAAGAGCATATAAGTATGCACACACTTTCATAAGAGGAAAAGCGCGTATGGGATGGAAGATTAAGGAAATTAAGGTGAAAGAATACCAAGGGTCAATACCATGGTATTAGCCCACAACATTGAGTGGAGTAACGGTTATTTGATCTCGTCTAACAATACCACAGGTTCTAAGTGTTGTTTTGGTCCAAGGTATTGAGAAAGGCTAAAATTATATAAGGAGGAGAAGATAAAAGGGTTAAGTGCACAAGTAATTAATATCTTATGAAGTGTTATATCAAAAGAAATTATGCATGTTATGGGTTTTTGATACTTTACTTGATCTGGACTAAGTATGCACATGAGTTTTTGATGATGGATGAGATCTGATGATAGATTAGGACCATATGAATTATAATTATGAGATCTGATAATAGATAGGCCAGATCTGAGTGCAAAAAAATGTTTTTTGCTTTATATGCTATGGTATCATGGTTATATCTGAGGACTGGAATAAATGGAAAGTATAAGTTTTTATCTGCAGATCTGTACACTGGTTTGCCTTGGTGAAGGCACGTATACACGCTGGTTCAACACTTCCAAGTAGCATATACAAAATAAAGTCTTGTTGTTCAGAGATGAGTAATCTACCTGATCAGTGTTGTTGTATTACTGTTGTCTGTCAATGATGTCTTCTCAGATCTGAAAGTAGAACTGAATGCACAAGGAGATTGAGGCTGATTAATTGATTGATTAAGTGAGAAGGGTTATCTTTGCTGTTGTCTGTTTAGATATCTATAATTTGATAGTAGGTCTTTAGATTGTTACTGGTTGGTACAATTTTGATTCAGAGGTTTTTATGATTCAGTAATTTTGGAGGTATATACAGGCTTTGTTAAAGGAATTATTGTATACACGCAGGTTGGCTTCATTGAAGCAATGTATATATTATGACACATGATTTTTTAGGTTACAGTTGGTTCTAGTTGTTAATGCAGTGTTCTGGGTTTAGATCTATGTACTGGTTACAATGATCTGTTTGTTCTAGTTGACTCGTTGAACTTTGATTAATTTTAGAATGAATGGTTGATTCAGTTGTATTAGACGTTTAGTGATTTTTTGATTGAGTGTTTCAGAGGTTTTAGTGATTGATTGATTCATTTATGGGGTATTCAGAGATTGATGGTTGGGCTTCAGTTATATCAGATATTGGGTTTCAATGATTGGTTGATGCAGATATATTTGTTGGATTTATTGCAGTGGTGATTGATTTTTGAGCTTCAATGTTTTTTTTTCTAGTTAAGACTAACCTAAGTACCCACGGGGGATTTGAACCGGTGACCTATCGCAAGGAGTGCCTTAACAGCGCACCCATTCACCGTCAATCCAAAGCCCCGTGGGCGATTTTTGAGCTTCAATGTTACTAATGGGTCCAGTATGAAAATTGGCCTTCATATTATGTTGTTGTGTACGAGGAGTATCCAATTTGAAAATTTATGAAACGTGGTCCTTGAAGGATACTGAGGTTTGAAGCCTTTAGTGAGGAAGTTGAAGCTTCCCACCAATAGTGGCTGGTGATTAAATTAGGGGTTGGAGCTCTCTTCTAGTAGCACCTGGAAAATGAGTGCAGATGGTAGGTTGGCGCCTACGTATTGGTAAACATATCAACTAGTACAAGAGCTAGGGGGTTGTAGATCCTTCCAGTAGAAGCTGGAGAACGAGAGAAGGTTATAACCTTCTGTAGGTGGGTGCCTGTGTGTTGGTATGAGTCTGCACCAGTACAATATTGTAAAAATATTATTCTTTATATTAAAAAGAAGACAAAGACAACAACAACAAGTGGTTTTTCTCCCGCATTGGGTTTCCACCTTGGATCTTGGTGTTCATGTGTGTTTCTTATGTGTGATGGTTTATTCTGTTACTACTGCAAATTTTACTCTTTAATGTTTAATAAATTACTAATGCAGCCATTAAAGATCAACATATGATGAATTAACTGAATCACAACTTCACTGGATATACGCTAGTTGCCTTAAGAACAATTTCATGCACAAGCGAGTTCCCTTCATTGAAGTAGCATATATAAATATGAGTATAAAATGAAAAAGTTGTTGATTTGTAAAAACTGATTTACCCCCCTCCCTCAGTATTATTCCCAACAATTGGAATCAGAGCACCCTCTTTGGCAGAGGCTTGATCACTTGAAGGAGATCCATAGTAACAATGGGGAAGAAGAAAAACAAGAAAGCACATCAAAAGAAGAAGAAATCTCGAAGGAACTATGATAGTGGCAGAGACCATTGACCATTATGTGGAAGCAACTCTTCAAATTCAAAATCACCTCAGAATGAAGATGAACAAGAAAAAGAATTATCATGTACAAATTTGTTGTCCTCTGGTGGTACATTTCTTTGTTCACTTGAAGATAATGAATGTGACTGTGAAACCATTGAATTTGCTCTTATGGGTGGAAGATAAAGATATCAAATAGAGGCATAATTTAAAAATGTCACAAACACAATTAGAGATCAAAAATATCTAATTGATAAAAGGGAATGTGCCTACAAAGAAGAAATTACCAGGTTAAAAACTCAGTTGGAGGAAGGAAAAAAAGGAAGTAGTACAAGGAAAAGGAAGATAAATGTAAAAGGCTGTAGGATGAAGTGACATCATTGAGAAATGAAGTAAATGAAAAGGATACAACAATCAAGAAACTTATGGAAAGATCCAATTACTATAAAAGTCTTGAAGCTGAGATGGTCTCTCTAAAAGAATATCTTGAAAATTAAAATAAGCAGAATGAAGAACTACCACAAGCTGATGAAGAACAAGAAACTGAGATTCTCAAATTAAGGAAACAAGTGCAAGAAGGTAGAAATGTTGAAGAAATCACGAAGAAGAAATATTTGGAAAAGGAAGAGAAATATCAGGTTGAATTAAATATCTTAAAAGGTAAATTAGAAGAAAAGGATAAATTGTTACGATTCAAAGATAGTACTAAGATTTTGGATAATGTAATTAGTAGTCAGAGGTCTCCTATTATCAAATCTGGCCTTGGTTTTCATGAGATTATTGAAGGTGAATCTAGCTCACAAGATGAGGCAAGGAACTCTAATGCAAAATCTGGAATTCTCAACAAGGAGATAAGAGGTCAACCCCATCAACAACCAAGGAAAGAAAGACTTCAAATAAAATAATTTACTCCTAACTATGGAAGTGATAATTAGTTCTTTCCTATGATGAATAATGTTGAATGTTTTGTATGTCCTCATTTTGGACATGTTGTAGCAAGATGCAGAAGTAGAATGGTTCAAGCTAATAACCATCACACAGAATGATCATCAGCTTCCAGGTACTTTAAGGGATATTGTTTTTCTTGCAATATGTTTGGTCAAAAAGCCATTGATTCTTTTAGAAGGAATATGAAACATATAAGATGTTATGCTTGTAACAATTTTGGGCATATAGCAAAAGAATGTAGGAGCAAATTTTGGCCAACATAACAAAAGGAGCAAACATCATCACAATCCAAGGTATGGAAGAAGAAGGAATTACAATCAGAAAAAGGTGGCATAACTCAGTGTACAAATAGAACAGAGCCATGAGGAACTAAAAGTATGAAATTTCAGTGTTCTAATTCTCATACACAGTTATCATGAATACAAGTCGCCTATATAAGTGAGTTGGAAGCTGCAGAGTCACGTATATGTTGGTTTGATGTAGAAGCAGTAAGATATACTCAGGAAAAGGGGTATGATATGGTTCAGTCAATTATTAATTATCCTTTCTTTTCTTATTAATGATGATTATAGTTTTCTGATGATATGTAGACGTGATTTTTACCCTCATAAATTGTTGATGGTCTGATATATAACTAGTTGATGGTGATACCTTGATGATCCTTAATGATATATGCAATGATCAGATCTGATAGTGAACAATTGGAATAGGTTGAGGGGGAGAATATGATACCCTTCTAATAATACATTCTTGGCATTATGTTTAGAAGTCTTTGGTACTTATTTTGTTGAAGTGTTTAAATGATACATCATGTTATGCTGCAGTCATGAGTTGCCTATAATGAAATCTTAGATGATACTTATATTGATTGAGCCACATAGTTGTTATTCAGATCAGATTTATGGATGATTGTAGATGACCCCTTTGATGATGCATATGATACATACGATATGTTTCTTACATGGTGATCTTCATAAGGACAAGGGGAAGAACAAAGCTTGAGTACACAACTTCGTTATTTGATAATTGTAATTTCTTTTATGATGTTGTCATCATGCCTTCAAAGATGCATAAATTTCATATGGTGCAGTTATGGATGAGGATTCTTATAGTTCTTGGATCTCACATGCTATATTGGTTGAGGATTGTAGCTCCTGATGGTATCAAGAAAGTTTGACAAATGAATGCGAGCTCATGGTTTTCTTTTCACATTGATGAGAAGCTAGATACATATTGCTATCTCTATGATGGATACATGTTATGCTAGATACATGGATGATTACTTATAATACACATTGGTAAATAATGTTGGTTGGCCAAAAGGATGGTGTTATTCCAGGCTTCATGAAGACATATATATTCAGAGACATGGCTTACTTAGTGACATAATGATGATGAATTCTTAATTTATGATGACAGGTTTGATACTCAAATATGTTGATTAGCATGGTTGATGCTTATTAGACGTGGGATGTTCCCTAGTGATGATACATGGTTGATATATTTAGGGTTCTTGTGGAAAGATCATGCAGTTATTGATGATGTTGTTATGATCATAGATGATGACTATGGTGTTTTCACATACATATGATATGATGCAAATAATTTTGTGTTACTTCTTGGAGATATGACATATGTTTAGTTGATTCATGGAAGGTTATTATAAGGTTCTTTCTACTAAGGAAACAAAATTCATCATGTGCCTAGGGGGAGCATGATCATTGTTCATATTCAGTTGTTCAGATATGGAGTCTACATTTAACATTGGTCAGTCAGCCCTTTGCCCTTGATTTCAAAGGGGGGAGTAGCTTGGTGTTTGGAGAGTAGCTTGATGTTTAGAACAACTTGGTGTTATTTACAAGTTGTGGTGACCAAACACCAAAGTAGTTGTCATCAAGTCCAAAGGGGGAGATTGTTGGCATTATGAGGCATGTGTTGTACTTGATGGCAACCCACTTGTAGAAGAATAACTACATGGAAAATAGATGAATCTATAGGACATGTCAAAGGTGATAGAATGATGGAAGAGAATAATGGTAAAATGTTTGATACAAGGAGATTGTTAGCATGTGTTGTCCTTGATATTTGATGAATGAACTAAGTGATAAAATTATAAACAACATGTGATAGAATGCATGGCAGATGTGTTTACAAATGTGACAAAATGTATGGAAGTTCAGAGAAATTAGTTCAAGAGTTATGTATGATGGAAAATCAAATTATAACAGGTCAACTAAGAGGTAACAGGGCAATGATATAGAAGGATAGGATGTTGGAATAAAGGACTACAGATCAGAATTAAGAAGTTGAGGAAAAATGACGTTTTCAGGTATGTTAAGTTGTATATGCGGGTTCACTATACAAAAAGAGCGTATATGTATGCACATACTTTCACAAGAGGAAAAGTCTGTATGGTATGAAAAAATTAAGGAAATTAAGGTGAAAGAATACCAAGGGTGAATACCATGGTATAATGTTATGATGTCATTAATAGCAATGTCTATTGGTTCATATTGGCCACTTTTATCATGTCCTTTCTTCATTTCATTCCACATATTGGCCACTTCTTGGTTAGTGTCCAAGTGATGGTGGATTATACCATAATTTTTCAGACCCTCAACATCCTCAGCTGTGTCGATCTACTAGTTCGTCAATTCTACATAGCACATGATCAATTTTGTTTTATCAATGCAAAAGTATAACTTGAATTCCAACAAATTCCTCATAACTATATTTGTTCTATGGTCGATTTCAATTATGGGTAAGTGAAACATGAAGGTTTTGCGATCAAAACAAATTTTGTGGAGTGACCCTTTGAGTGCAACAAACTTCACTCTTTATTATCTAGAATTACTGCTCTTATAGTGAGTTCCTTTTTGTTCTTCCTCATTTCATTGCATTGAGTATGACATGTGATATGCGGAGAGCCAATAATACTTCTATAGACAAATCCTAAAATATGTGAACTCTCCCAAGGAAATTTAACCGAATCCTCCCTGTCATGCATATTTGGGAAAGGGAACAGATTATGCAAATCTTTTTTAGAATGGAGTTGAGGTCTTGATTTGTACCTATTCAGGCCTGGAGGATCATGTCTTGAAGTATCTTGTCCTTTTCTTTACCTGCCTTTTGTTGAGGCATCTTCTCCTTTCCTTTGCCCACCCTCTATTGAAGCATCTTGTTCTTTTCTTTATCGACCTTCTGTTGAAGTTTCATTTGCGTCATAGTTTGATATGTTTCTTCCTTCCATTAGATGATCATATTTAAGGTAAAGAAGGGTATTTGATTATGTAGCTTCATAATATCTTCTTAAACTCTTATAAATGGCTGTAGCAGTAGCTGAAATAATCAAGTTGCATTCTTTTCTAGATTTGAAATATATTCCAAATCTGGAAATAGCTGGATCTCCATAAAGATAAGATATATTTCAAACTATGACATGGGAGAGAGCTCGTTGAAAGAATTTAAAAAACCAAAAGAAAAAATCAGTGTCCCTTTAGCTACCAATCCTTAAGAGAGACTATGATAAGATAAGGGTTTCACTCAATGAACCTTGTGCTTGTGGCATATTAAAAAATACTTTTATTTTTGAAAATATATATATTGGAAAATAATTCTAAAAATCACATTATCTAATACACCTTCCCAATTTAAAAAACCCCACTTTAATTAAGTAGTATACATTTTTCTCATTAACATTTTTTATATCTCTTTATAATTTTTCATGAAATTTAAACTCTATTTTTTTGTTGTTGTAGATATGCCAATATAAAACCCTTTACAGCTATATATTTCCAATATATTATTTCATTTTTTGGTCAATATATATCCCCAATATGAAAACATTGGTATTGCTCCTCTAATAAAACCCATGAAATAAGTTCTTTCATCCTAAAAAACTATAAGAAATAGATGTAAAAAGTTAGTCCATCCATCTTAACTCAGGTGGGGTGTATTTAAATAAGTTAGTGCAATGATCTTAACTAATTTAATACACCAATATATTGTGAGTCCATATATAAAATAAACCAAGCGACATGGATGTAATGGGGAGGAATCTAGGCTGAAACAGAAACCCATACCTCAATACTTGCAAAAGGAATATGCCATCCAGAGCAATCATATATTGGAAATGTGGAGGAGACAATACATGAATTCACACACAAAATGTGAGATGCTTCTCTTTTATTGATCACACAAAACATGATAATTACAATGAACCCGGTGAAAGGCATTTCTCCTTTTCCAACTAGCTAATTGCCTAAAATATCTTGACATGAAACCACATGTAATCACACACTCAAAGTCGTTTATCACTTAACTCGACTTGACTAACACTCAAATACTCAAACACTCAAACACGTAATTAACTCACTCTCTATGTTTAGTTAACTCCACATGCGAGGGTAATTACAATTTCTAACACACCCCCCCCAATTACGATTGTATGACTCAACATAACTCAACATGACTTAACTATCACATAAACATGCCTGCTAGTCTATGTCTCAGCTAGGCTTACAATGACTCAAGAATTTTAAAATTTTGCATTTTTTATTTTTCTTTGCTTGCAGATTCCATATCCTCAAAATTGCTTCATTCTTTGTTGCACTTTCTTGTTGTAGGCTCCATATTCCTTTACTCGATGTTGCTGCAATTTTTTTTTGACTTTTCTTGAATTTGTGCTGAAACACAATCTGATCTTGTCTACTACACCTTCCTCTTCAAATATTCATTCAACTATGGACTACTGCCATAACATTGCATCTTCAAATTGTCTTCTTTTCTCTTCTTCTTGTGCTTCATATCCCTAACTTTCTTTCGGCCATATTTCTTGACAGAAAAATCTTATCTCTTCTTGACTCCATTGCTAAAAAATAATTTTAATGCATTCATCTAAAGTTGTCTTCAGAAACATCCATATCATTCTTTTCACTTTTATCATCAGGTATTGTTGCTTTTTTCTTGTACTCTGCATCAAATTTATTAACAACCTTGCTTTCAACTTCTGCTCCCATGCTATTTTGAACACCTGCATATTAAAAACAATGTTAAAAACATCTTTCATATGAATCTCTTCAGTGAGAGCCTCCTGCTCTACATCTTCCTTCTTTTCAGTTGCATGGAGGTTGTCTTCCACTATTATGTTGTTAGTGTATATTTTTATCAAAAACTCTTCAATCACTTTATCTAGTTCTTGATCATCAACTGCTGCTAGATGACATATTGCTTCATGAGCAGTTCCAACTGCTTCATATCTTGATGCTATAGTTGCAACTTCAACCTTTAATTCTTCATCAAACATTGTGCTTACCATATTGCCACAATCAATCCATGTTTCAAAAAGTAAACCGCACATATCATCAACATAATGATCATATACACTTTGGTGGGATATTCGAGCATGCATGGGCTCATTGTTAATTTCATTGACAATTTTAACTTCACCAAATCCATCGGCTATGATTGAATTCACCAATTCACATATCACTTTGTAGTCATCATCCACATGTGTCTCAGCACAGTGGGATTCACAATCATCTGCATCATCCATGTTACACTGGAGTCCTTGAGCATTTATATTCTCTTGTTGTACTTCACATACAGAGGTTCCTACTTTTCTCTCTACAATCTTTGTTGCATTTTCTTCATCCATATGCATGTTTGCATAATAGGTTTCAATTTTATGGTTTTGAAAACCATCATCCGCTTTTGAGTGAGTGTTGTGGGGAAAAGTGTCTATTCAGAACGACCCTATCCCACTAAGGTGTGACAGTACCTTAGCAACAAACAGAGAAAACTACTTTTGTATTCTTCTTTATGAACTATAAACGAAGAGGAATAGGATGAACCAACCTGTGTCTTGCGCTAGTCCTTTGATCTAATCTCTCTCCTCTTTGACAGCTTCCAGCTACCTGCTCCCTTACTTGCCCAGCTTCACCAAGTTCCTGTAAGATCACAGAAGAGGAAAACTACACAAAGACATGGATTTATATTCATAAATAGCTTAGGATCAGATTTAAGCTAAACATACTAATGCAACAAACATCAATGATACACAAGCATGTAGGAGAAACTCAAATAGTTTTATTGATATAACAAGAAGATCTAGGAGGAGATACAACCAAGTGAGTCCCGATCCAGCATCAACCTCCCAGCAAAGGAATCCCTTCTTCACCTCCAACAAAGCATAAATCACCCAATGCACTGATCTCAATCTCAAAACCAACAGCAATTCTCTGCAATGTACAAAATTCCAGCCTCTGGATCTCTGGGATGAGGGATCCATATATAGATGTATGCAAAGAAGATGAGTCAGCTTGTCATTTGACTAGTATCTTTTCTCTGTCAGTTCTTGCTACCACTTGGAGGCTGAGAGCCTCTTACTCATCCTTGGTCAAACTCAGTGAGGCAAGTGTCATGGAGGAAGATTCTAGAAGCTTCCACTGTCTTTCCACCTCACGGAATGGCACTGCCATTTGCCATTTCCCGCTCAACGCACCTTGGTAGTGCATTTAGGTGCGTTGCAACACACCTAGCTAGTGTACTGGGGTGCTATGCAACACAGGTAGCTAGTGGAGCAGCTGAAATGATCCTGGTTTGACTGATTCTGAGCAGTTTCTGGTGGAGAACTTCTGGGAGAAGCTGTAGTTTGTTGACCTTGTTCCTTTAGGGGCAGGAACAACACTTTTAGGGACTTAGGATCCCTTGGTTTATGGACATTTCATGCTTAGAGTTGTAAGGCACAAAAATGTCTATAACATTTGCCCCCTAAAGTATGAGGCCGTTTATCGGGTGAAATGCTTTATTAGGAGGATCTGAAGTTCTTTCAATGCTGGGAGGAGACCTGTAATAAGATACAATACAATACATTATCTTCATACTATTTTTCATGATCTAGCTAAGGCGGGCATTCCCATGCTCAGCTTTTATAAATTCATTTTTTATGTACATAGGACAGACAATCGTCTGATGGTAGACTGATGATTCTGATAGAGCCATCATCCTTTTGGTAGGATGATTATCTGTGCTGCAATGCTGTACATTTCAATGTCTTTATTTTCCTGAATATATATCGCAGCCCGGATGGATGAAACTAGATTCGGGGTCTTCAATCTCGTCTGATCTTCACTCGAAGTACAAGTCGATCCATGTAAGAAATGTTTTGAAGTCGAACATGGAAAGACATCGCTTGATTACCAGTCAATGATGTAAACTGTTAACAAGCGCGAGAGGAATCACCGATAATGATGATGACCCTCAAGGTACTGCAGTACAATTCACGTGGTGTGAATAAAGGACTTGGCATCGAACACCACGCAAAATCTTGCGGTCGAAGGTCATTGATGTATACCTGTCGTCGGAAGTGAGAAACTTGCCATTGAGGCATGCAAGCTTCAAAGTACTGAAGGGGGTGTTCCTAGATCAACTTCTTGGATAATGAGCTGATGTCGACAAGAAGCGATCCGTCAAAGGAGGGCCTTAATGTATCCCACATCAGTGACATGGAACGGAGCAAATGATTTTGATGGAGGTGAAAACGATCTGATGATATATGGTTCAGGATGGCGGTCATGAAAGAATGAAGTATAATGTATGGTAGTGGATGGGACACAGGTGACTTCTCTGGATGACTTCTCTTGAACATATCGGCGACACTTATGTGATGGATTGGTAGCATTTACCCCAAATGTGGATGGTATGGTTTGACCATGGTGATGTGACCGGTGAATGAAACAACCCAACCCGACTCAGGCACAGAGTGGAAGTGTCATGTTCAAGAGCGACTTGCTACCAATAAAGATTCTTTGAGTTTTTCCCAATTTTTCCCCAGTCATTGCTGACCAGTACCTCTTTATTTTTGTCAAGCTTGAGGAGGATAACATATGCTTGTTCTATAATTTGCCCTTCGGGCAAACCCATCGCTATGTTTTAACGAGCCTAGCGATAGTGAAACTCGTTCTCGTCTAAAGACAAGTTTGTCGCTATTAATGTTTTTAACGAGTCTAACGACAAAGATAACTTGGTCCTTTTCATTTTTAGAGAGTCTGAAAAGGTACGTAAAGTTAACTCCGGAGTTCCTTTTTCGTCATGTAATCCCTTATGTCCGAAAAAGTATAAAACAATACAGAAGGGATGAATTTTCGATAGTTTTAACGAGCCGAACAAAACAAGCGCTCGATCTTTTTGTGCAATAATCCCTCAGGTCCAAAAAGATTAAAATCTAGAGGAGGGATAGCACTTCCGGTCGCTTTAACGAGCTGGAAGGCCAAAACTTGGCAATCTTTTCATATTTTACGAGTCAGATGAAAAGAGCTTAAAGAAGACTCGTCTTTTGAGGAACGAGTGATAAAATGGGTAGCAGCTGATTCCAGGTAAGGTTTGGAATTTTCCAATCACGGCAGTGTCACAAGGATGGCTAGTGAAATCACTCTTCGCAGTTGTTCCTCAAAATGGGTAAACAATCAAATGGAGGTGAATGATCGGCCAAATGAAAAGTGGAGGTGACGGTGCAAACACGACCAAGGCTTTAATGGCTGATAATGCTACATTCATGGTGGTTATTTACCGGAGGATAGTTCATTTTTTAACGAGCTTAAATGCGGATTGAAACACTTGCTCGGTCTTATGTTTATTTTTTAACGAGCTTGAACTATGCGCTAAAACTGCTCGATTAATCTAGTCATATGATAAGAAAGTCTCATATAAAACGGCAACATTTAGATTTTTGCCCCGCATCCTTCCTTTATGCAAGTTAGGAAACGATTAATCCAAAAAATAGATAAATAACCGTTCTTTGCTTGCACTCCAAAAGGTTTTCATGCCCCCAGGTATAAAATACGATTTCAAGGTTACCCCTCAATTTGCAGACAAAACATTTGTTCTATCAGGAAAGGCCTACCTCTTACAGGTTACCAAAGATTGTCTCATTCGCGTTACAAATGAAACACTTCCTCGGCGATGTTTACCGAGATAAACGAAGGTGAGTGACAACAAGCGCCACACACATAACTTTGACAAGAGAATCTTATTCTAGAATAACCCCTCTTCCAATCACAGACGGGGTACAGACTAGTCATATTCTCCCGTGGAAACCTATCCTATACCCGAAGTTTTCTTGCCGAAGCAGACCAGGACGCATGCCCCCTGGGTTTCAGTCATATCCTTTCGAATTACTCGCGCTCATCGAGAGGACGGACTGGGGGTTGAGACATTTCTTGCGTGAAAAGACCATTTAAGGATGGTATATGACTATTTGCTATGCGTGATCCGGGAAATGAAAGTTGGTCCACGAGCTTGACCATTCTTCCTTCGTGCGGAAAACACTTTACTCTAAAGAGTGAGGAGACGATGGCTCCCATGCAATAAATATAGTCTCGTCCAAGGAGTAGGTTATAATCCAAGGGTCCTTGAACTACCATTACGTTCATTTGAACTGTCTTCCCTCTCAATGTTATGGGCGCATTGGGAAGGATCCCTAAAGGTCGACTGGTTCCTTTATCAAAGCCTGTCAGATTTCTCATCTCAGGCAAAAGTGATGGCGAACCAAGCGCTTTCCAAGCAATAGAGGAAAGGATACTCACAGAAGCCCCCTCATCTATGATGGTACCGGCCATGACCATTCTATATATTTGGATGATAATTCTGAATGGTATGCTTGCTGGTAAACAGGGTCTGCCTAGTTGATTCCAGTCGAAGGAGACAACTAGGTTGCTTGGAGGTGGGACCGAGTAGACGGTCGGGTATGGCTCTGACGAACTTCCTTCCTGCAGTAAAGGAATGGGTAGATTGCCCCTGTGTTCGTCGGAGTCTGTGTTGATGAAGAGAATTTGGATGGTGTCATCCTTGTTCTCTTCAGTGACTGTATCATTCGAAGATAAAACCTCTGAAGGCAAGACCGGGTCAACTGCCACCTCGACCTTTTGACTTTCGTCTAATATGGGTTTAGCTGGTTTATCTTCAATGACAGGTGCTTCAGCTGACCACTTGAGCGGGCCAGCTGGATTCTCAACTAACGATGGACTCGGCAAGAGTTTTTTATATCCAGGAGGAAGTCGTAACGGTGAAACCGGACGATCATCCAAAACTCTTTTAGCTTCTTCTAAGAAGGGACAATGGTGGATGGCGTGATCGCCTTTGCACAGTTTACAGGGAGATCTAGCTCTCCCTTTTTGTCCTGGGGCTTCACTTTCGCTAGTTGACGGTGTGCTTTCAACATGATCACCAGAGGTTGACGACACCGGATTGTGCAAACGGGGAGACCAGTCCCTTAGTATCCGGGGGATGCAAGGACAATCTCTGTGAAAGTGGTCTCCCTTGCATATGACACATGGCGATTTAGGCCCTGTCAGTGCAGTGTGTGGATTTTCGTTAGACGACATTTGTTTCCCCCCATTCGCCTTTGGCTCCTTCTTCTTCTTCTCTTTATTCTTCTTTCCCTTCTTCTCCTTAGGAACTTGACTTTGGGCTTTGCCAACCCCATCAAGCGAAGAGGAAGGGGGAGAAGAAGAATTAGAGGAAGTAGAAGGTTGGTGGGTAACTCTGGATTCATCTAATTGTCGATTCGATTGTTCAGGAATAGTGGTGTTCTAAATGACATTGGTTGAGAAGAGCCATACTGGCAAGCCAATTGTCAGTCCTCGAAGCGACAATGTGGCCATATGGGGTGCACCAACATCTCCCCAAGAGGAGAAGGGACTAGGATTTCCACCAAGGGGAATTCCTTGGTTGGTAGACTCCATTTTCTCAACCTAAGATCAACACAGGAAAAGGGTGATGAATTTTCCGTTTAAAATAAATTTTTAGACGCTTTAGACACAACTTGTTTTTTCAATTTTAAAGAGTCGAGAAAAAACAAAAGATGACTCTAGTTTCCTTCAATTTTTAATGAGCCTGAAGGGACAAGTGCTCAGATGGACCTTTTCCGTTAAGGAGTCTGAAAAGGAATGAAAGGGACTGCTCTGGAGATCTAGGTAGAGGGTGTACCAAACCAATCACAAAACTGCAGAATACGTTTTATGGTACGGCAGTCAATCTTCCTGAATGCTGTGTTCGGTGCATTGCGATCAGTAGGGCGGCCGACACGACTTCCTATGGATAAAAGGTTTTAAGCCTATAGGGGTCTCCCAATATATACTCGACGGTACGTGGGAGCACAAGTCCGTACTGGCACTTATCGTCTCACAGTGGAGGAATCACCCAACCATCAATGAGGACAACAGTTATCAGGCTTTACGACGCTGGAACACGTCTCTAGCCTAGACCTCTATGTTGTGCATTAAGTTCCAAAGCGTTGTTAGATTCATTCAATTTATTTTAAGTTTATCTTTCTTAGAAGTTTGCCTTTTGGGTTCACCACGAGATGTAGATGTAATTCCTAAATGCAATCTAAAGATGATAAGCAAATCTTTTATCTCTTTTCAACAATGAAAATCCTAGCTACAAGGGGAAAAGAAAGACACAATCTTTTCTCAAAGAGCAAAGAGCACACTGTAAATGCACTTTTCCTAAATCAAGCCATACAAACTATCAATATGCAAATGCACATGTGCATATATTTGTTTTTTACTTTCTTAATATTGATGCCTAAAAAGAAAGTTGATGTACAAATCTGAATTCGCTTTCAAGTGAAAAACACAAACAAGCTTCTTTTTGAAATCAAAATGTAGAGATGATTACGACACTTTACGATTTTCAAAATAAATACTCGTTTCGACACTAGAAAGTCACAAATTCAAACCAAAGGCAAAAGTAAAAGCATAATCGACTGTCAACAGCAAATAAACTTTCTCCTAAGACCAAAATCGACAGTTACGACAGATCTAAATCAAAGGACGACAATGTGACTATTTCACTTTTGCAATGGAAAACTGTAAATGATGCCACAAACACACAAAAACACCTACAGTCTTTTTGTACAAAGGAGGCGGAATTAAGGCAAAGAAAAGGAGTTTTCAGATAGGTACACACACTGGTCACAGGCTGCAAAAATCAGAGATAAAACTGGACAAAATGAAGCAAAGAACCTCAGCTGCACAGGGCAAGGCTGATCAGCGCACTTGTTGCACAGAGAAACTGAATTACAGCGCAGGTAGCCCTCTCGGGACCTGCGTTGAAATGCATAATCTCTTCACAGAGCCTGCG
Organism: Pinus tabuliformis; assembly: GCA_031772625.1. Classification (NCBI taxonomy): domain Eukaryota; kingdom Viridiplantae; phylum Streptophyta; class Pinopsida; order Pinales; family Pinaceae; genus Pinus; species Pinus tabuliformis. Next base: position 319,795,312 of record CM062804.1, on the reverse strand, counting down.
CTGGGGCAGAAACGAGACTTCTATCCGGGTTCTGGGTCACGGTTTGCAGTTTAATCTATGGTTTTTGGCCGAGTAAAAGCAATTAGTAAGGTACAATCAGAGGGATGATTTATAGGAGGACTAAGAGCTACCACAAAGGGCAATCATATCATTTGTGAATCTACTGTTCAAATCATAAACAGATCCAGTGAGTGGATTGAAGTAGCAGGTGTCTACTTTGCATTTGTAAATGGCAAATGCAGTTCGATTGCTACTTCTAAGTCTATGAAACAAACAGCAAGAGAAACACAAATAAACTAATTAGACAATCGTCCCCAGTGGAGTCGCCATTTTGTTGTGGGGAAAAGTGTCTATTTAGAACGATCCTATCCCACTAAGGTGTGACAGTACCTTAGCAACAAATAGAGAAAACTACTTTTGTATTCTTCTTTATGAACTATAAATGAAGAGGAATAGGATGAACCAACCTGTGTCTTGTGCTAGTCCTTTGATCTAATCTCTCTCCTCTTTGACAGCTTCCAGCTACCTGCTCCCTTACTTGCCCAGCTTCAACAAGTTCCTGTAAGATCACAGAAGAGGAAAACTACACAAAGACATGGATTTATATTCATAAATAGCTTAGGATCAGATTTAAGCTAAACATACTAATGCAACAAACATCAATGATACACAAGCATGTAGGAGAAACTCAAATAGTTTTATTGATATAACAAGAAGATCCAGGAGGAGATACAACCAAGTGAGTCCCGATCCAGCATCAACCTCCCAGCAAAGGAATCCCTTCTTCACCTCCAACAAAGCATAAATCACCCAATGCACTGATCTCAATCTCAAAACCAACAGCAATTCTCTGCAATGTACAAAATTCCAGCCTCTGGATCTCTGGGATGAGGGATCCATATATAGATGTATGCAAAGAAGATGAGTCAGCTTGTCATCTGACTAGTGTCTTTTCTCTGTCAGTTCTCACTTCCACTTGGAGGCTGAGAGCCTCTTACTCATCCTTGGTCGAACTCAGTGAGGCAAGTGTCATGGAGGAAGATTCTAGAAGCTTCCACTGTCTTTCCACCTCGCGGAATGGCACTGCCATTTGTCATTTCCCGCTCAACACACCCTGGTAGTGCATTTAGGTGCGTTGCAACACACCTAGCTAGTGTACTGGGGTGCTATGCAACGCAGGTAGCTAGTGGAGCAGCTGAAATGATCCTGGTTTGACTGATTCTGAGCAGTTTCTGGTGGAGAACTTCTGGGAGAAGCTGTAGTTTGTTGACCTTGTTCCTTTAGGGGTAGGAACAACACTTTTAGGGACTTAGGATCCCTTGGTTTATGGAAATTTCATGCTTAGAGCTGTAAGGCACAAAAATGTCTATAACAGTGAGATTCTTCAAGCTCTGTTTTCCTCTTAGAGTCTTGTTCATCTACTCTCAGATTTGCAGCTGACTTCTTTTCTTGTGACATAACCTGTTGTTGCATGTCACTCTCCTTTGTGCCAAACTCTGCTTCCAAGATATTCCATGCTTCCAAGGAAGTTGTAGCTTTTTCTATCTTGCACAAACACTTCTCATCCTTGAATGCATATTTTATAAAATTCATTGCTAAAACGTCACATACTGTAAACATAGGAGGTGGTAGCAGATCAAAGCTGCACCAATCACCCTTGATTTCTTCTTTGTCTTCTGCTAGACTTCTCATTTCCTCAACTATGGCCTATACCTCTCTAACCATGGTAATTATCTTTGCCTCTTCTTTTCGATTTTTGTTATTAATATTCTTCAGTTGCACTTTGTGACCCATGACTAGTGTCATTCCTTTTCTTATAGTTTTTCACTGATTGCATGAAGTTGTCTTTCATATCACCCCCAAAAAAATATGATTTTCAATATGTGCCCTGTAAGGCACAATCTTTATAAGAGCTCTATATTTTTCACCTAGGTGAGCCTTTTGTAAAAGATTTTGAATAATAAAAAATGCACCCACATGAATTTTCCAAACAATGACTTTTAACATTTGTGCTCACAGTTTTCGCACTTTCTAATATCTCATGAACTTTGCTCTGCAAGCTATGGTTACGGACTCTCTATCTCTTCGGCTCTGTTGTTGCTTTGCAAGGTGACTCACAAACCGCAACTCCAGCAGTTGCTCACAACGGTGGATATGATGCCTAAAAACTTTTGACTCTTTTCACATGGTGGGACTCTGTAGATTGTGGCTGCAATGGATGGTCTTTCTTGATCAGATCTTGCAATTCAATTTGTCAAACCTCCCTTTGATACCAATTTGTTCGAAAGGTGAAAGAGAAAAAACATGAATCCACACATAAAACGTGAGCTGCTTCTCTTCTATTGATCACACAAAACATGATGATCACAATGAACTCGGTGAAGAGTATTTATCCTTTTCCAACTAGTTAAATGCCTAAAATATATTGACATGCAACAACATGAAATCACACACTCAAAGTTGTTTATCACTTAACTCGACTTGACTAACACTCAAATACTCAATCACTCAGTCACTTAGTTAACTCACTCTCTATGTTAGCTAACTCCACATCACTTAGTTAACTCAATATCTGTGTTTAGCTAACTCCACATGCAGGAGTAATTACAATTTCTAACATGATGGAGCCCAACTACTCACTCTCTATGTTTACCTAACTCCACATGCAGGAGTAATTACAATTTCTAACATGATCGAGCCCAACTTCCCTGCTTCGTGAACAAAACTGATGTTCGGATAGTACCATTGTTGAATCCTAGTAATAAATTGATCTTGCATCATTCTTTCGACCAGCTTCTGGAAATCGCTGATTCTATAGGGAAATCTGTGACGAAGGAGCCGGTTTTTAATTTGTTCAGACTTGTGAAGATGGGACTGACCGAAATAGAAAGGGCCGAGAGAAACTGTATCTGGCCCATAAGCTTTCGGCTTGTGTGATAGCAGGTCAACCGGTATATGGGTTATCTCAGATTCAGATAACAGGACCTCCAAATAGGTTGTCAGCTTATCAGCTTTCGTCTTGTGATTTAGCAGGTCACACGGTATATGGGTTATCTCAGATTCAGATAACGGGACCTCCAAATAGCTTGTCTCATATTCGGATACAGGGACGTCAACGATAATTTCCTTCCCTGCGTCGGCTGAAGAATCAAAAAGATTATGAATCCCGAGGTCGTCCATGATGCGGCAAGGTTGCATTTGTTCTGGTTCAAGGCTTCTTACCTACGTGGAAAACCAAAATGAATGTGATCAGAAATTAAGAGATCCAGTGCTTGAAACACATGGGAGAGGGTGGCCCTTAGAGTAAATAGATGATTTCGAAAAATGTTAATGCTCTCCTACCACGGGGAATGCTTTCATAGTGGTTATCATGAGAGGTGAAACCAATTTGAGGGGACGGTGAATCTGATTTTTTCTAAGTTCAAGTTTTCATGTTGTGGTTTAAAGGTTATAGTGGAGGTTTGGTTCTCATAAGTCTTTTGTTTTAATTTTTAACCAGAGAAATCTTTAGACCATATTCTTTAAAATTATCACAAAATATGTAATATCTTAAATAATTTAAAAAATATAAAGAATCATATATATATATATATAAATTTAACCAAAATTTTCAGAAAATGTAGACTTTCAAAACTTTTAAGTTTTTGAGTAGGTTTGCATTCATTCAAAAACTCTACAATAGGTTGAGCGCAGAGATTTATAAAACAAGTAAAAATTATCAAAACATACGGAGAATATAGATTTATGGTAAGTAGTTTAGTTTTTAATATTTAAATTAAAAATTATGTTTTATAAAAATTTAAGCTATATAAAAAAATTGTATATAAGATTGTTTTTTTAAATTTAATATGGGTGTGACTATATCATGGTCATGTTTAAAAATAATTTTTAAATAGAGTATGGAATTGAACTTAACATCTAGAGACTAGGAGTGCCCTCTATAAAAAAAATGCATATTAGGTTATTGCCTTAAAATTAATTTAGAAATATTTATTGGGTTCTCAAATTTGAGTTTGAGTTATAATTCGTAGAAATTTTAATACGAGAAATGTATCTTACATGAAGAATGTAATTGGGAAATGAGTAAGATGGGTTGAAAATTAGTTTATTTGATAATATTGAAAAGTAAATATTCCATTTTTAAAGTTAACATTGGACTTGCTAATTAATAATAATTGTCATAGTCATGTTTTGGCATGGACTCATAAATTGACATTTAAAATACAGAAATTATGGAGTAATGATAAATTTATTATTAAATATAATTATTTAGATTGATTATTAATTAAGTAGGACTATTTTTAATGATTTTAATTTCGAATATCAAAACTCATAATAATAATAAATATTATACAAATATCTGAAAAAAACATAATAATAATAATAGACAAACCTTGTCATTAATCATCTACCCACCTTTATATTATAGAAGAATTAGAATAAAACCTTCAAATTAGAGTGCTCAACAGTCAAATCTTTTCGACTATGGTGAGAAATATTCATTTAGTACAATTAATTTATCAAGAACAGAATAATTTTTCTAAAGAACAGAATATCTTTTTTTGGGAGACTGAGCTGCTTTCATACGCATAATAAACTGCGGACCTGGTTTCTTTTTCAATATTATTACTGCATACTTGGTTTCATTTTGGACGTTATTATGAGTTGATTTACTGAGCCCAAAAGCGGGACAAAATTCATGGAAAAGAAATTCTGAGCGCAGGAAAAGAAATGGTCAGCGTGAATGCAACGGCCTAGGCCCTAAACGTGGACCGTGAGATCTTCAAGTTTTTGTTAAGTTTAGTACGTTGAGTTCGACAAGAAAGGAATATTGCTTTGTTGAACCATTGTTTTTATGCCTATCTGTGTTCATAGCAAAAAGAAAGCCGCATGCCCGGTTTCTTTTTTGGCAATGTTACTGTACGCGTAGTGTAAAAGGGCTACAATTTTGCTCAGGAGAGAATAGGATTTTTGGTAAGATTCTGAGAAAATCTGAAAGAAATTTTTGAAAATTAGGGTTATAATTATTGGACTTCAAAAGTTTGGGTGTCTATAGAGTTTTGGATGAAAAATGATTTAAACATTTATAGTAAAAAAATTACTGGATGAAAAATGATTTAAACATTTATAGTGAATTTTTTGATAAAAAAAAATTACTGGATGAAAAATAATTTAAACATTTATAGTGAATTTTTTGATAAAAAAATTACTGAATTCCAGGTCCACCTTAGATAACGGCTATTACTGTATACTTGGTTTGGTTTTTAACGTTCTTATGATTTGATTCACAGAGCCCAAAACGGCCCACCAACTTCATGGAAAGGAATTGCTCAGCGAGAATGGAATATTTGAGTTTCGGTCAAGTTTATTACAAAGAATATTGATTTGGAGAACCTTTATTTTTATACCGATCGCCTACAAGCCCCAAGAAAGGACTGCATACCTGGTCTCATTATTACTGTATATTTGGTCGATGTTATTGTGACTTGATTCACTGAGTCCAAGTCGAGAAGCAGCTTCAGGGAAAGGAAATGCTCAGCGACAATGTTATGACTCAGTCCCTAAATGTGGACCGTAAGATATTTTGTCGAATTTACTATCTTTAATTGGCCCAAAAAAGAATATTGCTTTGGACAAGCTTGATTCTAGAAACTGCATAAGTGGTTCCTTTTTCGACATGATTACTGCATACGTTATTTCTTTCAAGACATCATTACGATTTGATTCACTGGGCCCGAAGTGGCGATCAACTTCAGGGAAAGGAAATGTTCAGCGAAAATTGAACGGCCGAAGCCCTAAAATGTCGCCCAACTTCACCGAGAAAGCACAACGATAAAGGAACAGCTGGCGTAAAACCTCAATAAAACTGAATTTCATAAAGTAATAAAACAGTGAATCGCTTAAAGTTGAAGGGCATTGAAACTTTGGCTTTCTTACATTATTTTTAGGCTGATAGGCCTTTCTATGCATCAACAATTGTCAACACTTTTAACCTGAATCGTTTGATCAAGTTTGACCGTTTCAACCGTTGATTTGAAGTTAGATTGCTTTTTCCAAATATTTGAGTTGCCTTCTTTTCACCTCCAGTTCTGCTGTGCATTGAACCTGGCCCTTTGAGTTGCATTACTGTTTTTTCCAATTCTTTTGTCACTCTCGAAGATATGCATTACTGCTTTTTCCAATTCTTTTGTCACTCTCCAAGATATTTTCACTGCTTTTTCTTTGAGAGTTGTTGTTGCTGTTCTCTTTTGGTAGCTTTTTGGCAAGCACTAAGCTTCATCTACCAAGCCTCATCTACCATCACCTTTGATGGGAAACTTAGAACATTGACCTGATGGCATTCTTTGATGCAACTCCATTGGGAAGAGTTCTCAGCAGAGTAAGTTGTTTACGTAATTACGATAGGCTTCATTCTTTACGTAATTAAGTCTTTGACAAAAAGTGAAATTTAACATACATGAGGGTAGAAAGCTACTGACATTTATCTTGTCGACCTCCTTTTCCAGGTTTCTTCAGATTTCAGCATTCTTGACGTAGACATTCCTTTCAGCGTTGTCATGTGCATGTCATCTACCATGATTGCTTACAGTAGTCTTGGAGTTGTGGCTGTTGTGACATGGCAAGTTTTGTTTGCAGCCATTCCATTGATTTATTTGGCCTTTCGACTCCAGGTAAACCGCTAATTCACACAAGTTTTTTGAGAAGACTCTTTACTTGACTGCCAATATTGTGAGAGAAATTATAACTGATTTTTTGTTTGTTCATTTTAATCAGAAATACTATTTTTCTTCTGCTAAAAAATTGATGAGACTGAATGGTACAACGAAATCACCTATTGCAAATCATTTTGGCGAGTCCATAGCAGGAACAATGACCATTAGGGCTTTCAGGGTTGAGGATCAGTTCTTCAAGAAGAACTTAGACCTTATTGACAAAAATTCGAGCCCCTTTTTCTACGGTTTCTCAGCAAGTGAATGGTTGATCCAGCGTCTAGAGATGTTAAATGCAACTGTTATTTGCTCCTCTGCTCTTGCTATGGTTCTACTCCCAAAGGGCAGCTTCAATCCTGGTATGAAGTTGAACAATGAAACTAAATGTCAACTGTGTGAGATTTCTGCTGTTACTGGATACTTTTATATATAAGTTAATCATGCCTAACAAATTGAACTGGTGCAGGTTTCGTTGGGATGGCCCTATCTTATGGTCTATCATTGAACATATCGTTGGTTAAAAGTATTCAAAACCAATGTACACTTGCAAACTACATTGTTTCTGTAGAACGCATCAAACAGTATATGCACATTCCTAGTGAGGCACCAGCCGTTATAGAAGATCACAGACCACCAGATAATTGGCCTTCGCATGGGAAGGTGGAGTTACATGACTTGAAGGTATCTGAGTTGTGTTTTCTAAAAAGATGACTGTTCAAATTATAAATTTGAATGGTTAATGATGTTTTCAATCAAATATATTTGATGCGTGTGCAGATTAGATATAGATCCAACAGTCCCCTTGTTTTACGACGCATTACATGTGCATTTGAAGGAGGGCAAAAGATTGGGATTGTTGGCCGAACGGGAAGTGGGAAAACCACTCTCATTAGTGCTATTTTTCGATTAGTTGAACCTGCAGGGGGTAGAATCCATAGATGGTTTGCATATTACCTCTATTGGGCTTCATGATTTGCGGTCACGCCTTGGGATTATTCCTCTGTTGAAGTCATAATTCCAACTGCGCACGAAACCACGTAAGTACTGGGCCCAACACCACAGCAAAACCACAAACCACCTTGATGCATATCAGACCGCCTTTGGTCACAAGGCAGTTTCCGTACACAAGAGCCCGATACAATATAGTGCAGACACGTGGCTCTCTGCATACGTAAGCAGAAGTCACTTTTCTGGTGCTATCGTTCATCAGGAAGAGGCCTCCCGATATTCTCCTCCACCGTCCGACCTGCTCCATCATTCTCCGCCGTTCATCAACCAGAGTTGCATACGAGCCTGCATTAAAAGCTTTGCGTGGAGTAAAATTAAGTTTGGTTGACCATACCTTTTATTAATGCAGTGTCATATGCGTAGGTGAACATTTAAGTTTTTTTTATTTACGGCACGTAAAATGTAATTGTGCGTGTTTGTTTTGTTTTCATATATGTTTTGCTTTAGTTTTCATATATAACGAGCAAAATGAAAAGGGCTCGTGTGTTGTAATATGTTTTAAAAAAAATGTTGTTGCGTTGACCATTAAAAAAATGGGAGCAGCGAAAGAGCAGGGAGCAGCATGAAATTTTTATGAAGGAATTAATTTTGCACAGCAGTGCATAAAAGAAAAGCAAAGGAGCGAATATCGCACAGCAGTGCGTAGAAGAAGTATGAGAGTTTTTGTATGTCTCTGTATTTTATTTTTGTGATATGCATAGCAGTGGGAAACAAGAAGTGGTAAATGTAAAAGCTCTTTTACAGCAGTAAATCCATGTAAATTTATTTTACAGCAGTGAATGAGGATTTTACATAGCAGTGTAAAAATCATTTTGTAAAAGGAGCAGAGTATTTTTGGTGAATCCCTCTCAGCAAAGAGGATGAAGTTTGTATCAGACATTTTGTTTTAATGAATAGAAATTTTTTATGGTGATGTAATACTCTGTTCTCAATAATTTTTTTTAAGCTTCCTTGTGCACAAAAAGATCCTGGAGTAAAGGAAACAGAGCATTGCCTCTGTGGAGTTTATTTTGTTTGTTTTTGGGATTTTTCCAGAAAAATCCCCAACAGTGGTATCAGAGCAGGCTTAGGCTCTTTGAAGGTGACAAAGAAGCTGAAGGGAGGAGTCTTTTGTTGCAGCAGTAGATCTTCTCCAGTAGAGTGAAGGCTTAGACAAGAAAATACTCAGGTATTTCACAAAGTTTTTTTTATGTGTTACTGAAGAAGGAGTCAGTTGTTTTAAAATACACAGTCAAGAAATTGAAGCATAACTAAGGATGCAAGGAATGGCCAGCACAAGCACTGGTATGGGTATGTTTAACACCCAGCTCCCACAGTTTAATGGGAAAAACTATGACTATTGGGCAATAACCATGACAGCCCTCTTTGCCTCTCAAAATTTATGGGAAATAGTTGAAGATGGTTTTGAAGAACCAGCAGATGAAAATGAGTTTAATAGATTAACTCCAGCAGAGAAGGATCTGCTGAAGAGCAATAGGAAGAAGGATTCAAAAGCCCGTGTGTTGTTGTATCTAGCAGTAGACCAGAGTGTGTTTCCAAGGTTAGCAGCAGCTAAGACATCCAATGAAGCATGGCAAACTCTCAAGATAGCCTATCAAGGCATGGAGAGAGTGAAGACAGCAAAACTACAATTGCTGAGGAAGGATTTTGAGAATCTGAACATGAAGGAGTCAGACAACATTGACTCATTCTTCACACATGTAATTGGTCTGATCACACAGATGAGGACTCATGGAGAAACCATTGACGAAAGGAGGATTGTGGAGAAAATACTGAGGGTCTTACCCTCAAAGTTTGATGCGATTGTCACCACCATTGAAGAGACAAAGGATCTCTCAAAATTTTCAGTTGATGAGCTACATGCATCACTGATAACACATGAGTAGAGGTTGAGTAGAAATGAAAACTCATCTCTAGAGCAAGCCTTCAAGACCCAGCTGTCCTTTGGAAGAGGAAGAGGTCAAGGCAGAGGAAACAAAAGAGGAAGAGGCAGAAGCCAGAACAAAGGTGGAAGGAACAGCCCAGCAAATGCACAAGGAAGAGGCAGCAATCTAAATCAGAACCAAGGCCAAGGCAGCAGCCAACAAAGAGGACAACATCATGCTCAAGGACAAAGGTATGAAAAATCCAATGTCCAATGCTATTATTGTAAAAAATATGGGCATTATGCCAGTGAATGTAGGAAGAAGCAGCATGATATGAACAATAGATCAAATGCAAATGTCACTAGAGAAAACAACAGTCAAGATAATGTGTTTTTAGCTTGTAACATGGCTGAAACAAACAGTGAAGACATATGGTTTTTAGACTCAGGTTGCAGCAACCATATGACAGGAAACATAGCCCTCTTTTCTGCTCTAGATCAGAATATGAAATCAGATGTCACACTAGGAACTGATAGTAAAATCTCTGTTATGGGAAAAGGAGAGGTAAAATTATTTACAAAGCAAGGAGAAAGGAAAACCATAGCAGATGTCTACTATGTCCCCGGAATGAGATGTAACCTCTTGAGTATTGGACAGCTTGTTCAAAAGGGGTACAATGTTTTCTTTGTGAATGATGTGTGCACCATCATGGATATAGCACCCAGCAAAAGATGCATTGCTGAAGTGAAGATGACAAGGAACAGGATGTTCCCTCTTAGAATAAGGGCAGATTTGAAAAACAAAAATGAAATTGCAGCAGTTACTCAAGAGGCCTTCCAAAGCGTGCCAAAGGATGAAAATTGGTTGTGGCACTTGAGATTTGGACATCTCAATTTTGGAGGTCTAAACTTGTTATGCAGAAAAGGAATGGTAAGAGGATTACCATTGATAGAGAAACCGGACAGCCTATGTGAAGGTTGCATATTGGGAAAACAACACAGAGAAAGTTTTCCATCAGGTAAAAGCATAAGGGCAAAGCCACCCTTAGAGATCATCCACTCAGATTTTTGTGGACCGATGCAAGCTCCATCATTAGTAGGCAGCCAATATTTCCTAACATTTATTGATAACCTTACAAGAAAAATTTGGGTATATTTTCTTAAAAACAAAAGTGAAGTGTTTGAAAAATTCCGAAATTTCAAAGCACTTGTGGAGAACCAAAGCGGGCTGCATATAAAAGTTTTGAGAACTGACAGAGGAGGTGAATATATCTCCAAGGAATTCCTACGATTTTGTAGAGAAAATGGAATTCACAAACAGTTTACAGCTAGGTACACCCCACAGCAAAATGGAGTTGCTGAAAGGACGAATAGGACCATCATGGATATGGCGAGGAGCATGCTAAAGGAAAAACATTTGCCAAATGATTATTGGGCTGAAGCTGTAAATTGTGCAGTGTATATTTTGAACAGGTTTCCTACAAAAGCAGTGTTGAACAAAGTGCCGGAAGAAGCATGGAGTGGGAGAAATCAAGGAGTCACCCACATGAGAGTTTTTGGATGTGTGGCTTATGCACACATTCCAGATCAGCTAAGGAGGAAGTTGGACAACAAAGGGGAGAAATGTATATTCATTGGATACAGTGAGGAATCCAAAGCTTACAGGTTGTATATCCCATCTACCAAGAAGTTTTTTGCCAGCAGAGATGTTCAATTCATTGAAGAGGAAGCTTGGGATGGAAGCATAGAGAAAACAGTGAATGTTAAAAGCTGTTTGTCTCATGATGAAGATGATGATGAGGTGGCTGAAATGCATCCCCAAACAGCAGCGCCAACACAAGGACAGCAAGGGACACCATTGAGGATAAATGAGAGTGCTTCTCCAAGCACACCACAAGGAGGAAATTCTAGTGCATCTTCAAGCACTTGCACACCAAATGAAAGAGGTAAGAAGTTTAAAAATCTAAGTGACATTTATGATGAAGGAATGAATTCCTTATTTGCCTTGTATTGTCATGTTGATGATCCTATTCATTTCGAGGATGCAATTAAAGATAGGAAATGGATAGAAGCTATGGATGAAGAGATGAATGCCATAGAGAGAAACAAGACATGGGATTTGGTTGAGCTACCAAAAGGTAAAGAAGTCATTGGAGTAAAATGGGTCTATAAGACCAAGAGCAATGCTGAAGGCAAGATAGAAAGGCACAAAGCAAGGGTGGTTGTCAAAGGATACAAGCAACAGTATGGGAGAGACTATGAGGAGACTTTCGCCCCGGTTGCAAGAATGGAAACCGTGAGAGTAGTGTTGTCCATAGAAGCTCAAAACAAGTGGAAAGTCTACCAAATGGATGTGAAGTCGAAATTCCTAAATGGAGTGTTAAAGGAAGAGGTTTACAATGAACAACCTCTAGGCTATGAGAAGAAAGGTGAAGAGCACAAAGTGTGCAAATTGAAGAAGGCTCTTTATGGGCTGAAGCAAGCACCAAGAGCATGGTACAGCAGGATAGATTCTTATCTATTGGATAATGAATTTGACAAGTGTGAAGGAGAACCCACCGTCTACATCAAAGAAAAAGATGGTAAAATTGTAATTGTTGTCTTATATGTTGATGATGTTATTTTCACAGGTAATGATGATCACCTCATTGAGAATTTTAAATCAGTCATGAAAGAGGAATTTGAAATGACTAACATGGGTTTCTTGAGATACTTCTTAGGTATAGAAGTAGATCAAAATGAAAAAAGAATTTTTATCTCACAAGCAAGATATGTAAATCAAGTATTGAGCAGATTTAACATGCAAGAATGCAAGGCAGCGATCACTCCCACAGTAATGGGATTAAAACTCAGCAGAGAGGACAACAACAAGGATTTTGATCCTAGTTTGTACAAGAGTATTGTTGGCAGCCTTATGTATTTAACAGCAACTAGGCCTGACATTATGTATGTTGTTAGTTTAATTTCCATATTTATGGAGAGGCCAAAGGAGGCACATTGGCAGGCAGCAAAAAGAATTTTAAGGTATGTCAAAGGTACCAAAATGTTTGGCATATTATATAGTGTCTCAGAACATTCAGATTTGGTTGGATACACTGATAGTGATTGGGCTGGAAGTGTAGATGATCGGAAAAGCACTTCCGGTTATGTTTTTCATATGGGTTCAGGAGCCATTTCATGGGCTTCTAAGAAGCAGTCCATTGTAGCATTGTCTACAGCAGAGGCTGAATATGTGGCAGCTACAGCAGCAACATGTCAAGCAGTTGGATGAGAAGAATGTTGAGGAGCTTAGGCCAAGAGCAGGCAAAAGCGATGGTGATTTTTTGTGACAATAGCTCTGCTATTGCATTGTCAAAGAATTCAGTGTTTCATAAGAGAACAAAACACATTGATACAAGGTTTCACTACATCAGAGAATTGATGAACAATGGAGAAATTGTCTTAGAACATTGCAGGACTCAAGAACAGGTAGCAGACATCTTGACAAATCCATTGGACCAGAAAAGCTTTGAATTTTTGAGAAAGTGTTTGGGTATGACCGAATGCCCAGCAGTTGAAATTAAAGGGGAGTGTTGAAGTCATAATTCCAACTGCGCACGAAACCACGTAAGTACTGGGCCCAACACCACAGCAAAACCACAAACCACCTTGATGCATATCGAACCGCCTTTGGTCACAAGGCAGTTTCCGTACACAAGAGCCCGTTACAATATAGTGCAGACACGTGGCTCTCTGCATACGTAAGCAGAAGTCACTTTTCGGGTGCTATCGTTCAGCAGGAAGAGGCCTCCCGATATTCTCCTCCACCATCCGATCTGCTCCATCATTCTCCGCCGTTCATCAACCAGAGTTGCATACGAGCCTGCATTAAAAGCTTTGCGTGGAGTAAAATTAAGTTTGGTTGACCATACCTTTTATTAATGCAGTGTCATATGCGTAGGTGAACATTTAAGTTTTTTTTATTTATGGCACGTAAAATGTAATTGTGCGTGTTTGTTTTGTTTTCATATATGTTTTGCTTTAGTTTTCATATATAACGAGCAAAATGAAAATGGCTCGTGTGTTGTAATATGTTTTAAAAAAAAATGTTGTTGCGTTGACCATTAAAAAAACGGGAGCAGCGAAAGAGCAGGGAGCAGCATGAAATTTTTATGAAGCAAGGAATTAATTTTGCATAGCAGTGCATAAAAGAAAAGCAAAGGAGCGAATATCGCACAACAGTGCATAGAAGAAGTATGAGAGTTTTTTTATGTCTCTGTATTTTATTTTTGTGATATGCACAGCAGTGGGAAACAAGAAGTGGTAAATGTAAAAGCTCTTTTATAGCAATAAATCCATGTAAATTTATTTTACAGCAGTGAATGAAGATTTTACACAGTAGTGTAAAAATCATTTTGTAAAAGGAGCAGAGTATTTTTGGTGAATCCCTCTCAGCAAAGAGGATGAAGTTTGTATCAGACATTTTGTTTTAATGAATAGAAATGTTTTTATGGTGATGTAATACTCTGTTCTCAGTAATTTTTTTTAAGCTTCCCTGTGCACAAAAAGATCCAGGAGTAAAGGAAACAGAGCATTGCCTCTGTGGAGTTTATTTTGTTTGTTTTTGGGATTTTGCCAGAAAAATCCCCAGCATCCTCAAGAGCCAACTCTTTTTCATGGAACTATTCGCTTCAACCTAGATCCATTATCTGAGCACTCAGAGTTAACAATTTGGGAAGTATGTAAATTCTATTCAACATAATCTCTAACTGAGTTTATCATATGTAGAATGAAAAAATAAATAATTCCATGAATTTATTTTCTGCTTTGATTAAGGTTCTGAAGAAGTGTCAACTTGGAGACATTGTAAGAGGGAAGGTGGATGGCTTAGATGCACCAGGTGATTTTTGTAGTAAATATATATTTTTGAATGCAATAAAATTCTTTGACATGGCCATGAATTTGGCTGTTAGATTTGGAAGTTTTTTGTGGCTCTAAAAGATCAATAAAATGCAGTGGGGACTGATGGAGAGAATTGTAGTGTTGGGCAAAGACAATTGTTTTGTTTGGGAAGTGCATTGCTAAGGAAAAGTCGAATCCTTGTTCTAGATGAAGCAACAACATCAATAGACGATGCTACATATGCCATTCTCCAAACAATAATTAGAAAGGAATTTTCAGGTTGCACTGTAATTACTGTTGCACACATGATACCTACTGTTATAGACAGTGACATGGTTGTTGCCATCAGTGATGGTAAGGCCCTATCATTCTATCTTATCTTTGTGTTGTATGCATGGATTGGTTTCATCTGAATTTGTTGTAATCGAGGAAATGGGCGGTACTGAAAGTAGATCTATTCACTTGTATCTAATTTGAACTATTATGATCTTGAATTCATGCAGGTGAGATGGTGGAGTGTGATCATCCATTGAAACTGATGGAGAGAGAAGGATCGTTATTCAGGAGGCTGGTGACAGAGTATTGGTCCCACACATCAAATGCTCTTCTTCATGCAACAACCAATAATGAATAACCTTTCGATCTCTCTTCCTAGACCATAAGATCTTCGCTCGATGCTTTAATCCTTAGATGATGGGCTAATTGTACCATTAGTGACCTTACGTTGATGGTCACTAAATTGATGTATTTTCTTGTCAGATAGGATCTCATTGTAAAGCCATTTATTTACAATTGGCTCATCCTTATTGTAACCTGCATTTTTTATGCACGAGCATCATATTAGATATTTTTTCCTCCACTTAGAGCAAAAGTCCTATTCTCTTTGTGACATTTTGATTTAGGGAATCTGGTTAGTTAGGAAGTTATGCGAGGGTGTCCTTAAGGGGCAGATGTAGCAAATTTATTAGGATTAGGTGGAAATAGCTTCTAGAAATAGGGACAGATGTAATTAGGGGAGACGGCCAAGATAATGGAAATTAGGGAAAATAGAGAGGTAGGAGGGCTTCTAAGTTTGTAGAAATTATGTGTATGTTTGTCTGTGTTAATGCAATTGCTAGCTTGAATGTAGCTCGTATTATCAATGAACCCATAGTTGCAGCAATAGCTTATGGCTTGGACAAGAAGGGTGGAGAGAAAAATATTGTTGTTTCTGATCTTGGCGGTGGCACGTTTGATTTCAGTGTTCTGACCATTGACAACAGAGTTTTTGAGGTTTTGGCTACAAATGGTGATACCCATTTTGGAGGTAATTTGTCTGAACTCTGTCTGGCAGTTTTACATTACGAATTTGAATTTGAATATGTGCACAGTGGTTATCATTGACTTTTTTGGTTGGCTTTCGAGCTTTGAACTTACCAGGATGTACACTAATATGCAGGTGAGGACTTTGACCAAAGGATAATGGAATATTTCATCAAATTGATCAAGAAAAAGCACGGAAAGGATATTAGTAAGGATAGCAGAAATAAAATAAGACATTCAATGTGTTGTAATATAGATATAAACAAAACATCTAAAGAAAAGTAATTGCACGATGATCCAGTCCAAGAAAACAAGGTTTTCCACAAACCAATTAACTCTTCTAGAAATATTCAACAATTCCAATTTAATAATTCTATCAGTCTCTCTTTGTACCTTTTGCGACAATTGCTAGTTTATTTGAATTTAACATGAAGGGTAATCTAAATATTTTAATTGTATTTAGAGGTGCATATATAAGAGTAAATTAGTAGAGTTGTAGTTGATATATTGTTATTTTTATGCACTAATTGATTCATAGAAAGTGGAAAATTGGTATATCAACTATATCTAATGATGAAGTTATTGGCTTATATCAACCATATTTACTGATGATGGTGTGTTAGTTGACACTCAATGGGTGTGGAGTGTATTTGTTGATCTGTGGTTCAAGAGAGTTGATGAGGTTCACCAACACTGATTGAGTTTGGCCATGGTCAACCATTATTGTAACAACTTATTAATGTTACATCAAATTAACAATGATACATTAATGTTGATCACTATTAAGTAAGGTTGAACATGTTTGACCATTCTAACCATGGTTTGTCATGTTGAGTATGTTTTGACTATCATTATCCAAGGTTTAATGGATTTGTTGATCCTAGTTGAAGAGGTTTGATGAGTTTGATTACGGTTGAAGAGGTTGACCAACAACCCCAACACTGATTGAGTTTGAACATGGTCAACCATTATTGTAACAACTTATTAATTTCACATCAAGTTAACAATGCTACTTTAATTTTGACCACTGTTAACTAAGGTTGAACATGTTTGACCATTCTAACCATGGTTTGTCATGTTGAGCATGTGTTGACTATCATTATCCATGGTTAGATGGATTTGTTATCCTGGTTGAAGAGGGTTGATGAGTTTGATTACGGTTGATGAGGTTGACCAAGAGTCCCAAGACCGATTGAGTTTGACCATGGTTAACCATTATTGTAACAACTTATTAATGTCACATCAAATTAACAATGATACATTAATGTTGAACACTGTTAACTAAGGTTGAACATGTTTGACCATTCTAACCATGGTTTGTCATGTTGAGCATGTGTTGACTATCATTATGCAAGGTTTAATGGATCTGTTGATCTTGGTTGAAGAGGGTTGACGAGTTTCATTATGATTGATGAGGTTGATGAAGAGTCCCAAGACTAATTGAGTTTGACCATAGTCGACCATTATTGTAACAACTTATTAATGTCGCATCAAATTAACAATGCTACTTTAATGTTGACCACTGTTAACTAAGGTTGAACATGTTTGACCATTATAACCATCATTTGTCATGTTGAGGATGTGTTGACTATCATTATCCAAGGTTTGATGGATTTGTTGATCCTGGTTGAAGAGGGTTGATGAGTTTGATTATAGTTGATGAGGTTGATCAAGAGTCCCAAGACTGATTGAGTTTGACCATGGTCAACCATTATTGTAACAACTTATTAATGTTACATCAAATTAACAATGATACATTAATGTTGACCACTATTAACTAAGGTTGAACATGCTTGACCATTCTAACCATGGTTTGTCATGTTGAGCATGTGTTGACTATCATTATCCAAGTTTTAATGGATTTATTGATCGTAGTTGAAGAGGGTTCATGAGTTTGATTATGGTTGATGAGGTTGACCAAGAGTCCCAAGACTAATTGAGTTTGACCATGGTCAACCATTATTGTAACAACTTATTAGTGTCACATCAAATTAACAATGCTACATTAATGTTGACCATTGTTAACTAAAGTTGAACATGTTTGACCATTCTAACCATGGTTTGTCATGTTGAGCATGCGTTGACTATCATTATCCAAAGTTTGATGGATTTGTTGATCCTGGTTGAAGAGGTTTGATGAGTTTGATTATGGTTGATGAGGTTGATCAAGAGTCCCAAGACTAATTGAATTTGACCATGGTCAACCATTATTGTAACAACTTATTAATGTTACATCAAATTAACAATGATACATTAATGTTGACCACTGTTAACTAAGGTTGAACATATTTTACCATTTTAACCATGGTTTGTCATGTTGAGCATGTGTTGACTATCATTATCCAAGGTTTAATAGATTTGTTGATCCTAGTTGAAAAGGGTTGATGAGTTTGATTATGGTTGATGAGGTTGATCAAGAGTCCCAAGACTGATTGAGCTTGACCATGGTTAACCATTATTGTAACAACTTATTAATGTCACATAAAATTAACAATGCTACATTACTGTTGACCACTGTTAACTAATGTTGAACATGTTTGACCATTCTAACCATGGTTTGTCATGTTGAGCATGTGTTGACTATCATTATCCAAGGTTTGATGGATTTGTTGATCGTGGTTGAAGAGGGTTGATGAGTTTGATTATGGTTGATGAGGTTGACCAAGAGTTGCAAGACTAATTGAGTTTGACCATGGTCAACCATTATTGTAACAACTTATTAATGTTACATCAAATTAATAATGATACATTAATGTTGACCACTGTTAACTAAGGATGAACATGTTTTACCATTCTAACCATGGTTTGTCATGTTGAGCATGTGTTGACTATCATTATCCAAGGTTTAATAGATTTGTTGATCATAGTTGAAGAGTGTTGATGAGTTTGATTATGGTTGATGAGGTTGACCAGGAGTCCCAAGACTGATTAGGTTTGACCATGGTCAGCCATTATTGTAACAACTTATTAATGTCACATCAAATTAACAATGCTGCATTAATTTTGACCACTCTTAACTAAGGTTGAACATGTTTGATCATTCTAACCATGGTTTGTCATGTTGAGAATGTGTTGACTATCATTGTCTAAGGTTTAATAGATTTGTTGATCCTAGTTGAAGAGGGTTGATGAGTTTGAT
The DNA here is from genome assembly GCA_031772625.1 of Pinus tabuliformis. Taxonomy (NCBI): domain Eukaryota; kingdom Viridiplantae; phylum Streptophyta; class Pinopsida; order Pinales; family Pinaceae; genus Pinus; species Pinus tabuliformis. Next base: position 319,776,408 of record CM062804.1, on the reverse strand, counting down.
TACGGTTGATGAGGTTGACCAAGAGTCCCAAGACTAATTGAGTTTGACCATGGTCAACCATTATTGTAACAACTTATTAATGTCACATCAAATTAACAAAGCTACATTAATGTTGACCACTGTTAACTAAGGTTGAACATGTTTGACCATTCTAACCATGGTTTGTCATGTTGATCATATGTTGACTATCATTATCCAAGGTATGATGGATTTGTTGATCCTGGTTGAAGAGGGTTGATGAGTTTGATTATGGTTGATGAGGTTGACCAAGAGTCCCAAGACTAATTGAGTTTGACCATGGTCAACCATTATTGTAACAATTTATTAATGTTACATCAAATTAAAAATGCTACATTAATGTTGACCACTGTTAACTAAGGTTGAACATGTTTGACCATTCTAACCATGGTTTGTCATCTTGAGCATGTATTGACTATCATTATCCAAGGTTTGATATTGTCATAGAGATGACCATGACTAGTCATGGTTGATCATCTTTGTCCTTGTTGACTATGACTTATGATAACTAACTAAAGTTGATTGTTGGCCATGGTTGACTATTGTCAACCATCATAAACACATTCAACTAACGTTGATGGTTGACCATAGTTATCTTCTAATAATAATAATAATAATAATAATAATAATCTTATTACTAATGTATTATTATTAATCACCTTCTTCTTTATTATTATTTTTATTAAATATTTTTAAGTTTGACTGTGATCTATCAAAGTTGACTATAATTGACTATGGTTAATGTAGTAAAACTTAATATCATTATTAATATTATTACTACTACTAGTCAACCTTATTAATATTAATACTGTTTGAAGAAATTGAATCCAAAAATTGATCCACAGTAATTATTTGTAGTAGAACAATACCCATCATTAAGATTGGTTAAGAGAAAGAGAGGGGATGATGTATAAATATAAAGAAAAGAATAAGAAAAGGAGTTGTCTTTAGTACCATGTTTTGGAAATTTGAGGTGAAATCTTGACTTTTGTTATTTAAACTAGTTTTTTTACTGTATATATGGATTCAACAACCTGAAAAAACCCTAGGGCACTTCAATGGTGCAGGGGTTACCCATCAAGCTTGTAATTTTAATAAATTCCTAGTGGAGTTTAGAGAAACTACAGTGTGAGACCTAATATAGGGTCCAAAAAAAAATTTCTTCCAGCCGTAGCCCTAAACATCATAGAGTGGGCTACCAGCTGCCCTCAAACCAAAAATTTGCACTAAACACAACTTATGAAAACAAAAATGATGGATGAGAAAACGTAACCATAAAAGACTATTTTTTTAATGGATATAAATAATTAAATAATTAATATGTTAATATATTATTATTAATGTATCGATGTTTAAGAATACAATATTAATATAAATTAATAGAGTATATATCTTAATAGATGAATATCAAAGTATTACTATATTAATATTAATGTAGTGCATTGATATATTAATGAAATCCATAGATTATCTTATTAATATAATAACTAATAAATCTATATATTAGTTATGATATACATTTTTTTTGTAAGCTTGGTAGGACCATATCTTCAACATGTCCAATATATCATTTCGATTGGGAATTTTACAAATAACTTCACATCAAGGGGCATCTATCCAAGGCCTCGTAGACATGATATATTAACACATTAAGTAATCTTAACATGTTAATATTATACTAATAATTTAACATATTATTATTAATGTAATATAATATTAATGTATATTTGTCTCCCTGAGCGACTGTTCTCTGGTGCTAGGGTTTCTGCGCTAGGGTTTCTGCGAAGACCTACAACGGCAGGACCTTTGGACGGAAGCAACCAGTTCTGATAGCGGCAGAGCAGCAGCTCACAGGCTGCAGGCTTTGGCAGACGGCAATGATGAACCCCCGCCAGGGGGAAGGAGGGATGCCTCCTCCAGTAAACGATAACCAGCCAGGTTACAGCGAAGGTTCAGAAAAGGAACAGTGGTACACTGAACGGAATAATGACAATAGTCAGCAGAAGCAGACATAATAGGTACAGCCGGACAAGCCAAAAGTGAGCTCATCTACATGTAAGCCAGTAGCTATGATAAGACCAAAAGTGGAGCTACCCAGTCATCGAATCAACGCCAGAATACAATATATGAGAGATCATGCTCTCATAGGTAAATTTATAGGTTTTTGGCCAAATGAGAAAGCCTTAAGAGCCTGGATAAATGTCAAATGGCTCCCAAAAGGACATATATCCTTGCATCTTGGGCCGAAGGGGTTTTTCACCACAGTCTTCAATTGCTTGGAAGACAGAAACAGAGTCTTTGAGGGAGGGCCGTACTTCTTCAACTCTGCAGGGCTATTTCTCAGAGAATGGGTCACTCGGTTCAATCCGGATAAGGAAGATCTAAGCTGGGCACCGGTATGGATCAGGCTGTATGGATTGCCATGGGAGTACTGGGAAGAAGACTCGCTCAAAGCTATTGGCAAGGCCTTGGGAGACTTTGTGAAGGTAGCGGAAGACACAAAAACACAGAGATTCACTTCTTACGCACGGATCTACGTCTACATGGATCTGAAGCAACCCCTGCCTGATACGGTAAGTCTCGATTACGAAGATACGGAATGGATCCAGTTAATTGATTATGAGCATGTACCCTTTAGGTGTAGAAAATGTCATGATCTAGGACACCTTTATAGAGATTGCCCATTAAATAGCAATCCCCCAGCGCAAGTTGACCAGGAAAACCAACCAGTGGAAGGTTTTACAAAGGTGACAAATCGAAGAAGAGGACATAAAAAACCTGTAGTCCAGACAAAGGCAGCTCAAAAGGACCCATCAAAGCCCTCCACAAGCAACAGCTTTGAAGTCTTGGCAAATGAAGAGGTGCAGGATCCGGATCTCTTGACATCCAAAGGAAGAATATCTATCAAGGACAATACTAAAGGATCCCAATCTCAAAAAGGAGAAAAGAAGGCGGAACAAGTGGGCAACATTACCAAGACCACGTCAAAAACCTGGAACCTCCCGAAAATGGAGATAGATAATACGGACCCAGTTACAGGAAAAGAGAAGGAAGGAGAAGGAAGCCATCAAGAACCTCAGATCATGGATGAGGACACGGAATCAATAGATATTGGCGAGCTCGATATCCTGGGTCTAGAACAAGCATGAAAAACAGGGAATCTCGACAAAATAACTGATACACAGGTGGATAACTTAGTGGAAGTACTTAACAAAGCCCAAAAGAAATACTCCTTAGGGGTTCAAATCGGCAGTCAATGGGATGGGAAATTCATCACCAAAGACAACAAAAAGCGAGGAAGAAAAACGGCTCTAGAACGAACCATCAAGATCGATGAAGTCTTGGTGGAATCAGGCAGATATGCCAAGCTAACAAAGTACTACAAAAACAACCCCAAACCTTCCCAATGAAGATGATTTCATGGAATATAAGAGGGCTCAATGGCCCAAAGAAAGGTAGACTTTTAAAATACATGCTTATGGAAGAAAAACCAGAAATCCTTTTTTTGCAGGAGACAAAATGTAACTTAGCAGTCTTGGAAAAAGTTGCAGCAAAAGCCTGGCCGGGGGGGCTAGTCACAGCTGTAGATGCTCAGGGAGCCTCAGGAGGACTCGCAGTGCTCTGGGATGCTCGAAAGATCCAATTAAGTAATATACATGCTAACAAAAACCTCATACAAGCAATTTTTCATATTTTGGGGACTAATATTCATGGCCACATAACAAATGTGTACTTCCCTCAAGAAAGCCATCACAAGATAGAAATACTGGAAACCTTAACGCAGCTTAATGCAGAAAGGACTTATGCGCTATGGGTCTCGAGCAGAGATTTTAACATGATTGCTTCTATAGAGGAAAAGAAGGGAGGGAGATGCAGAACAAAAAGGGACGGCTCAATACTAAAAGATTTCATACAAAATAACTGGTTAATAGATATTCCTACAAACAAAAGCCTCCACACTTGGAATAACAAAAGAGCAGCACCGATGCAAATAGCCTCGCGCCTAGATCGATTTTTTATTTCCAACAATGCAGTGCACATAGGGGGAGACTTTATAGCCTCCATCCTCCCCTACTCAGGTTCGGACCATTGGCCCATAGCCCTACAATGGAACCGACCGGGCAGTAGCACAAGAAGGCCATTTCGGTTTGAGGCTTTTTGGTTGACACATCCGGAATTCTATGAATTTATCAGATCAACTTGGCAAAATTTCAATCCAACGGATGGGACAAAAATGTCTATATTCCATAGGAAGTTGAAGCACCTCAAAGAGCAAATAAAGCGCTGGAACAAATCCATTTTTGGAAACATATTCAAATCAAAGGAACTCCTCACCCAAGAAATGAAAGATATTCAGCAAAAAATGATCTTTGAAGGACGCTCTGAAGAACTAGTCCAGAAGGAGCAGGTTATAGAGAATAAAATCCTCGAACGAGACCTCCAGGAGGAAACTCTCTGGAAGAAAAAATCGAGAGTCAGATGGTTGAAGGAAGGTGAAAAGAATACGAAATTCTTTCACAAAACCACAGTCCAAAGAAGAATGATCAACCAAATCTCCTATGTCTACAATGAACAGGGCACCAAAATTGAAACCCACGAAGGAATAGAACAGGAGTTTATCAACTACTTCAAGAAGATGACTCAGGAACCTAACATAGATAGAACAGAGGCCATTGATACAATCATCGGGCAGATACCTAGATTAATCACCGAAGATCACAACACTCTCCTTCTCAAACCTGTAAGTCTCCAAGAGGTTGAAACTGCGGTGAATCAACTCAAAGCAGGGAAAGCGCCAGGACCAGATGGGTTTACCTCCAACTTTTTTTAGCACTTCTGGGAACTAATCAAATGGGAAGTCTGGCAGGTGGTGGAAGAATTGCATACGCTCAGATGGATGTATCCAGCCCTGAATGCAACATTCATTGCCTTAATTCCAAAAGCAGAGGAATCCAATACTCCAGATAAGTACAGGCCTATTGCTTTATGCAACATCATATACAAGATTGTCTCCAAGGTCATATCATTGAGACTGAAGCCCATGCTTCCTCTCATTATATCTCCAGAACAATCTGGTTACGTAGAAGGAATACATATCACGGATGGGATTATTTTAACCCATGAAATAATACATTCCCTCAAGCAATCAAAACAACTAGGTATGCTTCTCAAGATCGACTTATCTAAAGCTTTTGACAGTATTAGCTGGGATTATTTGGAAAAAATTCTCAAAGCTTTTGGCTTTGCCCTCCCCTGGATCAGATGGATCAGCAATCTTCTATCTTCCTCGTTCTTTTCCATTCTCATCAACGGCCTTCCGTCCCCCACCTTTCATCCCTCTAGAGGCATTAGACAAGGGGACCCATTATCGCCCTTTTTGTTTGTTATCTTAGCAGAAGGCCTAGGACCCAGCATAAAATCGGCCATTCTCGCCCAAAATCTCAAAGGTCTAGCCCTCCACCAAGCCCCAGTTGTCTCGCACCAACAATTTGTTGACGATAATATGTTATTCGGTCACCCCTCTGTGCAAGAAGCGCGCTCTTTTAAAGCCATTCTCGACAATTTTTCGAATGCCTCAGGAGCCCTCATTAATAAGGTCAAATCTCAGATCTTCTTTTTTAACACTCCCCCCTCAACCTAACGAGCTATAGCACGCATTCTCGGTTTTACCATAGCTTCCCTTCCTTTCAAATACTTAGGAGCTCCTCTAATTGCTTCAGCTCTCAAGCATTCTTCTTGGACCAGCCTTTTAGAAAAATTGGAGGCCAAACTTTCACTCTGGACTCACAGAGCTTTAAATCTGGCCAGTAGGACAGTGTTAATTAAAGCGGTTCTGCAGTTTATGCCTCTCTACCTTTTCTCAATCCTGGCAGCACCGAAATGGGTTCTCAAAGCTATCAAGCAGCTGCAGCGAAACTTCCTATGGGGAAGCTCGGGGCTAAACAGAAAGTGGGCTTTAGTCAAGTGGGAGAAGGCTTGCTTACCCAAAAAAGCAGGAGGAATTGGGTTAAGAGATCCTGAACAAAGCAATAAAACAATGGGGGCAAAAATTTGGTGGAGGTGGCTCTCAAACTCAAACACCCCGTGGGCAATCTTATGGACAACGAAATATGCTAGAAACTTTCCCTTAGAGGAGAGAATTAGAATGTCGGAAGTCAGTAAAGGCTCGATCATCTGGAATTCAGCAATACAACATCGAGATTTAATTCAAAAACATAGTTTCTGGGAAGTGAAAGATGGCCTTTCAGCGCGGTTTTGGGGAGACTCCTAGCAACAGCTTCCAAATCTCAAAGACAGCATACAAGGAATTGCAGAACGAGAAATTAACCAGTTTGACAAGATAAGTCATTTCTGGAAATCATAAACCACCCAAGACTATAGAGAATGGAAAGAAGCTTGTCATATCTTACCTAACAGCTCGGAGCAGATTCAACTTTCTCTATCCTCAGAGCTTCAAAAATGAAAAATTCTAAAGCTTGCAGGTATGGATACTCTTAGATGGGGATATGAGGAAAAGGGGATCTTCACAACCAAGGAAGCATACAAAATCATCATTAAAGACAGAATAGTCAGAGATAAAATATGGGACAGAATTTGGAATCCTCCTACTTGGCCGAAGGTTTCAACCTTTCTGTGGCTTCTTTCACACAACAGAGTTCTAACATGGGATAACCTCAGGAAAAGGAACTTCCATGGACCATCTATATGTCTCAACTGTAACCAGGAAGAAGAATCAGTTTTACACCTCATGCAAAACTGTATGATCGGAAGGAAATTGTGGGAAAAATTTATATTCCGATGTCAGAGGGATGGCAGAATGATGGGGGATATCAACGGCACCCTCCCCAACTGGATCCAAGAGCCATATCAAAGCAACGCTCTAAACACTCTTTGGCAAATCATTCCGGGACTACTGATGTGGAACATTTGGAAGGAGAGAAACAGAAGGATTTTTAAAAATCAATCAATGACATTGGAGCAGATATGGAACGGGATACACCAAAACATCAGAGAAACTTTATCTATTAAAGGCTGGTCTAAGGAGGATTTCCCATCGCATCCATAGGAATAGGCTATATGGGACAATTGGCAGATAAAATTACAAGATCCAACTTATGCCAATGGAAATACATCTATTCATCAAGGGAACTCTGCCAGCTGGTCTCCGTCACCAATCAATGTATTTCAACTTAATTTTGATGGAGCATCGAAAGGAAATCCTGGTCAAATAGGATATGGCAGAGTCATCAGAGATTACCAGGGTAAGCCCCTCATATCATTCTTTAGTTCAATAGGTTGGAATACCAATAATGCAGCGGAATTGGAAAGCTTATGGAGAGGATTAACTCTAGCACAGGAGCAACAGTTCATCCCTCTGATAGTTTAAGGGGACTCCCAAATTCTTATCAACATGGCATTAAAAATTCAATAGGGATCCTCAGTACAGAAGGTCAGCAGCAGCTGGAGAATGGCCACTAGATTGGAACGTCTTCAACAATGGCTCAACAACAACCAAGCTATCTCCTTCAAGCATATCCGAAGAGAAGGGAACAAACTAGCGGATTTTCTTGCCAATATTGGAGTGGATAGTGGGAAAGATTTCTTTGCAGGATCACTACAAGACATAGCCTTGGAGAACCAACTTTCCACCTTTCATTCTGTATTAACAAAAGATATGCAGTCAAGACAGGAACCACACCCGGATGCGGGTGTCAACATGAGAAGTTAATGTAGCAGATGGAAGGCGGCGAGGAGATAGGCTGGTGCAAGAGGCATAAGGAGGGCACTTATGTTTCATTAATGCTGGCACGCTATCAAGGTATGCCGGGGGAGGATATCAGCACGAGCGACGCCGGAGTGAGATGCCATCGTAGAGCAAGTAGACGACCTTTGTCAGAGCATCAAGTCCCATTAATGAGGAATTGGGTGAACAGCAAATGTGGTAAGTACATCAGGATGACGAGATCAAGATCTATATCTATTGCCCAGAGCCAGGCACTCTCACTGGCTCATTATAGTAGAGATATCCCAGGCCGAACTGATTCACAGGAGTCAGGCACTGTGCCAAGCATTTGGAGGCCATTAGAGTTCCACCGAAACCTGCAACAGGTTGACCTCATCTCCGTATCGTTTCTTGCTAGTATGGCTCGATCTTGCGGTGGTCCCCGAAGGGGAAGAAATTCAGGCACGAGGGGGAGGGGTAGAGGAAGGGGAGGTCCTGCTCCTCAACGTAGCTCCCGGCTTGCTTCAGTCTCACCTGCTTCTCCACCTTCCGACCACTCTGGTCCATCCCACTCCAGGTCTATCCACACCTCCCACTATACTTTCAAGAGCAAGCTTCACAAGCCAACTATCTCGGCCACTATAACGGTCATCTTCTCAGAGGAAGAAGATGACCTTCATGGCTCTACCGAACATTCAATTGATCGAAATCTCTCCCAGAATTCCAAGGACACTCAAAGAGGCAGGGCAGAGGTTAACCCCAATCTTCCAGAGATGCCACAAGATGAAGTTCATGAAGAGGGCGAAGGTCTTCAGCAAAATTCCTCACAAGAGGAGGTCATTTTCTGTGCACCGGCGGAGTTCTTTGGCACGGTGCTGTATCCGGTGATGCCTCCTGGTCGCAGCATCACGGACGTTGAAGACAATGTAATGATTGATTGGGTTAGTTCTCTGGGCAGAGCCAACAACGACGATGCAGAGCAACCACCTCGAGCAGAATCAATCCACGGCGAGGATTGATGGAGAAGATCGGACGGCGGAGGAGGATGGAGAAGATCGGACGGTGGAGGAGGATTTCTGACGGCCTTTTTTGGCGGAACTTTACGCCCCGAAAAGTCAGTCTTGATGACGTCAGGCGAAAGCCACGCGTCAACAGGAAGCTTTATCAGGCTTGCCCTTACGGAAACCGCCGGCTGGTCGAAGGCGGTCCGAAAAACGGTGGTTTTTGTTAGGCGGTTTTGTGTTGTCGCTGATGTCCTCGTCAGCCTTTTTGCATTGTAATGATCTTTTGTCCCCTTGTTTGTACTTCTTGGTGGTGATGTCTAGGGATATGGAGTCCTGGACTCTCGTTTTTATTTATGTAAAGAAACAGTCAAGTGCCGAGGGCAGGAATTCTTCAGACAGAGGGCAGGCTTTAGCCCCCTCAGAGGTTGATACCTCTTTGTAAATATTTTTTTTTTTCTTTTACTTAATAGAATAGTCTTTACTCAGAAAAAAAAAATATAATATTAATGTATATTAATGTGGTATATTTTTAATAAATTAACGTATTAATTTATTAATAGATTAATACCAAAGTATTAATGTATTAATATTAATTTAATACATAAATATATTAACAAAATATATCATGCACTATTGTATATTAATACAATATACTAATAGATTAATATATTAATATTGATGCATTAATGTAATACAATAATATATTAATATAACGATGTAATATAATATTAATATGAATATGATTAATTTTAATTTTCAAATTTTCAAATTTTAGGGTCAATCATAGGGATGAGAGACAAGAGGGAGCCGATTTTTACTAACTTCATGTCTACTATCTCAATTAAGGTTGTTAAGATGTTTTAATATCTCCAATGTTCTTTTAATGTTTTTTGAGGTAGTTATATCCTTTTGAGATGATTGAAGTGTCTTCCAGGTATATATGATGTTTAGAATAGAGGGAACCCTCTTCTAGAGCAGATTTGCAAGTGCATTGGTTCTTGATATGAAATTCATGTTGCTTTATTCTTATTTTAGACGATCTTGACATTTCACCAAGGTACGTTTTTCCACAACAGCAATTGATTTTGTAAAACATCTTGAGTTGATGTTGATCAATGACGTTGTTTACTCATTTCATTTTTTGTTTATTGTTTCCAATGTTTTCAATACAAATCCAATATTCCTTTTTATTAGAACCTTAGCAGTTCTATCAATCACACCACATATGTATGGAAGGTGTGCTTTCATGTTGAAGTGTTGTGGGTTTTCTTCATTATGAGAGGGGTGGGGTGAGGTGGGGTTAACCTTCTTTTTTGTTCTTTTGATGGGTTTAATAATGTCTTTCTTATTGTATCCAATTCCTCTAAATACCTTTGTAAGGTGGATTAATTCTTGACCCAATTGCTCATTATTGGATATCCTAATAGCTCTTAAGGCTAAATTATTGAGGATCCCAAATTTCTGTGCTGGATGATGGTGAGAGTCAGTATGTAGGTAGTTATCAATATGAATCATTTTTCTGAATACATGACATCTGAAGGTCCCATCTTCATGTCTAGTAACTAATACATCAAGTAAGGGAATATTGTTATTATCTTCAAGTTCCATTATGAACTTGATGTCATTAAAATATTCCAGGAATTTATTGAATTCCTCTTTACCATGCCTCCATTCAACATTATTATCATTGACGTACTTTTTCTATCATTTCAGTTTTAATATGTAGGAATCCATTGCTTTATTCTCAAAATTTTCCATGTAGAGATTAGCTACAATAGGTGACAAGGAGGAGCCCATTGCAAAACATATGACCTGCTCATATTATTCACCTTGGAAGCTAAAGAACAATGAGTGAATCCATACTTCAACAAGCTTTGATATTTTAGTGTTCATCACCTCATATAGATGCGTGAATGCATCTTTTTAGGGAATCTTAGTGAATACTGAAACCACATCAAAACTCATGATTGAGTCATCCTTTTCCACTTTTTCATTCTTGATGAATTTAACAAAGTTGCATGAATCCTTAATGAAGGAGCCAGTATTCCCAACAAAGGGACTTAATATGTCCACTACATATTTGGCTAACCCATATGTGGGGAAACCAATGGTATCAACAATAGGTCTAAAGGGAACACCATCATTATGAATCTTGGGGAGACCATAAATTATTGGTGTTATCTTGGAGATCGATAAAAGTTCATTCTTAGTTGTTTTATTTAGATTGGAATCATTGATTTCTTTCTTAACATCTTTAATGACTTTAGAGATAAGGTTTCTCTCTAATTTCCTTTAGCTACCACCATTGAGGCGATCCTTCATTTTCTCTATGTAAATCTCCTTATTGAGGATTACAGTGGCACCTCCTTTGCCTACATTGAGAATTATATTTTCATCGTTATTCTTTAACTTTTTCAGAGCTAATAATTCATTCCTCCTTAAGTTATTTTTTTATGGTTTGGCTTTTCTAAGGATTATTGAATAGTCCTATCTTATTTCCTCTTTATCTTCATCACTTTCTCAATGTTGTATATTATCTTCTATACAACATATGCTATTTTCAATTGGAATATGCTTGGGAGAAATACTGAAGTTTAGTCCTTTATTGAGGACAATGATTTCATCTTTGCTCAGAGGGTGATTAGATATGTTGATTACTTTTTTTCCTTAACAATATTGTGAATAGGGGTGTTAAAGTTGGCATCATCGTTGTGATCATTGTTATTATTCAAAATCAAATTTGGGTTGGCGCTGCTAATAAATGTATTTTTGCTCACATCTGAATGGTTGTAATACAGGCCCAGGTTGCTCATATATAAATTAAGGTTGCTCCCTTTCAAATAGTTCCCATTCTTAACTAATGTAATTATTGGTGTTGTATTTAAATGGTTACGAGACCCAGAGTCAATGTGAGAGATAATGGTTGGAAGTACACTATAATTATCATTGGTGTATTCATTCGGATTTTTTCTTGGGCTTGGGTTGTTCATATACGTGTTGTTCCCTTTCAAATTGTTCCCAACCGAAACCAATGTAATTGATGTTTCTGTTAATATTCAAATGGTTACCAGACCCAGATTCAACGATGGAGCTCATGGTGGGGGAAACATTATAATTATCATTATTTCTTTCATTCAAATTCTATCTTGGGCTTGGGTTGTTAATAACCATATTTCTCAAGATGTTGATGATGTTTATAATCGAATCCAACCTTGGGTTAGAGAAACTTATAACCCTAGTATGTATGTCATTAAATTATTTATTTCTTAGAGATTTTGTGTGAATGTTTCCCAATACATTATTAGAGTAGGTGATGTGTGACTTGTAGGAGTCCATGTCATCCTATTCGATGGAATGCATCTTGTGTAATCTTTTGAGATAACTTAGCTTCAGTTCTTGTCTTATGCGTGCAATGTATCCTTCTTTTTCAACTTTGGTTTCTAAGCTAGCATCAATCATATTTCAGAGCTTAGGTTGAATGATATTGGCTAGATCTAGGTGAAGTTTGAATGATTTCTCAGATAGAGGGCTTAATGTAGAGCTTGGTCTCTTGATTTCTCAACGAATTAGAGTTCGACTTAAATGTTTGAATTCTATATAACCAAATCTAGTGTCAAGCTAGAGAAACTTATGTCCCTAGTATGTATGTCATTAATTTCATTATTTCCAGGACATCTGATGTTAATCTTGCTCAATACATTTATGGGGTAACTGGTTTGTGACTCATAGGAGTCTGTGTCATCCTATTAGGTGGAATCCACATTGTGTAATCTTTTAAGTTTACACAGTTTTAATTATTGTCTTATACATACAATGTATATTATTATTTATTGTTGTAAGCTAGGTGTCTTCTTATATTAACGAAAACAATAGTACACCAATATTTCAATCACTACCATATATCATTATGATAGGTGGTGGTCTCAACTTACCTTATGGGAAACTAGGTATTTTTGACCACCTGTCTATAGAATAACAAATCCAAAAATAAAAATAATGCAACTCTAACAACATAACTAAAGATCTATGGACCGATCATGAAAGAAGGGACTAACAAAAATCATCAAACGCAATCAGTTAGAGGAGTAAACTGGTTCAAAGTCTCGAGTTCTGGAACCTAGAATTGCATGTGATAATGCAAGATATGGAATGTGATGTTCGGTCTTACTCATGAGCATAACGATGACAAGGTAATATACTTGATGGTTGGGTTGTGATCGATGAACAAAGAACTTAAGGATAGTAATGGAGGGGACAGTGTTGGAAAATAGAGTGAAGGAATGATTATTGAGAAATAGTCTTGAGTCATGGTGACTTGCTTCAGTCTATGCCGTACATTGTACCCTTTAAGTCAACGTACCCTTTTAAGTCAAATTAGTGTTCTAACCTCCTTTTTAGCATGCTTGAACACTTCAAGCATTCATATACAAGTGAAAGATATCTATAGATAAACTTCATGTTTTCTTTAGAATTGGGCCACCTAATCTAGTTGTTTAGATTTTCTCACTAATTAGCCCCTCATCAAATGTAATTTAACCTATTTAGTTTGTTACTTGCTAGACAACTCTGCTAATTACTATGCGGAAGCTACTGTATGGAAAATAAACTAAATGTTAGCATGGAAAAGGTTGTCATAAGATCAACTATCAATGAAATTTGTCAGTGCACTCACAATAGAGACTGCAATACCTTTAGATCAATTTTCCTTTGGAGATTAGCTTATTATGGCTCCTATTATTGTTGTTATCCATCATTGTTATATCGTATCAGTGATTACAAAATAATGTAAACCTTAAATGAGGGATATTGAAAGCAAACTTTTGAATTCTGTTGTTGTCTGCAGACTTGTATTTGCTAATTTTGTAGTTTTTCACCATAGTATTTGAAGAATGTATCCTCTATATTAGTTTGGAAGGGGTTTTTTGGGTTACAACTTTAGAAAGTCTATAATTTGTCAGTGCTAAACCTTTCTTGATTAAATATGAATGCCATTCTGGACTGTAACATTTATACTCTGTATGTTCTGTACAGTGGCAAAAGCTTTGTATAACGTATTTGCATCTTTTGCTGCTACTTGATTGTGAAGATAAATGAGAGAGTGCATTTATGGTACTAGATATATGGGCGTGTATACTACTATAATGGTTTCAGATGGTACTTGAATTGCATTGTTGTATAACAATGCAAGATTAAATTGCAATACCTGTCGCTAAACACATTTGAAGGTTACATTTTGGTGACCTATTTGTCATTTGGATAATGACAATTTGTATCCCTTAACCTACTGCTAATGTTTTCTTTTTGCCTTTTTTGGGTAAATACTACTTGTGTTTTACCTATATTCCAAGCAGTTTTTTATCCTTCTTGAATTTATTAGGTCATTGTGTTGTCATAGTATATATGATTTATCCATAAATTTCAATGTTGTTGAGAAAATCCTCTTTAGTGTTGCTTCTACTATGAAGGCTGATGTTGGAGTTCATTTATCCTGTGAATATAGTATTTGTGAATGTTCACTATACTGCAGGATTACCCTTCAGGTTTTATAGATTTGTAAACTCAGGTAATATCTAACACAAACATAAGATGCGAAAAATCAAACATGGAGATAACAAAAATATTGGTTTTTGAAGGCAGTAATAATTTAGTGGAATTTATAGTTCCAATTACCTATTAAGGCCTTCAGTCAAAGGTACTTTAAAGGTCTATAAATGTGCATTTGTTCTCTTTTACCAGTTGAAGACTAAGAGTAAGCACCAATTGAATGATAATTGAAGAGCTTATTTGGTTGTATGGATGTTTTCAAGCTTTTAAAGATGATATACTAACAAAAGGGACGAAAGCTCTTCTTGGTAGTGAAAATCTTCATCATCTCATAAAACTTAAGAGCAAAGCTATTGTTAAAGACGTTACAAAGGTTGGAAGACTACATTGTCATAATCTTAGTGCTAAATAATTTTGAATGATCATATCATGGGAATTCCATGGCCCTGACACGTAACTCAAGGTGCCTTATAGGACCGTGATCTCCTTTTTTTTCTTTTCAAAAGCAAGTAATCAATAATAGATGGCTATCTATCAGTGTTGTTGATTTCTGTAATATTCTACTCATATTTGTGTAATTTTTCTCTTCATCTTAGACAAATTTTCTACATTGTCTCTATTTTTGGCTATGATTTTGCATTATTTTTGTTTGATAAATTTTCTTGGCTCTGGTTGATATAATGAACTTAGACAATCAAATTTTGAATTTTCCTGGTTTATATATATATATATATATATATGAAGCTATCAAAATTATTAATCCATAATTGATGAATATGAAATTTTTGGAAACTCCCTTCAGAAATTACTAGATGCATTTAATGTTGCTTTTAAAAAAAATTAAATTAATAGTTATATCACACTTTTTTGTTGTGTTATTTCTTTCCTTCTTTCATATATATAACAAAAAGGTGGTATGATGAGTAACTAAGTTTTTTTTTTTGTATAATAATCATTTTTGGTAAATATTACTTAAAATATAACAAAGAAAATGAATCTATTTATTCATTCAACAATAAAATTTATCTAATTAAAAATTACAATCTCATCAATAATTATAAAAGATAAGAGTATATAACAATTAGACTATTTTATTTAATAAATAGGATATACATTTTGGAATGAATTTTTAAGTAAATAAACTTAATCTTTTTAATTCATTATTTTTTTCTCTCTTTTTCCCCTTTCATTTCTGGAACAAAGTTCTACATCATTTTTTTTTCAATTTTTTTATGATTTAAATAATCTTTAAAAAGCCAAAAGCCTTGAAAGTAAAGTTTCAGGGTCAAATTTTTTATCAAATTTGTTATGAACCAGTTCAAGAAAAGATAGAAAAGATAGATCAACGCCTTAGAATTCAGCCTCTTCGAGGGGGCAACCTCCTTTACATTACATAAATGAACAATTCTTGGATGATTCAAATGATAAAACCTCCTTTCTATATATAGGAGTCTAAGGAGTCATAATATAACCCAGCCAACCTAACAATAATAATATAAAGCCACAAAAATAACAATAGAGGGATTCTATGGGGCACAATAATAAGAATATGGGGATAATAGGGGCACAACAATATTAATAAGGGATGCAACTACAATAGTAATGGGATAATCACTAGTATTATAGGGAACCAACATGCCCCTCTCCTTTAAAAAAGTGTTTTCCTCAATGCTTGAGTAGTTCTGGATGCTTCTGTATAAAATTCTCATCCTCCCATGTGGAATTTTCAGCGGATAAGTTCTTCCACTTATAAGATACTTCGAAATTGATCGATTTCGTAGATGTTGAGTTCTTGTTTCTGTGACTGCTTCTGGTTCCAATATAATTTTTCCTTCCTCGTCAAGTTTTGGAAATATTGTTTGAACTGGGAGCTTGTCGCCTATAACCTTCTTTAAACATGAAACAGGGAAAACTGGGTGCAATCGAGAAGCTGCAGGAAGCTCCAATTTGTATGCCATAGTACCAATCTTTTGCCACACCTTGTACGGACCATAATACTTTTGTGATAATTTATTATCCTTCTTAGCTTACTTGAGGGACATTTGCTTATATGGTTGTAGCCGTAGGAATACCCAATCACCTACATCAAAACTTCTTTCGCTGTGATGTTGATCTGCCTGTTGTTTAATTCTATTTTGTGCTAACACGAGGTTATCCTTTAAAAGTCGGAGGACTTGTTGTTGATGTTCGATGTGATGTTCCACTGCTTGAACCTTAGAATTTTCTCTTAAATATGATGTGATGGATGGTGGCTGATATCCATAAAGTTCCATAAATGGGGTCATTTTTGTTGCTGTATGGAAGGAAGTGTTATACCACCATTTTCCTGGTTTATATATATATATATATATATATATATATATATATATATATAGATATATATGAAGCTATCAAAATTATTAGTCCATAATTGATGAATATGAAATTTTTGGAAACTCCCTTAAGAAGTTAAGGGATACATTTAACGTTGCTTTCAAAAAACTTAATAGTTATATCACACTTTTTTGTTGTGTTATTTCTTTCCCTTTCTCATATATATATATATAACAAAGAGGTGGTATCATGAGTACCTAAGTTTTTTTTTTTGTATAATAATCATTTTTGGTAAATATTACTTAAAATATAACAAAGAAAATGAATCTATTTATTCATTCAACAATAAAATTTCTCTAATTAAAAATTATAATCTCATCAATTATTATAAAATATAAGAGTATATAACAATTAGACTATTTTATTTAATAAATAGGATATACATTTTGGAATGAATTTTTAAGTAAATAAACTTAATCTTTTTAATTCATTATTTTTTTCTCTCTTTTTCCCCTTTCATTTCTGGAACAAAGTTCTACATCATTTTTTTTTCAATTTTTTTATGATTTAAATAATCTTTAAAAAGCCAAAAGCCTTGAAAGTAAAGTTTCAGGGTCAAATTTTTTATCAAATTTGTTATGAACCAGTTCAAGAAAAGATAGATCAACGCCTTAGAATTCAGCCTCTTCGAGGGGGCAACCTCCTTTACATTACATAAATGAACAATTCTTGGATGATTCAAATGATAAAACCTCCTTTCTATATATAGGAGTCTAAGGAGTCATAATATAACCCAGCCAACCTAACAATAATAATATAAAGCCACAAAAATAACAATAGAGGGATTCTATGGGGCACAATAATAAGAATATGGGGATAATAGGGGCACAACAATATTAATAAGGGATGCAACTACAATAGTAATGGGATAATCACTAGTATTATAGGGAACCAACATGCCCCTCTCCTTTAAAAAAGTGTTTTCCTCAATGCTTGAGTAGTTCTGGATGCTTCTGTATAAAATTCTCATCCTCCCATGTGGAATTTTCAGCGGATAAGTTCTTCCACTTATAAGATACTTCGAAATTGATCGATTTCGTAGATGTTGAGTTCTTGTTTCTGTGACTGCTTCTGGTTCCAATATAATTTTTCCTTCCTCGTCAAGTTTTGGAAATATTGTTTGAACTGGGAGCTTGTCGCCTATAACCTTCTTTAAACATGAAACAGGGAAAACTGGGTGCAATCGAGAAGCTGCAGGAAGCTCCAATTTGTATGCCATAGTACCAATCTTTTGCCACACCTTGTACGGACCATAATACTTTTGTGATAATTTATTATCCTTCTTAGCTTACTTGAGGGACATTTGCTTATATGGTTGTAGCCGTAGGAATACCCAATCACCTACATCAAAACTTCTTTCGCTGTGATGTTGATCTGCCTGTTGTTTAATTCTATTTTGTGCTAACACGAGGTTATCCTTTAAAAGTCGGAGGACTTGTTGTTGATGTTCGATGTGATGTTCCACTGCTTGAACCTTAGAATTTTCTCTTAAATATGATGTGATGGATGGTGGCTGATATCCATAAAGTTCCATAAATGGGGTCATTTTTGTTGCTGTATGGAAGGAAGTGTTATACCACCATTTAGCTAGAGGTAACCATTTGACCCATTATGTCTATTTATCAGATACAAAGCAACGAAGATATCCTTCCAAACATTTGTTTACTATCTCAGTTTGCCCATCGGATTGAGGATGATAAGATGAGCTATGAGCTAATTGAGTACCAAGACAAGAAAATAATTTTGTCCAAAAAATTCCAGTGAAATTGGGATCTCTATCACTTACAATAATCTTTGGGTTTCCATGTAGCTTTTGAATTGTTTCCATAAATGCAGTAGAAACTGTACTAGATTTAAATGGATGTGATAATGCACAAAAGTGTGTATACTTCGTAAGTTTTTCAAATACGACCATGATGACACTCTTTCCCTCAAACTTGGGTAAACCTGTGATAAAATCCATTGAAACCTCCTCCCAATGTTGGCTTGGAATGGATAAAGGTTGTAATATACTCGGTGTCTTAATTGTTTCAACTTTATTTTTTTGGAAAACCAAACATTCCGCCACAAATTTTTGAATATCCGATTTAAGGCCATCCCAAAAAAATTTCTTCTTAACCTTGTGGTAAGTTTTTAAAAATCCTGAGTGCCCTCCTAAGGTAGAAGTGTGCAATTCCATGAGAATCTTTTGCTTTAGTTGGGAATTCTTATAGAGGTATAAGTGATCTTTGTACCATAAAGAATCATTTTTCCAGCTAAATGTATCAGACGTACTGGAATCTTGTTGTAAATTTCGAATAAGTGCCCACACTTCTTCGTCATTCTTCCATTCCTCCCTTGCTTCATTTATTCAATTTGGTTGGATAATAGAAATGGTGCACAGCAATGCTTCCACATCCTCATCCTTTCCTGAGAGTGCATCTGCCACCACAATTTTCTTCTCTTTTTTGTAGATGATTTGAAAGTCATAACCCAACATCTTTGTGACCCACTTTTGTTTCTCTTCAGATGATAATATTTGTTCTAAAAAGTATTTAAGGCTATCATGATCCATTTTTACCTTGAAGTGTCTTTCCATTAGGTAGGGTCGCCATTTCTTAAGTGCATGGAGTATTGCCAACATTTTCTTCTCATAAATAGCTTTGTGTAAAAACTTTCCCTTGATTGGATGACTTTCAAAAGCAATGGGTCTTTCATCTTGCATTAAAACAACATCAATTCCATTTCCTGAAGCATCACATTCCACAATAAAGGTTTTTGTGAAGTCCGGTGTAGCTAAGATAGGTGCTTGGCACATTAACTCTTTAAGATGTTCGAAAGCCTTTTTTGCTTCTGGAGTCCATGAAAATGCATCTTTCTTCAATAATGTTGTTAGAGGTGCTGCTATTCTCCCATAATTCTTAACAAACTTGTGATAATACCCTGTCAACCCAAGAAATTCTCCCAGATGCTTTATGGATGTGGGGATTTTCCATTCCTTAATGGATTTAATTTTGCTAGGGTCTACCTTAACTCCTTCATGAGATACAATATGACCCAAATATTCCACCTCTTATACTCCAAAGAAACTTTTGGATCTTTTTGCATATAATTTTTTTTCCTCCAATAGTTGTAACACCCTGTCAACATGTTCAACATGATCCTTCCAAGACTTGCTGTAGATTAGTATATCATCAAAATATACTAACACAAATATTTTAAGGAATGGTGTGAAAATGGAATTCATCAAACCTTGAAAAGTTGAAGGTGCATTGGTAAGGCCAAAAGGCACGACCAAAAATTCATAATGACCCTCATGAGTTCTAAATGTTGTTTTCGGAATGTCTTTAGTCTTCATTCTGATTTTATGATATCCTGAATGAACATCCAACTTGGTGAAGTAAATTGATCCGTGCAATTCATCCATTAATTCATCAATGACGAGAATGGGAAACTTATCTTTAATAGTGAGCTTGTTGAGCTCCCTATAATTCGGACAAATGTGCCATGATCCATCCTTCTTGTACACTAATAGTATTGGAGCAAAGAAAGAACTTTGACTTGGTTGAATTATACTAGCCTCTAGCATTTCTGCAACCATATGTTCAATTTCACTCTTTAGGGCATAGGGATATCTGTACAGCCTAATGTTTGGAGGAACACTTCCTGGAATCAAATGAATAGCATGATCATGATCACGAATAGGTGGGAGACCTTTGGGAGTCTCAAATACCTTGGAATGGTTGTCTAAGAAATTTTGGAGATTTGGAGAAATAGATGATTGCAATATGGAAACATCTAGCAAACATAATTGTGCAATTACACCTCTTTGTTCCTTTTTTAGAAGCTTTGTCATACCGTTAGAGCTGATTATCTTTACCGGTTTCCTTGCAATACCCCTTAATTCAACTTCCTTTCCTTCCACAGAAGATTTCATGAAACGTTCTTGAAAATTAAAAGCTATTGTACCCAAGGATTGTAGCCATTCGACTCCTAGTACAACATTAGCACCTCCCATTGGAATGGAAAGCATTGGGCTATTCAATACATATTCTCCCATCGATAGCTTGATATTATGACACTTTCCAGAGCAATTTATTGTTCCTCCATTTGCAATTATCACTTGACACTCTGGTGCTAGATATAAGAAGAAATTCAATTCTTTTGCTACCTTACAATGAATAAAATTGTGGGTACTTCATGAATCAATCAACAATATTACCTTTTTCTTTTTGATTTGTCCTTCTATCTTGATGGTTTGAGGAGTGGTAATTTCCACCAATGCATTACAAGATATGGTTGGATTCATTTCTTCTTTATCTAGGCTTTGTTCCTAGAGTATATCCTCTTCTTTTGACCTTTCTTTCTCCTTTTCTTCTTCCTCTTCTCAATCTATGTAGAACAATTTCTTCTCAGCACACTTATGACCTTTAGTGTATTTTCTATCACAACTGTAACAAATCCCTTTTACTCTTTTTTCTTCCAATTGTTGTGGTGTCAACCTTATAGGTTGTTGAAGACTAGGAGCAACAACACTTCCATCTTTATAGTTGTGAGTGGTATGCTTCCTGGTTGCCATAATTTTTCTTTCCATTTTTCTTGCTAACCTGAATGCCTTCTCTAATGAATCAGGTTCCCAAAGGTGAACATTATGTTGGATATTATCCTTTAAAGTCCCTACGAACACATCAATCCTATGCTCCTCTGGAATTTTTTTACCCTTATGTTCAATTTTTGGAACACCTCAATGTGTTCCATTATTGAACCCTTTTGTTTGAGACTTATCAATTGGCTAAAAATGTGTTGCTTTTTGTATCCTCATAATGTGCTGTCAATTCTTCCGTAAAAATTTCCCAAGTGATAATTTGTTTACGAGAGCAAAGCCATTGATACCATACAAACTGATTTGGTTCTAAATATAAAGTTGCAATACGTACCTTTTGTGTGTTTTGCACATTATTGAGATCAAAAAATTACTCCATCTGTAATATCCATGTTGCGGGATCCTTGCCATCAAACTTCCTCATATCGATTTTTGGAATATGGTGGGTCTTCGATCCCACATTAGAGTCTAAGAAATCATGATTAACATTTCTTTTATTCGCATCATGAGTTTCCTCTACTACCTGTTCACCATTAGTAAGTATTTCTTGTAGAAAATTTGTCAAATCTGTCTTCAAATCTGCCATGTATATCTTCAAATCTATCTTCAAATCTGCCATGTATCTCTTCAAATCTATCTTCAAATCATCCATCTTAGATTCCACACCATTTATATTAGATTCCACGCCATTTATCTTAGCTGTTGTTAGCTTTTGTGAGAGTGACATTTGTTGCACTAGTTCTTGTAATTTTGATATATCATGTAGCATTTCTTCCTCTTCTTCATAAGTCATGCTAGAGCTTTCAGGTTGCTTACTAGGTGTTTGCATTTTCTTTCCTTGGGGAATCAATTACCGATAATAATGCTCTACTATGCCCTTTGAATTCCTTCAAAATTACTTTTCAAACTAAGCTTAAGCAAAAATTTAAAAAAAATCTACACACCCTTTTTCACTTTGTAGGAGCTCGATATTGCCTCTGATGTATCTCTGTACTTTCTGATCATCCAATTCTAAAATTGCAACCTGTAGTAGCCCTCTCTGTCCTCTTTCCAATGCCACTGATCTGCCCCAAATTGGATTCTCCAAGGAAGAGTTATGAAAAATCTCCCACAGTGACTTGATTATAGACTAGTTCAGTAGAGTGAACTTGTACGATGTGCCACGAGTCACTGTTTCAAGCTTTGGCTTTGGAAAATATCCACAACAAACTAAAGTATATCTTCTTTTTGTAGCTTCTTACGAAATTTCAATCCGATGCCCAGAGAGAAAGTTATGACAATTTTCCTTAGGTCACTGTTTGGAATGTAATTCAGGAGTCCACAAAAAGACCAACTTCCTCAGATCATATCTCCGCAAATATAGCGCGAAAAGATCTGAAATTCGGACCTGAGGTTCAATGCGATGTCTTCTCAAATGGATTTTTTTTTAGCATCTGAAACATCATAGAAAAAAGTTAGAGCGAAAATTCCACGATGACCTATTTGGAGCAGCGAAACCCTAGAATCCAAAGCTCTGATACCAAATGTTATGAAACCAGCTCAAGAAAAGATAGAAAAGATAGATCAACGCCTTAGAATTCAGCCTCTTTAAGGGGGAAACCTCCTTTACATTACATAAATGAATGATTCTTGGATGATTCAAATGAAAAAACCTCCTTTCTATATATAGGAGTCTAAGGAGTCACGAAATAACCCAACTGACCTAACAATAATAATATAAAGCCACAAAAATAACAATAGATGGATTCTATGGGGCACAGTAATAACAATATGGGGATAATAGGGGCATAACAATATTAATAAGGGATGAACATATAATAGTAATGGGGTAATCACTAGTATTATAGGGACCCAACAAAATTCCTCACTAAAACAAAAATAAAAAATTTCAGAAAAAGTTGAATTTATCCACTAATTAAATTATTCTATATTTTTTTAATATGATTAATTAATGCTATTATATTAATTGCTACCATTAAATTTAGAATGTTGAACAAAAAATTAACCCTTAAAACAATTTACTTAAATAACTATCATAAACATCATTTATATAGATAAACAAACTCTTTCTCATACAACATTATATCATAATTCAATTAGTAACATAATATCTAACACTATAGATATAATAAAAATGTAAAAATATAGCTCAAATGATGTAATAAAAATTAAAAAATAATTATAAATATATAGATGGCTTAAACTAATTAAAATCCATTAAAGAATCCAAACTAACAACTCCTAACTACATTTTTCTTTTTCCATTTATACTTGTTGAGCCCTTGAAAAAATAATACGTAACACCTTGTTGTAAAATAATAAAAAGAGGCCTTATACTTTGAGATCCTTGGAAAAAACATGTAATAGTTTGTTATTAAGTAAAAAAAAAGTGGCTCTATAATCATATGGTGAAAGACCAACTCTATCATAATAATATAGTTCTAAGATGCACAAATTTCTGTTATTTCAAGCTTAGTAAAGAAATGACTAGCAATTTCCCCTGAAGGTGCAACGGTACATTGAAGGAATAAAAGATTTGGGAAGATAATTTTGACACAAATAGAGCCCATTGTTGAATTCATGTTTTCCAAACTCTCCAATGCAAATGCCACAAGGCAAGCTCACTACTCACACCCTATGCATGAGCACAAAATGTTGACATACCTTGCCCCAAGTGCATCACGCCTGGCTATCTATGTTTTGTCTACCATATAGTGCCGCCAATCCAAATTTTCCTCCAGAGCATGAGATCGATCTTTGTCGATGTCCTAGAGCCCAATGAATCATTCCCCAAGCTGCACAATGTATCTCAAACAATGACCATTAAAATCATCCTAATTGCTAGCTATGTTACTTTGAAAGCTTCAATGTTCTTATTTACAATTGAATGCCTATGCCCAAGGAGAGTAGAGTAGGAGGAACTCAGTAATAAGATGCTAACATAGATGATGATGACGCTAGTATTGATCTATGTTTTCTTCATGGTGTTTGGTAGGGAGCAAAATATGCAAATTTTATCTCGTGAAAATTTATCAATTTTGTATGGGAACTTTATTACAAGCACTTTCCCAACTTTCAACTACTTTGAGTCATTTTCCGACATATAGAATCAAGTGATAAAATTAGTACAACATTTTCATTTAAACACCATAATATAATAATAATGGAACCACTTTTAAAATAAAAATTATTTGAATCCAATTTTTTTACTCACCCTTGTCTTTCTATAATGCAAGTAACTTAGCTTGCATTATATCATTTGTTATGCAAGTAACTGAAATTCCATTCTATAATCTAATAAGCTATTGCAAAAGCATACACAAATAGTTAATTCTTTTAATCTAACAAAGATTCATTCAGGAAATGGAAAAGCCAGATAGGAAAAAAGAAATTGTTTCCTTTTCTTTAAAGGCAAAACCCATGGTCACTTTTTCACATTTTGTGGATGTTACCTCACATAGACCTGTTGACAAACAGTGACCTAGTAAAGGCAATCAATGCATGGATCAAAAGCAATAAACGACCACATAACCTAATAGTTTCTTATTAACTTTTGATGCATAAGTGATCTTTGTTTCCACATATATATTGCTTGAAAACATTAAGTCAACTTAAGGTTTTGTTTTTGTACTACATTTCCATTGAGAAATCCCTATTCTTGGCCACCTCAACCTTATGAAAATTACATATAGTAAAAACAATTAATGAGGGCACACATTGTGAACTCATACTTATTTAGTATGTTATTTATGATTCACTATGCATCCGCTAATTTGTAATTTCATACCCAATAGAATTGTGAATATATGAGATAATGAGTTTTGTTGTAACACAAGCAGTATCTTATTAAACCAGTAGTTAATAGTTACTAAGATTAGGATTCAAAATACTTGGTCAATGTAAGACCTATAAATTTAGACAAAGGAAAAGAATATCATCATGAATTGACAGCTCATTTAGAATAGTAGGGATTGAAAGAACCAAATGCACAATGATTAGAAGATATTGATACTCACAAAGAAGGCCATTAATAAAGTAAAGGAAAAATTCCCTCGACAGAAAATTGAGGAGGATGAGAATATAAAAGAGCCTCCAATATTAGATATGGGTAGCATAGCACCATCCTCACCAAAGAAAATTTGTAGTTAGGAAAATGGAACATGAACAACATCTCATTGAGCATGATATTGAAATGAATTTGATGGGTAGAGTTAAATTTCAAATTCTAACTATGACTGAATGTGGAAGGTTGGCTATGACATAAACTTCCAAGAATTTTCTGTTTGTCGACTTTAGGGAATTTAGAGTACAATTTTATATACTCTCACCTTGGAATATTGACTAACGAAGACTTGAAAAATCAATAGTGCATTGATCCCCATGTGCACATCTATCCTTTTGCCACTTGTAGCATAGTATCATTGTTTTTTACTTTGAAATAGTTGTGTGCATCGAATTTATCATTTTTATTTAATTGCATCCTTTGTTTACTTTCAAATATCCAAACTTCAGACATGTCGTTCTCACCACAGTAGTCATGACATTATAAATTCAATGGATTCTCCATCCACACAAATACGTCCCTTGTAAAGCATATCGTTGGATGTGCATGCTTCATTCAAAGAACAAAAAAATCACCCATAGTTTCTAATTAAAATATACTTTCCATGGAGCCAACTAAAAATGTGAATTGGGATTTCAAGATAAAGATATCAATGTATGACATAAAACCACAAGAATGTACTAAGTGATTACCTGCAAAAGTAGTGCACCTTTCGTTGTTGGCAACATCTAAAACCCATAAGGAAGACTCTCCTTAGTTTGATGGTCGGAAGGAGTATGATACTAATCCCTACCATCCAACAAACAACCATTTTGGAATTATCCAATTTGTCTTGGCAGACAATCAGGTACATATCATTATATATTTATTCATATAGACATCCATGGTTCTTTTCCCTCCGGATACTTGTTGAAGTGGCGACAATGGCTTATTGGCAGGTACCATTTTTTCTTTAATGTCAGAGGAACCGAAACCTTTTGGCGAGGAAGGGTTATTGACAAGGGTTTTTTACACTTTCATGACCTTCTGTGCATTATTCACAACAGTAGCAACAAAAGGGTGTGCCCATTTCACATATTTTACACTCGTGCTGCAATGGGCTTGAATACGGGACCCATTAGCAATAGTTCTGAAATAGAAGAGTCCCATGGCCACAAAACAGAATGCTAGAATTTTGGAAATATCTTAGGTAGTGACCCTGCCATGATAGAGAACTCCCTTTACTTGTTTTATTCAGATTGAGCTTGTGTTTTTCCTGGGACAACTTGAGACAATTGACGAAATAGAAAACTAAAAAGGGAGCTCAGGGGTGAAATCCAGAAGTCATGTGATCCAGACACATGGTAAAAAATAATTCAATGGAGGAGGACAAAAATTTAAGGATCTCCAAGAATCCCTAGTTGTTTATGTTGTTGTCGCTCCCATAGACAACTTCAAATTGATTATAAGACTAGTGCCTAGGCACATCTAGATCTCATGTGTCTCAAATGATTCTCAGGAAGATGGAGACATCACATATATTCTATAGATATATTTAAATGGAATGAGTTGGTTCATTCATCTAAAGAGGAAAGCCATGAATTTCTGGTACTTCTTTACATATACAAATCACAAAAATATGTGCATAAAATAGTGGATGCCGAGTAGTTCAAGGACTTACAATTTAATAATCTTTTGTAGAGTAATGGGAGAGGATAAGGAGGAGGAATAACTCATCACATAGAGCTTAAAGCATCAAGAATTCTACCCTTTAACACATATATCTTGAAGCATTAAGGATTTCTACACTTATTTGAGTTACAGGTGGAAGTAGTGGACGAAAGAGGGGTGGAATGCTATGATTCATATAGTGCAAATTTAAAGATATAATTTCAGAAATCCATATAGGCACATGCATTAATAAGTCAATACAAATGAATCTGTGAGGAAGTATGAAATATTTCTAGCAGCTATAATTGCATGAATTCAGAGAAGAACCATGAACATAATGGGTTTTAATAGAGGGATAACATAGTATAATACTTGAAGAGGGGATCACCACCATTTCCTTGATATTTTGAAAGATCTGTATTATAAAGTTATACAGTCTGAAAATAACATGTAGAGTTTTCTTTAGAATTTATGAACCTTTGTGAAGTGTTACTTCCCCCTATTTATCTAGAGAGGGGGAGCGTTTGAACATTCATTACAACAAAAACCTTTGGTTGAGTCTTAGCTGTCAGATTGACTAGCTGTCTCGAATAGGGATGCCTCTGTGGCCCAAAAACATTACAACATATTAAATGCCTCATTAAGGGTGGTACATTACAGGAGAACATATCAGTCAAAATCAAATGAACATGATAAGAAGATATCTCTGCACCCATCTCTGTGATCGTTGTTGCTTCAGGTTGAATTGTGCTCATGGTATGGCCTCCTATGTTACTCAGTTAACTCCCATTTCTTTAGCCTTTACTGCTTGTATCATCCCTCCTTTAAAGCTTGGAGTGGGCGCTATCAGTTTCATGCTGCAGTACTGAAGCGAAGGACCCTTGGGCGGTACCTCGTTTCCCCTTTGTATGGGAGACCATGTTGGATAATTAAATCCTCCTGAGCTACTAAGTCCTTTTTTACTATTGTCAACACCGACCCTAGTTCCGTGTCATAATGGGCCTTTCTAGATCAGCCCATGCTGGGTTTGAATGCACCACCTATTTTCTTAAAAGCCACAATTGTCGACCCATCACACCTTTAAAGTCCTGCACTGCACTATTGGTGCCTTGATATACCTAGTGATGTGCCTATGGTGTAATATGGGGGAGTTTTCGGTGTTGTACCCTATCACTGAAACATTTCAAAACATGTGAGTCTTGATCCCCTTTACACCCATTTTCTTAGGCCCCTTTCTTTAATATTTTTCATATGACGACAATTTTCAACCGGGTGCTTAGCTCGAAGGTGCTAGAGCCTTTAAAAGCTTGTCTGGGGGCCTTTTTCCTTTATTATATGAAATCCTTGATACTGAACATTTATAACACTTGCCATTTATATCTCCCCTTGAACCTTTCAATCGTCGATCTATGGGATCAGGCCTAGCTAGGATATCGCAATCGCACTACAGGAGAGAGTATTGAGGATGGGTGGTTTTCAGAGGGGGGCATGAGTGGTAAGTGGTAAGTGAAGCGGGGGTGAAAAATGATATGAGAGGGACACGTAGTGGAGAGGCTTAGTGGGGAAACTTATTTTTATACCCCCCCGCTGATAAAGGGAAACATGGAGAGGGGGGGCCAAAAAGGCCTAGGAGTTGTTGATCTGGGCAGAGTCAATCTAGACTGTCCAGAGATGGGGGGTTATTGAATGAGAATGCGACCTTTGAAAGGGATAGACTTGGCAGCCCTTTAAATCCATTGTATAAAATATCGCATCTAGGGAGTTCCCGCATATCACAATCGCAAGTCGAGAAGGGCTTCGGTGGAGGAGGAACCTTCACTTTATGGGATTTTCGATTGTGCGGTTGATGATGTCATCAGTTCCACGTGACACTTCCTAAGTGGTGACATGTGTCACCCAGATATTCCCCCATAGGACCCCTGAAAATGTAGAATCTACATGCCATATGTCCTCCATACTACCATGTCATCTCCGTACTGCCATGTGATGCTAACATTAGCTACCCCATGGATTCTTAGGACCAGTAGGATTCTACCACGTTGCCCCCAAATATTCATGCTTGGAATATGGCACGGGGGTGATTGGTTGAAAGAAATATTTGGTGATTGACCAATGCAACTTCAATTGTCTTCCTCTTTGTAGCTACTTCGGTAAACTGCGATCTGCAATTTGCGATGAGCCTGACCCTTAGCCATTTTTCCTTTGTTTAGTGGGCTTGAAAGGGTATCTTTAAATTGCTCTAACTTTTGATCTAGGAGTCCATTTTTTTATTTCCACCCACTGTTGGAAAGCTCGTTCTGAGCACTATACAATGGAGAGGGTCCAATTTGGCTTTGAGTGCTTTTATCGTCTGGAAGATGGCTCCAAAATTCATTTCTCTTTAGCAAATTTGATCAACTAAAAAACTCATAATCTTCAGTGTCTTGTAGCACGTGAGGAAAGTCAATAAAGTTTTTGTTTGTCAACTCCACTTCCTTAAGTAGACTTAGGAGGTCGGGTCATGTCATAGTGGCGCTTTGCTTTACATTTTCTCAAAGGGCTTGTAAAGGTGGGGTGGCATGTTATAGATTGGTATCAGAGCATGGTTCAAATACTTGGAATGGAAGGGTTAGATGCATGTTGGTATGCATGCATTGTCATGGTTTGGGTTATCATGAATGAGGTCATTGTATGTAGTTAGTGTTATCATGCATGATGTAGGTATATTGATATGATTATGTGTATATATTTATCGTGCTAATTTGGACTAATTTTGCATATGAGATAGCCTCCCATTAACTTCAATGAGCTATGTTGATTATGTTTATATTTGGTTATTTGACATGGTATGTTTGCAGGAGATAGAATATCAGAGACAACTGGCAGAATGGTGGACTACAATTCATGAGAATATCCTTATAGATCATATTTTTAGCCAAGAGATGAGTACTTTCCTGACATCATAGATACCTTGAGAAGTCTAAGGGAAAAAATTAGAAGTTTCACAGCAAGTAATGACAGGATGATTTAGTAACAAGAAAGACTTGTCGAGGCACAGGAAAACCAAGCAGAGTTCAATGCAGTTATCATTTAGAGCTTATCATATTTTTTGAGACATGGAAAACCACAAATTAGTTATGAGCAGGAGGATAGGAATAATGGGGGATATGGTAGCAACTCTCATGGAAGGCACAGGTTTGACAGGGATGACACAGTCAGAGATGGTAGGTTCTTGGATACACCTTACAAGAGAGGCAATGGCTAAGTCTTCTATTATGGTTTTGGTTCAGACAGGTACAAATAAGGAAATCCTTCTTTCTGAAAATACAATACTAATAAATTTTGATACCTAAATGACTTATGAAGGCTAAATTTTGATAATTGATCATTGATGACATTAGATAGATATTGGCAATGATTGAAAATGCCAGAGAATTTCTTTGTTAGAAAAATTGAGTGTATAAACCCTAAAATAACCTTGTCTATTGTTTGATCATCATCATACCCAACCGACAATAGATCATTGATATGATCTACCTTTAGATTTCAAGGAGTATACTATTAGAGTAAGGTGGATTATTTTGAGGAATATCAACTTCACTTGGTAAAAATGACTAACAGAGAATTTCTTTGTTTAGGGGTTAATAGTTGAAAGAGATATTACAGAACTTGGGTGGACAGAGGTTGAGCTTGACTAGGCATAACAATGTTAAGCATTTTGGAAATGGACTCAAGTGTAATTTGAAACAACTCACTCCCATCTTTTGCTATAATAGTTTGTTGGCTATGCACATAACATTCAGAGCACCACGTTTGGAAAAATGATAAGTTTGTGGGACAACAAACTAAGCTAATAAACACTCCCATACTACAAATTCATCTCTTTAACCTTGATTTCACTGAAACATGTAATTTCTTATTTCAAATAAGTTAAACTTGCATTTGGTATCAATTACGTTTGCATCTTAATCAATTAATGTCAATTTGTCTAAATTCAAAGAGGCTTCAAGAAAGGGTCTTGGCTTAGGTTGAGATTTAACCATCTTTCCTTTCCTTAGATTCATTTTACCAATTAAAACTTTGAGAAGAAGAGAAATAATTACTTGGAAAATAGAAATTTGGTTGAGTCTTTATTTGTTGCTGCTGCTCATTGTAAGTAAGCTTGTCAATTTTGGCGTTTCCCAAGCTCTTACCTGTAGAGTAATTACTGATAATAATTTTATATTTGACCTTTGGTGTTTTAATTGTAGACACATAGTGACAAATAATTCGAAGAATTAGTCCAACTGGCTTCCAATATGGGTCCCTTTTCTGATTTAGCATCACATAGGGTTGATTTGACTCCAAACCATGGAAGAATATCAGGGGGTGTCAGTTTTGAAAAGCATGGGGGGGTGTGGGGTTATTATTTATGAGTGGACACCACGTACCTCGAGAGTTGTTTCATTAAAACCACAAATTGTGCAACCCCTTACATTAAACTCAAAACGATAAGGGGGGTCCACTATCTAATCGTGACTTTCCTTTCTTGAAACAACATCAACACCCTTGATAATTACAAGAACTTTATCAAAGCACTTTATTCAACATTTAATCAACAAACTTTATAATAGCGCTATATTTTAAAATTATTTGATTTTCATACTTTTCTACTAAAGGCTTTGGGAAATGAATATAAGTTGATGACCCTTGTTCCACTCTTAAAATTGAAATCTTGCGTATAGGGTCATAATACCATTTTTCTTCTTAGCAATTTCATTTCTTGTATCATAGGTTCAACATCAACACTTGTTGTTCTAGTGTTCACCACAAAAGGCCCAACTTCAACTTTCAACTTGAATAATGTAGGGCATTTTCTAGGCAAAAAATGTATTTGATCAATGTTCTAACTCTATCTGATGAACTCTAATGCAAAATCATTATAGTAAGAAAAACTTGCAATCTATATGGAGACAATTCACACCCATGTAACTTTCTCTTTGTAAAATTTTGATATAAATACTAATCTCCCACTTTAACATCTTTGCTGAGTTGCCAGAATGGTTTAATCTCTCGGAAAGCTCTTCGATGTGTCGTACCATTTAGAAGAGTGAAAATTACTAATAAAAATTTATTAACACATTTTGAAAAAGAAAAGTCTTTAGAATGCCTTCTCATTATAGAGGTCCAATAAGTAATTGGAAATTCATGTCCCTATGAATCTTGCTTTTGTAGGGAAAAACATGAGGAAATCGTTCTAAATGAGAATACAAAAATAAGTACATTAATATTGATTGGTACCTAAATGACTTATGAAGGTTAAATTTTGATAATTGATCATTGATGACATCAATACAATATTGGTAGTAATTGAAAATGATAAGAGGATTTATTTGGTGGGAAGTGATTGGCCTTGAGATTTAAGGGAATATATTGGAAGAGTAGGGTGGATTATTTTGAGGAATATCGGCTTCACTAGGTAAAAATGACTCTAATAGAGAATTTCTTTGTTTAGAGGTTAATTGCTAAAAGAGATTTGTGGAACTTGGGTGGCTAGAGGTTGAGTTTGAATAGACACAACAACGTTAAGCATTTTGGAAATGGACTTGGGAGTAATTTGAAACAACTGACTCCCATCTTTGGCTAGAATAGCTTGCTAACTATGCAAATAATGTTCAGAGCACCAACTAACTAGTTCAGGAAAATAATAGGTTTGTGGGATGACAAACTGAGCTAATAAAGATTCACATACTACAAATTCATCTCTTTGATCTTGATGTCACTAAAATGTCCAATTTCTTATTTCAAATAAGTCAAACTCACATTCAGTATCAATTACGTCTGCATCTTTATCAATTAACGACAATTTGTCCAAATTCACAGAGGCTTCAAGAAATGGTTTTGGCTCAGGTTGAATTTAACCATCTTTCCTCTCCTTCGATACATTTTACCAATTGAAATGTTGAGAAGAAGAGAAATAATTACCTAGAAAATATAAATTTAGTTGAGTTTTTAATAATTGTTGTTGCTTTTTGTTTGTATGCTTGTCAACTTTGGCATTTCCAAGGCTCATAACTGTGTAGCAGTTATCGAAAACCTTTCTTTTAGATTTGAAATTTGGATTTTTATTTGTATATACATGGCAACAAGTAATTAAAATAATTGGTTATGCTTGCTTCCATTTTGGGTCCCTTTGTTGAGTTAATGCAACACATCCTCGGTTTGACTTCAAACCATAGAAAAATAGTGTGGGGGAAGGGAAGTGGGGGGGAAAACCATGAGTGGGGGTTTGATATTTACAAGTGGACGCCAGGTACCTTGATGGTTGTTGCATAAAAACCATGAATTGCAGACCCTACTCCTTGTGAATTAAGCTCCCAATGATCAGGGGGTTTTCTGTTTACAAGTGGACACCACATAACTTGAGAGTTCTTTCATAAAAACCATGAATCACAGACCCTGCCGCTTATGCATTAAACTCCCAATGATCAAGGGGTTCTGCTATTTTATTGTGATCATCCATTCTTGAAACAACATCAACACATAGAAAAGCACTCATAGTGCTTTATTCAACCTTTGATCAACAAAATTATAATAGTGCTATATTTTAAAATTATTTATAGTAGTTCTTTAAATGAAATAAAAAAGTTATAATATTATAGCTTTATATAGGTGAAAAAAATTAAATATTTTACAATTTTTTGAAATTGTTTTGCCAAGAAAATGTTAAAACAGTGACAAGAAATAACCTGAATAGGAAAATTATGACATACACCCAAACATTGCCCCAAAATTTTGTATGAGCCTTTTACATGTGGACACAACGTACCTTTAGAGTTGTTTCATAAAAACCATGAATCACGGACCTTGCCCCCTGTTCATTAAACTCCCAATGATCAGGGGGATCTGCTATTTGATTGTGATCATCCATTCTTGAAACAACATCAACATCCTTGGTAATAGCAAAGCACTCTATCATAGTGCTTTATTCAACCTTTAATCAACAAACTTATAATAGCGCTATATTTTAAAATTATTTATAGTAGTGTTTTAAATGGAAAATATATATATATATATATATATATATATATATATATATATATATATATATATATATATATATATATATATATATATATATATATATATATATATATATATATATATATATATATATAATAATATCAGAACTTTACATAGGTGCAAAAATTTAAATATTTTACAATATTTTGAATTTTTTTTGCCAAGAAAATGTTACAACAATGACAACAAATAACATGAATAGGAAAATTATGACCTACACCCAAACATTGCCCCAACAATTTGTATGAACCTTAAAAGGACAACATGAAAGGTTTGTGCACTACTAACAGCCTCACTCAGCTTGTTCAGGTGAAGGTAGAAAAGAATATTGGCATCAAGAGGATGATATTGCTGGTTCAAATTGTAGTTCTACATCATACATTTAATAGGCTTGGAAACACTCCTAACGTTATATCAAGCGACTTTGGTGATATGACAAACTATAAACATAATTAAATGTTAGAATCATTCACCGGTCCAGAGGGAGATGAATCTTTGCTGATATGTACAAAGTAAAAAATGTCATCGAAGAGATTTTGACAAGAGTATTTTTATGACAATTTTGGGTTCAACCCCCAAGAGGCTAGGCTGTCGCTAGAGGCTAAGGATATTTTAGGTCAATCAAAGGCTAATTTTTAGATGAGTTGAAAAGATAAAGGCACGTCTATAAGGAGACTTGGAGATTGCATCTTGTATTGAAGTCTTGAATAAGAAAGTACTAGGGTTTGTGTCATGCATGACTTAATGAAGAAACCTTAGCCCTTACAAATCATTCATTAGCACTTGACCCTAATTATGACGATGAACATCCACCTTAGGAGAAGATGAAAGAATCCAGGTTTGATGAGACTGTAGATGGACTTTGTTGATTTATGCAAGGAGGCAAGGATGAAGAGGGAGTTGACAATTCCATACAACTCTTAGTAGTTTAATCAAAAGGTACATCGTGAAGGCTACCAAGGTAATAATTCTAGAAACATCAAGAAGAACAAAGCAAAGTTTGTAACAAGAGGGTTCTCCCAATAAGAGGGAGCAACTACAATAGGACTTACAACTTCAACAAAAGGACTTGCTTGCATGATAGAGGGAGCAACAATGGCAGGAGGATTTGCTTCCATGACAAAGGGAGTTTGGCTTTGAAGATTGAAATGAAGGATTATGGCTAGGTCATAAAGGACTTTGACTAGAAAGATGAATGGCCCATGATAATGGCAGGGGCAGAGATTGAAATGAAGGATTTTGGCTAGGTCATAAAGGACTTTGACCAGAAAGATGAATGGCCCAAGATAATGGTAGGGTCATTTATAGAAACATTCACCTTTGATGCCAGGAGGACTTGGCTAGGTCGACCAGAGGTGAATGTGCTAGGGAAATTATAATATTGGATATATCTTCTCCTTAGAAGCTAGAACTACTTAGCTACGTTGACTAAAGGAGATAGATGTAATTCACCTTTAGATCTAGAAGGACTTGGCTATGTCATAAGGGACTTTGACTAGAAAAGTGAATGGTCCAAAGGAAAATTTTGTCCCAAGAAGCTAGAAAAATTTGGATGCCTAGGCCAGATCATGACCAAAGGAGATTGATACATTGCCTAAGGAGCCATAAATGATTTCAGCCAACCATGGATATATGAGAAGTTACATTGGCCACTCCAAGATGGAGTTATTTTATAGACACACATCAACATGACAAGCTCATGAACTTTTCTTAAGGAGAAATTTTAGTAAGGGAAATTTGTTGCAGAGAATACCTCCCTTACCAAGAGGGAGTGTTGATTTTTTGTAGTGTCAGGAGGTATTCCTGTATGCCAAAAGGCCTCCCAAGTCAACTAAAGAAAATTGTACAAAATGAAAATGAAAATTATTATTTTGGGCTTCATGTAGGCCCCAAAAGTCAAGTCAGCCCCATAAGTGAAGGGGTGTAACTTTTGGTAAAACATCACCCCATCTAACTATATAAATAAAACATGACCTCCTCAACTTTGACCAATTCAGACGCAACATTTCTTCTATTATTTTGCCCACAAGTGCAAATTCAAGGAGGATGAATTGGATTTTTTGATCAATTATAGAAGCTATTTTTTGACCTCACTTTGATTGAATTTGATCTACTTCACTCTGATTGAGAATTAGGCTATTGTTTGACCGATATTTTGACTAAGATTGATTGCTAAAAGGATACTATTTTCACTGCAGGAAATTCAAACTTTGACCGTAGGAAAATTAGACTTTGATTGCAGTTGATCACATACCCTTTGATCACAGGTTTGAGCTTGACCTCAAGCTGAATTTTAGATTGTTGAATAGCATTGAATCTTAGTATTTTTGGAGGTTTGACTAGCTTGGACTAGCGGGTATTTGACTAGGTTGGACGGGGTTGGACTTGGATTTTGGTAGACATTCCTAGAATATTTTGAGTTGTAAATATTGTTGAAGAATAAATTTCTCCTAAGAAGAAAATTTTGTTGGGTTTTTTCGAAGGTTGGGTTTTCACAGGGTAAATTTGTTGTCTCTTTGTTGCTTGGGTGTCTTTTTATGATATGTTAGAAACATTGAGAGGGGGGGATTCAATATTTCGTGATAAATCAACTTTTACCCAATTTTCACTCTTCTTTACAATGTTAACTGAAGTATTGTTTAACTAGCAACACATTATGACCATAGATCTAATCATAAGCGGATAACACATGTAAATCATGAGCAATATATAATCATAAATGCATGTGAACCATAAGAGCACAACACATCAACAAGTCAACATACACATCATCACTTAGTGACATCGAATATTAGGTGGAAAACCCAACTGGGAAAAACCACCATTGTTGTTGTCTTTGTCTTCTTATTAATATTTAGAAAATCTTCTTTTACATCTTACACTGGCCACAATCAATGTGTAGGCTCCTAGTTTCTAGAGGCCACCACCTCCAATTTTTTATGTAGCTACCATTGGAAGGAAGCCACCACTCCTTGATCAAATACTTTGGCCACCACCGGAAGGATGCTACCACTCCCTCTCACTAAAGGCTCCAACCCTCAGACTTTTGTGAACCTCATTTCAGAATATTTCACACTAGGTCCACTTGTAACAAATTCAAATCTTGTAGGCCATGTTTCATCCAATTTTCAGACTAGACCCACACAAACATTCTCGCTCAATACATCAATACATCTGCAATACATCTCTGTCACAAATTCAACCAATAGTATACATAACAATCTCTCTCTCTCTCACAAGCTCAATCACAACACAAAACCAAACCCTCTCAACAACAAACATTACACAACATAACTCTACAACAACATATCAACAACTCTCTTTACAACACCACCAAATAAACTAGAATGATAACATGCATATAAACCCTCTCACTTAGCCATGACACTTTAAAAGACTCATCCACAAAGATATGAATCAATACAAAACACAAGATTGAGCTCTCAAACTCAACCAACAACATCTTTGTCTCTCACAATAAACCCTACATCACACTCAAGTTACACAAAATCAACTAAGGTAAACTCTTCCTCTCCATCATCAACTGGTGCAAATTTCTTTTGATTCCACTCGCAATACCTTTCTATTATTCGATATTCAAAACATACTATAGGAAGGTATCCTTTGTTCTAGCTCTGATCCATCGCACTTCTCTTGAGCTATCCATCGATTTTTGTTTCTATGGCACAAGTATGTAAGCTCTATTTTTTAACTCATTGCCAACACCATACTTTGATCTCGTTCTGTCCGTCTCTCGGGCTATGCACATCAATATTTAACTCATCATTGCACTGTATCCCACAATGCACACACAACACCATTGTATCATCATGTCTAGAAATTGATCTCTTCCATAACCCCCAACTACAAGACATATTGCTCCATACACATTGATCAAACCAAAACTTGGCATATGGAATCTGTGACTCAATAAAATTTACTCCATATGCAAAAGATATAAGCTTCTTGTTCCTCTCTCATTTGCACAAGTAAAATGAAATACACTTGATGCAATACCAGATTAACACATATATAATTCAACTGTGGTGCCCAACACCACAACGATTGACCCAATCACACCTATAAGACAATGCACACTAGATGAGACAAACTTTCTATAGAATTGGATTGCCACCAATTTGAAGAGTACTTGTGATGGAAAAATTCAAATAAATTTGAAGAAAGTGAGCGTTGGTGTAGTGTAGTTAGAATGTTCAACCTCCAAAAATGTGCATCCCCACTGCTTGATCACACACTATACTTATAGTCTTCGGAGGATTGATTAGATCACATCAGTTCATGGTTATCATGGGAAATATCCAATGGTAATATTTGATGGTATTTCAAGCTGACCTCGAAATGCATTTAAATAACTAAGCTCAGAATATATTGCTTCATAAAAAATATCTAGCCATTGTGGCCCATACTTTAATAAATGGACCAAAGCAATGTGCAAGTTCTTGGACCATTTTCATATATTATCATTACACAATGTGCAACCCCTTGGACCATTTCCATTTATTATCAATGTATTTATACTTTCTTGGATCGGTTCAAGTAACAATTATGTTTACATTTTCAACAACAAACCATGGCTTTAATAATAATTGTGTTTATACGATGAAGGATTTAGCCAAGCCATCGATAAATGGAGCGGTTAGCCATGAGTTAACAAATATTAAACATATTCCATACAATGATTTAAAATTACCAAATCAACAATATTTTGCCATCCACATCATTACATGAGACAACCTTGCAACCTTGCCACAACAACAATGCACCCTTAGCCACAAGCAACAATCATCATCATCATCAAGAGTTGACATCAATGCCAACTTGTCATTATGCCAACATGATCCTATTGTTATCATTGCATTATTTTTGAGATTGTTTATGTATAATTGCTTAATGATACATGTGATTTAAGCTATCAGGTTAGAAGATCAATTTCTCTTATAGAAAATCAACCAAAGATTGTTTTCAGCTCTAGGAAACCTTTGAGAAAGAGATGATCCAAAACCCTAGTTTCATATTCATAGTTAAGTGATGCCATTGGTGAAAAATCCTCTTATGAGTTCCTAAAGTGAGTGGTGGGCTCTAGTATTGCAACAATAATGCTGCAACTCATGGGACTCCCTTCTTTACTTTTATCAACCCGGTAGTTCGTAACAAACTTGGAAGCGACGGTGCTATATGCACAAGTACTAGCTCTTGCCGCAGTTGTCACTGGATCAGCTGACACAAGTCCACTACGAGCTTAAGCCAACTTCTATGAGCTCTCAGAAGAAGCTTTTAATGGTGATGGACGAAATCTAACTCAACCAGAGGCTAATCTACTTGCATAAAGAAGTTGAAATCTAGAAAGGAACACAAACCTTAGCAAACCCTGGTTCTACCAACTAATCCTATTGGTGCAAGTAAAAGGATGAAAGCTACAGAAATGGATTCCATTGACTTCTAGCAAGGTAAAATGCATGTGATTGAGCTACTTCTGAAAATAAATATGAAGAACACATCTTTTTGCATTTTTGAGTAATTTGTCAAGATTATTTTGCATATGCTTTAACTATTTTTGACTATGCAGAGGTTGATTGGCAAAAGGAAATGGAGTAGGTGCATGTAGGAGGTTGGGAAGGTTAGAAGAGGGCCTAAGGGGTCCCTAGCACCCTTCCAAAGAGTTTCATGGTGATCGGATTCCAAGAAACCACTTTCATGAACTTCTACAGGAAGTCTGCAAGGATTCTACAAGATGTTCTGTGGCTTCTACAGGATGTTACGAAAGGAGATTTTTGAAGGGTTGATGGTGGAGAAGAGGTGGAGAAGTGGGTATGGAGGTTGATGATGATGTGGAGTGGTCTAGGACCTGGAAAATGAAGCGGGTGAGTGATAAGGATGGTTGGATTTGTTCAAGGAAGGGTAGAGTAATGCTGCACAAAAATATGGGAATTAGGTCAAAGTGAGGGAACATAGCAAATGTGAGGCAAGAATCAGAGTTGGAGGGTGGAGTAGGCAGTATTGATGGAGTAGGGGTAGGCAAAGAGGTTTTACAGGTGCTCTGCAAGTTATTTTCCCAAACTATTCAAACAAAGATTCGAAAAACTAAAGACCTAGCTACTTTAACCTAATCTGACCTGAATATCAGCAAAGCAAATGAGCAGAAGTTTATTGCAACGAAATCATGTGAAATAGCTATGCAAACTAAGCAATCATGAACCTAAACATGTAACCTCAACTGGTATCAACTTCTGCAAATGAGAATCTACACTAATAATTGCATGATGAAGCAAAGACAGTGTTTTTGGTAGCTGCAAGGACACCTTGGTCTCAGCTCATGGTCCCACAGAAGGAGAGGTGAGATCAGGGGTGCTTGATGGCCTTTTTCTAAAGATCTTCTCTGTTACTAACCTATCAAATAAATCTAAACATGAAAAAAACCTTTTTAATAATCAACAATTACCTATATAATCAAGCAAAATTGTAATCTACTTAACAGAAATTATTTGATGAAGACATTCAAAACATGTAACAGTACAAGAAGGAAACCTTGGAACTTTGGTTGGGACCAACCTCAAGAGCTACAGGCTCCTAAGAAAAGCTCATATCTGATGCCAAATGAAACTGCTTTCCATTATTCAAAAATAACCATGTCACAATAAAGTTGTACAGCAGAAACTACAAAAAATGAGCTGAGATATTAGCAGCACTATGGTTCAGAATACAACTGTTCCCAATGAAACCTACGAAGGCTGGAAGCCTTCCTATTTATGCACGACAAGGGTCTCCAACAACCCTCCTTAACTCAAGGGGTTCGGCTGCTCAAACTGCTAGTGATCAGTCACTTTACACAAAACTGCTTGGCTGCCCTTGGGAATCTTTTTCAGTGGCCTGCTAAACTCCGAGATGAGGGTGGATATTTCGAGGAAGGGGCCATTTGGTGCAGGAGACACCCTTCCTATGAATCCTCACCCTTGATCCTTCATGCTTGGTTGTTATCTGGCTCATAAATGCTTTGCTTTGGTCCAAAATTTGTCCAAAAACCTGCAATAACCACATGTTAGCCTTCTTGGTCGAGTGACTACCCTCATTCATTCAACCAACATAAATATACTCAAAAAAAATGCATAAACTATGAAAAATGGTGGATTGATGAAGAACAATAGGAAAAATGAGCCCAATAAGTTACCCATTTTTGGGGCTCATCAGCGAGCCCTTGAAATAGGGGATTAAAACCCTAGGAAATCATTAAAAGGGATTATTAGTGAACTTTGGTATTTCAACCCCTAGGTGATGCTTTTATCTAAAATTATTTGAATCATGTAATGAATTGAGTAAATGAGATAATATGAAACCATGATTCTATGGTCACAAAAAATTAGTGATGCCACTAGCCAAAATACTATTTGATCAACTGCTGAAAATATGTAGTAAAAG
This sequence comes from Pinus tabuliformis, assembly GCA_031772625.1. NCBI lineage: Eukaryota > Viridiplantae > Streptophyta > Pinopsida > Pinales > Pinaceae > Pinus > Pinus tabuliformis. Next base: position 319,734,976 of record CM062804.1, on the reverse strand, counting down.
GTGATTTGAAACCTTGATTCCATAGTCACAAAATCAATGATGCCACTAGTGAAATAGAGCTATTGAAATTTTGTTGTAAAAAGATGCTTTGAAACCTTGGTTCCACATTGACAAAATCAATGATGCCATTAGACAAATAGCCTCAAATCAATTGTATAATTAAGGGAGGTTCACATCTACGTTGATACTAGTGGAGATTCATGAGAGAGAGGATTGAATGGAACCAACTAGAAAAACCTATTTGTTCAATAAAGAGAATTGAAAACAACACTAGGCCACTAAGAGGGGCACAAACCTAGAGAGAAAAATTAATCAAAGTGCAGTGCACTAGAGAGAGAAATAATCCAATCACAAGAGCACACCACTTTAGGTAACTATAAGCCAAATCACTTTTATAAATAATGAATGAATGATAACAAGATACATGAAATAACAAATGGGAGACATATTACAAAATGATGTCTTCATTGGCTGAAAATGAAGCCTACACCATTCTCAAGCTATAAATTGAGCAGTGTATAGTGGAAATTATTTTCCATAGGTTTGTATGACTATATATGTGTGTTTGAGTATTATTTTCCATGGGTTTGTATGACTATATATGTGTGTTTGAGTATAGTCTTACTGTTGTTTTTCTAGGGCACAACTAGAACAATATTTTTTTCAATAGGTAACTACTTCTAATGATTAGTTTTGACAATATTTGTCCATTATTTATAGCATCATCAAACAAAAGAAAATTACAACTATCAAACATGAAATGAGCAGTAAAATCCACAGTGAGACAATAAACAAGAGACACAAAAATTAGGCTTGAGGCTAGGGCAAAACCCACAAAGGGGAAAACCCAATTGCTTTCCTTATGAGAGAGAATCCAATGTCCACCAAAATATCCAAAAACAAAATGATAATCATGATAACTGACCTAAACAATATCAAGAAACAAGCCTCGACATTTTCCATAGATTTCATCCTCCTCTTTTCTCTTCTAGCTTGTAGAAAACATATATATTGATCAAAAAACGAATTGCCCAAAAGAGGAGGAATATATATATATATATATATATATATATATATATATATAGTCATCATAGGGGGTCAAATGGGTGCCTCCAAGGGGCCTAACTGACTTGACTTTTAGTGGAGCCGACTTATCATCTTTTAGGAGGCATAAATATAATTTTAAATTTCCAATTTTGTCATAATGAAAATACTGACCATGACTACCATATTTTTCAACACTCCCTCTTAGTCAGGGAGGTACTTTTCATTCTCTCTCTCAAGATCAATCTCTCTGACCAATCCATAGGTCTCCTGGCCCACAACCTAAGGGAGAGATCATCAATGTTAACATAAGGAAAGTTGATAGCTTCAAACCAAACAACATTGTTCATGAGGCCATAACACATTCCAATCTCTCACAAAGATGACTCATCCTTCCTGACCAAATCATAGATCTCACGGAACATCCAAGGAAGGGATCACACCATCAATATCCCTGACCATACCATAAGTCTCACAATGGGAGAGATGAAAATACCATCAATCTCCTCATAAACGGAGAGATGAAAATAATACACTATCAATCTCCTCTCAGGGGAGATGAAAATAGTATGCCATCAATCTCCTTTCAGGGATAGATGAAAAAAATATACCATCAATCTCCTCTCATGAGAGATGAAAATAATACACCATCAATCTCCCTAAAATGAGAATAATACATCATCAATCTCCGTTTAGGGAGAGATGAAGACAATACACCATAAATCTCCTCTCAGGAGAGATGAAAATAATATACCATCAATCTCCTCTTAGGAGAGATGAAAATAGTACACCTTCAATCTCCTCTCAGGGAGAGATGAAATTTGTACCTCATGACTGCAAGCCTCAAAACCAAATTTCTTGACCACATAGGTCTTATAGTAACTTGATGATGCTATCAAACCAATGCTCCCTCTCAAAGGATCCTCAACCATTCCTGGCTTCTTACATAATCATCAACTTGCTCAAAACAAAAAAAGTAACCATGGTGGATTTTAGCACTTGTTTCAGTAACAACATCCAGCTATTCATCCAACTTTAACCAGAGCTTTGTATAGAAGCAAACATCAACAACCTATTAGTGCTCTTTCTTAGCTTAACGAGCCAAATCAACACATTAGCAATGAAGTCTTGCAACTTCTTAAGCAAGTATCCATGGACTCATAGTTCATCATGCCACATTTTCAACAAGTATTTTATCAGGATCATGCAATACTTTCGATCAAATCCCTCTTACACTGAAGAGGTTCTCAGCATTTGTCAGAAACATATCATGAACACATGGCAAAGGAGATCATGAACTCATGGTTAGTAGATCAACATCTTCCTTTAAGACTTCAAGCCATCTTCATATTGAACTTCGTGGGTCAAAACATGCTTCAATCAGGCAGATCTTGTCTACTCCCTCTGAATCCATAGCTCATCCAATCACGAGTCATCTTGTCACTTTGTTCTTCCATCCATTTTCAATGGTTGCCACACCTTGGAAATCTCCAATATGTATCTAAAATCAGCACTAGGAGAATAGGGAATAACAAATATGACCAAAAAAGATATACAAAGACAAGAGACTCATAATGAAACAATAATAGACACAAATAATAAAGACTTATCTCTTGAGAGTGTGCCAACTCCTTATTAATCTTAACCTTCTTGCAACCAATCAGCTTTTTCTACTCCCTTTGAATCCATATCTCATCCAATCACCAGTCATCTTGTCACTTTGTTCTTCCATCCATTTTCAATGGTTTCCACACCTTGGCAATCTTCAATATGTACCTGCAATCATCACTAGGAGAACATGGAAGAACAAATATGACCAAACAAGATATACAAAGACAAGAGACTCATAATGAAACAATAATAGAAACAAATAATAAAGACTTATCTCTTGAGAGTGTGCCAACTCCTCCTTAATCTTAACCTTCTTGCAACCAATCAACCTTGTCCACATCAACAAGACCATGGAGGCCAATCATCAGGGGAACAATCCATATCATCAAGAAGATAAATTTGTTTAGTCATCCAAGATTCATCATCAAATGACTCCACATCATCCTCATCATCATCAAAGGAATCTATCTCTACAAGGAGTCAAAGCACATCATCAAGGAATCCAATCTTGTTCATGTCAACAAGGAATCTATATCACCATCAGGGAGACAACTTCATCAACATTATCAGAGAGCCAATCTTGTACATATCGTCAAGGAGTTGAACTTGTCTAAGTCATCATCAAAAGACTCCATATCATCAAGAAGTTTATGTCATCAACATCAAGCATCATCATCATCAAAGAGTAAGCATCAAGAAGTCCAGATCACCATCAAGGAGTCCAATCACATCATCCGCATCATCAATGAGTCATACATCATTGTCAGCAAGGAGTACACATTGTCAACATCATAGAGTATGCATCATTCAACAAGGAGTCAAATATATATATTATTAGAAGAATCCACATCATCCATGACATGAAGGAGTCCAAATTAACAACAAGGAGTTCACATAATCAACAACAAGGAATATACATCAAGAATTATATATCAACATTAAAGTGTTAGGGCTTCTTCTATTAATCAGACATAATGGTCCATACTATCAAGGCGATAAACTTGTCCATGTCATCATTAAAGAGTCAACTTCATCAAGGACAAATCATCAAGAGGCTCATATTATCCATGTCATCATCAACAAGGAATTAGGGTTAGGTCCATTAGTCTTAGATTTTTCCTCTCCAAACCTAACCTAGGGTTTTACAAATCATAGACAATCCAATGTTAATATTAATTAAAAAAACAACAAAAGGAATACAAGATACTTATCTTTTAAGATCAAGACAACTCCCTCTTGGTCTCCAGTTCTTTTGGAATCCAACTTGCAAATCAGCCTCAACATCAAGATGTTAGATCTTTCTAGGGTTCTTTTATTTAATCAATCCACAGGGACATGGCATTCATTTATAACCCTTATTGACTTGAAAGGGTTCCAAACCCTAATTACCTTTTAGGATTAGACAAGGGTTATTTCGATTTTGATATCAACATCCTTGCATCCTAGGGATTCACAAAACCTAGGGATTTTCATGATCAAACCCTTACTAGGGTTTTGCAGATCCAAGTTATTCCAAGAAATTAATCATTAGAGATCACAATATCATCTTTCAGGTATACAACATTTCGACAGGGCATTCACACCAATATGTCTTTCTATTCAGGTCTAGGGAACTTTGTACAACTAGATGTATACATGTCTCCTTTCATATTGTAGATCCATCATTATATGTCACAATGTTTTCACATGATTAATGTCAGTGGTCAATTCTATCTAGCAGAGGTAGAGCTTATCTTTTGACATTGCTTTAGCAATTCATTTCTCCATTTAGAATTTGGGCCTATAATCCAATATTCATATCTTTCCATGACTTCTCTTTCAAGAGCTTCTTCTACAATTGCAACATTTATGGCAAGAGATCATTCCATTCGATCAATTATGGTGGGAGATTTGTAATCAACACCTTTGATTAGGATTACAGTGATGAGACAACTATAAGGGACTTGTTCCTCACTATCCTAGATAGAGCTAGGAACACAATTCAAATCATCATCATAAGCATAAAGACTTGGTTGTTGTCACAATTCTAGGTTTATACATCACACAATACCTTTTCAAACTTAGCATCTCTAAGAGGTGTACTAGATCACAACACTATCAAAAGAGCAAGATTACTGGCATTGGCTACTTTCATATACAGGTATCTTCCTAGGTTTGTTGCATCTAGGTTCTCAATAGATGACAAGTGGTTAATTCACATCCCTTGAATTTGAGTGCTCAACGAATGACAAGTGGTGTGCTTGGGGCCCTCAGATATAGGAACTGAATGGATGAAAAGTGGTGGGCTTAGGGCCTCAGATCTAGGAACATGATGGATGACAAGTGGTGGGATTAGGGCCCTCAGATATATTAGTTTTATCATTAACAAGTACCCTTCTTTACGCCTTTAGATCTTCGTGTTCGATGGGCATCAACTGGACTATTTGACACCCTTGGATTTTGGGACATGATGGTGGACAAGTGCCCTACCTAGGGCCCTAAGACCTGGGTGCTCGATGGTGAACAAGTGGCTTGGCTAGGTCCCTCAGATCTAGGTGCTTAATGGGCGAGGAGTAGCTAGTTTAGGGGCCTTGGATTTGGATATTGAATGGTTAACAAGTGGCTTTCCTAGGCCCATTTGATTTTGGCCTTCAATGACTAACATGACTAACAAGTGGCATGCTCAAGGCCCTTGGATCTGGGCTCTCAATGGGCGACATGTGGAGGGCTCAGGCCCCTCGGATTTTCCTGTTGTATAGGTGACAAGTGGCAAGCTTAGGCCCCTCTAATCTATGAACATGGGAAATCCTATCAATCAAGCAACTAGATGTGTGAGAAGTGGTGGGGTGATGCCCCTTCGATCATGTTGTTGGATGTGTGACAAGTGCTCTGCGCAAGGCCCTTGAATTTGGCACTTAATGGATGAAAAGTGGTGGGCTCAAGGCCCTTGGACTTTGGCTCTCTTGGATGATAAGTGGTAAGTGGTGGGGTGATGCCCCTTCGATCATGTTGTTGGGTGTGTTACAAGTTCTCTATCAAAGGCCCTTGAATTTGGTACTTGATGGATGACAAGTGGTGGGCTCAAGGCCCTTGGATTTGGGCTCTCTTGGATGATAAGTGGTTGGATGAGGGCCCTGGGTTTGGGCTCTAGATGGATCACAACTAGCAGGTTGAGGGCCCTTGATTTGGGCACTCATCGAGGACAAGTGGCAGGGCCAAGGTCCTCTAGCCAAGCTGTTGGATGCGTGTCAAGTGGCTTGCCCAAGGCCCTCTAGCTAGGCCGTTGGATGCGTGTCAAGTGGTCTGCCTAGAGCCCTCCGATATTTGTGCTTAATAAATGACAAGCATCTTGATAAGGTGCCTTTGTTCCTTTGATTTGGGCACTTGATGGATGACAAGTATCTTGCCCATGTCCCTTTGATCCATGTGCTCGATGGATGACAAGTGCCTTGCCTATATCCATCTAATCTGGGAGACAAGTGGCTTGCCTAGGGCTTTTTGACCTTCCCAATGCCTTCCAATCTAGGCATTGGATGGATGACAAGTGGGATGTTTTGGTTTATGGGATCTGGGTGCTTGATGGATGACAAGTCGCTTCTCTGGGTACCTTAGATTTGGGCTCTCTTGGATGACAAGTGTTGTTGATCTAATGGTTGAGATCTAGTGACTAAGGCCTTGTTAAGTGGTGTAGATCTAGTAGCTAGGTCCCCTGATAGGTGGCACAGATCTAACAGCTATGGCCCTCTTAAGTGATGCAGATCCAATGAGCGAGATTTGGCAGATGGGCCCTACCAAATGGCATAGATCTTGTTATCACACCAAGAAGCTCTCCTAGGTTGTAGCTCAGAGATGCTCGAGAACATATAAATTTAACTTATTGTTGCAAATGGATGAACGGAAGGAATGATGCTTGCCCAAGCCAGATAACCACTTCTATTTTGCTTGACTCTAGACATGCGTGAACACCCCTAGACTACAAGGCTTTAGACCACCAATTACTCATAGTTTAAGGATTGGGTGAATACGGAGAATACTGACGACACTAGCAGATGCACATGACCATGTGATGACTGGCTGCAACCAGTAAAGAAGTCTGCAAATCTAATTCCCTAATGCACAGACAGTATGACATCTCTTTGGCACTAGGTGAATAGAAACCTGAATAACTCATTCACTGATACATACAAGACTTTAACGCAGAGGTAGGATGACAGCTACTTAAATGCTAAACATCAAGAGTTCAGGAATACAACATATCAAGCACAGCTAGGAAAAGAAGAAGCATGAAAAGTAAGCAATTAACAACAAAAGAAGTGTGTATTAGCTGAAAATGAAGATGAGACACTGCAAGTACCAAAATAGTTATAGTCTCCAAAAGTTGAACCTTACATCAAAATAACAACCATCAACCCTGATTACATCTTGTTTCTGGGTATATATAGAGTTTCATTGCAAAGGCACTTGGCCATTATATGTATGGAGGGGTCATAATTGACCACCAACCGCTTTAACTGCTTGATGGAGTCTCCGGTGCATTTGCTTGCTTCAATGGATAATTCTGATCTTTTTCCTGCACTCTGTTGTCCTCTCAGGTGACTGAGGCATTGTATAGGATGAAATCCCATAACTTTTAAATGTGGTTATCTACTCGAGCTCTGTCCTTTTCCTTCTCAGCCATATTGTCTATTGAATGTGTTTGTTGAGGAGGAAATGCACCTGGTACTGGTAGACTGGTGACCTTCATCCTTCGGAAGCACGGAATAGTTAAGAGACGCGGACTACATGGCAGGTAAATGAGTAAGATGAAGGAGAAGGGTCGTCCATCGGATTATGAGGATAAACGATAGAGATGACTTGGCAGGGATATCAGAAGAAGCGGGAGCAGAACGAGCGTGGACCATTGGATCTTGGTGGAACTGATCCAACAGTGGTCAGGTGAGGAAGGTGTGCAATGGTTATCGGGCGAGGACAGAGGATTAAGTGGTAAGCGGTCTTGATCACACCACCTTTGGGCACTAGGTGGTAAAAGGGTGAGGGCATGCAATTCCATTCAGTGCATGACACGTAGCAACAGAGGAGAGAGAGAAAAACCACTCTCCATATCGCGCTAACATGCCATTACTTTGTGGGCATGAATTGAGCGAAGGCTGTTCGATCTTGATGGAACTGATCAGATGGCAGAGGAGTGATTGGGCAAGTCACTTTATTGGGCGTGATGGGAGTCGTAGGATCGGTTTTTTGGTAGGTTTGGGTATTTACATATGGTGATGTGTGATTGCGATCAGATCGCATTGCAATATTGCGTTAGCGGAAGTCGAGGGGTGCAGCCTTTATACTCACATGGATGCGATTTGCGATAGCAATTAAACGCAAACCTGATAAAGGAATTAGTCTTTTTTAGGACTAATGAAGGGAATATGAGTGGTGCAAAGGAAGGAGAAAATGGCCATTGTGAGCATCTTTTGAGCATGACCAAGGACCAAGTTCATTTCGGACCTTTAGAAATTAAAGGTATGTAGCAGAGCTAACATTGGCTCCTTCTGGGGATGAGATCCTCCCTGTGAAGTCTCAAGAACTGCAGATCATTTCCTTTCCTATCAAATCAGATGAGCAAAATTTCCTAGTGTTACATTCGGCATGGAGTCTAACTAATTCTACACTAAAACTAATTAAAATAACATATTTACAAATTTAAGGCCTGAAAACCTTAAAGAACATAAACTTTCAGAAAACACCCATTAACTGGGCCATAAAAAACTGTCTCCCCTTCCATACTTTGTAGTATGAAAGTATTGTTCCCTTGGATCTGGGAAATGATAAAAGGCCCTGTCCATAAAGCATCAAACTTCCCATGGTTACCTTTCTTCTCTTTCAGTGCATCCCACTTAAGAACCAAGTCTCCAACCTGAAAATTATCTACTTTTGCCCTCTTATCAAAAGCTTCCTTGATCTTCTTTTGATATGCCACAGAATTCTCAACTAGCTATTCTGCTAAATCAGTGATGCTTTTTGCCATGTCTTCTTCCTCATTCTACTCTTCTAGCAAGAACCTTGCCATAGGGAGGGTCAATTGTATTGGGAATACAGCTTTAGTGCCATATACCAGCTTGAAAGGAGAATTCCCTGTGGATTTCTTGGTGGTTATTCTGTCAGCCCATAATGCATACTTGAGTTTAGAATCCCAATTCCTTTTGTTGTCTTCCAACAGCTTTTTAATTATCCTTATTAGGCTTTTGCTGGAAGATTCTGCTAGACCATTTCCTTGAGGGTAGTATGAGGTGGAACGAACCATCTTAATGCCCATTGAGTTACACGTGTCCACCAATTCTTTTGCCCTGAAGGCTGCTGCATTATCTGAGATTATTTTATGTGGACAACCAAATGTGGTGAAGATATTCTCTGTCAAGAACCTCATGACCACATGGTGATCAGCCTTTTTTTAGGGGTTGCTTCAATCCACTTAGTGAAATAATCAGTGGCAACTAAGATCCATCTGTGTTGGCTGCTAGAATGTGGATTGATTTCTCCAATGAAATCCAAGCCCCACTACTGGAAAGGGCCACTAGCATGTACGGGTTCTAAGGGAAGGGACTTCAATTGCTGCTTCCCCTCAAATCTTTGGCAACTATCACAAGATTTAACAAATGACAAGACATCAGAAAATAAGGTGGGCCAATAGTACCCAGCTCTCAGGATCTTGTGAGCTGTAACTTTCCAATAATGATGTCCTCCACATAGGCTGGAATGGATCTACTACATCACTTCCATGTATCATTCTTTGTCCAGACACCTCAAAATAATTCTAGAGGGGTCCCTCCAGTAGAGCAGATTTTCATGAATGCAATATTTAGCTCCCCTAAGCTTAATAGTTTTGGCTTGGCTTGAACTAAGACTTGGAGGGACTTCTAGCTTCAGCAAGAATTGAGCTATGGTAGAATACCATTCACATGAAGCTAAATTTTTTGCCAATGACTGATGTTTTCCTAGTTTAGATGTTTCTTATGCTACCTAACTATCATTTGAATTTATGCTTATGAGATTTATGTCTAATGTTCTGCAATTTTCTTCAGCCATTAATCTGGCAAGGCCCTGGCCCCTGACAAGCTTGGTGGGCTTCAATTCTATGTTAAATTCAATAAGCTTTGCAATCCATTTAGCCCTTCTTCCATCAGCATTAGGCTGCGTTAGTACATCTCTTATTGAAGCAGAGGGTACATATGCAATTACCTTGGAATGAAGAATATAAATTTTGAAGGCTTTCAAAGATTTGATAAGAGAATATGCCTGATTTTCAATGATATCACACTTCAGCTCAGCATCCCTTAAGGTTTTGCTGAAAAATGCCACTGGATGCTCTGAACCTTCTTCATCTACTTGCAATAAAACCACTGCAAGGGTGTGATATGAGGCAAATGAAAATATTTGGAACTCCTTGCTATAATCTGGGTTGATTAAAGTAGGAGCTTCCATAATAGCTTTCTTAATGGATTCAAAGGACCTTCTTGCTCCATTAGTCAATTTGATCTCTGACCCCTTTTTCAACATGGAGGTAATATGCTTTAAAAGTTCTGCAAAATTTGGGATAAACCTCCTCACAAAATTTATTTTTCCTAGAATGGACTGGATATCCTTCTTTGATCTCGGGATAGACAAGGTCTATATTGCTCTTACTCTTTTTGGGTCAATCTGGATAGCTGCAGTAGAAACATGTCCTAACAGCTTGCCTTCTTCTAAAGCAAACTGTGACTTTTTAGGATTGACTGAAATCCCAAACCTTCTGCACTTCAGGAACACTTTCTTCAAATGCTGCAAATGGTCATGATGGCTACTGGAGTATATCGTTATATCATCTAGGTAGATAAGGACAAACTTATCCTTCTCTCCCACAAATGCTATATCCATAGCTCTCTGAAAGGTGGCTCTAGCATTCATCAGCCCAAAAGGCATCTTGGAATACATAAAAGTACCCCAAGGAGTGGTGAATACAGTCTTCTCTTGGTCATATGAATGTACAGTGACCTGGTTATACCCTGAAAATCCATCTAGGAAAGACATCACTTTGGCTCCTGAGACTTTCTGCAGCAAATGCTCCATCTTGGGTAGGGGATAGTTGTCTTTCTTAGAGCATTTGTTTAAGTTTTTGAAATCAACGCAGAGCCTGATTTCTCCACTTTTTTCCTTACCACTACCAAATTGGCTACCCATCTCGAATATCTGAGAGGGACTATGATTTTGGCAGCCAATAACTTCTTGAATTCTTTCTCAACCAGAGGGAGGAGCAAAGGATTTATGGGTCTCAGCTTCTGCTTGAAAGGGATGGTGTCTTTCTCTAAAGGGATTTTATGCTGGATGACCTTTTTTTCATATGTTTTTAGGTCACTATATTCCCAGGAAAAACATCAACAAATTGCTTCATTAAATTGCAGTATTCAACACTTTGGGCAGCAGATAGGTGAATGGACATATTTATATATCTCAGATGTTCTAGACTCCCTATGTTATGCCTATGGGCTATAGATTGGTATTCGTTTTGGTAAACCTTATAAGGCACATCATTCTGGTCAAACAGCTTCTTTAAAGGAACTAGGCCTTTAGGTATCTGATTGTTGGGTAATTGGACAATGCTATTTTGGCCAATTTCATTTCTAAGCTGGGACTAGGGATTTTCTTCCAATGCTTCATTTTCTTGGTCAATTTGCATTTCGAAGAATTCATCAATGACTTGCAAAAACTTATTCGCTTCATCATCATCTTCAAAGACTTTCCAATGCTGGACATTATCAGGCAAGGATGGTCTATATTTCATTTGGACTTCATAAACTAGTCTGGGAGGCATGGGAGGGATAAACATGCTAGCAGACACAACAAGGGAATCAACGAGCTAATTTTCAACTCTAGGGATGTATGAGATACAAAAATTATCAAAAGAATCTTTAAGTCTCCATACCTCTTCCCTATATGCTTTTAGCATTGGGTGCTTTGCTTGAAATGTTTTGTTCACTTGCTGAATGATGAAATCAGCCTCTCCAAACACCTTTATGTTTCTGATTCCTCTGTCTTTTGTTACGTTAAGACCCAATATCATGTAGGTTTTAACCCTGTACAGAAATTACCTGCATACGAATTCTTAAACAAAGAAAATAAAAAATGCGAGAGCATAACCCATAAAACACATATGCACAGAGATTTTTCCCTGGATCCCAAAACCGGGACTACCAGCTTGATTTTTCATTATATTCCTTTCAATGTTACAATACATATTTATACATGCCGAAGCATCCAATACCATGGACCGAAAAACCATCGCGTCCAATACCATGTGCGAAGATCATGCACAAAACCATAGGTAGGTTCGCCCAACCTAATATAGGGTCCAAAAAAAAAAATTTCCCGGGGCGCTGCCCCGGACCCCGTAGAGGGGGGCTACCCGCCCCCCTCAAACCCCCCCGGCAGCCCCCCCTGTGACCCCCCCATTGCGCAATCGGCGCAACGAAGGGGGGCTACCGCCCCCCTCTAATCCCCCGTTTAACTACGTAGGTTAGTCATGGAAAGAATATAACACAACCCAACAATCTCCCACTTGTTGTTTTCTTTCCACAAGGGGCCACAGGAGAGCTTAGTCATTTTTCCAGCCCTAAAACACCCATTGTTTCTCTACACCAAGAGAACTTCTCAGAGCTCACAGATTTTGTCAATGCATCTGCAGTATTCTTCAAAGTGTCCACCTTTACCAGCAACACCTTTTTGTCTTCTATCATATCCTTCACAAAGTGATACTGAACATCAATGTGCTTTGTCTTTGAATGATAAGCAGGGTTCTTTGCCAAGAAAATTGCACTTTGGCTGTCACAGTCTATTCTTATAGCTCCTTGTACTAACCCCATACTTGAACACAATCTCTGCAACCAAACTGCTTCCTTGCTTGCATGAGTGGCTGCCATGTATTCTGCCTCTGTAGTTGATAGTGCCACTACAGATTGTTTCTTACTCATCCAACTGACTGCACCTCCAAATAGGTTAAACACATACCCACTTGTAGATCTTCTCTGATCCAGATCTCCAGCCCAGTCTGCATAAACAAAACCATGAATATCCAACACTATGTCCAATCCTGGTCTTCCTTGGTAGCACAAACCATAATCACTAGTGCCACGCAAATACCTGAAAACCCGCTTCACTGTTGTCCAGTGCTCCTTCCTAGGTTTTGACATAAACCTGCTCAATACTCCCACTGCATGTGCAATGTCTGGTCTAGTACAGACCATTGCATACATCAGGCTACCGACTGCACTTGCATATGGAACACGGGACATGTCCTCTTCCTCTTCTTGTGTCTTGGGACACTGTTCAGCAGATAACCTCACACCTACAGGAATAGGAACCTTCACCGGTTTACTATCCTGCATATTAAACCTCTGCAGTATTGTCTCGACATACTTCCTCTGGTTTAACCAGAGCTTCCTCTTTGCCCGATCTCTTTTAATTTCCATGCCCAAAATATAGTTTGCAGCACCAAGATCTTTCATGTCAAATTTGGAGGACAATTGGGTCTTCAAATCCTGGATAATTTCTTTGTCATTTCCAACCAGCAACATATCATCCACATACAAGACCAGATAAATAACACAGTCACCAATTAATTTAAAATACACACAATGATCTGCTTTGCTTCTGGTGAAGCCAAGTCCCCGTATAAATGTATCAAATTTCTGATACCACATCCTTGGTGACTGTTTTAACCCATACAGAGACTTCTTTAACTTGCATACCAGTTCTTTCTTACCCTTCACCGCAAAGCCTTCAGGTTGCCTCATGTAGATTTCCTCTTCCAAATCCCCGTGAAGAAATGTTGTCTTCACATCCATCTGTTCTACCTCAAAATCAAAAGCAGCAGCAACATATAAAAGTAATCTAATAGAAGCTACCTTGGCAACAGGAGAAAAAATATCACCAAAATCAATTCCCGGCACCTGGGAATAACCTTTTGCTACCAACCAAGCTTTGTATTTCTCCACCTTTCCTTCTGCATTAGTCTTCTTCTTGAACACCCATTTGCTGCCAATGGGTTTCCTTCCAGCCGGCAACTCTACCAGATCCCAAGCCTCATTTTTGTGCAAAGATGCCATTTCATCAACCATGGCCTCTTTCCAGAGTTTTCCATCCTCTGAATCCACTGCTTCCTTCACAGTTCTGGGATCATCATCAGTAACAGACAAAGCAAAATTTGAACTGAAAGCAGATGGACTATACCTTTTTGGCTGCCTTCTTTCTCGACTTGATCTTCTCACAGCCGGAGTTTGTTGCTCTTCATCTTCTGATTCCTCCTTTGCTGCAGAGTCTGATTCTTCCTCCTTTGGCTCAAACTCTATCTTCTCAGGTTCCTTTGGTTGGACTTCAGATTGAATAACATCTTTTACCTCTCTGAACACCACATCTCGGCTGTACACAACCTTCCGTGTGACTGGGTTCCAAAGCTTATAACCCTTTAAACCATCCTTATACCCAATAAAGATGCACTTTTCAGATTTACTATCCAACTTGGTTCGTTTCTCCTTTGGAACATGTACATATGCATCACATCCAAATACCCTCAGATGTGAAAGAGAGGGTTTCTTACCAGTCCATACTTCTTGTGGAGTCTTATCCTCCAACGCTGATGAGGGTGATCTGTTGATCAGGTAACGTGTAGTATCCACCGCCTCTGCCCAGAATTCCTGTCCTAACCTGGCACCACTGAGCATGCTTCTTGCCCTTTCCATCAACGTCTTGTTCATTCTTTCTGCGACTCCATTTTGCTGAGGTGTATATGGAGTAGTCTTCTGCCGTGCTATACCACACTTCTTATAAAATTCTTCAAATTCCTTGCTGCAAAATTCTCCACCATTATCTGTCCTTAGCACCTTTATCTTCTTCTCTGTCTGATTTTCCACCAAAGCCTTAAATTCTTTAAACCTGTCAAAGACTTCAGATTTCTTCTTAAGGAAATATATCCATGTATTCCTTGAGAAGTCATCTATGAATGATACATAGTACACAGACTTACCCAGTGATGGAACCTTCACAGGTCCAAACACATCACTGTGCACAAGCTCTAATATCTGTTTTGTCCTCTTACCACCAGAGGGGAAACTCACTCGATTCTGCTTCCCATACACACAACTTTCACAGAAATCAAAATCCAGAGAGCTATCATTCATACCTTCTACCATACCTTTACCATGAAGTATTCGAAGGCCCTTCTCTCCAATATGTCCAAGCATTTGATGCCACAACATGGTCTTCTCTCCAGAGACCACTAGATTTTCTACTCCATTTTCAGGAACCATAGAACTATTGCACCCATCAACAACAGTGCTACCTTGCAGTTTGTACAGAGTTCCAATCCGAACTCCCCGCATCAATATCAGTGCTCCTCGAACCATCTTGCAGGTATCTTTCTCGAACACCGTCTTTACACCTGCATCATCCAACTTGCTTACAGAAATCAGATTTCTTGCCAATGCAGGAATATGTAGAACACCCGGAAGTGTTCTAACCCTTCCACCTTGCAACTTCAACTTTACTTTTCCCCGACCAATGATTCTAGCCTTCCTATCATCTCCTAAGAAGACATCACCACCATTGTATTTCTCATACTCGCAGAACCACTCTCTATGGGGAGTGAAGTGAAAGGATGCACCTGAGTCAATCAACCATGCCTCATGATCTACATGTGTACTTGAAGAAGCCAAGTACACATCCCCACCTTCATCTGAGGTGGTTTTTGCCTCTGCAGAAGGAGCATCATCAGATCCCTTTCCTTTATCAGGAGCTTTAGATTTACAATCCCTTCTGAAGTGCCCTTCCTTTCCGCATTTACAGCACACCACCTTTGTAGGTTTTCCTGGAGATTTAGATCTCCCTCTAGATTTAGATCTCCCACTCGATGACTTATTTTTGTTTCTGTTCTGGGACCGTCCTTGTATAGACAAGGCATCACCATTCTGGTTGTCCATATTCTTCCGTCTCATCTCCTCCGTCAGCAAGGCTGAGACTATTTCATCAAACTACAAAGCAGTTGCATTGCTACCTATTGCAATAACCAGACTATCCCACGAATCTGGTAGAGAACACAATAGACTGATGCACTTATCTTCATCTGAAATTTTAATATCAACAGATAATAACTGACTTACCACATTATTAAATGCATTCAGATGCTCTGTCACCGAGTCTCCATCTTTCATCCTCAGGTTATACAGCTTTTTCCGCAGGAACAATTTATTCACCAGAGACTTAGATTGGTACAAAGTCCCTAACTTGACCCACAAAGCCTTCATCGTAGCTTCCCCTGATACATTCAACAATACTGAATCTGAGACACACAATCGTATTGTGCTCTTTGCCTTCCGATCCAATTTCTTCCATTCTTCATCGGTCACTCCCGATGGTTTAGTACCTGGATCTACCGTGATCCACTGATCTTTATTGACCAACAGATCCTCCATCTTGAGTTTCCACAACTCAAAACTCTGACCATTGAACTTCTCAATCTCGATCTTTCCACTGCTCGCCATCTTCTTTCACCACCAGAATCGATCTCGCAGATCTCCCACTGAACAGGGTCTACCACAGGCCCGAGCGAAACCCCTCAGCAACAAAGGCGTCCCCTTGAAGCCAAAACAGCTCTGATACCAAATGTAGGTTTTAACCCTGTACAGAAATTACCTGCATACGAATTCTTAAACAAAGAAAATAAACAATGCGACAGCATAACCCATAAAACACATATGCACAGAGATTTTTCCCTAGATCCCAAAACCGGGACTACCAGCTTGATTTTTCATTATATTCCTTTCAATGTTACAATACATATTTATACATGCCGAAGCATCCAATACCATGGACCGAAAAACCATCGTGTCCAATAACCCCCCCCTCTAACCCCCCGTTTAACTACGTAGGTTAGTCGTGGAAAGAATATAACACAACCCAACATATCAGAGTCTCATACTCTACTATATTGTTGGTGACTTGGAAAGACAACTTAAAAGACAGTTGTGTGCTTTCTTGTTTTAGAGAAATCAGCACCACGCTTGCACCTGCGGTTTCCCTGGAACATGCTCCATCAAAGAACATTTCCCAAACCTGACTTCCTTGCTCTCCCTCGGCCTAATTCACTGGTTTCTTGATCTGTATTGGGGCCTTCTGGGATTCTTCGATTTGGAGGATACATGCTCCAAAATCAGTGTGCATAGCATAAATTGGATGATTGGAAGGATTCTTCTCATTACTAATGATATATGCCAGCTATGCTTCTCTGTAAAATCTCCTGCTCTCTCCCCCAAACACTGGGATAGTGGCATAAGATAAATCATTCTGTAGTGTCCCACCTAGTCTCTTAATCCACCCTCTAGACAGCAGCATGTCAAACTTGGGAGGGATATCTGCTACCACAATGTCCATCATCATACTCTTCATGGGTAGCTGAGTTAGGGTGATGGCTAGGTCTTTGATTAATCCTAGGCATTTGACTTTGCTTGAATAAAAGGAGAATAGATCATGATATGGTCTAGTGATATAAAGGCCTAACTCTTCCATGACAAGTTTAGGCATCAGATTGTGGCTAGCCCCTATGTCTAGCAGGTAGTTGTGGAGGGTTTTGTCATGAATGGTCAAGGAGACATAAAATGATAGAGAATTATCATCAGCAGGTTCAATCATTGGGCTAAGAACAACTGCAGGCTTATCATCTTGCAAATTGACATAGTCGGTGGAGGCCTGTGAGGCTTTCAACTCAATAGCATCAAGGATAGGCTTTCTAAAAACTTCACTCTTTGTAAGCTCTATCAAAAGAAAAGATATTTTTAACTTCTGGACTTCTAATTCAAAGATGAAAAGGGAAGGAAACTTATCAGGACCTCTTACCTCTTGAGCTGGTGCTTTGAGGATGACTGGATCGGCTGCTGGTTTTTTATGTCTGATATTCTGTTGCTCTGTCAGGACAACAGCTTTTTGGGCAGGATTCTCCTTGACATTGTTTTCTTTTAACCTAATATTGTATCTTTGCTTCTCATCAGTTTGCAAAATAGCCTCTCTGTCCCACTTTTGACTGGTTTGGTTCTGTAGCAATGATTTTTCATAGGCAACCAATGTCAAAAAGGCAGCACTGCCTTTATCTTTTGTTCAATGAATTTCATCCTCTTCTTCAAACTTCTCTTCCTCCATGACTATGTTTTGGAAAGGAGTGTTAACATTTTGTTATTCATTTGCTTCTTTACCCCTTTGAATGATTTGCAATTGTTCATTGGATCTTCTGAATGGATTTGGGTTTCTTGGAGCAAATGTGTTTGGAAGCCTTGTCTTTCCTAAGCTCTACTCAACCTTCAACTTAGATATTTCAACAACCAATGACTCTATCATCTTAGTCATTTTGTCTAATTTAGGTTTTGAAGATGAAGTAGAGGAAGAAGAAGCCTCACCTCTCTGCCTCCTTCTATCAACATGACTTTTGAGCATTTCTGCAGCCATAATATTAGATTCCACCTCTAGGGTTGCATCTTGCATTTTAGCTAGAGTGGCACATCTTCTTTCTCTTAGAAGTAGGAACCAATTAGAGTCAAAAGCATTGGTATAAATGAGTTTGGCAGAGGTGGGGGTTGGCTTTACTTCAGCTAGTATCTTACTATACATACAATTGAATCTTTTATTAAAATCAGGGAATGATTCCCCATTTTCCTTCTTCAGGTTACCAAACTTAGAATGGTAATATATCAGGTCCTTTTTATCTCCCCAATGTTTCAAAAATGCATTATTTAATGCTGCAATATCTATTATTGACCTAGGGATCAATTCTCTGAACCACTTTCTAGCCTCTCCATCAAGGCTCTAGACAAACACTCTCATCCACACATCATCCTCACTAATATCTAAGTTATCAACATAACTATAAAAAGATTCAAGGTGTTCTTCAATTGTTACTCCCTCTGTATTAGTGAATTTAGGCATGTATTTTTGGTATTCTCCTACAGGAATGGCATTCAAAGGAACAGGCAAGACCAGGGGTCCATACCTTGCAGCTATGATTCTTTCTATCTTTGTGGGTGCTTGCTGGCCTACCATGACTGGGATAGGTGAAAGGATACTGGAAGATTGGATGGTAGAAAGCAATGAAATAGATGACATAAATGGAGGAAAATGATGGACTGTATGGGAGACTTTCTTTGCACTGAGATCCAAACGGGGACTAGATGAACAAGGAGCTTTATGAATCTCTGAAGGTATCTCTTCATTGGCATTATGGCTAAAGTGTTGTCCTTGATGGCAACCCATACAGGTGATAGATCCCAGTACTTCAGGTCAGTAGCAGAGTTTGATGATCAGCTCTCAAATATTGAAGAAAATAAGGGGTACGCAGGCACACCGTACAAAAGGTGCGGACACGCAGGCATGTCATACATAAAGTGCGTACATACACGCAGGTATCCCGTGTAAGAGGTGCGTACCCCCATTTCACTTACTTCAAGGCAGAGAAGCGCGCTCACGTGGGGTTTCTTATGTTTGGCCCGTGGTATTTAGCCCGCCGTTCTTGATTCTATGGTTTTGACCCGTGGTAGTGTTTTATATTATTATTATTATTGAGCGCCATGTTGATCCATGATTTTAGGAAGAGCTTGCCTATATAAAGCAAAGGAGATCATTTGGCTAGACACTTGTGAAAGAGGGAGATCTCAAGAGAAGCTAGATCTGAAATTCTAGTGATGGGTTTGTGAGAGATAGCTGAATCTAAATCAAGGAGAAACATGAGGGTTACAAGTCGGATCTACTAATGGGTTGAGATCCCTTCGGTGCATGATCAGATCTATAGATTTGATAGTCTGGGTTATTCTTGAAGTCTTGAAATTATCTATACCCGCAGGTACGCAAGTACAGTGAAAGAAGAGTGCAGAGATATGCAGGCGCAGAAGCGTTGCAGGTGCGCAGATACGCAGGCCCAGAAGCACTGCAGGTGCGGAGGTGCACAGGCAGTTCATTGGACACAGAGCGCAGGTACGCAAGAAGTCTGTGAGGCACAGTGCGTGGGTACGCAGGAACGCAGTTGGAAACAGTGCGTACTTCTACGCAGGCATTATATGGGTGAAGCTGCGTACTTCTCATGAAATTCTTTTAGCTGCCCCTGTTTATTGTTGTGTTCTGGGTTTTGAAGTGATGTCTGGTTTCTGGTATTAAGTTCTGATAACAGCAGTGATGGATGAATGGATCAGGTTCTTATTGACTCATTTTATGTGATCTAATGGACTAGATCTGATTAATGACTCACTTGTATATGTATTGATCTAGTGCTTGGGTAATTCAAAAGGTTGTTTAATTATGAGCTTCAATGTTGTTGTTGGGTCCAGTATGAAAATTGGATGAAATGTGGCCTTTCAGATTATGTGTTGTGCTTCAGTGTATCCAGTATGAAAATTGATGAAACGTGGTACCTGGAGGAGAGAAGATTGTAGGCCGGCGCCTATGTACTAGTATCTAAGCTAGTCCAAGAGCTAAGGGAAATTTTTGGAGCAGGTAGCAGCCTGCGTACTAGTAAATGGATCGGCTAGTACAAGAGCAAAGGGGGTTGTAGCTCCCGTACTGGTATAAGACTGCACCAGTACAAATATTGTAAAAGGATTTTCTTATTAAAGAAGATTGAGATGACTTGCAGCAGGTGGTTTTCTCCCGCATTGGGTTTCCACCTTATATCATGGTGTTCATGTGTGTGCCTTATGTGTGATGATCTATTCTATGTTACTGCATCTGTTAACTGATAATATGATTGATAATGTTCTAATGCACTCATTGAAGATCAATTAACTTAATCATAAGAAGTTGTGGAAGTAGAATATATGAATCAGAGTTTGGAAATGAAAAAGTTTTATTAATGTGATAATACTGATTCACCCCCCCCTCTCAGTATTATTTCCAACACTCTTCACTAACAATGATGAGCTCTATATCTTCAAAATTTACATTCTCAGCTATAACCTTCTCTTGCAGTGATTCATAAGATTTCTTCGGCTTACCTGATCCTAATGCTCCTTTCTGTGAGGTTTCCCTCTGCTTGAAAATCTTCTGAGGGTCAAGCACTGGGTCAGCTGGTGATTTTTGAGGATTTCTCTAGATAGGCCTCACAAACTGAGCCAGAACTATAATGTGGAGTCGCCACTAGGTTGGGTCTCAAGTACAGTCGTCAGATAGATGATTACAACCAGAAATGTGTCCAAAACTTGTCTATCATCAAAGCTGGAGCTGTGTTGTTCTCCCAAGTAAGTCGAGCTTCAATCTCCTCTCCCCAGAAATGGCACCAATTAATGTTATCACCCCAAGAAACTCTCCTAGGTTGTAGCTCGGAGATGCTCGGGAACATATAAATTCAACTTATTGTTGCAAATGGATGAATGGAAGGAATGATGCCATCCAAGCTATACAACCACTTCCATTTTGCTTGACTCCAGACATGCGTGAACACCCCTAGACTACAAGGCTTTAGACTACCAATTACTCACAGTTTAAGGATTGGGTGAATATGGAGAATACTGACCACACCAGCAAATGCACATGACCATGCGATGGCTGGCTGCAACCAGTAAAGAATTTTGCAAATATGATTCCCTAATGCATGGACAGGATGAGAGCTCTCTCGCACTAGGTGAACAAAAACCTGAATAACTCGTTCACTAATATATACAAGACTTTAACATAGAGGTAGGATGACAGCTACTCAAATGCTAAACATCAAGAGTTCAGGAATACAACATATCAACCACAGCTTGGAAAAGAAGAAGCATGAAAAGTGAACAATTAACAACAAAAGAAGCTTGTATTAGCTGAAAATGAAGACGAGATGCTGCAAGTATCGAAATAGTTACAGTCTCCAGAAGTTGAAGCTTACATCAAAATAACAACCATCAACCCTGATTACATCTTATTTCTGGGTATATATAGAGTTTCATTAAAAAGGCACTCGGCCATTGTAAGTATGGAGGGGTCATAATTGACCACCAACCGCTTTAACTGCTTGATGGAGTCTCTAGTGCATTTGCCTGCTTCAGTGGATAATTTTGATCTTTTTCCTACACTTTGCTGTCCTCTTAGGTGGCTAAGGTATCATATAGGATGAAATCCCATAAATGTTAAATGCGGTTATCTACTCGAGCTCTGTCCTTTTCCTTGTCAGCCATACTGTCTGTTAAATGCGGTTGTTGAGAAAAAAATGCACCCGGTACTAGTAGACTGGTCACCTTCATCCTTTGGCAGCATGGAACAGTTAAGAGATGCGGACTACATAGCAAGTGGATGAGTAGGAGGAAGGAGAAGGGTCGACCATCAGGTCAGGAGGATAGACGATAGAGATGACTTGGTGGGGATATCGGAAGAAGTGGGAGCAAAATGAGCATGCGCTGTTGGATCTTGGTGGAACTGATCCAATGGTGGTTAGGCGAGGAAGGTGTGCGACGGTTATTGGGCGATGATAGAGGATTAAGCGGTAAGCGGTCTCGATCACATCACGTTTGGGCATTAGGTGGTAAAATGGTGAGGGCGCGCGATTCCATTCAGCGCGTGACACGTAGCGACAGAGGAGAGAGAGAAAAACCACTCTCCATATCGCGCTAATGTGCCATCGCTTTATTGGCACGAACTCAATCTTAACAGAACTGATCGGACGGCAGAGGAGTGATCAGGTGAGTCGCTTTATCGGGCACGATAGGAGTCATCAGATTGGTTTTTTGGTAGTTTTGGGTATTTACATATGGCGATGTGTGATTGCGATCAGATCGCATCACAATATTGTATCGGCAGAAGTCGAGGGGCGCAACCTTTATACACACATGGATGCGATTTGCGATTGCGATTAAACCCAAACCTAATAAAGGAATTAATTGTTTTAGGACTGATGAAGGGAATATGAGTGGTTCAAGGGAAGTAGAAAATGACCGTTGTGAGCCTCTTTTGAGTATGACCAAGGACCAAGTTCATTTCCGACCTTTAGAAATCAAAGGTATGTAGCAGAGCTAACACTGGCTCTTTCTGGGGATGAGATCCTCCCTGTGAGGTCTCAAAAAATATAGATCATTGCCTTTCCTATCAAACCAAATGAGCAAAATTTCCTAGTGTTCCATTGGGCATGGAGTCTAACTGATTCTACACTAAAACTGATTAAAATAACGTATTTACAAATTTAAGGCCTGAAAACCTTAAAGAACATAAAGTTTTAGAAAATGCCCATTAACTCGGCCATCAAAAACTGTGTCCCCTTCCATACTTTGCAGTATGAAAGTATTGTTCCCTTAGATCTGAGAAATGATAAAAGGCCCTATCCATAAAGCATCAAACTTCCCATGGTTACCTTTCTTCTCTTTTAGTGCATCCCACTTAAGAACCAAGTCTCCAACCTAAAAATTGTCTATTTTTTCCCTCCTATCAAAAGCTTCCTTGTTCTTCTTTTGATGTGCCACAAACTTCTCAACCAATTGTTCTCTGATCTGATGTACCTCCGTTAAATTAGTGATCCTTTTTGCCATGTCTTCTTCCTCATTCTGCTCTTCTAGCAAGAACCTTGCCATAGGGAGGGTCAACCGTATTGGGAATACAGCTTCAATGCCATATACCATCTTGAAAGGAGAATTCCCTGTGGATTTCTTGGTGGTTACTTTCTCAACCCACAATGCATACTTGAGTTTAGAATCCCAATTCTTTTTGTTGTCTTCCAACAACTTTTTAACTATCCATATTAGGCTTTTGCTGGAAGATTTTGCTAAACCATTTCCTTGAGGGTAGTATGAGGTGGAATGAACCATCTTAATGTCCATTGAGTTACACATGTCCACCAATTCTTTTTCCCTGAAGGTTGCTGCATTATCTGTGATTATTATATGTGGACAACCAAATGTGGTGAAGATATTCTTTGTCAAGAACCTCATGACCACATGGTGATTAGCCTTTCTAGTAGGGGTTGCTTCAATCCACTTAGTGAAATAATCAGTGGCAACTAAGATCCATCTGTGTTGGCCGTTGGAATGTGGATTGATTTCTCCAATGAAATCCAAGCCCCACTGCTGGAAAGGGCCACTAGCATGTATGGGTTTTAGGGGCAAGGACTTCAATTACTGCTTCCCTTCAAAACTTTGGCACCTATCACAAGATTTAACAAATGAAAAGACATCAGAAAATAAGGTGGGCCAATAGTACCCAGCTCTGGGGATCTTGTGAGCTGTAGTTTTCCAATAATGATGCCCTCCACATAGGCTAGAATGAAACTGCTGCAACACTTCCATGGATCGTTCTTTGTCCAGACACCTCAAAAGAATTCCAGAGGGGTCCCTCCAGTAGAGCAGATTTTCATGAATGCAATATTTACCTGCTTTGAGCTTAATAGTTCTGACTTGGCTTGAACAAATATCAAGAGGGACTTCTAGCTTCAGCAAGAATTAAGCTATGGTATAATACCATTCACATGAAGCTAAATTTTCTGCCAATGACTGATTTTTTCTTGGTTCAGATGTTTTTTCCGCTACCTGACTAGCTTCTGAATTTATGCTTATGAGATTTATGTCCAGCATTCTGAAATTTTCTTCAGCCATTAATCTGGCAAGGCCCTTGCCCTTGACAAGTTTGGTGGGCTTCAATTCTATGTTAAATTCAATAAGCTTTGCAATCCATTTAGCCCTTCTTCCATTAGCATTAGGTTGCATTAGGAAATATTTTATTGAAGCAGAGGGCACATATGAAAATACCTTGGAATGCAGAATGTAAATTCTGAAGGCTTTCAAAGATTTGATAAGAGCATATGCCTGTTTTTCAATGATATCATACTTCAACTCAGCATTCCGTAAGGTTTTGCTAAAAAATACCACTGGATGCTCTGAACCTTCTTCATATGCTTGCAATAAAACCACCGCAAGGGTGTCATCTAAGGCAAATGAAAATATATGGAACTCGTTGCTGTATTCTGGGTTGATTAAAGTAGGAGCTTCCATGATAGCTTTCTTAATGGATTCAAAGTACCTTCTTACTGCATTAGTCCATTTGATCTCTGACCCCTTTTTCAACATGGAGGTAATATGCTTTACAAGTTCTGCAAAATTTTGGATAAATCTCCTCACAAAATTTATTTTGCCTAGAAAGGATTGGATATCCTTCTTTGATCTCGGGATAGACAAGGTCTATATTGCTCTTACTCTTTCTGGGTCAATCTGGACACCTGCAGAAAAAACAACATGTCCTAACAACTTTCCTTCTTCTAAAGCAAACTGTGACTTTTTAGGATTGAATGAAATCCCAAATCTTCTGCACTTCAGGAACACTTTCTTTAAATGTTGCAAATGGTCATGATGGCCGCTGGAGTACACCGTTATATCATCTAGGTAGATAAGGACAAACTTATCCTTCTCTCCCACAAATGCTATATCCATAGCTCTCTGAAAGGTGGTTTCAGCATTCATCAGCCCAAAAGGCATCTTGGAATACATAAAAGTGCCCCAAGGAGTGGTGAATGTAGTCTTCTCTTGGTCATTGAGACTTTCTGCAACAAATGCTCCATCTTGGGTAGGGGATAATTGTCTTTCGTGGAGCATTTGTTTAAGTTTTTGATCCATCTTGGGTAGGGTAAGATCTAGTGGCCAGGTCATTGTTAAATGACATAGATCCAATGGGCAAGATCTAGCGGCCAAGGCATTGCCAAATGGTAGAGATCTAATGGCCAAGATCTAACGGCCAGAGCACTGCCAAGCAGTGGAGATCCAATGGCCAAGATCTAACGGCCAAAGCACTGCCAAGTGGAGGAGATCAGTAGTCGAGATGTCTTTTCAACACATTGACACGTGTTGCATTAGAATGGCACAGATGTTGTGTCAATGCATTGCCACGTGGCACAGTAGAATGGCCCAGATGCCATGTCCATGCAATGCCAAGTGGTGCAGTGCCAATGGTCCAAATGCCGTGTCCACGTACTGCCAAGTGGCAGAGTAACAATGGCTCAAATGTTGCGTCCACGCACTGCTAAGTGGCATAGCAACAATGGCCCAGATGTGGTGTCCACTCACTACCATGTGCCAGAGAACACTTGGCAACTGGATCAAGGACCCTTGTATCTGCCTGATGGAACAAGTGGTCGGCTCCCAACCTCGCGTAAGTAAAGGTTCGCCGTAATATTATTAATTTATTGCTTGTGAAGGTGGAATGCAACGTCTGTATCTATAAATTATCCATAGAGAACTTATTGGTAGATAAATTCTCGGTGTTAACTTATCTGTGGGTCACTTTTTTTTGGACAAGTTATCTGATGAGAGCTTATATGCAAAGGGTAGATAATGTATCTACCAAGAACTTATCTTCATATAAGTTATCTGCCAATAAGTTATCAACTAATATCTTATTTATCAACAAGGTATCGTGGATAATTTATAGAAGTTATCGTCTCATAAGTTATCAATAGATAACTTATTTGGAAATAATAAGTTATCATCTGATAACGTATTCTTGATAACTTATCAGAATGTAATTTATATGCTAATGATGTATTGTCTGATAAGTTATTAGATTATAACTATTGTCTAATAAGTTATCAACATATAACTTATCTACTAATGAGTTATCAAACGAAAAGTTATGAGTTGATAACTTATGGTAGATAACCTCTATCAGCCGATAAGTCATTAGCTGATTATTTATCTTTAAATAACATATCAAAGAAGAAGTTATCAACTGATAAATTATCAGGACCATTAGATTTGGGCCGTCGGATTTATACAAATCTGGACTATCGGATCAAAGGAAATATGGGTCCTCGGATCTGGTAAATTTTCGGTGTCAGATCTAGCAAACTTGGGCTGTCAAATCTCGACAGATCTGAGTCATTAGATCTCGCCCAATCCGAGCCATTAGATCTGGTAGATATGAGCCGTCGAATCTAACCCAATCTGAGTCGTTGGATCTCACCCAATCTGGGTCGTTGGTTCTCACCCAATTTGGACCGTTGGTTCTCGCCCAATTTGCGCAGTTAGATCTCGCCAAATCTGGGTTGTTAGATCTCACCCAATCTAGGTCGTCGAATCTCGGCCAATCTGGGTCGTCGGATCTCACCCAATCTGGGCTGTCGAATCTAGCTCAATCTGAGCCATTAGATCTCACCTAATCCGAGTCATTAGATCTCGCCCAATCCGCGTTGTTGGATTTGGCAGATCTAGGCCATCGACTCTAATCAAATCTGAGTCGTTGGATCTCACCCAATCTGGATCGTCGAATCTAACCCAATTTGAATCATTGGGTCTACCCCAGTCTAGGCTGTTAGATCTCGCACAATATGGGCCATCGATCTTGCCCAATCTAGGCCATCAAATCTCACCCAATCTGGGCTGTCGGATCTCACACATTCTGGACCATCGGATCTCGCCCAATCCAAGCTGTTAGATTTGGAAGATTTGGGCTGTCGGCTCTAGCCTAACATGAGCAAGCCTAACATGAGCAATTGGATATCACCCATTCTCGGTCGTTGGATCTCGCCCAATCTAGGCTGTTGGATCTAGTGCAATCTGAGCTGTCGGATCTCGCCCAATCTAGGCCATTAGATCTTCCTGATCTGCGCCATCGAAGCTCGCCCAATCTGAGTCATTAGATATGGCAGATCTAGACCGTCAGATCTAGCCCAATCTGAGCTGTTGGATCTCGCCCAATCTGGGTTGTCAGATCTAGCCTAATCTCAGCCATCGGATCTTGCCCAATCCGAGCCGTTAGATCTGACAGATATGGGCTTTCTACTCTAGCCCAATATGGTTCGTCGGATCTCACCCAATCTGGGCCCGCAGATGTTCATAATTTGGGCTGTCGGATCTCGCCCAATATGGACTATCAGATATGGCAGATCTGGATTGTCATATCTCATGAAATATGGGCCATCGGATATCAGTCAATTTGAACTATTGAATTTTCGTAAATCTGGGCCGCTGGATTCAGCATATTGAATCAGTGAGATTCGGCAGATCTGGGCCGTCCAATCTCTCCAAATCTTGACTGTCGGTTCTCGCTAAATCTTGACCATCGGCTCTGGCTAAATTTAAGCGTCAGATTGGCTATCGCTCCACGGGAGGCACCACATCGATGGAAGAGGCACCATTTGGGAAAATTCTTAAGACTGCAGTGGTGGCGCATCTCAAATCCGTTCCAGCTCGTGAGCACATTTCAGATCGATTCTGGTGGGTGCTGGTGAGTGCAACCAGATAAAAATGTGATTCATTCATAGGAAATATCAGATGGGGCTACTAACTGCACCATTATGTATCCCGCTCAAAAAACCAATTTTGAAAGAGGAGTTGCACCAACCAGTGCTGGGACAGTCTCAAACACTTTCCATACCCTCGACGGGGCAGAAGGGGCTAGTCCGCCCACGTACACAAATAAACGAGAGATTAGTTTGTTGGGCATATATGCAACAGTTCAATACTCATTTCCCATTCTACTACACTCAGGGTGCCATTATTCCTTAAGTGACTCTTCCGTGCAAAATTAATAAACCTGGGATTATGGCTGATATTTATATATGGTTACAATGGGCGGTGCTATTTTGGGGATATGCTCATTTGTAGATCAAGATTATCGGTGGCCGGTGGATATTGCATTTCCAGCACCAACTTTCATCCGACAAAATTGATAGCATAGAAACAATACATGAATTATAGTTATGTCAATTATATATTACTTCAATCCACCTTTTTAATTAATTTTAGTTTAATATTAAGATTAGTTTTGATTAATAATTAACTAATCATTTATTCCACTATAAGTATTTATTTCACACCCAATATGCTATATTCCTTCTGAACTAAAGATATACCCACCTCTGGTTTAGCCCAGGCAACACGACTAAGCATTTGATAAGTTCCAAAACATTCACATTTGGCATTGTTTTTCAGAAAACTTCCATCCAGTTCTTCGGGTCTGATGGAACTACTCGCTATCCCGGCAAGAAAAAAAACTTTTTT
Source organism: Pinus tabuliformis (assembly GCA_031772625.1). Lineage (NCBI taxonomy): Eukaryota > Viridiplantae > Streptophyta > Pinopsida > Pinales > Pinaceae > Pinus > Pinus tabuliformis. The sequence continues at coordinate 319,706,348 of CM062804.1, read as the reverse complement.
CTATATTGATCATGAAATTTATCTATAAATTTGGAAGAGGGGAGGGTAATAAAAAAATCCAATTCTATATACTCCTGTTATCCAGAGGCCTGCCGTGTTGGGGTGGGACCAGATATCAACCCACATGCAAAATATTTACGGTTTACTTTGCATTTCAATGGGTAGTTATCCCCTTAGAACCTACCCATATGGCCCATAAGTGCACAATCCAGGTCAAAAAACAATAGGTACTAATGCGGAATCCATATATATATATATATATATATATATATATCTTAAATTTTTAATATTAAAAATATTAATACTGTTATAAAAAATTTTGAAGTTTTGAGATATTTCTGGTACCAATAAAGCATTAACTTGTTCAATATTTTGTTGCTAACGTTTTTTAATCTACATTTAATGCATGCTATTAATTGGAACACGGTAAGACATTATCATCTTTTAATATATATTCAATGCATGTTATCAATTACAAAATGGCAAGACATTACAATAGTGACCCAACAAACAAATTGATAGGTTGTGGTTTGCTAAACACAAGTTTTGAAAATAGTATACAATGCAATAATGTGACCAAACATGGTGAATGGAGAAATAATTTTAGAAAATTTCCCCAAAGGGACATTGTGGTAGTGGCATTAAAGGCTAAACTTATTTAACATAAAAAATGGCAATGGATTGAGGATAAGCCAATACGAGGGAGAAATAGAATATATGCACATGGAATATTTGCTATTCAACAATTCATTGTTTCAATAGTTTGATTTAAATAAAAAACAATAAAACCATATAATACTCAAAGCATCCTAATTTTGGTATTCATCTATTCAAAACATCATAATTTTGGTATTCATCTATTTGACACAATTATTTTCAGTAATATCATTTTAATGTGATATTAATAATATAAATACTTCTCATTAGGTTATATCAAGCATTTTTCAATTAGCAATAAATTTTAGCTTTTCAATTTATGATTCAATTTTGAAATGACATTTTCAAAACATCATAAGTTTGGTATTCATCTATTCAAAACATCACAATTTGATATCCATTTATTTGACACAATTATTTTCAGTAATATCATTTTAATGTGATATCAATAATATAAATACTTTTCATTTGGTTATATCAAGCATTTTTGAATTAGCAATGAATTTTAGTGTTTCAATTTATGATTAAATTTTCAAATGCATTTTGAAATTGAATATGTTGATTGCACACCATTACTATTAATACAAAAAATTAAAATGGAGGTTGTGGTGGTGGAGAAATTTATGATAAAATTTTGAAATGCATTTATAAATTGAATATGTTGATTACACAACATTAATATGCATTCTTACCATTAAAAAATTAACTTAAAATGGAATATGTGGTGACGAAGCAATTTTATACTTATTTGAAAACCACTTAAAGTAACCACATAGAGCTAATTAGTTTCAAACTATTATTGTTGTTTGCCATTGAAAATGATGTTAGAAGATTTATTGAAAATGATGAACATAGAAGAGTAGATATTTGGAGACTCTTTGATTGTTATTAAATGGTTTAATGAGATACACTCACAGATTGTTGCCTATTCTTGAGGAAATTCCGAGGTTAAAGAATTTTTTGATCGAATTTCATGTACTCATATGTACAGGGAAATGAACTCTATTGCAAATGCTCTTTCCAAGATTGGTGTTGAATAGGAGATGGGGACTTGGAAGATCCAAGCGCAGTTAGTAGATACATACACAAAATACTAGCAAACACACACAAATGGCTTATACATTATTTTCAAGAATTTCATTTTAATGTGCTATTAATAATATAAATACTTTTCATTTGGTTATATCAAGCATTTTTCAATTAGCAATAAATTTAATTTTTCAATTTATGATTAAATTTTGAAATGACGTTTTCAAAACATCACAATTTTGGTATTCATCTATTTAAAACATCATAATTATTCATCTATTCAAAATATCATAATTTTGATATTCATCTATTTGACACAATTATTTTTAGTAATGTCACTTTAATGTGATATTAATAATATAAATACTTTTCATTTGGTTATATGAAACAATTTTTAATTAACAATAAATTTTAGTTTTTCAATTTATGATTAAATTTTGAAATGTCTTTTGAAATGCATTTTTAAATTGAATATGTTGATTACACAACATTAATATACATACGTACTATTAAATTATTAACTTAAAATGGAAGATGTGGCGATGAATCAATTTTATACTTATTTGAAAACCACTTAAATTAACCACGTAGAGCTAATTACTTTCATACGGTTATTGTTATTTTCTATTGAAAATGGTGAACATAGAAAACTATATATTTGGACTCTTTGATTGTTATTAAATGGTTTAATGAGATACAATCAGACATTGTTTCCTATTCTTGTGGAAATTTTGAGGTTAAAGTTTTTTTTTAATCAAATTTCATGTTCTCATATGTACAGGGAAAGGAACTCTATTGCAAATGTTCTTTCCAAGGTTGGTGCTAAATAAGAGATGGGGACTTGGAAGATCCCAGAGCAATTAGCAGAGACATACATAAAATACTAGCAAACACAAATTAGTTGAATAGGGGGCATCCAAATGGCTTATCAAACTTATTGATATTATTAGTTTTTTGGTTACATTCTCAATTAAAATTTGATGTTCCAAATAGCTAGAGTTTGATGATGTATTATTTATGAGATGATATGTATTTATTTTGTGGGCCTTTTTATATGATGAGACATAATACAAGCTTTACAACCCAATTTTTGTTTTGTGAATGGGTGACTATTTTGCATATAAAAACAATTTTTTGGCATGCACAAAGTGCATATGTAAAAATGTAATTTTCACCTCAATGAAAACTATGATTTTTCCTCAGAAAAAATATAATCTTATAATATTAACTTTAATTTTCCTTTGAAGAAATGAAATGTCTATTTTTGAAATGTCCATTTTTATAATTCTACTTTGATTTAAGTCTAATAATATAACACGTAGTGTTGACTTGATAGCTCAATTCAAATAGCATTCTAATCCATTGCAAGATACATTATTATTATGAACTATGCAACCCAAACCAATTGTAAAAATAACATTCTAATCCATTGCAAGATACAATATTATTATGAACTATGCAACCCAAACCAATTGTAAAAATCTAATATAAAATTGTTGCAATTTAGGGGCTAAGGTTCACTTGATCATTCATCTTAAATCATATTTTAATTCACATAAGAGGTTCTTCATTATATGCTAAACATTATGACAAATTAAAACATTGTAATTGAATGATTAATTTTACAATACAAACATGAATTCTAAGTAATAAAATAAGATAAAAGAACTAATATTATGTCTCAGTAATATTATTTCTAGATAAAAAATTAGAATATAATAATTGATATTTCTATGTTGTGTTATGATTATTATTATTTTTTGCAATATTTTTTTTGACATTGGTCATTGCCCAAAAAAAATTCATGTTTTTAATAAGATTAAAGGTGAAAAAGTTCAATTCTTTAATAAGATTGAAGGTGAAGTAATGTTACTAAAATCTTAAAACTTTTACTCTATTAAAAGTTCAAAAATGTCACTTATTATTTCGAACCAAAAAAAGAAGAAGAAGTTTTTTAATACACTTGAAGGTGAAGTGATGTTATTAAAACCTTGGCTCTATTAAAAGTTCAAAAATATCACTCACTTGAATAAGAAAGTTAAGCTTTAAGTTTTTTCAACTACTTAGTATAATCTAAGTGTGACAATAACTTATCATCTTTGAAGGGTTGTGCGCAGACTAGTGAGCTAGGATTACAAACTTTTAGAGTTGGTTCTCCATGGAGAGAGGTAAAGGGGGGAGCTCCACTCCCTCTTATAAGTAGGCAGTAGCTGGCAGAGGCAAAAAACCAGTTGAAGAGGATAGAGGTCCTTCTGAAGATGTAAGGAAAATAAACAAGGAAGAGGAGCAGGATGGCTCTAAAACCAGGGAAAGAAACAACACTAACGACAATGAGGAAGAGGACAAGGAACAGAAAATAAAAAGAAAAGCACAGAGGGGACCATGCAAGCCCAAAACCTCAATCGTGCCTAGAGTGGTGTTGAATGATCCTGCTCTGCAGGCACATAGGGACCACATGTAGACGTATGCAATCATTTGTAAATTCATGGGCTTATGGCCCATTGAAAAAGCTTTACAACCTTGGATTAAATACCACTGGAAACGAAAAGGAAGCATAGAACTTCATCTGGCGTCAAAAGGATTCTTTATGGTAGTCTTTGCAAATATTGAAGACAAGGACAGAGTGTTTGAAGGAGGGCTCTACTTTTATGCAGCTGCAGGCCTATATATGCAACCATGGGTGATGAATTTTGTCCCCAAATGTGAAACTTTTACCTCGGTTCCAGTTTGGGTAAGACTCTACTCTTTACCTTTGGATTATTGGCAACTGGAATCCTTATCTGCCATAGGAAATAAGCTAGGGCATTTTTTCAAAGCCTCTGAGGCCACCGGAAGAGGAAAATACACATCCTTTGCAAGGATATGTGTGGAGATGGATCTCTCTAGAGCTTTGCTAGATGAGGTAATATTGGAAATGTTTGATGAAGAATGGGTGCAAACAATGGATTATGAACACATCCCTTTTAGATGTCATAAATGCCATGAGCATGGGCACCTATTCAGAAATTTCCCTCTCAATAAAACAGAAAACAAAAGTAAAACTCACACCATGAAAGATTTTGAAAGCTTTCATAAGGTGGTCCAGAAAGGAAAAGGGAGCAAACGGGGACCAAAACTACCTCATACAGACAAGCAACAAGCCAGTCAAAATAGGTTTCAAGCCCTAGAAGAGGAAGAAGTGATAATGCAAGAAGATCAGATCAAGGGAGGCAGTCCAGTGGAGGAAGAGAAAGAAGAAAATGTTGAGCAAACATAAAACAGAAATAAACAGAAGGAAGACATGATGAGTGACATAGATCTAGAAATGAACCAAGAAATGACCCAGAGTGATATGGAAATGGAGGATCATGAACTACAGGAAATTCTTCAGACAAAGAATATAGATCTAGAAAGTTTCTTGAAACAAGGAACCAGAGAGGGAGTGGATTAGTTACCTTAAGAGAAGTTCCACACAGTTCAACAACTATTCATCTAGAAAACTCAGAACAAAGGGTCAGAAAAGCAAAGGAAAAATGAAAAACATGGTAACAAAGGAGTGAAAGCTATGAAAACCACACCAGGATTAGCACCAAGAATCCCAAGAAAGAAAAGCGGTCGGAAATAGCAGAACAAACTATTGATGGAATGTGGAAAGCTAATGGTAGACTCAGGTAAGATGAAAGACCTATCCAGTTACTCCTTTACAAATCTTTAATAATGAAGTTCACTTCTTGGAATATAAGAGGTATAGGTAGTAAAAGAAAACAAAGATTACTAAGTAACAGAATGAAACAAGCAGCTTCGGATGTGATCTTCATTCAGGAAACTAAATGTTCCTTTCAAAAAATAAAAGAGATTCACAGCAAATGGCTCAAGAGCTTTGAGTTTCTGGAAGTCAAAGTAGAGAATACAGTAGGAGGAATTTTCATGCTTTGGAAACCCCAAAAGATTATCATTTTAGATGCTGAAGCATCTAGAGATTATCTTTCAGTGGTCACTCAACTAGTGGGAGACAAGGAAATTTACCTGGTTACAAATGTGTATGGCCCCCAAAGAATGGATGGTAAACTCAGGCTTCTAGATTCCCTACAGAAGCTTAGGGAATGACAAGCAAAAATCCCATGGATCTTAGGGGGTGACTTCAATATGATTAAATCGTTGTCTGAGAAAAAAGGAGGAACTAGAATCCTAAACAAAGACTCTTGTGCTTTTCAAACCTTCATAGACAATATGAAGCTCGTGGATATTGTTATGAATAATGGTACTTTTATTTGGAACAATAAAAGAGGAGGAGAGTATCAGGTGGCCTCCAAATTTGATAGATTCATTCAGAAGATCTTATGATCAAGGACAAGGACATAGTTGCTAGCATTCTTCCCTTTGGAGGCTCAGATCACTAGCTGGTACAACTGGATGTTCAAGGTATTGGCAAACCTAGGAATAGACCTTTTAGATTTGAAAACATCTGGCTCTCCCACCCAAACTTCAACAATAACATAGCCATATGATGGGTAGAAGATTTGGATATTTAGGGCACAAGAATGTTCCTTCTTCAAAAGGACTCAAACATATCAAGTTATGGCTCAAGGAGTGGAATAAAATGGAATATGGAAATATTTTTGAAGCAAATAAAATAGTTGAAGGAAAAATGCAGAAACTTAACCAAACCCTAATTATGGAGGGTTTTGATAAAGAGAAAAATGATATGGCAGCTAAATATCATCAAGATTGGGAGAACTTATGTAAACAAGAGGAGATTTTTGGAGGCAAAAATCCAGAGTGCAATGGATAAAAGAAGGATAACGCAACACTAGATTTTTCCACATATCCACTATGGAGAATAGAGATCACAACAGGATTTCTTCAATCAAGGATGTGGGAGGTAACATGCTCAGCACGCATGAAGAAATCGAAGCAGTGCTAGTTCAACACTTTCATGGCATTGCACAGGAAACCTGTTAGGATAGAGAACAATCCATCCGGGTTATTTCTAGACATATACCTAAGCTGGTCCTAAATGAAATTCAAAATGGTAAGGCACCGATGGTTTCAATGTAGACTTCTTTAAAGCTTGCTAGAATACAGTAAAACAAGACATTCTAAATGTAGTGGAAGACTCCAGAAGGGATAAAACCATTTTGAAGGCTCTTAATACCACCTTTATCTCCCTGATCCATAAACAGGACTTGGCTCAAACTCCTGATAGGTTCAGACCCATTGCCTTATGCAATGTTGTCTACAATATCATTTCCAAAGTGGTGGCCAATAGACTCAAACCTATTCTTCCCACCTTGGTTTCGGTTGAACAATTGGGCTATGTGGAAGGTAGACAAATCCTTGACAATATCATTCAAGCTCATGAGGTGGTGCATTCATTGACAATCAATAAGAAAGTTGGAATGATCATGCAACTAGACATAGCCAAAGCCTATGATAAGCTAAATTGGACATATATCAGAAAAGTTCTCACTGCTTTTGGGTTTGATCATAATTGGATCAGATGGGTTATGGCCCTAGTTACTTCACCCAGTTTTTCAATCCTTGTTAATGGATCACCCTCAAAGAATTTTACTCCTTCAAGAGGCCTAAGACAGGAAGATCCACTCTCTCCCTTTCTCTTTATACTCATAATGGAAGGGCTGGGTCGAGGGATCAGGCATGCTAAAGTAGTTGGTAAAGTCAAAGGTCTCCAACTTTCTGAATATGGTCAAGCCTTAACTCATAAACAATTTGTGGATGATACCATGCTGTAGGGGATCTCCACGTTCAAAGAAGCTCTAGCCTACAAGCGAATCTTGAGAGACTTTTCCATGGCTTCAGGTATGGAAGTTAATCTCTCAAAATCTAAGATTTTTTTCTTTAATACTCACATTGCTATTCAGAGAAATATATCCAGAATTTTGGGCTTTCAAAGGGAGCTCCTCCCCTCAAAATATTTGGGAGTTCCTCTTATAGCCAAACCATTACACAAGAGCATATGGGAGCCAGTAATTAACAAATTGCAAGATAAAGTCAGGAAATGGACTATTAGATCTCTAAATCTGGCTGGTAGGTTAGTGCTAACCAAGGCTGTCCTTCAATCTATCCCAGTCTTTATGCTATCTGCTCTCCCAGCTCCACAAGGTGTTCTGCATCAACTCAGAACCATTCAAAGAGACTTCCTTTGGGGTAAGGGGGAGAATCATAAGAAATGGGCCTTGGTAGCTTGGGAAAAAATCTCCAAACCTAAGAACTTTGGTGGGCTGGGTTTGGATGATCCTGAGATTCTTAGCAAGGTTTTAGGAGCTAAATTATGGTGGCGATGGGTTAAAGAGCCAGAAGCACAGTGGGCAACAATTTGGAAAGAAAAATATGCCAGCACTTGGCATAACAATGATCTAATAAGAATGTCGGGACACAGAAAGGGCTCGCACATTTGGAATAAGGCCTGGGATAACTAGGGCCTGGTCCAAGGAAACAGCTTCTGGGAAATCAGAGAAGGAAACCTTAGCCTTTTCTGGGAGGATAGATGGCAACAAGAACCTATTTTATCAAATGAAGACTTAAGGGATCTCAAAGAAGAAACGGATAGCAAAAGATTTTCTAAAGTGAAAGACTTTTGGGATAAAACCAATAGTAATGGAAAATGGAGAACCTAGAGGAATTTTTGTTTTAGGGAATAACACCCTGAAGGCTAAAGAAGAAACTCTAAAAGATATGATAGATCAGAGGAAGATTTTGAAATCAGAGGGCCACGATTAGCTAATATGGGGTAGCAATAATGAGGGTGCTTTTAATCTCAAGGAAGAAAAACTTATTCTCCTTAACCTTAACTCTCAGACTCTGGATAAGGTTTGGATAAACCTATGGAGACATCAAGGTTGGATGGAAATTAAACTATTCATATGGCTAGTCCAGCATAGAAAATTTTTGACCTGGGATAATATTAGGAAGAGGGGAATTCTGGGTCCCTCCAGATGTCGCCTCTGTAAGGCTCAAGAGGAAACTATGGAGCACCTTCTCAATAATTGCATGTTCTCCTCCAGTCTGTGGGACTCTTTTGCCTCCATTTTCCATCAGACGGATAGGGACAAAGGGAATATCTACAACACCCTAACCAACTGGAGAAGAAATTTTTCAGATAATGAAGTTCTTGCCACTGCTTGGACCATCTTTCCAAGCTTCATTGTTTGGAATGTCTAGAAAGAAAGGAATAATAGAATCTTCAAAGATGAAAAGAGGACTTCTCAAAGCATTTTTGAGCTGATCCTAAAACAGCTCAAAGAAATGGTAGGTACCATAGTGTGAAATCTCCCTAAAAACCCTCCCTCTGCTACTGATCTAAGAATTCTCTGTGAGCTAGGCTTGTAGGGTATTTCTCCTCAGGGTCTGGATAGAAATGTTATCTCCCTGAAATCAGAGAAAGATTTCTGGCATCATCCTCCTAAGGGTTATCTAAAATTCAACATTGATGGGGCTTCAAAAGGAAACCCAGGTATCACTGGCTATGGAGGTGTGTTAAGGGATGAGAATGGAAGTGTCCTTTTCATATTCCACTGTCATTTGGGAAAGGCTCCTAATAACATGGCGGAATTGATGGCTATGGAGCAATGTTTAGATTTCCTAGATCAGGAAAACTGACAAAACGTGATAGTGGAAGCTGACTCTGAGATTATAATCAAATCGGTCAAGAAAATCAGCTGGGGAGCAAAGCCAGAAAAAGTCTCAAAGAACTGGAGGCTGATTCAGGGCTTTCAATGGATTCAGCAGCACCTACAAAGCCTTCATACAATTATCTTTAATCATGTTCAAAGATCGGTGAACAAATTGGCGGATCTACTGGCCAATCAAGGTGTGATCAGTACAGAGAACAAATTTGCATCAAAATGGCATGAGTTGCCTCAGAGAAGGTTAAAAATGATTTGGCATGAATAGATAGAAGATGATAGGTTGGTGTTTCAAAGCAAAGCTGGGGTCCTGGAATCAAGTTGATTTGACCAATGCAAATGGCTGCTTGTTGATTGACTTTGAATCCTCTCCAACTAGCTTTTTGGTGGGTGATTCCTCTTTCCTCAGACTAGGAAGGTTTGGCACTGTAATTGGTACTCTCAGTGACTGCATTACTGGGAGTTTTCCATCCAAAATCGGCAAACTGGCTTGGGAGAGGTTTTCTGGCGATTGCAAGCCTCGCAGGTGGAAAACGGTATTTTCGTTTTGGCAGCGATTCCATTTAGAGGGTTACATGTGGTAGTGGGGCCGGTTTGAATACCACCCCCATCACACGCTAATGTTCGGCGATTTGAGTGGGTGCGATATGATCCATGTCTGTCAGATCAAATGAAGTTGATCAACGGCTGGGATGGATCAAGCAGGTTGGTGGTCAAGTTGGTTATGAGTCATGCTTCTTTTCTTCGTGATGTAGTCCTCTGCTCTCAGATATGACCCAATGGATCAACGGTGTAGATTAAGAAGACAGGTTATTGTGTTGGCAAGAAGTGCATTTCCCCTATTTTTTAGGCTGTTTTTTTATGGGCATGGTTCGCTCCACTTTTCGGAGGGTTGGTGGGGCCCTTTGTTCTTAACTTCTATTTTGTCCACTGCTTAGGTCCTGCTTTTGGCTTCTTCTTGTTTAGCTTTTAGTTGTGGAAAGGCTAGGTTTTTGGTGCGGAGACTTTTGCCTCAGGCCCGATCTCGGTGGCCTCGAGGGGTCTCTCCCTTGGGCCACATTTCTTTGTGGTTTGTTGTAATTTTTGTAAATTATTGATGAAAAGAAGGTCCTACTCTTGCTTCAGCAAAGAAAAAAGAGTGACAATAACATGATATTATTTAATCTAACTATAATTATATAGATATGTTTTTTTTTTTCAAATACTTTATATAGTATTTCAAATTAATATCAACGTTTTTATTTTAAAAATAAGTTAATCTTCTTATTTATATTTATTTATATTTTATATTTATTAAAATAACCTTATATATTTCTTAAATACTTTTTATACATTTCATAAATACTTAATACTTTATATATTATTAAAATTCAAGAAATTTCATTCTATTGGTAAGAAAAGACACGTAAATAACTTTAAAATTTTAAACTTTCCTATAATTTCTTCTATTATGTAATTTATTCTATTATTTAAAGATGAACGAGATATTATACCTTTCATAGTTAAGTGCTTTAAACTTATACTTTCCAAACCAACTTTGATAAGCATAGTCATTTTGATAGGTTAATACTTGTTATACATTTCATAAATACTTTCTATTGGTAAGAAAAGAGACAAATAACTTTAAAATTTTAAACTTTCTCCTAATTTCTTCTATTATTTAAAGAGATATTATAACTTTCATAAATAGTTAAGCGTTTTAAACCTATAATTTCCAAACCAATTTTGATAAGCATAGACATTTTGATAGGTTGTGAAAGTTGACAAATAATTTGTAAAAACTATTCATTTCATAATGGAAAAATGTAAAAATGTATCTGCATAACAAGAAAGCGAACATTGACGATTTTATCATTTTGTTATGCATTGCTCTATCCATTATGTAGAACAAGTTTGCAATCCCTTCCTTACATTGAAACAACTATTTTAAATCAAGTTTTCCAATTTCTATAAGCATCTATCTTGTCTATCTTCACAAAAAATTTTCTTGATAAAAATTACTTATAACAATAGCACAATCAACTCTCAATGAATAAAGAAGACAAAAAAAACCCTCCTTCTGAAGAGTAGTGAATAAAATCCCAATGAAATGAAAATCAATGTCAATTAAATATGAGTTGAAAGCATTGATTCATGATTATGAAATTTAGCTTTGCTTTTCCATATATTTAGAAGATCTTCATGAGAAATAATTTTTTCTTGCTAAACCCTATCAATAAGTAATCAACGTTTCATCAATTAAGATTATGTGTCTAAATCTCTTAAAATATCCACCAACTAAAGGGTGATTGAACACAAGGACATTATTTCCATTTGGAATGTCAAGAAACAAAGTTGTGTATGCTATAAAGCAGGGCTTCACAAGTGAAGAAAAAGAAACAATGCAGTAAATCAAAATCTCCAGCTGTAAACATGTAGATGGTATCAAAGTTCCCAGTTAAATGATTTTAAAATTTTTGACATTATTTCCATTTGGAGTGTGTCTTATGTTATAAAGAAAATCTTAACAAGTGGAGAAGATGAAACAATGGCCCATAGAAAACATGCAGATGGTATCAAAGCAACTAGAATTCATGCATTTGTTAAGCGCTAACCATGCAAGTCTTTTGAATAACATAAAATCTTGCAACTGACAATGGCATTGGCATAAATGAAGCCTCCTATTAATGCCATTGGTATAAATGAACCTCTTATTAAACTGATATCCAAAATATTTAAAATGATGTGAGATATTACAAGACACATTACAACTTGTAAATGAAGGATCTCTCCCCTTAGAGAGTCCATCAAAAACAAAACACACAGGTTGCAGCAATGAAAAACATGAACATTATCCCATAAACTGAAAGATTCTTGCTTTCAGTTTATTGAGTCAGTTGAAAAAACTCATGGATAATTAACGTTTCCTCAATTGCATTACTTCAATCTGAGTTCCAATGCCATCCAACCCAAAAATGCTAAAATGCTGATTCGGTTAATAAATATAATATTGCCGCACCACCTACGCTTCAAGATTGAGGACCACCAACAACCCATACAGCTGGTCTGATTGTTCAACAAAGAACTACCATCAGCCCATACGGCTGGTTTGATTGTTCACCAAAATGAAAACTCGTGAGCTTGGTTGGCTAATCAGGCTTGCATAGGTGACGAAAATGTATCGCTATAGGATCATGAAGACCTATAGCTACCCAGCCTATTGACTTATTTCGATTGCTGGGCTGATCATATGTCTCCTGCACCTCGTGCTTCTTTTATCGCTAGTGGGTTGGTGGGCTGATGGGAGTCGTTTCTCTTTGCAGATATAGTGGTCTGAAAGGAAATAGACAATGATGCCTCAAATTTTCTTAATCAAGCACTCCAACTACACCATCATAGAAGTTCGCATAAACTAGGACGATGTCACATGAGTATATAGCACTTTGAAATAGGAACAAATAGTGAATCATGAGGAGACCACTGCAATGCAACCATGTAACAAGGTCATCCAATCAGATACAGAAGGTAAGTGACATTATATAACTGTTTATGTTTGAATTCAACACAGCTTACAAGTAATTACATAGCGCAAGCGCTCCAACTTAGAAGCATCATATATAGCAAGCTGGCTCTCATGCACAACCAACAAATGAATTTGATCTTATGAAACTGTACTCTTGTATCCCCCACTCCCCACTGGTGGTGATGATCTTCCTGGCCGTACTGGTACAACTTTTGACTTTCGCTTGTCCCACCATCTATGCCCCAGAGACATAACTGCCAAAAGACGTGGTTGTGAGAACATGAACATTTCTACTCGGTAAATTTATGTAAACTTTAAAGTGAACATCACGGAGTCAGACTACATATAATAATAAAAGAAACCATATACCTAAGCATCAGCTCCAAAAGATACCAACACATTCAAAACATGTGAAAAAGTCAGGCCTGTGATTTTCTTTCGGTGGCCTTTGAGCTTTGTTTTTACCTATAAAAATTGCAGCAAGTTCAGAGCATGCCACTTAGGTCATTTTTGATAAAACGACACAATGAAGAAAAAAGAACAGAATTTTAAATTCAAAGATATATTCACAGGCAGCACCTCATCAACTCGAACATTGTATATTTGAATTGATGAATCCTCCATGCCAATTGCAATGATGTTATTGTGCTGAGGGTGGACAGCCAGAAATGTGGCTAAGTTGTCATGACATGCAATGAATCACTAATTAGTATCCCATGAAACCAGTGATTTAGATAAATTGGGAGCCTTTGAATTCTTAGCCTATAGCGAGGAACATTACACAAGAACCTAGAGTGATCCTGAAGTGAACCCCGTTACGTTCATAATTTGAAAGTTAAAGGTGAGACATTAGATAATAAACCCTAAGCAGACCAATGTATCAAAACTGAAATTATATATATCATCGGAAACATTGAAATGAAACTGCTCTTTAGGTAAAAGGCTCTCTTACCTTAAATGTCATCATATTGAATAAGGAGACCTTGCCACCGGAAGTAGACATCACATAGGAATCATTCTCAGTAAGCTATACAAGCAACGTCTTCTTCTGGATTTGTATCGCCAAGTCATTATTCATAACAATCCCACTAGCTGGCTGCCTGTGGTGGAATACTCGCTGTAGACGGTGGAACAAAATATTAACTCTTAGTTACTAAATACAGCTGCAAATTATATATCCAAAATTATAACTAACAAATAAATAAATAAAACAAGCTAAAATAAAAAGGAAACAAACAACAACTACTAAAGAACCCCACCTTTCCGGATGGATTCCCGTCACTCCACGGCCATTTCCACCTTTCCAGATGGATTCCCGTCACTCCGCGGCCATTTCCATAGCTTATGGAGAGCATTGGATTTGAATGCTAAAACAACAAAACCGGAATCGGTGTATATCAGTTTTACCACCTACAAGAAATAACACATTACTTGTTTGGATCATTATCGACAGAATTTGTAGCACATAAAATTGTAATGTCAGCCTTTAATGTTTTTTGTTTTTTATTTATTTATTTATTATAATAGAAGGGCGATTGCGTAACTTGCTCGCGTGCATTTTGTTAGGCAACCCGAGAGACCTACACTGAGCCGAATCAATGATCTCAGTCAATTTCCAGTCCTTGCTTTTGTCTATGACCTCATCTAGAAGCCTTGGTTTAACATCTGGGGTTTGTTTGATGTCTATACTACTCTGCACACATGTTGTCTCGAGTGTCAGATAATTGATAGAATTCATTGATAATATCATCCTATTCCTATTAAAGATATGCCAAAATAATGGCTAATAGAGCATTTGAAAGGGGAAAGGAACAAAACCCTACGCTATATGGAAAGTTGAAAGAAACAATATCTGCACTCTGGAGTGAAAGCTTAGAAAATGGTAATATATATATGTAACCAACTAGATTGTATATGGCTAGACAAATAGGCTAGATTCTAAAGAAACAATTCTTTGAGAAAGCTCTTACAAAATAGGTCATTTGACAATGCAGGTCGAAATTTGTCCGAACATTCTATAACACTGCTAGCGGAACTAGGAGCAGTGACTGCGGTAGGAATGACATTCACAATTGAAGTCTACATAGTAAAAATGATTTAGTTAGAGTTTAAACTTTGCCATTAATTAGCAATTAATGTACACAGTAAATGTCCATGGAAGAAGAAATCTACCGTTGTTTCCATTATCTCTGGTGGCAACCTTGTTCCCTCAAAGGGTCTACTCCCCAGCATGCAGAATTAAGCAAAATCCCTCTCCGTTGGCTAAGATATTTATGCCATGGTCATTCGTTGTGACTACTCACAGGGAATCATATCCATTGAAACAAAGGCGGGAACTAACCTATATATTTTTGGAAATAAAGCAAGGATTATGGATTGAGATGAGATAAAAGAAAACATAAAATCAATATCTTTCAAATTCTGAAAATAAACCATCCTCATCTTCAAAAATAACTTCTTACCAAACTACCCTTAACACCAATTGTCGAGGACATTGGTGTTATCCATGTCCCAAAACTTTATTTGAAATTCACCAACTGCCAAGAATCTATTCCTGGTTGTATCAAATTGCACAACACCTAAGGAATGCTTCCTAAAACTAGAATATGTCTGCTTGATTGTTCCCTCACTTTCATTCCACTCAACCAGGTATGAATCACCAACTTTACTTGTTCCACAGGAGAAAAGCCTAATAAAAAATACAAATGATTATATACTTCAGAAAAGAGCCTAATAAAAAATGCAAATGATTATATACTTCATAAATAGTCTTGACAGAGCAAATATAGAAAATTGGATAAAGTAAAACTCAGATCCACATGAAGAGACTTTACAAACTAAACACCATTCTAAGTTAACATTTTACCTTGTTCCATCAGCACTATAAGTCATTGTAGTGCACCAGAGGCCTGGAGCATTATAGTCCACCCTAGATCCCCCAAGATAATACAACCAGGCTTTGACCTTTCCATCAATAGCTGTAGAAAATATAAATTGCATACAAACAAAGAATCACAATTCATATATCTTTGGTGAAATAAAGTATTTGTCACATGGAAAAATTCACATGAAGTCAAACATAAAAAAAATAAAAAATAAAAATTAGAATATGCAATGTAACTTCAAAACAACTAGAATTTATTATTACTGAACTACGATACACATGATTTTTTTTTCCAAGTCTCAAGGAACAAAGTACCTGAATATTTTCTACAGGTGAGGAAAAATAGAACATATATAGTTGCTTCATGACCTTCAAATGTATACTGCTTTCGACCAATGACTACATCCTACACAAACAATTTTTTCTTTATTTCTTTGTAAAATTTTCATATACAGATAAGTAAGCGACAATTACTAGAATGAGTCTTAACACATATGATAAAGCATATTTCCTTGATGGTCTTATCATCCCCTTGTGTAATTATGAACAGATGGTAGGTAGGGTGTGAAAAAGTAATATGATTCGCACCACCAACATGTGCCTCACTCTGTTTAAATTATATCAATGTTAATAAATATACCTTCAATACAAACTTGATTTTACATACCTACAAGAATGGACATGTTGGCCATGCAAGAAAACCTTTATATGTTGTCTCAAATCACCTACTGCAGAATAATAATATATATGTGAACTATATGCTTGGAAAACACAATATATATGTGAACTATATGCTTGGAAAACACAACTCCTATAACACAAATGTAGGCATGTCAGTATGTCAATAGAGGGAGTACCACACCATTTTATTAGTGTGCAACAAAAAAAAAGAGACTAGAGGCATTTGTAGATGACATTATTACAAATCACTCACATTGTTGTATAAAAAAGGAAATGATATGAAAACATCTTAGAAATCATTTTCAGGATTCAACTGCATTAAGTAAGTCATTCATCTATGACCATTTCCATGAGAGGTAGCCATAACTGACTAATTTCTCATGATTTTTGAATAGTCCACTTAGCACTCATTGCATCGGGTGATGTTCATAGGGGTAAAGAAGTGGGATTGAAACTAGTGAAATAAATCACATAGCGTCAATCATCACTTCCGGGGCTTGCACCTAGTAACCAGGACTTTCTGGGAGGTCACCCATCCCAGATCGCTTCTGGCTCAAGCGCGCTTAACTGTGGAGTTTTCCCCACAATCAAGAGCACTTAGCTTGCTACCCCATTTGCAAAACCTTAGCAAGTATTGTGCCTCATGAACCATTCAAGTAGTGTTCCCTTCAGTACTTATTGGGATTTGATTTTAGCCCAACTAAAAACATCTTATTAATGAATATAGTGTATAGATTAAGTTACCAAGGACTACTTGCTTTGGGCTAAAATACACAACTGCAATACACATGATTTTTTTTCAGGTGTCAAGGAACAAAGTGATTGAATATTCAAGTGAGGAAAATCATAACATGTAGTTGCTTCATGACCTTCAAATGTGTACTACTTTAGACTGGTTACTGCATCCCACACATACAAGCACAAACAATTTTTTTTCTTTCTTTTTAAAATTTTCATATACAGATAAGTAAGCGACAATTACTAGAATGAGTCTTAACACATATGATAAAGTGTATTACCTTGATGGTATTATCATCCCCTCATGTAATTATAAAGAGCTGGTAGGTAGGGTGTGAAAAAGCAATATCATTCACACCACCAACATGTGTGTCAATTTGTTTAAATTATATCAATGTTAATAAATATACTTTCAATACAAACTTAATTTTACAGACCTACAAGAATGTACAAGTTGGCAATGTAAGCAAACCTCTAGATGTTATCTCAAATCACCTGCCACATAATAAAAATATATATGTGAACTATATGCTTGGAAACTGAAACTCCTATAATGCAATTATATGCAGGCATGTCAGTATCTTAATAGAGGGAGTAGCACACCATTCTCTTGGTGGACAACCAAAGAACAGAGACCAGATGCATTTGTGGATGACATTATTACAAATCACTCACATTGTTGTATAAAAAAGGAAATGATATCAAAACATATTATTAATGAATATAGATTATATATTAAGTTACCAAGGACTACCCGATTTGGGCTAAAATACAACAATTCATTGATACAACCGAATTTTTCACAAAATTGGTGTAAGAAAACATAACAAAATATGTATTAAGAGTTTACCTAAATCTAGTGCTAATGATCAACTCTAGTAAGGACTCTAAAATATTTTCAATATTCTAATTTCATGATCAATTCATATATGTACATTTTTATGATTTTAATAAGAGGACTAATTTATCAAAAAATCTTCTACCTGCATGGAAATCGAACAGGCAAAAATTTCCCAACCCTTGAAGGTCCGGAAGGCTAATTTTTGTTGAGATGCCACTCCCCAAATTGCAATGTCACCAACATTTGTTCCAACTAATCGATAAAGCCAACAATCCAAATTTGAACCACTAGTTAGTGTGAACATATTTATAAAGATAAAAGGTACATCTTCTAAATTAACTTAAGGAATTTATTTAAAGTATTTGAACTGCTAGTCAGTGTGAACATATTTATAAAGATAAAAAGTACATGTTCCAAATTAACTTAAGGAATATATTAAAATAAAGAATTGTATTGAATGGAGTTTGAAATCACCTAGTAGAATTGTTTACTGCCAAACTCGATGGAAACCCATACTCATAACATTTGAACCCTAATTGAGAGTTCTTGCCTTGTTTGAAAATGAAGTAACAATGTCAACTAATAACAATGCTATACCTAAAAATATTAAATATTCCTAGATACTCAAAGATGCAAGGCCTTGTTAATTTTCATTGATCATATAATATTTACTTAAGTGGCCCAAGGTTATAATGTTGATGTTAGTTAGAAAATTACATTGTATTATGAGGAGATGAAAATGTATCAATTAATTTTCTTTGATCATATAATATTTACTCAAATGGCCCAAGGTTATAATGTTGAGGTCAATTAGCAAATTACACTAGATGCTCAAACTTAATTGCTTAGGGCATCTGAGCACTCATAACAAGACACGGGCAATAAATTGACTAGCTTGGATGATCATGGCCACCGTGAAGGATGATGGCCTTCATCCAAGATGTTTTCCATGTATCACATACAACGAAATATCTTCAAGCACCTTTAACTTTGATAAGGGTATTTGCTAATTTTACCATTAGCTCTTTTTTCTTTCCTTTTTATCTTGCTATTCTGTATTAGAAATTTTCCTTTGATTCTACATGAATAAAAGGCCACTTCCCACCAACAATTCCATTGTCAACATTCTCTGAACAACTTTGATTTTGGGATAATTTTGCTTGGTGTTTGAAAAATTTTCTTTCCACTTCAACACTTATGCCTCCGAAAATACTGCCAACACATTTAGCCCTCTTTTGGGAGGATATCCAAAACCTCAAGGCTCGAGGGTTGTGGAAGGTTTATGGGTCTACTTCTTTGGGAGGATGTCCAAATCCTCAAGACTCGAGGGTTGTGGAAGATTTATGGGTCTACTTGGATGCTAACATAGAGAGTACTACAAGGGAATTTAATAAGCTGAAAGACGCCATTAAAGAAGCTCGACATTGAACATGATTGATTTCACCAAAACTAAAAAATTTAAGAAAATGCAACTGCTCTCAGCATCCACCACCAATTGTTGACAGAGTAAATCAAGCATAAAATAGATGGACAAAAAGATGGAAAGGATGAAGAAAAATGTTGAAAGAGAATTGGGATCCTCCCAAGACTGCAATTGCAAGACCAGTACTAGTCATTTGGCAAGTACAAGCCCACCATTGTTTTGAGAAAAACCAACATTCAACCTTTAATTTAAACTCGAGTAAGGGAAAAAGAAAATCTGGCTATAAGTTTCCCAGTATTTTGGTTTCATTTTTGCATGAGGCTATAATTGTGGAAGCTCTCAAGGAGGGGTTGCCAAAAAAGAGTTCATTTCTGTTTGAAGTCCGTAGCATCAAGTATGTCCAATATGTATGTTAGATTTGATATGTTGTAACAAAAATTGCAAGGGAAAATTTTATCCAAAGATGGAGTTTACTCTTGTCATCGTAATGCACAAAATGAGTCTCTCATCAGTTTTGGTGGACTATTATCCAATTGCAAGTCGTTTGAGCATGAAGGGATATGATAGGAACCATAGGGAGATTCTCACAATCTGATCCATTTGAAGGAAAGGCCCTAAACATTCACAAGCTTTGTTCGAAAAAATCAGGATTGCTTCATTCCCACATCAAGGCTCTCGATGGACTTGGTCTTGATGTTAATTAATAAATCATAAGATGCTCAACAGATTTGCATTAGACGTATTTTTAGAAGAGAAATCCACAAGGGAAGATGGTACAGCCAAGGAGATCAAAGCATCCACAAGGGAATATGTTACAACCAAGGAGATCAAAGCATTCCTACTGCAAACAACAAACAATCAAGATGGATTATAGTGAATATAACTTACTATACACCAACAAATGAGATTTAATTGTTTCAATTAGTATTTAGACTAGGACACATTGAATTTAACAAATTCCTTTAATTATTTCAATCAGAATTTAGACTATAACACATTGAATTCCCATGGCGGGACCCCTCTCTCCAGAGAGAGGGATTTTGAAATAGAAAATCAAGCAGACTTACTCTAAGAACTTGTGACAAGGGTTAGCTAAGATAGCCTTGAAGCTATCCACATATCAAATTGTTTAGAGTAATTCAATATATTCATGTCATAGAAATTTGAATGAATAATCTTCTGCGTACTCATGTGAAGGCCAACATTTTGGTTGTTTGTTTTAGAGATTCATAGTGAGGAGATGATTTGTTATTGCAGTGCCTGCCAAACCCAATTCTATGACTATCACTAATGCTTATGGTTTGTGGATGGTTCTTGATACCTTCTAGGTGATCTCAAGGCTTCTTCAATTGCTCAATACTTCTAGGTGATCTCAGGGATTTTCAATTGCCTGTCATATGTCAAGGGGAAAGGGTTACTAGTTTCAAGCTAGAACTTCTAGGAAAAACATTTGTTGCTTCAACAACTTCTTATTTAGATAGCAGATTTGTGTACATAAGGTCGAGCTATGGAGATTTATAACTTATTAAATTGCATCAGTAGCTAGTCGTTTCAAGCTCACATGTAGAAGTTTTGGAAAGATATGTAAATATCGATCTTATAACGAACTTTTGTATTTTAGATGAAAGTCAAGCATAAGGTCAAGTTGTTCCCTATTTTGGAGCATTAAAGAGGGTTTTCTCTTACAATCCATAGTCATGAGCATGCATCAACAAAGCTACTGGGAAAAAAGGAGATTTGGTCATATTTGATAGTACCCACTTGATTTTCTATAATTTAAGTCACAATGTTCTTCAGATTCTTTTGGCCATAGAAGCAGTAATATTGTTTGTTTGGAAATTGGAGAAATATTCAGTCATTGTAATTGATATAAATCCCATTGGTGATGATCCTATGTGGATTGGATGGGCATATATTTAAATTTATATTTAATATGAGCAGAGGGAAATTATATGATAATAAAGAAATTATGTTGGGTATGAAAGATATCAGTCTTCAAACTTTTTAGTCTAGGAATTAAACACATATTTTTACAATGTCACATAGGAGTGACAGGCTGACAACTATATAAAATAGCTTTGACAATCATGGTAGCTTACAACTTATTGTGTCCGATGAAAACAAAAGGGCCATGGAGCAATGTATAGGCTGGGTGGTGGTTTCAATGATATTTGGAGCATACAATAAGATTAGGCCACTCATGCATGTGAGGAGAATCACTTTACAAAACATTGGTTTCCTTATGTTTGTGGGAAACATAGCTCTCCTAGTCCTTTCTTACCTTGCTAGTTACTAAATCAGATAAAATGAATCTCGTAAAATAGGGCTTTGGTGAATAGTTTTGGTTAATGAGTTGCCATACAACAAAACTATTATCTTCCTCACAAGTTTTTCCCTACGTTAATGTCACTTATACAAACTCTAGGTTGGTGATTGTTTTTAGATTAAAAACTCTAATAAAAATGTGGTCTTCTCATACCTATCATGACTTTTTTCTCCGTTTTATATTTGTATGCAAACATTGACCTCCAATCTCTTCCATTCTGCTAGTAGGAATAACTAATGAAACAACCAACGATGTATAAAGGCACACAATTGCTTGGCTACAACATCATGTTTAGGTCTCCACAACACAAAATTGAAGGGGTTGTGGTGACATAGAATTTTTTTTTGGATTTACATCAGAGACGATCTCAAAGAGTTCTTTGGGAGAAAAGTATCATTGAAGCTTCTCAGCATATCTCAAATCGATTCCAGCAATGGAAGTGCAAAGTTAAGTGAAATGTGCTTCTACAGGACTGGATCTCTACTGATGAAGGAGTCATCACTGTCAAACCACCTATGCTTGGGTTTGTGTGAGTTTGCACCACAAAAGGGTTTTCCCTTTTGTGGGAAAAGAACCCAAGCATTGGGATTTTGTACCCAAGGTGTGGGTGTGAAATCAAGAAAAGGAATTATTATTTATTCATTGTTGCAAGTGGAGAACCCTTAGAGGAGAAAGGGTGACCTAAGGCTATGATGGAGGGTCTTGATCAAATGAAGAAATTAATTTTCGTTAAGTTAGTTGAGGATAGTCTTGTGATTTTGTACCCAATTTGTGGTGTGAAATCAAGAAAAGGAATTATTATTTATTCATTGTTGCAAGTGGAAAACCCATAGAGGAGCAAGGGTGACCTAAGGCTACGATGAAGGGTCTTGATCAAATGAAGAAATTAATTTTCCTTAAGTTAGTTGGGGTTTGTCTAGAAACTTCAAGTCGGCCTAGGCTTGGAAAGACACCCTTTGAGGGCAAATTCTACCCTCATGAGAAAAATATAAGAAGGGAAGTTGTGAAACTCATTTGATTATCCAACAAGTGGAATTGTTCTCAAGTGAGGACTGATCCAAGGAGGTTGCATACCTCAAGAAGCTGAGCTACATAAAGAGCAAGAAGAAGGGTTTCGTGTTTGTCTTTTTGTCTCATGCTCTGGTTCAGGTTCAAGGAGGATGTTGGTTGAGTTTGGTGAGGGTTTCAATGGGCAAGTCTGTGCATCCAAGTAGTGGAAGAGACTTGTGGAAAAGGGTCGAAAGTTCTGGGCCAATAGCAGTGGTACTTCTGTGATCTAGCCATAAACTCTTGTACCTTATTAGAGGGTCAAAACACCTAGAATAAGGTTGTTTTGGTATGCCATGAGGATTGGAGGAAAGTTGGAGTAACACCGCATGCCTTAAAGGACCAATGCAATAAGTACATGGATGGAAGTGTGAAAATTCCTAAACTATAATCCATACTATAACAAGTGATGATATTTCTCCTATTTTTTAAATTCCTTCAAAATACATACACTGCAACCTTCACTAATTAAATATAATGTGTAAACAATAATCTGAGCAAGAAGGAAAATACAACACAGTGACACCATTATTTTTTAACAAAATTCCCTAGAAAAGCACAATGTGGGAAAACTGGTGCAATAGATCTGAGGGTTCTATTATTATGAAGTAGTAATTTTTGAATACAATTTCTTGATGCCTTTTTGGAAATCCAGTATAGAGAATATCACTCGACATAAGAAATTAGTGAGATTACCTCACTCTACACTACAAGTCTTGGTTGATTTGCTAGCTAAACAAACGAGACTTTGACTTTCTCTATGCTACCCCTACATAGTCATTGTGTGGCCTTGCATCACTGCCTTTGAGGCACTATTTCACCTCTCTGCTGGATCGATTTTCTCTCAGGACTTCTCAAGCATTTGCTTGGAAGGCACTGCGTTGCTCTGCGCGAGCCCTTCCTGGCTTTATGTCACCCTCACTAGGTACTGCATTGCCTCCTCTATGTCTTTCTTTTCCTCTCTATTGCGTATTATTTTCTCTCGAGAAGATCCTCTAACCCAAACTATCTTTGCCCCTCTCTGCGTGATCACCACTAAATCATTGCGGTGCTCTCTAGCTCAATAATTCGACATGATTGATCAACTCTCTTTGTATCTTACAAATGACCCTCAAGCCTCCTTAAATAATCTTCTTGTTGACATTCAACGACCTAAATTAGAAGCTAATCAACGCCTAAGATCATTTCTACTTGATCCTCGTCTTCTTCTAGAAGTTACTCCCACAATTAGATTAATACCCATTAATTATTTTAATAGAACTATCTCTGGGTGGAATTTCCCAAAATGATTTCTTGGTTCTTTGGAATACATGTGCCCAAGCCTCCCTACAAAATTTGAGACTTAGGGCACATCCGATGCTACTAGAAATCAACACTCCCTTTTAGAGAGGAATGTGCTCTAGTAATGCCTCCCACTGAAGCATCACCCTGACTTCATAACATCATCCTCTACGTTGCTGATGTCTGACATGCTTTCCACCGACTACTACGTTGTTGCTACAACTATATTGCTGCTAACACTACCATTGTCAATACTGCATTCGTACTACAACCCCCTATCAAGTGTTGCATCTATGCTGCTGCTAGTATTGCGACTGCTAACACTTTATCTGCACTACAACTAAAAAACATCCCAAAATATGAACAATTTTTCAATATAGATGCATCTCGATGCTGAAGATTTGATTGCTGCTAGGCCCACAATATCCCTCTGAAGCCACTATGTTGTTCTTACTATGGCATTGTGCCTCCTTGCAATGTTGCAACTCTACACTACACTACTCAGACTTAGCATTCTAGCCACTACATCTGTTGCTCCAACACTCCTCTACACCAATTGAAATTGGTCCATCTCACTACTTTTGATTTGTGCTCCCATAGCAAGGAATTAATCCGAGATGTGGAATCCTCAAGGATCCTGTCCATCTGTAGCTCTTTCAAACTACAACTCTAAATCAGCCCACCTCCCTCTTGGAGGTATCTCAGTTGTCATGGAAAACTCTTCCTCCTTGATCTTCACGGGTGCAACCTTCGGATCATGCTTCTCATATTTTTCCTTCTTCTTGAGAGGACACTGTGTTGTGTAGTGACCCATTTCACCACACCTGAAGCATTTTAATCTTCAAGACATCCTTCTTTCACCTCTACTTCTCTTGCTGCCCATTGGATGTAGGGGTTGCATTCTCTTCCTCCTCCTTTGGCTTCAACCCATTATTTTTGCTTCCATCAAGCTTACACTTGCCTAGATCTCTCCTCAGTTCTTCCTGCTTGAGAGCTACCCACATATTATCACATACTATCCTAGTTTACCAAAGCTACCCTACCCAGGATGCTCTGAGACTGAATTTAGGGTCAGTCTTACCATCTCGGAACCTTGAGTTGTAGACCCCATTGTTTCTAACTCATCCTAGGTCTCCTAAAGATTCGTGAGGAATGGATCAATGCGCTCCCTCTTTTGCATCTATACAGATCTTAATTTCTGCTATAAGTACATCTTCCGCCACTTGGAAGATCCTTGATATAGCATTGCCAAGGCATCCCACATCTCCTTAGAAATCTCTCTACTAGTGATGTGACATGCCACGTGATCCTTTACTCCATCAAGGATCATCCTCTTGGCCTTCACCATTTCTCCCCTATACTTCTTCAATGCATCTAGATCTACAGGCTCAATCACCACACTATTGACATAGGCCTTGAGAAAATGCTCATTTAGAAGGCATGACATCCTTCCCTTCCAATTCACATAGTTGGATGCCCCATCCAACCTATCTTGATCTCTCAAACCACTGGCTTCTATCTCTACCACGAAAATGTCGAACTAATCCTCTCTGTCTCTTACTTCTGCTCCTCAGGCAATAAGAAAACAAACTTGTTTGCGGGAAGTCTCTTTTATGATGTCTTTCAGCCTAGCAATTATGCCTACTAAAAACTGCATCCCACCATCTCTTTCCTCATGCTGAGGCTTTGCATTGCTCCCTCTGTCTTGGAAAGATTTCTATTTGGAAGCCTTTCCTCTTTGTTGACTCACTTAGAGAGATACTTTCCTTGAAAATTTAGCCTTCCTAGCCTAGACTGCGCAATCACTCTGGGAATTAAAACTATTGCCTCGTGCAGCTATTTGACCTTCTTATCTGCTCATTGTTGGGTTCTATGGCACTATTCTTCTTGTCTCACATGCACTTCTCTGATACCATGTGAAAATTCCTAAACTGGAATCCCCACTGCATCAATTGATAATATTTCTCCTATTTGATAAATTCCTTTAAACAAATTACTTGTAGTTTCCTAAGAAAAATATCAAAGTACATGCACTGTAGCCTTCACTTAATTAACTATAATGCGGAAACAAGAATTTGAGAAAGAAGGAAAATACAACATAATGACACCATTATTTTTGGACATAATTCTACAAAAAAACCCTAAGTGGGAAAACCAGTGCAGCAGATATGAGGGTTTTATTATTAGGCAGTGGTAGTTTCTGAATACAAACTCTAGATGCCTTGCTAGCGATATAGTATAGAGAATATCACTCTATAGAAGAGATTAGTGAGATTACCTCACTCTACACTACAATTCCCAATTGATTCGGCAGCTGAACCAATGAGTCCTCGACTATCTCTGTGTTACCCCTATGCAATCACTGCATGGGCCTACATCACTACCTTTGAGGCACTGCTGTTTTGGAGAATTTGGTATCTACGAATAAATATTAATTCCCTAGATAAGTAGCCATATCTAGAACAACAATTTAAAGCACTTTATCCTTTTCCTATAAGAAATATATAATACAAAGAGAATGAAAAGACCTACTTGTAGTTTCTCTTTCCTCTTATATTCTTTGTATTGGTCCCATCACTCCTTTCCGTACTTAACATGCTTGAGAAGTACCTGTAAACATCAATAGAAGACAAAGAACCAATCAAAGAAAAAGATATATTGATTACAAGTATATGGAATCATATACATTCACACATATAAGCATCATCTAACAAGATAATAATATTGAAAAAGGTTCAAATACTTTATTGAATAGAAGGAAGAATTACAACCATGAAGTCTAATTCGAAGTCACTCCTCCAGCTTTGATCCCATCTGCACCACATCAAAAGCATGACAAACTTGTAGCATACTTGTCTCAAAGTCAATTCTTACAGCAACATTATCTCCTTACAATTCATCAAAGTCCAGCCACTGATCACTTAGATGAGTGGTCAATTTATAGGAAGATTGAGGATGTTATGTCATAAATGGGGGTATGGAATGGCCTTATATACTTAGAATTAGTTCCATGGAGGAAGGGATGAGAGGATAGGATGCATATTAACTCATTCCTCATCCATTTTCGAGCTCATAGGAGTTGATAAGTGAGGGAAAATTCTAGAAGACTCCAAGAGATAAGAATATTCCCCAAACCCTATGTGAATTTCACTCAATCTCGTCTAGCGCAGATCAAGGAGGGCCTAAGTGCTCTGCAGAGCACCTTGGCATGGACTTAGCTACTCTGCAGTGCACCCTTACATGGGCCTACCTGCGTTGGTCCCTTTAGAGATCATTTCAGGATGTCTTCAAGTCATGAAACTATCTCGGAAGGAGGCATTCAAAAGGTTGACTTGTTTAGGGCATGTAGCAACTAAAATTAGGGTTTGATGAGCCCTAAAACACTGATCTGGATGATGCAAGTGATATGCCCAAATGGATCTATAATAGCTTCCCCCTAAAGCATGAAGTCGAAAAATGTAAATGTCGAATGAAATTCTTTACGATGTGATGAGGAGGTTTTGAAGTGGAAGGTGACCTACATAGATTACAATACATATATCATGATATTTTGATTTTTTCTCATGAATCGCTGAGGGAAGGCATACCCATGCTCAGCATATAAACTTTTCATTACATTTACATAGATAGTCGTCTACAGATATAGACCCATGAAAGGATGACCATCAGTGTAAAGCCATTGTACATATGATTTAGTACTCCTGAAATCGCAGCCTAGATGGATGAAACTAGATTCGGGGTCTCCTATCTCATTCAATCATTCGCTCAAGTATGAGTCTAACCATGTGAATATGTGATATGAAGTCAAACATTGGAATACACCATTTGATTACTAGCTAATGATGTAAGTTGATAACAAACGTGAGAGAAATCACTGATAATGATAATGATCCTCAAGGTACCGCAATACATTCTGCATGGTGTGAATGGATGTTTTCATGTCAAACACCATACAGAGTCTTTTGGTCGAAGGCCACTGATGTCAACTTATTGCTGGAAGCGAGAAACTTGAAATTGATGTATGCAAGCCTCAAGCTACTGGAAGGGTGTTTCTAAGTCAACTTCTTGGATAATGAACTGATGTTGACAAGAAGTGACACATCGCTGGAGGGCCTTGATGCATCCCACATCAATGACACAAAACGAGTGTTATGATTTTGGAATGGAATTTGATTGATGACATAAGGTTTAGGAATGACAGTCATGAAAATGAACGTTTATGGTATTGCAAAGGATGAATTTTAATTAGATGGCTTCTCTTGAACATGTCGGTGACACTGAAATGAATTTGTAGCATTGACCCAAAACACAGTGATGGATGGTATGATAGACCAATGGTATGATAACCATCAAGATGATAACCCAACCCAAATAGTTACGGTGATGAAGTGAAAGTGTCATTGTTGACAAGTACCTCTTTATTTTTTATCAAGCTTGAGGAGGATAACATATGCTTGTTGTATAATTCCACCTTTCAGGTGAATCCATCGCTAAGTGATGTTTTAACGAGTCTAGCAAAGGTGAAACTTGGTCTTGTCTAGATGGACAAGTTTGTCGCTATTTGATATTTTAACGAGTTTAACGACAAAGATAACTCGGTCATTTTCATGTTTAGAGAGTTTGAAAAGGGAAAAAAAGAAAAATCCACAAGTTCTTTTTCATAGATTTTTCTCTCAAGTCCAAAAAAGCGTAAAACAATATGAGAGAGAACCTATTAACCATGTTCGGTCTACGTATTCCTTTTTTGTAAAAAATCCATCTCAGCCCGAAAAAGGGTTAAACTTATACTAAGTAGATGTCATTTATAATCCGTTAATGAGTTGAAAAGGAGAAGTGCTTGAAAATATGTTCATATTTAGAGAGTCTGAAAAGAGATTAAAGAGGACTCCAATGGGGTTCCTTTTTCATTATTTAACAAAGCTCGAAAATGAGGTAAAAGTATGCTCTATGGTCAAAGGTACAATTTAGAATCAAGCACATCAAATTCTGTAATTCAATTGTAAAAACTACTCAAAACACCACCAAATGGATTAAAAATACTTGTTTCATAGGTAAAAATAGGTAAATATTAATGTTTACTCTATTAATGAACATGAAATAAACATAAAACAAGTTTTTACCATGAAATTTGTACCATTTGATACTTACCATTTAGTTTTGTGCACTAGGCTAGCTTTTTACCTCAAACTTCAGCAGCTAATTGTGAGAGATTTTGTGGACCACTTCTCGTGCCGTCTGGACCAAGTAGGAGATATACCCCTCCTCTTTATTTTAAGGTCATTCTTTTACTGTTTCATGAAAGTTTTATGGTTTTTTGGAGGGTTTGATTTTTTTTACCCTAGGATCACTGCAGCCTTTCACATCAAAAATTGCACTAAAGAGCACCCTAATAGACGGTTGCCTACTCTTCAGTGCATTGTCTCTGTGCCTAGGTTGCGCTGGGCAAGCTTCACAAACTTGATTTAGCTGTTTGCTCCAAAAATTGTCCTGTTTTTTGCATGGAAAAGATCCTAACTAAGCTTATGATTGAATTTCAGGCTTTCATCAGATTATAATGTTGATTACATGGTGAGAAAGAGAGCATGAATACCAAGACATTGTTGCCCTAAATAATTCGGGTATAGTTGAGGCACTCAAAAAATGTGGGTTACTCAAATACTTCAGGTTGTTCAGAATGAGGCAACAAATAGAACTATGGCAATTCCTAGTTCATGCATCAGATCCGACAGATCAGAATTTTCACATAGGGGAGAAAATGGTCCCTATTACCATTGATGATATTTACTTTCTTACCAGACTGTCAAGGCGAGGTACCCCCATATCACTTTCTAGATTTGCCTGTGGAGGTGAATCGGTGAGGGATTACATTCGACAGTTTTGTCGGCCAGGTACACAACCTAGCAAGGATGGGAAAATAAACATCAGGAATGTAAGTGATCTTCCTTTGAGAGTGATCCTCTTCACAATCGCAAAGTTGGCTGGCAGTGTGAAACTTAATCTAGTGAACAAATCATATATGCAGTATGCACTTGAGTGTCTAGAGCCAAAAGTATTCAACTGGTGTGAGGTCATGCTTTCTTCACTGAAAGAACAATTAACCAAGGTAAAAAGTGGTAAGATGAAAAATTTATGCTATGGTTTGTTGGGCGGATAAATCGATCTTGTGGACAAGACCGATCTCCCTAGTATCAGAAGATAGTCTAGCAACAAACAGACAAATAAATCTATCTTTCTCTAGACATATACGATTTATAACTAAATACTGTAAGGTGTTAAGACCCTACCTTAGATCCAACACCTATTCGTAGTATCCATCCTTCAATCATTCGAAAGAGTTACCTTTGAGGAATTGTAATAAAAAACAAGCAAACATTAAATAGCACCTGCATATAAAATATCATAAATCATGTGTATTATGGTGATCAAGGAATCCATAAAATAAACCATTAACCAACAGCTTATTGAGAAAAACAAACTTATTTGTATTAACTTTGAAGTAGAAGAACCTGTTGAAGCCCCAAAAATTGGGTCGACAACAAGGGGGATACCCGCCCGGTCCGGACCTTGGTTGGCAGCTCCTTATCCGTTTGGTATAGCGGGTCCGACTGGGGATAAAGGGACTAGTTTCCAAATCTAGGGGTGTGTGTGTGCAGAATTGGATATTGCTGATCTAAGAATACTTAAAGCTAATCTAATTCAAACTTTTAAACTAACTCTATGCTATTGTAATCTAATGAAAACAGCACATCTAATCTATGCTAACCCGGGGTGTATTTTGTTATGAAACCAGCTCACAAAAAGATAGAAAAGAGAGATCCACGCCTTAGAATTCAGCCTCTTCGAGGGGGCAACCTCCTTTACATTACATAAATGAACAATTCTTGGATGATACAAATGAAAATACCTCCTTTCTATATATAGGAGTCTAAGTGGTCCCAATACAATCAAAGCCTACATAACAATAATATTGTAGGGCACAACAATAACAATAGTGGGCTTCTATGTGGCACAATAGTAACAATATGGGCACTACATGGGTACATCAATATAAATAAGGGGTATAACTACAATAGTAATGGGGTAATCACTAGTATTATAGGGACCCAACATGCCCCTCTCCTTCAAAAAAGTGTTGTCCTCAACGCTTGAGTAGTTCAGGATACTTCTGCATAAAATTCTCGTCCTCCCATGTGGAATCTTCAGCGGATAAGTTCTTCCACTTGATAAGGTACTCTGAAATTGATCGATTTCGTAGCTGTCGAGTTCTTGTTTCTATAACTGCTTCCGGTTCCAATATAATTTTTCCTTCTTCGTCAAGTTCTGGCAATATTGTTTGAACTGGGAGCTTGTCGCCTATAACCTTCTTTAAGCATGAAACATGGAAAACTGGGTGCAATCGAGAAGCTGCAGGAAGCTCCAATTTGTATGCCATAGTACCAATCTTTTGCAACACCTTGTACGGACCATAATACTTTGGTGATAATTTATTATCCTTCTTAGCTTGCTTGAGGGACATTTGCTTATATGGTTGTAGCCGTAGGAATACCCAATCACCTACATCAAAACTTCTTTCACTGCGATGTTGATCTGCCTGTTGTTTCATTCTATTCTGTGCCAACACAAGGTTATCCTTTAAGAGTTGGAGGACTTGTTGTTGATGTTCGATGTGATGTTCCACTGCCTGAACCTTAGAATTTTCTCTTAAATATGATGTGATGGATGGTGGTTGATACCCATAAAGTGCCATAAATGGGGTCATTTTTGTTGCTGTATGAAAGGAAGTGTTATACCACCATTCAGCCAGAGGCAACCATTTGACCCATTGTGTCTGTTTATCAGATACAAAGCAACGAAGATATCCTTCCAAACATTTGTTTACTATCTCAGTTTGCCCATCAGATTGAGGATGATAAGATGAGCTATGAGCTAACTGAGTACCAAGACAAGAAAATAATTCTGTCCAAAAATTTCCAGTGAAAATGGGATCTCTGTCACTTACAATAATCTTTGGGTTTCCATGTAGCTTTTGAATTGTTTCCATAAATGCAGTAGAAACTGTACTGGCTTTAAATGGATGTGATAATGCACAAAAGTGTGCATACTTGGTAAGTCTGTCAACTACCACCATGATGACACTCTTTCCCTCAGACTTGGGTAAACCTGTGATAAAATCCATTGAAACCTCCTCCCAACGTTGGCTTGGAATGGATAAAGGTTGTAATAGACCCGGTGTCTTAATTGTTTCAACTTTATTTTGCTGGCAAACCAAACATTCTGCCACAAACTTTTGAATATCTGATTTAAGGCCATCCCAAAAAAATTCCTTCTTCACCCTGTGGTAAGTTTTTAAAAATCCTGAGTGCCCTCCTAAGGGAGAAGTGTGCAATTCCATAAGAATCTTTTGTTTTAGCTGGGAATTCTTACAGAGGTATAAGCGATCTTTGTACCATAACGAATCATTTTTCCAGCTAAATGTATCAGACGTACTGGAATCTTGTTGTAGCTTTCGAATAAGTGCCCACACTTCTTCGTCATTCTTCCATTCCTCCCTTGCTTCATTTATCCAATCTGGTTGGATGATAGAAATAGCGCACAACAATGCTTCCACATCCTCATCCTTCCTTGAGAGTGCATCTGCCACCACATTTTGCTTCCCTTTTTGTAGATGATTTCAAAGTCATAACCCAACATCTTTGTGACCCACTTTTGTTGCTCTTCAGAGGATAATCTTTGTTCTAAAAAGTATTTAAGGCTATCATGATCTGTTTTTACCTTGAAGTGTCTTCCCATTAGGTAGGGTCGCCATTTCTTAAGTGCATGGAGTATTGCCAACATTTCCTTCTCATAAATAGCTTTTCTTAGAAACTTTCCCTTGATTGGACGACTTTCAAAGGCAATGGGTCTTTCATCTTGCATTAGAACAGCACCAATTCCATTTCCTGAAGCATCACATTCCACAATAAAGGTTTTTGTGAAGTCCGGTGTAGCTAAGACCGGTGCTTGGCACATTGCCTCTTTAAGATGTTCAAAGGCCTTTGTTGCTTCCGGAGTCCATGAAAATGCATCTTTCTTCAATAATGTCGTTAGAGGTGCTGCTATTCTCCCATAATTCTTAACAAACTTGCGATAATACCCTGTCAACCCAAGAAATCCTCGCAAATGCTTTATGGATGTGGGGATTTTCCATTCCTTAATGGCTTTAATTTTGGTAGGGTCTACCTTAACTCCTTCATGAGATACAATATGACCCAAATATTCCACCTCCTGGACTCCAAAGAAACATTTGGATCTTTTGGCATATAATTTTTTCTCTTCCAATAGTTGTAGCACCCTGTCAACATGTTCAACATGATCCTTCCAAGACTTGCTGTAGATAAGTATATCATCAAAAAATACTAACACAAATTTTCTAAGGAATGGTTTGAAAATTGAATTCATCAAACCTTGAAATGTTGAAGGTGCATTGGTAAGGCCAAAAGGCATGACCAAAAATTCATAATGACCCTCATGAGTTCTAAATGCCGTTTTCGGAATGTCTTCAATCTTCATTCTGATTTGATGATATCCTGAACGAAGATCCAACTTGGTGAAGTAAATTGATCCATGCAATTCATCCAGTAATTCATCAATGACAGGAATGGGGAACTTATCTTTAATAGTGAGCTTGTTGAGCTCCCTATAATCCGGACACATGCGCCATGATCCATCCTTCTTGTGCACCAATACTACTGGAGCAGAGAAAGAACTTTGACTCGGTTGAATTATACCAGCCTCTAGCATTTCTGCAACCATACGTTCAATTTCACTTTTTTGGACATAGGGATATCTGTACGGCCTGATGTTTGGAGGAACACTTCCTGGAATCAGATGAATAGCATGATCATGATCACGCATAGGTGGGAGACCTTTGGGAGTCTCAAATACCTTGGAATGATTGTCCAGGACTTTTTGGAGATCTGGAGAAATAGATGATTCTAATGTGGAAACATCTAGCGAACATAATTGTGCAATTACACCCCTTTGCTCCTTTTTTAGAAGCTTTGTCATACCATTAGAGCTGATTATCTTTCCTGGTTTCCCTGCAATACCCCTTAATTCAACTTCCTTTCCTTCCACAGAAAATTTCATGAAAAGTTCTTGAAAATTAAAAGCTATTGTACCCAAGGATTGTAGCCATTGGACTCCTAGTACAACATCAGCACCTCCCATTGGAATGGAAAGCATTGGGCTAGTCAATACATATTCTCCCATGGATAGCTTGATATTATGGCACTTTCCAGAGCAATTTATTGTTCCTCCATTTGCAATCATCACTTGACACTCTGGTGCTGGATATAGGAAGCAATTCAATTCTTTTGCTACCCTACAATGAATAAAATTGTGGGTGCTTCCTGAATCAATCAACACTATTACCTTTTTCTTCTTGATTTGTCCTTCTATCTTGATGGTTTGAGGAGTGGTAATTCCTGCCAATGCATTACAAGATATGGTCGGATTTATTTGTTCTTCATCTAGGCTTTGTTCCTGGAATATATCCTCTTCTTTTGACCTTTCTTGCTCCTTTTCTTCTTCCTCTTCACAATCTATGTAGAATAATTTCTTCTCAGCACACTTATGACCTTTTGTGTATTTGCTATCACAATTGTAACAAAGCCCTTTTGCTCTTTTTTCTTCCAATTGTTGTGGTGTCAACCTTGTAGGTTGTGGAAGACTATGGGCAACAACACTTCCATCTTTATAGTTGTGAAAGGTATGCTTCCTAGTTGCCATAATTTTGCTTTCCATTTTTCTTGCTAACCTGAATGCCTTCTCTAATGAATCAGGTTCCCAAAGGCGCACATCATGTTGGATATTATCCTTTAAAGACCCTATGAACACATCAATCCTATGCTCCTCTGGAATATCTTTTATCCTTATGTTCAATTTTTGGAACTCCTCAATGTGCTCCATTATTGAACCCTTTTGTTTGAGATTCATCAATTGGCTAAAAAAAGTGTTGCTTTTTGTATCCTCATAATGTGCTATCAATTCTTCCGTAAAAATTGCCCAAGTGATAAATTGTTTACGAGAACAAAGCCATTGATACCATACAAACTGATTTGGTTCCAAATATAAAGTTGCCATACGTACCTTTTGTGTGTTTTGCACATTATTGAGATCGAAGAATTGCTCCATCTGTAATATCCATGTGGCGGGATCCTTGCCATCAAACTTCCTCACATCGATTTTTGGAACATGGTGAGTCTTCGATCCAACATTAGAGTCTATGGAATCATGATTAACATTTCTTTTATTCTCATCATGAGTTTCCTTTACTACCTTTTCACCATTAGTGACCCTTTCTTGTAGCAACTTCTTCAATTCATCCATCTTATCATCCATGCCATCAATTTTAGCGTCCATGCCATCAATTTTAGCGTCAATCTTAGCTTCCATGCCATCAATTTTAGCGTCAATCTTAGCTTCCATGCCATCCATCTTAGCTTCCATTCCCTTTATCTTAGATTCCACGCCATTTACCTTAGATTCCACGCCACTTATCTTAGCTTCTGTTAGCTTTTGTGAGCGTGACATTTGTTGCACTTGTTCTTGTAATTTTGATATATCATGTAGCATTTCTTCCTCTTCTTCATGAGTCATGCTAGAGCTTTCAGGTTCCTTACTAGGTGTTTGCATTTTCTTTCCTCGGGGCATTAGTTACCGATAATAAAGTTTTACTATGCCCTTTGAATTCCGTTAAACCAAGCTTACACAAAAATTAAAAAAAACTACACACCTTTTTTCACTTCATAGAAGCCTGATATTGAATCTGATGTATCTCTGTAATTTCGGATCCTCCAATTCTGAAATTGCTACCTGTAGTAGCTTTCTGCGTCCTCTTTCCAATGCCACAAGTCTGAGCCAAATTGGATTCTTCAAGGAAGAGTTATGTGAAATCTCCCACAGTGACTTGCTTTTAGACTGGTTCAGTAGAGCGAACTTGTACGACGTGCCACGCGTCACTGTTTCAACCTTTGAATCTGAAACACACGCACAAGAAACTACAGTCCGTCCTCTTTCTGTACCTTTTACGAAATTTCAATCCGATCCTCAGAGAGAGAGTTATGACGATTTTCCCCAGGTCACCTGTTTTGAATGTAATTCAGGAGTCTGCAAAAAGACCAACTTCCTTAGATCATATCTCCGAAAATATCGCGATAAAATCTCTGAAATTCGGACCCAAGGTTCAGCGCTAATTCTTCTCAAATGGGTTTTTTTTGCGACTTCTGAAACGTCACAGAAAAAAAGTTATAGCGAAAATGCCACGATGACCTGTTTGGAGCAGCGAAACCCTAGAATCCAAAGCTCTGATACCAAATGTTATGAAACCAGCTCACAAAAAGATAGAAAAGAGAGATCCACGCCTTAGAATTCAGCCTCTTCGAGGGGGCAACCTCCTTTACATTACATAAATGAACAATTCTTGGATGATACAAATGAAAATACCTCCTTTCTATATATAGGAGTCTAAGTGGTCCCAATACAATCAAAGCCTACATAACAATAATATTGTAGGGCACAACAATAACAATAGTGGGCTTCTATGTGGCACAATAGTAACAATATGGGCACTACATGGGTACATCAATATAAATAAGGGGTATAACTACAATAGTAATGGGGTAATCACTAGTATTATAGGGACCCAACATATTTCCTCTATTATGCGATCTAAAGAGATTTCGAATAATAATTGGTAATAAAGATCATTCAGCTATTATAAGAGCAGAAATCAATTAAGATGAACCATTTTACATAAAAAGTTAGGCAAAACAGTTGTGAACAGTATATTGCATAATAAGTTATTCATACATAAAACATAAATAAATGGCTCCACCGTACAAAAGTGCCAAATGGTAACTCAAACATTCATGCAATAACATATAAACAACTAAAACTGTATATTACTCTAAGAATATAAGCAGAAATGGTCAAGAGATAAAAGTACCATTTATGACTAGTCCTACTCATAAGCTTCAAGCAACAATGATCTATCTCTCTTTGTTCTAATATCTACCAAGAGTACAGAAGTGCAACATCAGTGGCAGACATCAAAATGCAAACATCAATAAACCTTGATCCATTCATTCACCAAAACCTCCTCTGAGGGTGCAAAAGTGCATGTTCTGAGGATGCGTTTTTGACAAATTTCTGGACCCTTCTCTAAATGCATGAGAAGGGTTTAAATACTGCTAACTAAATAACTTAATTACATAAATTTAGGATACGGTTTAAATGACCGCCCTTTTTCTAAAGCAAACTTATTTCTAAAAACTGAATCTAATTCCTAACTATTTCTGCATTTGTTCCTTAATGTTGCGAGCATTCAACATTTGCCTGGGAAGAGTCGGCTGGTTGCCTTCTGCTTTTGTTTGAGTTACGCAAACAGAAATGGCAAGCGCTGGCACCATTTTTAGTAAACTAGAAGATATTTTTGAGAATCTTCCTCTGACTGGGTGGATTTACTGCGTGTATACTTGGTAATAACCCAGATTTCCTTCAAATCACTTCTGCTTTTGCTATCTCGGTTTCTGGACTTGTGGATGACTAAGCAAATTAGGGAATTTTCCTTCTGAACATTTTTCTTAGCGATGCGTGATTAGCGCTAGGCGCTAATCGCGCATCGAAAACTGCCTCTGTTCTTCGATCCGGGCCTTTCTGGTGCATTTTCTGCCTTTAGTGCCTTTTCCTTTACTGGGTATAAGCTTCAGATTTTTTTGCAAACATGTTGCTTTTGTGAGCTTTTTGACCCTGAGTGCCGAATCGCCTATTGATATCATCATCTGTTTAGTAATACTCTGGAATCTGCGTTTTCCGTTGTATGTGGCATCTGTTTATGAGGGCATCTCTTCTCTGTTCTCTGAGCATTTGACGCTTTCCCTTTTTCCTGAGATGTTTCTTGTATATTATTTCATTCCTGCAGTTCACACAAAGGAAAAGAGTAACAATAATGAATATTTCCATGAAATTTCTAAGCTCTACAAATGTATAAAATAATGCCACTCATCATGACTTGACTCTTCGAAAAACACAAAACCGTCTTTCATTAATGCTTTGGCATACGATCATTAATTTCCTTTAAGGTGCGCGCCCAATTTTGGTTTACAGACAGTTTTTCTTAAATGCTAAGCCGAGGAAAATTTGCGATGGGTGATTGCAGATCGTATTTATCATGGATCGCAAATCGCAGTACCACAGATAGAAGCTCGCAGATCATAGATCACAAATTGCAGATCGCAGATTGCGACGAGTCCTTAAATCATTGTGCTGATATATGCGATGTTGCGATGTGCAACGTCGCATATCGGCCATCGGGGATTTTTTAAGGTTTTTCATTCATGGGCACTTCTTAATGTATGCGATGTGATGGATTTCGCATCGCTTTTTCCGCAGTTTTTTATTATGCTCATAAAGAAATGTTTTATCTCTTCCATGTGATGCGATATAATTTTAAGTAGTATAATACATGAGTTTTTATTAAATTTTTTGAATTTTTTACTAAGGGTCCCCATTTGCTTAGTGTTATTGCTAATACTAAACAAAGAGGGGCATTGTTGGTGGCCACAACAATGGCAATTCACTTGGAAGAACCAGTTATCTCTGCTTTTCTATTGAAATTTTTTAAACTTCCAAAACAGAAAAATTTTCATAAATCTAAATTTTGTTATGGACAGATAGAGTACATTATGCCTCATCCTATCAATGATGTTTTGTTTCAACCTCTTTCTATTCTAATTGTTTGCTTCCTCAGGCTTGTCCTTGTATTTACATCAGCCACTACTTGGTCTTGTAAAAAAAAAAAATAAAGTCTTCCCTGTGTACCAGCTTTTTAAATATGCTCATTTGTCGTAGGTAGAGCCTCTTCTGCCAGTAGGCGTCCATAGCCTCCACAGGGTTACCTGTTACCCAGCAATGATCCTTTATCCTGCTTAAGGTGATCTACAACTTTCAAAGAAAAGCCCATATTGACACTTTTTCCTTTTTTTTTTTTATTCTTAAAGAACAATGTCTTGGTTTGGTAGCCAAATTATGACACAATCATTCACTTGATTTACACTTTTGATGAACAAGCTGGCTCGTGATGAGACCCCTTGTCTTTTGATTTCAACAATCTTAGGTCGTTGCCCTGTTTTGGTGGACAGAAATGGCAAAGTCAGCAAGTTATAATATCTTTGATCATGATAAGCCGGCTCGTGATGAGACCTCTTATTCTTCAAGATATAGTGCATCTTTGGGTTGTTTCTCTAAATGCTGCGATTTTCTTTAGCAGGGAGGAAGTCATTTTTTTCCTTAAGAAAGCCCTGGATGACAATATTAGAGTTTTTGGAAATGGCTGTTCTACAGAGAATCCTCATTTTGTTATTGATACCTTTCATTGTGCTGATATAAAACAATTTCTTCGCTAAAGGTTGCTTTCATCAAAATTCTTTTGAAGTTTAAACTAGCATCATATCTAGGCTAAAGTTTTTAACTGTATCTGTCAATAATAAAAATCAGATTTTCAAAAATTTTGCTATTTATACAAGCGAAAAGCTCAAAATCTGAAAGAGAATTGGTGTCTTTTCGTGAATACCGGTAGTAACCACTTACAACTGGTTTTATTATGAAAAAGAAAAGAAAAAGAAAGAAAACTATTTTACAAAAATAGAAGAATGATCTTCTACGGGAAGTATATTTTGAGAATTTGTCCATTAACAGGCAAAGAATCCCTTTTACCTGCTAAATCCTGTAAGACAAACGTTGATGGACCTATGACTTCAACAATTTGAAAAGGACCAAGCCACATCTTTTGAAATTTTGTATGTTTGCCCTTCTCTTCGTGAGCTTTATCCCATTTTAAAACTAAATCTCCCATCTGAAGATTTTTTCTGGTCATTATGTTTGAATCAA
Source organism: Pinus tabuliformis (assembly GCA_031772625.1). Classification (NCBI taxonomy): domain Eukaryota; kingdom Viridiplantae; phylum Streptophyta; class Pinopsida; order Pinales; family Pinaceae; genus Pinus; species Pinus tabuliformis. Next base: position 319,666,384 of record CM062804.1, on the reverse strand, counting down.
AAGAGGATTTTATTAGCGCTTGATGATGAGCATGGGTTATCTTAGCTTGTTCTCGTTGTTCTTCTAATTTGATTATTTCCATTTGTCTTAGTTGTATGGAGGAAGTGGATACTTCATCGATGTATTGTACTAAAGACAAAGAGGGGATGACTAAGTGAGTTGGAAGAACCACTTCTTTCCCGTAAACTAAATTAAAGGGAGAAGTGCCGATTGAAGCTTTCTTTTTTATTCTATCTGCCCATAAAGCATTTACAAAAGCCTTATGCCAATTCTTTTGGTTCTGGTCAACTGTTCTTTTAATAATCCTAATTAGGTTTTTATTTGTTGACTCAGCTAACCCATTTCCTTGCGGATAATAATTGGCTGAATATTTCAGTTTGAATCCTCTTTTAAGTGCAAACTCACTCATTGCATTTCCAGAAAAGTATGATGCATTATCAAACATTAAAGCTGTTGGCAAACCAAACCTAGTGATTATAAATTGATCTATGAATTCAATAATATTTTCAGAATTAGCTGTCTTGAGAGGAACTGCTTCTACCCATTTAGTAAAATAATCCGTCACCGTGAGGATGTATCTATGTTGCTTAGAAGAGTGAGGAACAATCTCACCTATTATGTCCAAGCCCCACTGACTGAATGGTTGCTCGATGTTTACCGGCTGTAGTGGTAGGGACGGTTTCTTTTGTCTTTCAGCAGTAGTTTGGCAAACTTGACATTTCCTCACGTAACTGTGTGAGTCTTTGAACAGCGTAGGCCAGTAATATCCCGCACGTAAGATTTTATGTGCAGTAGCATCTCCAGCATAGTGTCCGCCTGCTAGTCCATCGTGGAGTTCCTGCAAAACTTTTTCAGCTTCAGTTTTTTCAAGACATCTAAGGAGAACAGAATCATAATTCTTTCTAAAAAGAATATCATTTATGAGCTGGTATTGTTTACCTTTCAATCTCAGAGCTCTTTTCTTGGTGTGATCCAGGTGTGATGGAGCATACCCGTTCTTAAGATAATAAATGATATCAGCATATAATGATTCTGCATCGTTTAGGCTTACCTCATACATTTGTACCTCTTCAGAGGAATATTCAGAAATTTGCGATGCTCTATCCAACATTTTGCAGAAGCCTTGACCTCTTACAATGTTTGCTGGTTTGATCTCAAGGTCGTATTCCTGCAAAGCAGTGATCCAATTTGCTCTTTTCTCGCCCACATCCTTCTGTACTAGAAGATTTCTTACCGTTGGAAATGGTACTATGACTTTAGTATGGGTTTTAAGTAAGAAAGGTCTGAAATATTTGACCGCTTTGAAAACAGCATAAGCATGTTTCTCCACGTCTGAATAATTGAGTTCAGCACCTTGTAAATTTGAGCTAAAAAACGCAATTGGAGCTTCCGCTTTTTCTTGATTTGCTTGAGTTAGAATCGCAACATATGATTTCTTTGAGGCAAATGTGTATAAGATAAAAGATTCTGAAAAATTTGGGGTTGCTAAAAATGGAGCATTAATAATAGCTTGTTTGATCAGGTTGAATGCTTCATGTTCATCTTGACCCCATTTAAAATTTGAATTCTTTTTAATCATGGTTTGCAAAGGAGACACAATTCGTGAAAAATCTGGGACAAATCTCTTTACAAAATTGATTTGACCAAGGAAAGATTGCATGGCTTTTTTATTATGAGGTAGGGATATTTCAGAAATTTCTTTGATTCTGTCAGGATCAATGTGAACACCATATTTTGACACTATGAATCCTAGAAGTTTCCCTTCACTTAGTGCAAAAAAATATTTCTTTGGGTTAAGTGATATTCCATACCTTAAGCATCGTTGAAAGATTTGTTTTAAGGCTTTGAGATGGTCACTTCGCATCTTGGAGTACACTATTATATCATCTAAATAAATCACTACAGATTTATTGACTAATCCCTTGAATGCAATGTCCATGGCTCTCTGAAATGTAGTGCCAGCATTAATCAAACCAAATGGCTTCTTCCGATATGCATATGTGCCCCATTTTGTTCTGAACGTGGTTTTCAACTGATCATCGGGATGTACCAACACTTGATTATATCCTGAAAATCCATCCAAGAAAGACATCATTTCTGAGCCTGCTACTGCCTGTAATATCTGTTCCATAGGTGGAAGAGGAAAATTGTCTTTTTGACAGGCTTTGTTAAGATTCTGAAAATCGATACAGATTCTAATCTCTCCGTTTTTCTTTCTAACGGGTACCATATTGGAGACCCATTTGGAATGTCTGATGGGGAAGATTATTCTAGATTTTAATAACTTATTGAGCTCAGTTTTTATCTGATTTTCTAAATTGGGGTGGATCTTTCTCAGTTTCTGTTGGACAGGTTTTTCGTTGTCAATCATAGGGATATAGTGTTGAATGATAGAAGTGTCGTATGTTTTCAGCTCGTCGTAATTCCAAGCAAAAACATTTTTATATTGTCTCAAAAGACAAATATACGCTAGTTTCTCTTCAGGGACTAGGCCGAGGCCTAGGTTAACATTTTGTGGTTTATCATTGGTTCCTAGGTTTACTAATTCATAGTTTAGAGTTGGGATGTAGAGCTTTGAATTGGTAGACCTTTTAAACTGATTTTTCAAATCGTATAAGTCTTCTAACTTAACCACCGATTTAGGTATAGCATTATCAGTGCCATTTTGTTGTATTTGTCGATCGTGATGGTCTTCGTCAATTATCTGATTAGAGTAGGATCCTTCAGAAGTAAGGAAATTTATAATATCAGGATCGTCATTGAATACTCTCCAATTTGTAATGTTGTCAGGGATGGACAGTCTAAAGATTAATTCTATTGAGAATCTATTTGGACTAAAATCTTCGGAGGGAATAAGCTTAGAGGCTACGTTAGCCAAAAGGTCTGCACTTGCGTTTTGGAGTCTCAGGATTGACGAAATATTGAATGCTATGAAATGCTCAGTCAAATCTTGTACTAAAGATTGATAGTGTTTTAAATGACCTGATAGGCAATGTATAGTGTTACGTACCTGTCTGACGACAATCTCAGAGTCTCCGAAGACTTGAAGATACTTGACGTTCAACCCGATTGCTTTGTAGAGGCCTTGCACCAAGGCCTCGTATTCTGCTGTATTGTTTGTGCAATCGAATTTGAGTCTGCATGTGAGCATGGTTTTATCTCCTTTTGGACTAATCAGAACGCATCCTGCTCCTTCTTTAGATTTAGAGCCATCAAAATATAACTTCCAAAGCAAAGATGTATTTACAGGTTTATCTAAAAAATTAACACATTTTGAACTATCAGTTTGGGAAAATTTTTCGACTTGGGACAAAACTGAATTTTCTAAGGTGATGTATGAGCATTGAAATTGCCGAGAAAATAATCTATCGAGTAATTGCCTATGATGCTGCTATTATACGCTACTGCTTCATTTTCTCCCTCTAATTCCGTTACTATGTACTTCTGGTGTAACTTTCGTTCAACCTTTATTTGATTCAGTTTACCGTTGTAGGGCAACCACATGTGCGACCAGTCGGTTGAAAAGTATCCATGGAGTTTCTCAGACCAATCCCTGCTAAGAATTAAGCCATAAAATTCTGGGATATCAGCCACTAGAATGTCAATAACCTGACATACCTTTGGGTTGGATGACAATCTTATGGTTACTTGGTTAAGCTCAGCAATCAATTCGACTTGAGATCGATCAAGCTAAACTATGTGCACTGCGGATTTTTGTGGTTGAACATTTAACTTGGCACATATTGATCTAGGTAAAATATTCGTTGAAGCACCAGAATCTACCAAACAATTGTGCACATTTTTATTGAAAATCTCATAAGTGAGAAGAAAAGGGGGAGTGTCAGACCTTGATCTTCCTCCAATCAAGGCGATGTCATTTGGATCAATCTTATTGATTGCGTTGGTTGGAGGTCTTCCCATGTTGTGGGAAGCTACAGCCGTAGGCAAAGATGCAATAGGTACGACATGTAATTCTTTCATCATTATCTTCTGTTGATGTTTCAATTTGCTCAATTCGTAAAGGGTAATATTAGCCCTAGTCTTTTTCATGTTGTCAATAATATTGTATTCCATTTCATCCGACACTATCAGTGTTTTTGATGGAGTTGTTTGTTCTGATTGGACTGGGCTAGATTTAGTCGCTTTAGTGGTCGTTTTCTTTGTAGCGATTTTATCTTTTGCTGTAGAGCTTGCGCTCTTCTGCTTAGGGGTATTTTGGGGAGGATCAAGCTGATTTTTGCTTCGTGTACTAACTGGAAATGCTTCTTGATCTTCTTCTTGTGGGAGGATGAAATCCCACATTCCTTGTAATTCCACAACTTCTTCGTCATCAGTCTGCCCTTCAGTGGCACTTTCTTCTCCTTCCTCTTCGTCAGATTCGACATTTGAAATAGCATTGGGTGGTTTTACATCCATTGAAGGACCTCTTTTAAAAGCTCTGTAGGACTTTTTTGAAGAAGTTTCTGCTACTTGTTTTTTTATGTCAATCATCTCATTAGACATGGTCTTTAATACCTTCTGTAATCCTTCCAAATCGAAAGGGTCTTTTGTTTGTTTCTTCTTGGAGTCCTCCTTGAAGGTGACCTTTTTAAACTTTCATTCCTCTATCACGGATCTCTTTTCTAGGGCTATTACGCGTTTCTCCACTGCTATCGCCTCTGTCAAGTTTTCGACTAAAGTTGTTTTATTAGCCCTATCTACAAAGATTGCTAAGTTTGATGGTAAGGCAATAATATACCATTCACATCGTACTTCTTCACTGGGTTGGGAAGCAGTGGGAATTTTGTTGAGAATTTTATTGAACCGTAAGTTGAAATCTTTGATAGGTTCTCTAGCCTCACCTTTAAGATTGGATAGGTCATTGATTAACGTCGACGTTGATCTGTCATCACCAAAATTGGTAAGGAATTGATTTTGGAAGATATCCCAACTTGTGATAGACCCGGAGGGTAATGAAAAGTACCATGACCCAGCTGTCCCTTGCAGTGTATAGGAAAAAAGCCGAACAACAGCATCTTCATTAGTAACTCTGTTGAGATTGATAGAAAGCATGAAATTGTTTATGTGTTCTTTTGCTAGCATGCCTGCTTCTGGATTGAATTTGGGTAGCCATTTCTCAGGATGGGTCGGTATTGGACTCAAGGGCGCAGGCATTAAAACTGACCCAGGGTAGTTCCATGGAGACTGGGCCATCATTGAGCTGCTAATAGAGGAAAGTGCAGAAGATGATCCTTGTAGCTGGGAAGATGAAGATACTATGATTGCAGATGGTTGAAGAAGAGGGGTTGTGGGAGTTCCGGTAGATGGATGGATGATGGTTTGGAATGAAGGTTTGGGTGGCTGACTTGGCGGTGAGGTAGTTGAAATGGACGATGTAGATGAAAGAGTCTCACTATCAGACTCTTGCGATGATTTCCTCGCTATTTGCCTGGTGGGAAGAGGCAATTCAGTTGGCTGAATGCCAAAATTTTCACTCTTTAATCTGGTCAGAGGATGAGTAGGATTGTACTGCGAGGTCACGCTGCTTTGAGATTTATAAGACCTATGAGTAGAAATGGAAAATCCCTGAAGTTTGTGAATCAGAATTTGAACTTCAGCAGGTTCAATGGTAGATTGGTCTGAAATATTAGGGTGTGTAGCAGCGGTTAATACTCGAGCGACTTCTGACTCTGGATTTAAACGTACTTGGGAAGTCGGGGGAGTTGATGAGCGAAATTTACTCTCAGAATGGTATTTAGATTTTGATTTAGGTGCCATTCATAGTTCAGGCCCTCCTTCTAGCGCCAAATATGTTGAAGCCCCGAAAATCGGGTCGACAACAAGGGGGATACCCGCCCAGTCTGGACATTGGTTGGTAGCTCCTTATCCGTTTGCTATAGCGGGTCCGATTGGGGATAAAGGGACCAGTTTCCCAATCTAGGGGTGTGCGTGTGCAGAATTGGATATTGCTGATCTAAGAATACTTAAAGCTAATCTAATTCAAACTTTTAAACTAACTCTATGGTATTGTTATCTAATGAAAACAGCACATCTAATCTATGCTAACCCGGGGTGTATTTCTTCTATTATGCGATCTAAAGAGATTTCAAATAATAACTGGTAATAAAGATCATTCAGCTATTATAAGAGCAGAAATCAATTAAGATGAACCATTTTACATAAAAAGTTAGGCAAAACAGTCGTGAACAGTATATCGCATAATAAGTTATTCATACATAAAACATAAATAAATGGCTCCACCGTACAAAAGTGCCAAATGGTAACTCAAACATTCATGCAATAACATATAAACAACTAAAACTATATATTACTCTAAGAATATAAGCAGAAATGGTCAAGAGATAAAAGTACCATTTATGACTGGTCCTACTCATAAGCTTCAAGCAACAATGATCTATCTCTCTTTCTTCTAATATCTACCAAGAGTACAGAAGTGCAACATCAGTGGCAGACATCAAAATGCAAACATCAATAAACCTTGATCCATTCATTCACCAAAACCTCCTCTGAGGGTGCAAAAGTGCATGTTCTGAGCATGAGTTTTTGACAAATTTCTGGACCCTTCTCTAAATGCATGAGAAGGGTTTAAATACTGCTAACTAAATAACTTAATTACATAAATTTAGGATACGGTTTAAATGACCGCCCTTTTTCTAAAGCAAACTTATTTCTAAAAACTGAATCTAATTCCTAACTATTTCTGCATTTGCTCCTTAATGTTGCAAGCATTCAACATTTGCCTGGGAAGAGTCGGCTGGTTGCCTTCTGCTTTTGTTTGAGTTACGCAAACAGAAATGGCAAGCACTGGCACCATTTTTAGTAGACTAGAAGATATTTTTGAGAATCTTCCTTTGACTGGGTGGATTTACTGCATGTATACTTGGTAATAACCCATATTTCCTTCAAATCGCTTCTGCTTTTGCTATCTCGGTTTCCGGACTTGTGGATGACTAAGAAAATTAGGGACTTTGCTTTCTGAACATTTTTCTTATTGATGCGCGATTAGCGCTAGGCGCTAATCGTGCATCGAAAACTGCCTCTGTTCTTCGATCCGGGCCTTTCTGGTGCGTTTTCTGCCTTTAGCGCCTTTTCCTTTACCGGGTATAAGCTTCAGATTTTTTTGCAAACATGCTGCTTTTGTGAGCTTTTGACCCTGAGTGTCGAATCGCCTATTGATATCAGCATCTGTTCAGTAATACTCTGGAATCTGCGTTTTCCGTTGCATGCAGCATCTGTTTATGAGGGCATCTCTTCTCTGTTCTCCAAGCATTTGACGCTTTCCCTTTTTCCTTAGATGTTTCCTGTATATTGTTTCATTCCTGCAGTTCACGCAAAGGAAAAGAGTAATGATAATGAATATTGCCATGAAAGCTCTAAGCTCTACGAATGTATAAAATAATGCCACTCATCATGACTTGACTCTTCGAAAAACACAAAACTGTCTTTCATTAACGCTTTGGCGTACGATCATTAATTTCCTTTAAGGCGCGTGCCCAATTTTGGTTTACGGACAATTTTTCTTAAATGTCGAGCCGAGGAAAATTTGCGATGGGTGATTGCAGATCACAGATCACAGATCGTATTTATCACGGATCGTAAATCGCAGTACCACAGATCGAAGCTCGCAGATCGCAGATCGCAACGAGTCCTTAAATCATTGTGCTGATATATGCGATGTTGCGATGTGTGACATCGCATATCGGCCATCGGGGATTTTTTAAGGTTTTTCATTCATGGGCACTTCTTAATGTATGCGATGCGATGGATTTCGCGTCGCTTTTTCCGCAATTTTTATTATGCTCATAAAGAAATGTTTTATCTCTTCCACGCGATGTGATATAATTTTAAGGAGTATAATACATGAGTTTTTATTAAATTTTTTGAATTTTTTACTAAGGTTCCCCATTTGCTTAGTGTTATTGCTAATACTAAACAAAGAGGGGGGTTGTTGGTGGCCACAATAGAACCTTACAACCTTTTCAGCCTTGATGTTGAACAAGCTCTTCCTGGGGTCTGAAATAGGAATTTCCTTTACTTTGACAAGCCTTGCACTCTTCCAAATGAGATCATAGAGGTATGTAATCTTTCCTCAAAAAAACTCAACTAAGAAGACTAAGTTCCAACAACATTTCACCTCAAAAATATTCAGCTTCTAACCTCTCAAGTAACTAGCCCAATGCTTCATTTCATAGTGCAGGGAAGGAGGTTACAGGTCCACCTATGAAGGGATAGAATTCTCCTTCAAAGGGATAAGCTCCTCACATCAAGGGGTTAGCTCCTTAAGGTATGGGATGCATGAACCTTAAGAGAGCGAACTTGCCACCTCAAGATTCCTTCCAGAAGCTTCTAGAAATTATTGAAAGTAAGCTTTTAGAATATACTCGTTCCTTTTTAACTTTTACAGGGGTTCGCACCCATAACACAGAGACAGAGTGGTCAAGTGTGTAGGAGACATGACCATTAGGTGCGGGACTGCAGGTAATGCAAAGAGAAAGTGTGGAACCAGAGTTTTAGAGACTTTTGAGGGCTTTCTCTTATTTTCATGGCTTGATAGGAGGAACTGAGGCTTAAGAATTGCAAAGGAGGAAAGTATGAGTGGTAATGGACTCACACAGATTGCAGAATGTCAAGGTGACAATTTTTAATGCAACAGATTGCCCCCTAAAAGTGCAAAGTCTGTAATAGATGAAGATAGAGTCTGTCATTTATGAAGAGTGAAGTACTTTATCATTTCAAAGATCATCTTGTGGACACCCCAGTCAGAACTTGTAAAAACATTCAATGCAAAATATATATATGTAGACATATCATCGTTGAGGTAGGCATTCCCGTACTCAGATCAAAACTGACTAGAAAACTGATTAAACTGTTCTAATATGGGAATGATTTTGTAATACATCAAGAGTATAGACATATGTAGACACAATGTGGGCGCAACCATCTGTTTATGAATAGTCCACTGTATAATGAATCACAAAATTCTTCGCAGCCTAGATGGTAGAAACTAGATCTAGGGTCTTGATTTATGCTTCTCGAACTAGTACAATTCTATCCATGTGAATGAATGTGTCTAAGTCGAACATGGTAGAAGCCACTTGATTACCAGTCAATGATGTGAACTATTAACAATTGTGAGAGAAACCACTAGTAATGTCAATTGCTCTCAAAGTACTTAGTACAATCCATGAAATGTGAGTAAATGAGTCAAAGTCGAACATGTCATAGAATCCTTTAATTGAAGGTCAATGATGCAACCTATCATTGAAGGCGAGAAATCTACCATTAAGGCATGCAGATTTCAAGGTACTGATGATTTCTAGATCAACTTCCTAGATAATGAGCTGATGTCGATAGAAAGCGATCCATCATAGGCAAGCCCACAAGGTGAAATCATAGATCAAATATTGATGAAATATATCGGCAAGGACTAACTCAGGGATGGTAAAAATGGATGATAGATATTTTGCAGATGAATGTTTTGTTTGAATTGATCTCTTGAACACATAACGACACTGCAGATGGTTTGGTGACAATTGACTCAAAGCTAATACCCAGAAATCGGCTGGATACTTTCAATGTGGTTTGATTAACTTGTTAGGAACAAGATTTCCCAAACCAGTTGAATGAAAAGTGTCATGTTCAATAGTGGTTAACGGCTTTTCCAAAAAACAAAGTGTAACAAACAGGTTCATTTTTCTCTCTTTTCCCCCACCATTTCTGGCAAGTACCTCTTTATTTTTGACAAGCTTGACGAGGATAACATTTTCTTGTTTATAAGCTCATCCTTCGGATGAGTCCAACTTAGTTTAAAATTCGAACCCTAAGAAGGAGTAGTTTGTTCCTGTTTAAAATTGAACAAGTCCTTTACTGTTAAATTTTAACGAGTCCAGTATAGGAAAACTAGGTGTTTTTCAATTTTAGGGAGTCAAAAGAAAAACTTAAGAAAACTCCATGGGGGTCCTTTTTCGTAAAATAATCCTTCAGGTCTGAAAAAGGATAAAATAATAAAGGAGGGATGACATTTCCAATACTTTAACGATCTGGGAAAGACAAGCGCTTGACAATCTTTTCATATTTAACGAGTCTGAGAAGGGTTTAAAGAGGACTCTAGTCTCGTCATGGTGACTAGTCCAATGTCGTTAGGGTTTAATGAGTCTGACATAGGTAAAACTTAGAGTCTTTTTCATGTTTAGAGAGTTTGAAAAAGACACGAAAAAGAAAACTCTAGGGGGTCATTTTTCGTAAATTTGTGTCCCTCGAGCCCAAAAAAGTATAAAATGATACTCGAGAGAACCGCTTGACCATTACAATCAAGGAGTAATTTTCATTATTAGTGGCTCCTGATCTAAAAAAGTAAAAAAGTTATCGAAGACACATCGTTTTGTAACCAGTATCGAACTTGAAATGACAAAAGTCTGACAATCTTTTCATGTTTATATGGTCAGAAAAAAGTTGTAAGTGGACCACCCTTTAATTCTGTTTAACGAGTTAACGGGAAAAACTCAGCAATCTTTTCATATTTTACGAGTCAACAAAGAGCTTAAAGAAGACTCGTCCTAGAGGAATGAGTGGTATAAAGGGTAGCAACTGGTTTTGGCAATGGTGGAACTACTCAAAACATGTAATGGTTAAGAGGCTGGCTAACAAAACCACTCATCGTTGGAGTCCCTTAGGAAAGGATAAACAAGCAAGTGAAAGTATATGATCAGCCAAAGAGATGGTGGCGATGGAATGAAAACAACCAAGGCTCATCTAGTAGAATTTAACAGATAAAAATGGTGATCACGAGATGTAAATTGGGTATGGGTTCATTTTTACACAAGCTTGAACCATGGAGAACTTTGCTTGGATTTAGTTTCATGTTTAAACAAGCTTGAAATGAAAAACTATGCTTGTTATAAGTTCACATGCCCCCAGCATAATGACTCAAATCCAGGTACATGCCCCCCAAGCTTCATTGCATTCAACGAGGTAGATGGAATGAAGGTTCACTTTCGAGATATTTTCAAAGACTCAAAGACTTGATTTGGAAAGGGAGTTGTTTCATTTTTTAATGAGGTTGACATAGTGAAAGAACTATCCTCATAACCTTTGTTTCATTTTTTAAATGAGCTTGACACAAGACAAGAACTATGCTCCATGACCCTTGATTCATTTTTTAATGAGCTTGACGCAAAACAAGGAACTATGCTCATGATTCCATGTTTCATTTTTTAACGAGGTTGACACAGGGACAAACTATCCTCAAGCCATCCGGTTTCATTTTTAATGAGGTGGACACAGGAAAAAACTATCCTCGAGACTTCTAGTTTCATTTTTTAACGAAGTTGACACAGGAAAAAACTATCCTCGAGACATCCGGTTTCATTTTTTAAGGAGGTTGAGACAGGAAAAACCTATCCTCGAGACATCCAGCTTCATTTTTTAATGAGGTTTCCATATGAAAAAACTATCCTTGAGACATCCAGTTTCATTTTTTTAACGAGGTTGACACAGGAAAAAACTATCCTCAACCTTGATCAGGGATCAGAAAACGACTGTGCAGCCTGATACGCAATTTCAAAGGGACTCAAAGGCAACGCGCCATGAAATGAATCCACCTTAGAATCAGAAGGTACGATTCGAGGATCATCAAAAGTAATAGTATTTGATGAAAACATATGAATATTTGCAATAGAAGGTGATACATTAGGAGGAGGGAAGGAAAAAGTTCCTAGTAAACCAGAATCTTTAACCAAACCTATGCCAATATCTTTGTAAGGGATAGTCATTTTACCAATGTGTTGAACACTATTTGTAGAGGTTGGGTCGGATGAGAAATAAGTCAGTTGGTCTATCGTACCAATCTTTCCGTTATGAGAAAACTTGATAAGCCAAAAGACCGATGAAACAATAGAAATCATAGCATAAGACCAACTACAACCCAGGAGAAGGTTGTAATATAGAGGGGCATCAACCACTTCCACATCTAGATTTACAGTTTTGCCTTCGATCCCTATTGGTAAATCCTGCAAGATACTAATAGGATGGAACCCTCAGCCATCAAAGGCCTTTAGAATTGTTGGAGACTAATTGAGTGTGGGAGAACCAAGCAATCTCCAACACTAGATCGACATAATACATGTAGAAGCCCCTTCATCAATCACAGTCTGAAAGCAAGGCTTGTTTTTGACTAACACTAGAATTTGGAAAGCCATTTGATGAGGGAGGAGGGGTGTACTATCCTCTAAATCGAAGATTATTAGGTTTGAATCCTGAATATTGACAGCTCCTAAAGCAGACAATAGTAATTTATGTTGTGCTAGGCATGATTGCAGCACTCCCAAAGTTGACATTGCTGAAGGGGCAATGGCTAAGTCCTCAATAATGTTATAATTCTAGGTAGCTCTTGCATGTGGATTGAAAGCTGATTTCTGAAATATAACTTTAGCTGGCAGTTTGAATAGTAAGTCAGGGTTTGGCTTCTCGATCTGTAGTGGACCAGAACCAGGAGGATGTGAAGTTGATGTATTTGAATTAGAAGATTCTGCTTCTTTACCATCAACAAGATTTTTACTATCATAATCTTGCGATCACGTTGCAATCCTGACATGAGACATCATCATAATGGGTCCTTCTGAGGTATTCGAGGAAGAAGCAGCCATCTTACTATCTTGAGTAGGAAAAGGATCCTTCAAGACAACAGGCATTTGAGAACCTTTAACAAATTTCAAAAACTCTGCTCGATGTGGGAATTCTTTGGTAAAATGATCCTCATTACAAATGAAACAAGGATAGCGAGGTTTTCATTTTTCGTCATTAGATTCATTTTTCTCCGTTTTATCTTTTGAATTTTGTTTGTTTTGTTCTTCCCCTTCTCTTTACTGCCGGATTTGGTCATATATGAATCTATCACATGGACATCGGCAGAAAATTCAGTGGAAGAATCTCCTTTCAGGGAATAAGGTAAAGTTATTGTAGGAGGAGAATTCTTTGAAGATTTCTTCTTACTTTTAGTACTAACTGAACCAATCATGCCGTCAATAGCATGAGACATTGAAGGAGTTGTAGTTGTTTGACTGTGTTTTGGAAGATCAGGGATTTTTTCATGTAAAGTACCTAAATGCATATAGATGAGGTCAAGGTACTGAGCCTGAGCAATGATTTTCTCTTCAATGGCAACTCCTCCCTTAGCTACATCTTGAGTTATTTTAGGTAACAATGATTTAATGAACCATTCTGCTAAAATTTGATCCGTAATGAAAACTTTCACTGAACTCCTTCTACGTCGCCATTTATGAATATGATAATAAATATATGTGGACGTGGATTGTTTTAGTGAAGTTAACAGTTCCGTGCCATTGTCGTATCTGATAAGCAATTGAAAATGAGTTAAGAAAGAAGTGGCTAACTGATTGAAATTATTAGAAGAGCCTCGTGGTAACTCAATGTACCATTTGGCAGCAAGACCAATAAGAGTTCTTTGAAAAATACGCAATTGAATTGAATCATCAACGATTGAATTAGATGCACACCAGAGGTGATAAGTCATAACATGATTTGATGGATCCTCTCCTGACTTACCCTCGAATTTCAGGATATCACTGGGCAACTTATTAGGCATTGGTGACCAATACGGAAGATAGTAAATCGGATCGTTCGTAAGGTGTGACAAATCAGGTAAATCCAAAGTTGCAATAAATGTAAATGGTGGTTAGGGCCACGAAAACCTTGAGTAACAAGACAAACTCTAGGAGGAGGATATTCAAGATAACCTGGAATCGGATTTGCATTAGGAATGTTATAACCTCCCGGGAAACCAGGATTAACCGAACCAAACTGGGCTTATTGAGGCTGTTGATAAGTATAGCTAGGATATGGTTGATACTGATAAACTGGGTTTTGTACAGTAGGACTAAATTGATATTGTCCCTGGTACGATTGATAAGTGAATTTCGGTTGACTTGTAGCAATTGTACTTGGACTAGCTTGTCCTGTAGGCATATGGACCAAATTCTGAACTATAGGTCCTGACTGTGGCACAGAGACTTGAGGAGTTTGTACTGATGCAAGGATAGTAGGAGCTAGAGCTACAGATACTCCAAAAACAGGTGTGGTAGGTTGAACAAAAGTTGCAGTAGTTGCAACAGTTTGAGGTGGAGTCTGATGTGAGCTAGGCCCAGACTGTTGAACTAAACTAGGTGCAGGGGTTTGAATAGTGGGTTGGACAGGTTGTTGGGTTGGACCAAAAACCAAAAGTTGTAAAGGTTGATTAGATACCTACACATTAGGTTGCATAGTCTGTTGATTTTGAGGTAGATTCCACACCATGTTCATTCCAGGGTATGGACTCATAACAGGTTGTGCATATGGAGGACCATGACATGGTTGAACGTAGGGCTGATAATTGAGTGGCACATTTCCAGCTCCTTGTAAAAATGATTGACCAAAAGGTGGTTGGAAACCTTGAGTTGGGTACTAACCTTGAGGTTGATAACCCTGAGGCACGTACTAATTCTAAGGTTGATGAGCATCCTGAGGAGTATACTGAGTCTGGGGTTGACCTGGGGTTATGTACTGTCCTGAAGGTATGTACTGTCCTTGAGGTTGCCCCCCAAGTGGTAACTGACTACCTTGAGGTTCCCCCAAGGCAGTAACTGACTACCCTTGGGTTGCCCCCTAGGAGGTAATTGACTACCTTGAGGTTGAGTATTTGGAATACTACCAGACATCATAAGAATTTTCTCTACGTTAAACATTTTAGTTCCATTACTACCAGGTGATAACTGATGTTCAGTCGGTCGAGGAGTTGCTCCTGAAATAGTACCAGAGAGTGACTAGTACCCTGAAGGAACAGAAGGACCACCATATAAAAATGTTTCCAGTGTTTGGGAAAACATAGATGACCATCTTGACATGATCGATGAAGGATAATAACCTCTTGGTGTAGGATGAAAATAATCACATGCAAACAATTTTTTTTTGAATAAAAGCACCTAAAGTCTCTAAAGAAAAAAACAACTAAATCACACACCTAAAAATCTAAGAGTTCAAACCACACACAAATAGTAACTTCCCGTACTAAAAACACTAGTTGGTGATGAAATCCAACATAGTAGAAGTTTAATACAAAAAGGACGGTTGGAACAGTTACCTCGACAACCTGCTTAATGAAACAGAATGGCACAAGTTTCTTCACAAAACCATCTCAAGTGAAGAGAACCCCCCAGAGATTCCAAGTGAGTCTAATCGACGTCTACTCTAGGTACAGTGAGACCCATCCTTCACCATCACCCTAGGAAATAATCTTAAGTTTATGGACACCAAGGTTACCAACAGAAACAAATACAACTGGGGGAACACTCTACGATCCGATCTATGTGCATGGGCAGAGTAACAAAGCTCAATCCCCTTGAAGGCTCCTCGACATGATCAATTCAAGGTTTACCAACAAGTGACCACAGGCTCCTCGACAATGGTTAATCCGAGGTTTATCGTTTATAATACACACAAATCTTCTATATTTCCCAATGAAACAGACTTGATTGTCTTAAAGGTTCGGACATGATCTCGTGATTGACTCCTTTAAGAGAAGCTTCCGAGAATGTATCTATTAAAATTAGATTTATTTCCTACCACAAGATGTAGCTACTTGTTTGTTTAACTATCTTGGAGAGTTAATTACTCCCTACTCCAAGATACTAGCCTAAGCTATATTGGTGATAAGAGCCCTAGAAATAGAAAAGATTACTAGATCAATTATAATTAAGTGTTGCTTTTATAGGTTGTTTTTTAAGTCAATAGGTATGGAAATGAAAATTTTATGGTGTGAAGACTTGACTCCAAAAACACTAAAAGGATGCACCTAAAATTATAAGCGACTCATTTTTCTTTCAATGAAATTCTAGCGAAAAGAAAGAGTTCGAGAATGCAATTCTTTAAGAAACAATTATTTTTTTCAACATGGAAATGGAAAGAAAATCTTTTTGTCTTTTTCAATAAGAACTCAAAATGAGACTACTAATTAATGCTCACAAAAAATCCCTTTCTCTTTTCAAAACTCCAAACTACAAAAAACAATTTTCTTCAAAAGAGATCTAAAAGTTCTAGAAAAACACTCAAAACTACAAAAACTAATTTTGAGATCTAAAAACTTTTAAAAACCTAAATTGAATAAAAAGCTTCAATTCTTTTTGAGGACATTTTACTTAGTTGTTCAGTAAACTAAGGTTCATTTGTTTAGAATAACAAACGAATCAAAAAACATCCAGATATGTTTTCTTTTGTAAAAATGAAATTCAAAACTTATAACGAAGTTTGTTCAAAGATTTGCAAGGATAAAACTAAATCTATTTCTCACAAAGAACAGATTTCACAACTAAGTCAGATTCATCAAGAAGACGAAAAGACACTAGGGTGATCTAAGATTTCTCAAGCTTCTGATCTTTGAGTCACTACAGAGACCAAGTGAAAACCACTTCAGCCATCCAAAACTTCTAGAAAATCATCTAAAACAAAAATACCATTGGAACTCACTCACAAGAGATTTTTGTTGGGACAAATGTAGATGTGGGTAGACACTAAAAATCCTAAATGAAACCTAAACTTAATTGGGAGAAGACATTTTAGGTTTTTCAAAAAATTTACAGGGTCCATAGGCTTCCAGATGAAACAGGTGCGATCCTGCTCTGTTTACTAAAGGAAAAGTGCGGAGATACCACACTGTCTGTAAAGAGAAAGTTTGGTCCCCTAAAAACTTAAAAGTAAAACAAACAAATAATCCAGATTCTAAAAACTACCCAAGCCAACATACATCAATCAAAAACTAGAAACGAAAACAAGCTTCTCAAGACAAAGACAAAGGAAAACCAAAAACCGAATTTAGTTCCCCAGTGGAGTCACCAATTTGTTGGCCAGATAAATTGATCTTGCGGACAAGACCAATCTCCCTAGTATCAAAAGATAGTCTAGCACAAAAAGACAAATAAATATATCTTTCTCTAGACATATATGATTTATAAATAAATATTATAAAGCTGTTAAGACCCTACCTTAGATCCAACACTTGTTCGTAGTAGCCATCCTTCAATCGTTCAAAAGAGTTACCTTTGAGGAGCTGCGATCACAAATAAGAAAACATTAAATATCACCTGCATAGCAAATATCATAAATCATGTCTATTACATTGATCAAGGAATCCATAAAATAAACCATGAACCAATAGATTATTGAGAAAAACAAACTTATTTGTATTAACTTTGAAGTAGAAGAACCTTACAACCTTTTCAGCCTTGATGTTGAACAAGCTCTTCCTGGGGTCCGAAATAGGAATTTCCTTTACTTTGACAAGCCTTGCACTCGTCCAAATGAGATCATAGAGGTATGTAATCTTTCCTCAAAAAAACTCAACTAAGAAGACTAAGTTCCAACAACATTTCACCTCAAAAATATTCAGCTTCTAACCTCTCAAGTAACCAACCCAATGCTTCATTTTATAGTGCAGGGAAGGAGGTTATAGGTCCACCTATGAAGGGATAGAATCCTCCTTCAAAGGAATAAGCTCCTCACATCAAGGGGTTAGATCCTTAAGGTATGGGATGCATGAACCTTAAGAGAGCAAACTTGCCACCTCAAGATTCCTTTTAGAAGCTTCTAGAAATGACTAAAAGTGATTTTTTAGAATATACTCATGCCTTTTTAACTTTTACAGGGGTCCACACCCATAACACAGAGACAGATTGGTTAGGTGCATAGGAGACATGACCATTAGGTGCAGGACCATAGGTAATGCAAAGAGAAAGTGTGGAACTAGAGTTTTAGAGACTTTTGAGGGCTTTCTCTTATTTTTCAAGGCTTGATATAAGGAACTGAGGCTTAAGACTTGCAAAGGAGGAAAGTATGAGTGGTAATGGACTCACACAGATTCCAGAATGTCAAGGTGACAATTTTTAGTGCAACATGGTTCAATCTTAATTGCTTTTACTTGAGATAGAATTCCATGGATGCAACCGCAACATGTATCACTGGGTGTAGTTGGTCCTAGAGATCCACGGATGTAGAGGTGGCTAGAATTGATGGCTCGACATGTAGGTCAATCAACAATCATTTTTTCCACTGCATTCATTAGTTGGCTCGATCAACAACACATTTTCATCGAGGGGAATCCATACTTAGGGATGGGTTTTTGTGGAGATCTAGAGTTGATTCTACCAGTTGGAGCATAATGGGGTGCTATAGGTAAACTTTTTGGCCAACGTGTTTTATTTTTATTTTCAAGTTTCTACACGTTTTTGTGTTTTTAATGTTTCCAAGACTAAACTAAAATCATTCTCATGCATGCATATGTGGGTACTGTTCAACCTGGGAGACACCAACATGAGGTAGGTGGGCTAGCATAGAGAAACATTGGAAGAGCAGTCCTCAAGGATTTGGATTTAGCTGAAACCTTGGTAGAGTTGCATGATCACATAGAGGGATTAAGCCTTGGTATTCTGGATGTCCGGATTAAGGAGTTACCTATAAGGGTGCAGCACCACAGTACTCGTGTTCCTAGCCGCTAGATGAGGCTTTTGCACATGATAGCACAGGCTGTGACTTGTTATCATGAGCATCACTAGGTCTACTTAGGATGTTTTTTGCATGCATTTTGAGTTTTTGGGTTAGATGACCAAACTTGTCTTGGACACAAATTTTGTAAAAACTTTTAAAACATCTATCTATTTTTACTTTTAGTGTTTTCTATGGTTATGTGAAATCCTATTCAACTAATGATGTCAATTGAAAGTGTTACTTTTACATGTGTCACAAATGTCTGTTTAACACATAATTCGATAGAGAATCAGTTAATGTGTTAAAGTTTCTGGAAATATGTTGATATTGAATGTATTCAAAATGTCTTTCCAAAATACAAACTCTAAGGAACACACGAATAATTCTTGGGTTTCGGATGGTATACACACTTGTAAGTTGTAGTACAATGAGTTGTGAGTCTAGCCTAACGATGATTTGGAAAATGCTAAGTGAAATGGCATCAGAGAGAATTTCAATCAACGCACTATACTCAGCGATATTGCTCGTTGAACAACAGATACAAATCCCTTGAAAAGTACTCTGTTGCAACCAAATGTGTCTTCGAGGTTGGAAACAGATTGGTCAACACTGCTGATGTATTTGAAGTCTTTAAAAGTTATAATACCTCAGAGCGATGTGGAAAATCTCTTGTAAAATACTCATAATTACATATCGGACATGGATAAAGAGGTTTCCTTGCCAAAGTAGAGGAATCAGACGATTTCTCTGGAGGGAATTTTCTTGTTTCTTTTTGTTTTCCCCCTTTTTCTTGCTCCCTAGTTGCTTTGGATTTTAGCCTTTGTTAGATGACACGACATTAATTTCGGAGGCAAGAGTATTTTCTGATGCATTGTTAGTTTGATTGGAAACAAAAAGAGTTTGACCAGATGGTCTTCCTGCTGTTTGTGTGCTTGAAGAACCGATCACACCATCATCGGAATGAGAGTCCTTACTGGATTGTGGAGGAGGGGGAATAGTAAATCAAATCCATGTATTGGGCACAAGCAATAACTTGTTCTTCTGTGACAACTCCACCTTTTGCCACATCCTTGGTGATTGATGGCAACAACGATTTTATAGACCACTCAGCTAAAAGCTGACCAGGAACATATGTGTTAACCATTCGATGATGAAACTGCAACTCATGAAGATAATCTAATATATAGGTAGCAGTAGTTAGTTTAAAGTTGGTTAGGAGTTCCATTCTAGTCTCGTATCTGATAGGTAACTGGAAGTGGGTCAAAAATGTAGTGGCTAAAGTGGTGAAATTATCAAAAGAAGCTCTTACTAATTCAATGTACCATTTAGCAACTAGACCAATAAGTGTTCCTTGGAAAAGACGAAGTCTAACAGAATCATCATTTAAGGAGTTTAATGAACATCACAAATGAAAGATCATGACATGATTTGATGGGTCTTCTCCAGGATTTCCAATAAATTTTGGAATGTCAGATAGTAACTTATGCAGAATTATCGGCCACCAAGGTGCATATAAGATTGGATCATTAGTGAGTTGGTTTAAATGTGGTAATTCTAAAGTTGCTACAAATGGCAACTATCAATTCAAGTCAAGTTGAGCATACCTGGGATATGATGGAATTGTTTGAGCAATAGGTATTTGCATACCAACATAGGGCATCTGCTTTTGGTAACCTTGGTATGGTTGTTGAACAATACCAGTATAAGGTGGTTGTTGATAACCAAGTTGAATGTTTGGTTTTCCATAACCTGCAAAGCCTTGCTAACCTGGACCTTGGTAAGCTTGAAATTGACCAAAACCAGGTTGAGCCTACGAAACAAGTCCAAACTGGGGTTGGAATTGCTAGAATTGGGGTTATTGAAATTGAGGCTACCACGATTGTTGAATAAACTGTTGTTGTTGTTGGTACAACTGTTGTTGATTTAACGACTATTGCTGTGGAACAATGAAAGGTTGGCCAGGTTGTGAATAAAATATACCAGTGTAAGCCTTGGTTAGTCCAAATAAGGGTATAATAACCTAAGGTTGTTGCTAAACTCCAAAAACAAGTGGTTATTGTACAACAACCTGAGGAACTTTAACTTCTTGACTTGAAACTTATGATTGCAAGGTAGACGGATTAGTTTGTACCGGTTGAAATACAACAGTTTGAACATGTGAATATAGTACAGTAGTAACAACAAGTGTAGTAGGAGTAGCTGACATAGTTTTCATTGGTTGTGTTGGATACACAAGCCTCGTTTGAACTAGCATTATTGGTTTCCATTGTCAAACTCTAATTATAGATTGACCTGAATACTGTGGGATGTTACCATATGGTAGTCCTCTGGAATAAGGAGGATACGATGAATAAGCATATTTCTCTCCATATGGTGGCAATCCAATATTTAATGGATACATAGGTCTTTGTTGACCAGATTTCCCAACTTGATACTATATGCAAGATCAAATTGTCGAGTTCCCATTAGAGAAGAACCAGGTAAAATTTCAGTTGAGGACATGGGTGATGACCATGGTGTAGAAGCAACCCCTAAGTGGGTTCCAGATAATGATCAGTAACCAACTGGGATGAACGATTCACCATACAGGTCTGACTTAGGTGTGGTAGAAAACATCGAAGAGGTTACAACAGAATATTCTGTTGCAGCTACATCAGATGATATATTCTGAGATGTTGACGGTTGTTTAGCCATAGTTGACTAACCCAAAAGTTGTCCTAAATAATAGACAAGTACTTGAAAAGAAGTAAGATCAAATGAAGCAAAAAAATCAGGAGTATTAGGGTAAAGATAAAGCCCAGTTCCAAAGTGAAACGAGGTTCCAGGTGTGGAATCTTCTTCCAATTCCTCCTCTATAGCAATTAAACCCAATGGAAGAACTTCATCGCCAGGTCCGTAAAATATTTCTGGCGTTAATGAAGTTGAAGTCTTAATAGTTACTGATGTCTAAGGGGTAACCGGTTGATCGTCTTTCGGTAGAGTAACAACTTCTGAATGTTCAAATTCGAAGTCCAGATGTTCAGGTAAGTGAACAATAGTTTCAGAAAGAGGTTCTTAAACAACTTCAGGTTCAGATGTAACTTCTGTTTGAACTGGGATAGATTCTGGATTAAATTCTAGTTGAACTGATTCAAGTTCAGAAGTAATTTCTTGTTGAACAATTTCAAGTTGAGGATCTACTTGTTGTTGAACAACCTTGGTTAGTGTTTCACTAGGATCAGTACTAATGTCCTCAGGTAATTGTGAAACTTATTCTTTAGAAACTGATGGGCCAGAAATATTTGGAGTAACTGGAGTCTCCATACTTAACAAAATAAATGATTCAGGTAACTCAAATGAAGAACTAGGAGTTCTTGATGTACTAGACTCAGCTAAGTGAGACCGCTTTGCCCGAATTGGTGTCACTTCGGGAGGAAAAGGTGGTTTGCTCGTTGTTCTCGATGAACAATGGGGTATGGGCAGATGTTCCTCCATGATTGGTGATTAATTTTATTATCAAAAAAGAAATAAACAAAAAGGGGTATACTAGGCAAAAGGTTTACCAAGCAACTGTGAACTGCAAAATACTTCCTAGAGAACTAAGAAGTATGGGCAGGCAATCTCCCTGAATGTTGTGTTCAATGTATCAAGTTTACAAGGCAGCTGACTCAGTTACATAAGGATGGATAACAACCTAGAGTTGTCCTCCCATATATACCCGATGGTACATGGAGGCCCAGTTTGTATAAGCACTGTCTAATGCAAAACCACATAGTGAGAGCATTCCCATATACTTTACAAACTGTAACACTGCCCTATATACTTGAAGGTACATGGATGAGCTATGATATACTCACATACGTTGAATGAGGTATCACACTTGAG
Organism: Pinus tabuliformis; assembly: GCA_031772625.1. Lineage (NCBI taxonomy): Eukaryota > Viridiplantae > Streptophyta > Pinopsida > Pinales > Pinaceae > Pinus > Pinus tabuliformis. Next base: position 319,643,992 of record CM062804.1, on the reverse strand, counting down.
ATGTATTATAGACAAGTTAGCGACAACTGCTTTGTTTTACGACATCAGAACACGTCTCTTGCCTAGAACCATAAATGTTCTCGTTAATGACAATGCTCCATTAGGGAAATTGATGTTTATTTTAAGTTGATCTTGCTTAGGAATTTTCCTTTCAAGTTCACCACGTGATGTATTCTAAAATTCCCAGGAATGCAACTACCATGATAAAAATTCTTTCCATTCAATTTAACGATGAAAATCCTAGCTACCTAGGGATAGAGCAATTAGATTTCTTTTGGTCAAAGAGCAAAGAGCACAATCTAAATGCAATTTCTTTACACTATTCCTATCAGCACACACAAACTTTTTCAATCCAACATGCATGTATTTATTTTTGATTCCCTTAATGTAAATATGAACAAAAAAGTAAATATGCACATACAATTAATAAATATTTCATATGAACGAAGACTTTTACGAAAATTCAGATTCAAAGGAGGAAAATACTTTATGACACTTTCTTTCAAATTAATGATTAATCAATTATATCCTAACTTTGACTATTGATCGATAATGACAAAGAAAACATGAAGAAACATTAATCAATCCAATCAAAGTCGGGCTAGACCAGGAGATAGAAACTTATTTTCAGAGATGTGACAGTCCTTGATCAATCAAAAAACAATCAAATAGAGAAAACTTAGTAAAAACTCTTTCCAAAGGTGGGAAACTGATCCTAGGAGGATCAACGCAGCCCAGAGTGGAAGACAATGCACTTTAGAGCACTGTCCCTAAGCTAGGGATGCTCTGCAGCGCACTGTGTCTCTCACAAGCCTACGCTAGTGACAGTAAGCCATTTCAAGAGGCAATTTGACACAATTTTGACAAATTTTTTCAATGTAAGCAGCTGAATCACAATCTATGAACACAGTTAGAGTCTACAAGGATGTCTTAGGAGGTGGATAAGCTACTAGGAAACAGGATTCTTCCCCAGCGGAGTCACCAATTTTTTTTGGAGAATTTAGCATCTATGAATAAACACTAATTCACTAGACAAGTAGCTGTTCCTAGAACAATAGTTAAAAGTGTTTTAAACTTTCCCTATAAGCAATAGATAAGAAGAGAGGATAGAAGGCCTACCTGTAGTTCTGCTTTCCTCTCTTCTCCCTGGTATCGATTCTGTAGCTCCTTCCCATACTTAATCCACTTGAAAAGTACCCTATCAACACAACAGAAGACGAAAATCGACCAAAGCATACGATCCATTGAATGTAAATGAAAGGAATCAGAAGTAATTCATACATATAAGCATTATGAAAGAACACAAATATGGAAAAGGTTTCAAACACTTTATTAGATAGAGGAAGGAATTACAACCATCAATGTTTGATTCAAAGTCATTCCTCCAACTTGGATCCCATTCACATCACAACAAAGGCAAGACAAGCTTGTGGCATCACATCATTTTCTCCAAAGTCAAGTCCATAGCAGCGTTATCTCCTTACAATTCAATATAGTCCTGCCCCTCATCACTTAGATGAGTGGTCAATTCATAGGAACATGTCATTAATGGTGACATTGAATGGCCTTCCATACTTAGAATTAGTTCCATGGAGGAAGGGATGAGATGATAGGATGCTCCTTAACTCATTCCTCATCCATTTTCGAGCTCATAGGAGTTGATAAGACAGAGAAACTTCTAGATGACTCCATAAGATACGAATATTCCCAAACCCTATGTGAGTTTCATTCATTCTCACCCAGCGCAGGTGAAAGGAAGCCTAAGTGCTCTGTAGATCACCCTGAAAATGGACTTAGCTACTTTGCAACACAGCTTCATAAGGGCTTACCTGCATTGGTTCTTCTAGAGTCAATTTCTAGATGTTTTCAAGTCATGAAATCGTCTCGGAAGGAGGCATTGAAAGGGTTGACTTGCTTATGGCATGAAACAACTGATTTTATGGTTTGATGAGTCCTAAATCATTGCTCTGAATGTTGGGATTTGATGTTCCCAAATGGATTTATAACAGTTGCCCCCTAAAGCATGAAGTCAGAAAAATGCCAATGTCAAATGAAATGCTTTACAATGTGATGAGGAGGTATTGAAGTGGAAGGTGACCTGCATCAATTAAAATACATATATCATGATATTTGATTTTACATGAATATCTGAGGGAAGGCATACCCATGCTCATCTTATAAACTTTCATTACATGTACATAAACAGTCATCTACATATATAGACCCATGATTAGAATGGCCATCAATGTAAAGCCATTGTACATATGATTTAGTACTCCTGATATCATAGCATGGATGAATGAAACTAGATCTGGGGTCTTCAATCACATTCAGCCATTCACTCAAGTACGAGTTTAACCATGTGAATACGTGATCTGAAGTCGAACATGGGAAGACACCATCTGATTATCGGCTGATGATGTAATTTGTTAACAGCTGCGAGAGAAATCACTAATAATGATAATGATCCTCAAGGTACTACAATACATTCTTCATGGTGTGAATGGATGATTTGATATCAAACACCATACAAAGTCTTTTGGTCGAAGGCCATTGATGTATGCCTATCAGCGAAAGCAAGAAACCTACATTGATGCATGCAAGCCTCAAGGTACTGAATGGGTGTTTCTAAGTCAAATTCTTGGATACTGAGTTGATGTCGACAAGAAGTGACTCATTGCAGGAGGGCCTTGATGTATCCCACATCAATGACACGAAACGAGTGTAGTGATTTTAGAGATGGAATTTGACTGATGACACAAAGTTCAGGAATGGCAATCATGAAAATAAAGGTTTATGGTATTGCAAAAGATGGATTTTGACTGGATGACTTGTCTTGAACATGTCAGCAACACTAAAGTGAATTGGCAGCATTGACCCAAAACAAAGCAATGGATGGTATGATAGACAAACTGTGTGATAACCATCAAGTTAATAACCCAATCCAGATAGTCACGGTGATGGAGTGAAAGTGTCATGTTCAAGAGTGACCTGGTACCATAAAGTGGTTTTCCCCTTTTTCCATTTTCCCTAGTCATTGCTAACCAGTACCTCTTTATTTTTATCAAGCTTGAGGAGGATAACATATGCTTGTTGTATAATTTCACCCTTCAGGTGAATCCATTGCAATTTGATGTTTTAACGAGTCTAACAAAGGTGAAACTCAATCTTGTCTAGATGGACAAGTTTGTCACTATTTGATGTTTTTAATGAGTTTAACGATAAATATAACTCGGTCCTTTTCATGTTTAGAGAGTTTGAAAAGGGACAAAAATAAAAACTCCACAAGTTCTTTTTGGTAAATTAATCTCTCAAGTCCGAAAAAGCGTAAAATAATACAAGAGAGATATCATTTCCAATCCTTTAACAAGCTGGAAAGGATAAGAACTCAACAATATTTTCATGTTTAGAGAGTTTGAAAAGAGCTTAAAGAGGGCTCTAAGGGGGTGCCTTTTTAGTTTTTAAAAAAGATAAAAAAAGAGATAGAAGTGTGATTTGTGGTAAAAAGTACAACTTACAATTGAGCACATGAATTCTGCAAATCAGTTGTAAACTTGCTCAAAACATTACCAAATGGATTAAAAATATCTGTTTCATAGGTAAAAGTAGGCAAATACTAATTTTTAGTCGATTAATTAACATGAAATAAACATAAAATAAGTTTTTACCATATCATTTTTACCATTTCGAACTTACCATCCAGTTTTGTGTTATGAGCTTAGTTTTTACCTCAAAATTCACTGGCTAATTGTGAAAAATTCTGTAGATTGTTTCTCGAGCTGTCCAGACCAGGTTGGAATTAAACCTCTCTACTTTCTTTTCAGTCCATTATTTTGTCATTTCATGCAAGCTTTAGGGTTTTTTGGGGCCCCTGGGGTTTCATTTTTTTTCCTTGGGATCAACACAGGCTTTCACATTGAAAACTGTGCTGAAGAGCACCCAGATAGAAAGCTAGATGCTCTACAATGCATTGTCTCAGTGTCTAGGCTATGCTAAGCGCATTTCCCAAGTTGGTTTTAGTTGTTTGCTCCAAAATTTTCCCTATTTTTTGCATGGAATGGATCCTAATTTAGATTATGATTGTGTTTCAGGCTTTCATCGGATCAGAATGTCGATTACATGGTGAGAAAGAGAGCATGAAGAACAAGACATGGTTTCCCTAAATAACCCAGGTATAGTTGAGGCCCTCAAGAATTGCGGGTTTCTCAAATACTTTAAGTTGTCCAAAATGAGGCAAAAAAATAGAACTATTGCAGTTCCTTGTTTGTTCATAGGATCCGATAGATCAGACATTTCACATTAGGCACAGTATGGTCCCTATTACTATTGATGATATTTATTTTCTTACCAGACTGTTGAGGCAAGGTGCCCCCATCTCACTTTATGGATTTTCCTGTGGAGGTGAATCGGTGAGAGATTACATCAGACAATTTTGTCGGCCAAGTACACAACATAGTAGGGATGGGAAAATAAACATCCACGATGTGAGTGATTTGCCTTTGCAAACGATCCTCATTATGATCACAAAATTGGCTGGCAGTGTGACACTACATCTTACAAACAGATCTTATATGCAGTATGCATTGGAGTGTCTAGAGCCAAAAGTTTTCAATTGGTGTGAAGCTGTACTTTCATTGCTGAAAGAACAACTGACTAAGGTGAAAAGTGGTAAGAAGAAAAAAATTTTCTATGGTTTGATCTTGATTTCTTTTGCCTTAGAGAAAATCCCATTAATGCAACCACAACATCTTTCACTCAGTGTGGCTGGTCCGAGAGATCCACATATGCAAAGGCGGGTCAAATTGATGGCTCGACATGCTGGTCAGTCAACAATCATTTTCTCCTCGGCATTTTTCAACTAGCTTAAGCGACAACATGTCATTATCGAGAAGATGTTTTGAGCAAAGTTTTATTTTTTTATTTTTCAAGTTTCTACATGATTTTTGTGTGTTTTTTTTAATGTTTCCAAGACTAAACTAAAATTACTCTGATACATACAAATGTGCGTATAGTTTGACCTGAGGTATGCCAACTGGTTGTAGGTGGGCTAGCATAGAGAAACATTGGGAGAGAAGTTCTCCAGGACTTGGATTTGGCTAAGACCTTAGCAGAGTTGCAGGATCACATAGAGGGATTAACCATTGGTATTTTGAATATCCAAATCGAGGAGTTACCTATGAGGCTGTAGCACCACACTATTGGTGTTCCTAACCGTTGGGCTAGGCTTTTGCACATGATAGCATGGGCTGTGACCTATTATCATGAGCACCACTAGATCTACTTAGGATATTCTGTATGCATTTCTGAGTTTTTGAGTCAGATGACCAAATGTGTCTTGAGCATAACTTTTGTAAAAACTTTTAAAACACCTATCTATTTTTCTTTCATAGTTTTTTATGGTTATATGCAATCCTATTCAACTGATGATGTTAATTGAAAATATTACTTTTACATATGTCACAAATGTCTATTTAACACATAATTCGCTAGAGAATCAGTTAATGCGTTAAGATTTCTAGAAATATGTTGATATTGAATGTGTTCAAAACGTCATACCAAAATACGAACTCTAAGGAATACATGAAAAAATGTTAGGTTTCAGACAATATAAATTCTTGTTAGTTGTAGTACGATGACTTGCGAGTCCAACTTAACGATGATTTGACGAATGCCAAGTGAAATGGCATCAGAGAGTATTTCAATCAACGTGCTATACTCAGCGATATTTTTCGTCGATCAACCAATACAAATTCCTTGAAAACTCACTAACTCACCACTTGGAGCAAAAATGACCCATGCTGCAGAAGACAAATTGTGCATACTACGACTAACACCATCGGCGTAACCAAAAAAAGGTTCCGAAGACTCCGACATCTGCAACAAATTCAAAGTGATTACTAACCAGATAAAAATATCTTAAAGACACACACACATGCAATGAAAGCTTATACACAGTGAGTTTTACTACAACTAATCAAGCATAGTAATGTTTAAGGTACATCCCGTTTCGGAGATGCGACAATGGAATCCCATCATAATCTACTAACTCATAGGCTCCTTTTGCCAGAACATGCTTGACAACATAAGGACCCATCCACATTGGTTCTAATTTCCCTGCTCCAATTTTAACAGCTTCCTGACTACAAAGCAAGACCAGGTCTCCTTCTGAGAAGATACGAGGCTTGACATTCCTATCATATTGGGCCTTAATACGTTTCTTATGCGCTTCGTTAGCTAATGCGGCATCACGACGCGTTTCATCCAGATGGATTAATTCCAAGAAACACACTTCTTCTTCAGAAGCGTCGAGTAACAGGTCAATCGCGAGTTTGAGCGATGAAATTTCACATTGTATTGGTAAGATTGCTTCCAAACCATACACCAACTAAAAGGGTGTAAATCTAGTTGCATTTCTCACTGAGGTTTGATATGCCCACAAGGCAGAGTACATGATTAAGTTTCAATTTCTTTTATGAATCCCTATCATTCTTTGCAACATCCGCTTTAGGACCTTGTTGATGACCTCAACTTGTCCATTCACTTACGGGTAATATGGGGTAGAACTATCATGTGACAGTCCTAACTTAGCAGTCAATTCATCCATCATGTGATTGTGAAAATGCGACCCATGATCTACAACTATGGCATGTGGTACACCAAATTGGGCAACCACATGGTTAAAAAATAGAAGAGTAGCTTTTTTGCCATTATTGTTCAATGTTGGCATTGCCTCGGCTCATTTGGAAAAATAGTCAACGCTGACTATAATATACCCATGCCTCTCAATCGAGGTGGGGTTACATGTCATAAATTCAATGCCCCATTTGGCAAATGGACCAAAAACAACGACTGGATGCAGTGGTGTAGGTGGTAATCTAGTTTTTCGCTCATATATCTGGTATGCGCAATAGCTTCTGACATCAATAATACAATATTTAAATATAGTTGGCTAGAGGTAACCAACATGAAGAATCCTTTGTGTGGTTGCATACCTAGATAAGTGTTCACCACAGGCACCTGAATGGTAATCATTCAATGCTTTCTTAGCCTCCTCATGTGTGAGGCACCTCCGTAAAACCGTATCGATACCACAACGATAAAGAGTATCGCTAATGATCAGATAATGTTTGGCTTGGTAATGAATACGTCATTGTTGCGAGCGAGAGGTATCTTGCCGGAAAGTTTGGGTTTGGAGATAAATCAGTATATCTCCATACCAGGCGCCGGATGATGAAATTAGAAACAGAGACTCATCCAAAATCGATGGTTCGGATGTTGATTCGATGGAGGTCAAAGGAAGGTCACATAGTAACTCAACAAAAACTAGAGATTTCTTTGACTTAGAATTAATGAATTCTAAATCAAGTTCCTGCAAAATAACTATCCATTTTAAATATTCCCCCCCCGCAATTGACGTGACAGATAGGGTTGCAATATGAAATGACAGTTGTTTTCCGTAACAGGATATAGTGGTGAAATCTTTGAACAGCTTGCACAACTACCAAAGCTAGTTTTTCGACATAAGAGTACTTACTTTCTGTATTGTTGAGATTATGACTCAAGTAATAAATACGATGTTCAATCCCGTTTTCTTCCTGGACTAAAACCATGCCAATGGTTGTATCGATAGCGGCGAGATACGGGTAATAGTCATTTTGATAATTTGGAGAATACATTAATGAAGCTCTAATCAAGGTATCTTTAAGAGCATCAAAGGAAGCTTGCACAACCTCATCCCAATGAAAGGGTATCTCCCTTTTCAAAAGACGTGTAAAACCTTTAGCCATCTCAGCATAATTAGGAATGAACCTCCTCAAAAAGTTGGCTTTCCGTTGGAGTCTCTGTAACTGCAAAATATTTGAAGGTTGAGGCAAATACAGAATTTCCTGAACCTTTAATCGATCCAGTTGAATCCCCTTTCGAGACACTACAAATCCAAGCAAACGACCAGAACCAATGCAAAACACACATTTGTGTGGATTGAGCCAAATCTTGTAGTGTCAACACCGTACATTTTTTTCTCTCAAATGTTGCGGGTGATCAATCCACTTTCATGAATGAGCAGGTAAATCATTAAGGTAAGGTTGAACAATGTGCTTGATGTCATGGAAGGCATAATTCATAGCCCTTTGAAATGTTTCCCCAGCATCCTTCAAGTCGAATGGGAGTTTCCTATAGGTGAATGTGCCCCATAGAAAAATAAAAGTTGTTTTCGATAGGTCCTGTCAGCGTATATTGATTTGATTGTAGCTAGAAAATCCATCCATAAATGAGAATATTTCACATTTGACACATTCATCAATAATCTAGTCGATAGAAGGTGTAGGATAATTGTCCTTTGGACATGCCTGATTTACATCCCTATAATTGACGCACACTCTTATTGTTCCTTGTTTCTTCATGATGGGAAAAATGTTGGAAACCTAGTCAGTAAGAGGAACATGATAAATGAAACTAGCCTACAAAATTTTTTCAACTTCTGCTTTAATTGCAACAGCTTTTTTTGGATGAACAGGTTGAAGCCACTATCGAACTGGCTTGACATCAAGGTACATTTCAATTTCGTGTTCAAAAATACTAGATTCAATGCCTGGCATCTCCTCGTAAGACCATGCAAAAATATCTTCGAATTCACGAAAAAGAGCATAGTAATTATCAAGTTCCAATGGAGAACAAGATTTATCGACATGCATGTTATCTACAATATTAGGCTTGGTTGAAATATTAATAGAAATCATTTCTTCAATATTTGATAGGTTTTCCTCGTATCAAATTGTGTCTATGAAAACTGAATTCGATAGGAAATCAACGAATGATGGGTAGTTTATTTCATTTGAATAATCTTTGATGTCATTTGGAAGATGGGAATGATGATGATAATCTCCCCATGGTTCCCCTCTTGTCATCATTGATTGGATGATTCCTTCATCTGTAGAATGTATATGTGAAAAGGGATCCGAAGAGGTACCATATTCTAATGACCTATCTACCCATACAAATTTTGAGTGCGGATTTGGGTTTGCCGCACAAGCCTAAAAGATTGATTACTATGATGATTCAATGGGGCTTAATGAAATCACCTCAATTTGACTGTCAACTTCAACTTTGTTGGTAATCCTCCTTAAATTAGATGAGGTGGAGGAAATCATATTGCAAGTCTATACTCTTGCCACTTTCGCCTAATCAGATGGTGACGGTAAGGTAAAATTACCCATTAGGGAAGGATATTTAAAGAGACCTACACCAATAATTTGAAGTGACAACAGGGGTTCGTGTACCAACAGAATGCTTCCCGTAGCCTGTGAACTATTGGCAAAGAAGGCTAGTTGATCAATGATTGTGATTCCACCATTAAAAGGGAATGCAATAGTATGAAAGTACGTGGAAACCACAACAGCCATAGCATATACCCAAGGCCTTCCCAGTAAAATGTTGTAATTGAGGGGTCCATCAACTACCTCAACTTCAACAGTAATTGTTTTCCCCCCAAGTTAAATTTTCAAGTTACTCAAAATCCCACATGGAGTATATGTTATTCCATCAAAATATTTCAACGTGGTTGGTGATCATGCCAACGGCGGTGAACCCAATGTTTTCTAGCAGCTCATGGACATAATGCAAGTAGATGCCCCATCATCAATAATAGTTTGGTGAACATTCTTATTGAGATATTTTACTTGGATAGGAAAGATAATTGTTCCGGTAACTATGGTGAATATCCTGCATGGTTAAAAACCATAATATTTGAATCCGTAGGATCTATTTCGCCTATCGCTAACAGTAAAGCTTGCTTCTAGGAGGGATAGTTTTGCAATACTTCAAGTGTCAACATAGCAGAAGGTGATTGAGTAAGATCTTCCACTATGTTATAATTTTGAGTTGCTCGAGCCTGAGGGTTGAATGTCGATTTGTGCACAACTCCCTTTGGTGGTTTTATTGTCAAATTAGGGACAATTGGGGGAATAATTTTAGATGAAGTCAAATTCAAAGGATTAGGTTGATCAGTGGCTTGATTAATCGATGATGATGGATTTCCATAATATTTGTTTCTCGTTGACACCAAAACTCCATTTTGTAGCTTTGTGATGGATAACATGAGTACTTGGGATGTAAAAGCATGGTCTATCACAACCAAATGTGTCTTCGGGGTTGGAAACAGATCGGTCAACACTGCTGATGAATTTGAATTCTTTAAAAGTTTAGAGACCTTAGAGTGATGTGGACAGTCTCTTGTAAAATTCTCATCATTATATATTAGACATGGATTACGAGGTTTCCTTGCATAAGTAGAGGAATTAGATGATTTCTTTGGAGGGGAATTTCCTTATTTCTTTTTGTTTTTCCCCTTTTTCTTGCTCCCTGGTTGCTTTGGATTTTTGCCTTTGTCAGATGAGACGACATCAATTTCGGAGGCAAGAGTATTTTCTGATGCATTAGTAGTTTGATTGGAAACAACAAGAGTTTGACCATATGGTATTCCTGTTATTTGTGTGCTTGAAGAACCAATCACACCATCGCCATCATGAGAGTCCTTACTTGATTGTGGAGGAGGGGGAATAGTGAAAGCTGGTCAAGGTGCAGTGGGAATTTTATCATAATGTGTGCCGAATTGTGTGTAAATAAAATCTAAGTATTGGGCACGAGCAATAACTTGCTCTTCTATGACAACTCCACCTTTTTCCACATCCTCAGTGATTGATGGCGACAAGGATTTTATGAACCATTCATCTGAAAGTCGATCGAGAACATCTTAACCATTCGAGGATGACACTGCCACTCATGAATATGATTTGATATATGGGTAGCAGTAGTCTATTTAAAGTTGGTTAGGAGTTCCATTCCAGTCACGCATTTGATAGGTAACAAGAAGTGGTTAAAAAATGTAGTGGCTAAAGTGGTGAAATTATCGAAAGAAGCTCTTGGTAATTCAATGCACCATTTAGCAATTGGACTAGTAAGTGTTCTTTGGAAAATACGAAGTCTAATCAAATCATCATTTAAGGAGTTTTATGAACACCACAAATGAAAGTTCATGACATGATTTGTTGGGTCTTCTCCAGGATTTCCATTAAATTTCGAAATGTCAAATGGTAACTTATGCAGAATTATCAGCCATCAAGGTGCATATAAGATTGGATCATTAGTGAGCTGATTCAAATCTGGTAATTCTAAAGTTTCTACAAATGACAACTATCGATTCAAGTCAGGTTGAGCATACCCAAGATATGATGGAATTTCCTAAGCAATAGGTCTTTGCATACCAACACAGGGCATCTGCATTTAGTAACCTTGGTATGGTTGTTGAACAATACCAGTATAAGGTGGTTATTGATAACTAGGTTGAATGTGTGGTTGTCTATAACTTGCAAAGCCTTGTTGACCAGGACCTTAGTAAGCTTGAGATTGACCAAAACGAGGTTGAGTCTGTGGAACAAGTCCAAACTAGGGTTGGAATTGCTAGAATTGGGGTTGTTGAAATTGAGGCTGCCACGATTGTTGAATCAACTGTTTTTGTTGGTAAAACTGTTGTTGATTTAAAAATTGTTGCTATCCAGCAATGAAAGGTTGGCCAGGTTGTGAATAAACTATACTAGTGTAAGCCTGGGTCAGTCCAGATAAGGGTATACTAACCTAAGGTTGTTGCTGAACTCTAGAAACAAGTGGTTCTTGTACACCAACTTGAGGAACTTGAACTTCTTGACTTGAAACTTGTGATTGCAAGGTAGAAGGATTAGTTTGTAGTGGTTGAGATACAACAGTTTTAACTTGTGACTATGGTACAGTAGCAACAACAGGCATAGTAGGAATAGTTGACATAGTTTGCATTGATTGTGTTGGATACACAAGCCTTGGTTGAACTGGCATTGTTGGTTACCATTGACAAGCTCTAATTATAGATTGACCTGAATAATGTGGGATGTTACCATATGGTAGTCCTCCAGAATAAGGAGGATATGGTGAATAAGCATATTGCTCTCCATATGGTGGCAATCTAATATTTAATGGATACATAGGTCTTTGTTGACTAGATTTCCTAACTTGATACTGATATGCAGGATCAAACTATTGAGTTCCAATTAGAGAAGAACAAGGTGAAATCCTGGTTGAGGACATGGGTGATGACCATGGTGTAGAGGCAACCCTGAGTGGGTTCCAGAAAATGATTGATAACCAACCGGGATGGTTGATTCACCATACAAGTGCGACTCAGGTGTGGTAGTAAACATCAAAGAGGTTAGAACAGAAGATTCTTCTACTGCTACATCAGATGATACAGTCTGAGATGTAGACGATTATTCAGCCATAGTTAATTGACCCAAAATTTGTCCTAAAGATCAATGGGTACTTGAAAAGAAGCAAGATCAAATGAAGAGAAAAAATCAAGAGTATTAGGGTAAAGATAAACCCTAGTTCCAAAGTGAAACGGGGTTCCAGGTGCAGAATCTTCTTCCAATTCCTCCTCTATAGTAATTAAACTCAGTGGAAGAACTTCACCGTCAGGTTCGTAAAAGATTTCTGGTGTTAATGAAGTTGAAGTTTCAATAGTTTCTGATCTCTAAAAGGTAACTGGTTGATCGTCTTCCAGTAGAGTAACAACTTATGAATGTTCAAATTGAAAGTCTAGATGTTCAAGTAAGTGAACAACAGTTGTAGAAAGAGGTTCCTAAATAACTTCAGGTTCAGATGTAACTTCTATTTGAACTTGGATAGATTCTAGATTAACTTCTGGTTAAGCTGATTCAAGTTCAGAAGTACTTTCTCTTTGAACAATTTCAAGTTGAGGATCAAGTTGTTGTTGAACAAGCTCGATTACTGTTTCATTAGGATCAATTCTAATGTCCTCAGGTAATTGTGAAACTTCTTCTTCAGAAATTGATGGGCTAGAAATAGTTGGAGTAACTGGAGTCTCTGTACTTACCAGAATAGATGATTCAGGTAACTTAGGTGAAGAAATAGGAGTTCTTGATGTACTAGACTTAGTTATGTGAGACTACTTTGGCCGAATTGGTGTCGCTTCGAGAGGAAAAGGCGGTTAACTCGCTGTTCTCTGCAAAAAGTGGGGTATGGGTTGATGTTCCTCCATGATTTCTATTTAATTTTATTATCAGAAAATAAATAAACAAAAAGGGGTATACTAGGCAAAAGGTTTACCAAGCAACCATGAACTATAGAATATCTCTCGGCGAACCAATAAGTATGGGCAGGAAATCTCCCCGAATTCTTTGTTTGGTGTATCACAGTTTACAAGGCAGTCAACTTGGTTGCTTAAGGATGGATAACATCATAGAGTTGTCCTCCCATATATACCTAAAGATACATGGAGACCCAGTCTGTATAAGCACTGTGTAATGCAAAACCGCATAGTGAGAGAATTCCCATATACTTTACGTACTGTAACACACCCTATATACCCGAAGGTATGTGGACGAGCTATGATATACTCACATACCTGGAATGAGGTATCACACTCAAGATGTATTGAAGACAAATTAGCGACAGCTACTTTGTTTTACGACGTCGGAACACGTCTCTAACCTAGAACCATTAAATTTTCTCGTTAATGACAATGCTCCATTAGGTAAATTGATGTTTATTTTAAGTTGATCTTGTTTAGGAATTTGCCTTTCAAGTTCACCACGTGATGTATTCTGAAATTCCTAGGAATGCAACTATCATGATAAGCATTCTTTCCATTCAATTTAACAATGAAAATCCTAGCTACTTAGGGGTAGAGCAATCAGATTTCTTTTGGTCAAAGACAAAGAGCACAATCTAAATGCAATTTCTTTACACTATTCCTATCATCACACACAAAATTTTTCAATGCAACATGCATGTATTTCTTTTTTATTCCCTTAATGTGAATATGAATAAAAAAGGAAATATGCACATACAATTAATCAATCTTTGATATGAATGAAGACTTTTACGACAATTTAGATTCAAAGGAAGAGAAGACTTTACGACACTTTCTTTTGAATGAATGATGAATCAATTATATCCTAACTTTTACTATTGATCGATAATTACTAAGAAAACATGAAGAAAAATTAATTAATCCAATCAAAGTCATGCTAGTGTAGGAGATAAACACTCATTTTCAGACACATGACATTCCTTCATCAATCAGCAAACAATCAAACACAGAAAACTTGGTAAAAACACTGTCCAAAGGTGGGAAACTGATCCTAGGAGGATCAACACAGCCTAGAGTGGGAGACGGTGCACTTCAGAGCATTATACCTAAGCCAGGGATGCTCTACAGCACACCGTGTCCCTCACAAGCCTACGCTAGTGATAGTAAGCCATTTCAAGAGGCAATTTGACACAGTTTTGACCAATTTTTTCAATGTAAACAACTGAATTACAATATATGAACACAAATAGAGTCTACAAGGTTGTCTTAGGAGGTGGATAAGCTACTAAGAAAGAGGATTCTTCCCCAATGGAATTGTCAATTTGTTTTTAAGAATTTAGCATCTACGAATAAACACTAATTCACTAGACAAATAGTTATGCCTAGAACAACAATTTAAAGTGTTTTAGACTTTCCCTATAAGAAATAGATAAGAAGAGAGGGTAGAAGGCCTACTTGTAGTCCTGCTTTCCTCTCGTCTCCCTTGTATCAATTCTGTCACTCCTTCCCATATTTAATCTGCTTGAAAATTACCTTGTCAACACAACAGAAGATGAAAATCGATCAAAGCATATGATCCATTGAATATAAATGAAAGGAATCAAAGGCAATTCATACATATAAGCATTATGAAAGAACACAAATATGGAAAAAGGTTCAAACACTTTATTAGATAGAAGAAGGAATTACAACCATCAGTGTTTGATTCAAATTCATTCCTCCAGCTTGGATATGATGCTCCTTAACTCATTCCTCATCCATTTTCGAGCTCATAGGAGTTGATAAGATAGGGAAACTTCTAGATGACTCCACAAGATAAGAATATTCCCAAACCCTATGTGAATTTCATTCATTCTCGCCCAACACAGGTGAAAGGAAGCCTAAGTGCTCTATAGAGCACCCTGGAAATGCACTTAGCTGCTCTGCAATGTAGCTTCATAAGGGCTTACCTATGTGATCCTTCTAGAGGCAATTTCTGGATGTTTTCAAGTCATGAAACAGTCTCGGAAGGATGCATTCAAAGGGTTGAACTGTTTAGGACATGAAACAACTTATTTTAGGGTTTGATGAGTCCTAAATAAATAGTCTGAATATTGGGATTTGATGTGCCCAAATGGACCTGTAACACATGTGATTATGAAAATGCAACCCATGATCTGTAAATATGGCTTGTGTACACCGAACCGGGCAACCATGTCGTTAAAAAGTAAAAGAGTAGCCATTTCACCACTGTTGTTTAATGTTGGCATTGACTCAACCCATTTTGTAAAATAGTCAATGACGACTATAGTGTACCCATGCCCCTCGTCCAAGTGAGGGTTACATGTCATGTAGTCAATGCCCCATTTGCTGAATGGTCCAACAACAATGACTCGATGCAATGATGTAGGTGGTAATATAGCTTTGCGGTCATAGATCTGGCATGTATGACAGCTTCTAACTATAATAATACATCTTTGAATATAGTTGGCCAGAAGTAATCGGCATGGAGAATTTTTTTTATGGTAGTATATCTAGATAATTGTCCATCACAAGCACATGAATGGTAATCATTCAATGCTTTCTCGGCTTCATCATGTGTAAGGCACCTTCGTAAAATCATATCGATACCACAACGGTAAAGAGTGTCACAAATGATTTGATAATCTTTGTCTTAGTATCGGATATGTCGCTATTACGAGTGAGAGGTATCTGGCCAAAAAGTTTGGATCTGGAGATAAATCAAAATATCTCCATAGCACGGGTCAGATGACGATATTAGGAATAGAGAGTCATCCAAAATTCATGTTTCATATGTTGAATCAATGGAGGTTGAGGGAAGGTCAAAAAGTAGCTCGACAAAAATGAGAGATTTCTTTGATTTGGACTTGATGAATTCCAGGTCAAATTCCTGCAAAACAACTATCCATTTTTAGTATTTTCCCCCAAGAAATTGAGGTGACGGAATATGTCATAGGATTGCAATCTGAAATGACAGTGGTGTTTCGAAGCATGATGTAGTGGCAAAATATCTGAACAGCTTGCACAGCTGCCAAAGCTAACTTTTCGACATAATAGTACTTATTTTATGTATCATTGAGATTGCGGCTCAAATAATATATTGGATGTTCTATCCCATCTTCCTCTTGGACTAAAACCATGCCAATGGTTGTATCTGCACCAGTGAGATATAGGTAATAGTCATTTTGATAATTTGGAGAATACATTAATGACACTCTAATCAAGGTATCTTTAAGAGCATCAAAGGAAGCTTGTGCAACTTGATCCCAATGGAAGGGTATCCCCTTTTTCAAAAAAACGTGTAAAACCTTTAGCCATTTCAGTGTAATTGGGAATGAACCTCCTTAGAAAGTTAGCCTTCCCTTGGAGTCTCTATAATTTTAAAAGATTTGAAGGTGGAGGCAAGTCAAGAATTACTTGAATCTTTAGAGGATCAAGTCAAATTCCATCTCTAAACACTATGAATCCAAGAAATCGACCAAAACAAACACAAAACACACATTTGTGTGGATTGAGTCATATCTTGTAGTTCCGCACTGTAAAAATATAGCTCTCAAATGTTTCGGGTGATTACTATGCTTTTGTGAATGAGTAGGTAAATCGTCAAGGCAAGGTTGAACAATATGCTTGATGTCATGGAAGGCATAGTTCATTGCCCTCTGAAATGTGGCCCCTACATTCTTTAAACCAAAAGGGAGTTTCCTATAAGTGAATGTGCCTCATGGACAAATAAATTTGTTTTAGATTGGTCCTGTGGACAGATATTGATTTGATTGTAACTGGAAAAACAATCCATAAATGAGAAAATTTCACATCTGACCCACTCATCAATAATCGGGTCAATAAAATGAGTAGGATAATTGTCTTTTGGACAACCCTGATTTACATCCCTATAATCGACGCACACTCGAATTGTCCCTTGCTTTTTCATGATAGGAACAATGTTCGAAACCCAATCAATAAGAGGTACAGGGTAAATAAAACCAACATGCAAAAGCTTTTCAACTTCTACTTTAATGGTAGTAGTTTCTTTGGATGAATAGGTCGAAGTTGATGTCATACTAGTTTGACATCATGATACATTTTGATTTCATGTTCAACTATACTAGAGTCAATGCCTGACATCTCCTCGCATGACCATGCAAATATATCTTGAAATTCATGAAAGAGAGTACAATAAGTATCAAGCTTTGATGGAGAACAAGATTTTCCAACATGAATGTTTTCTACAACATTAGGTTTGGTCGAAATATTAATAGAAATTGTTTCTTCAATATTTGATAGGTTTTGCTCAGAATCTACTATATCTATGAAAGCAAAATTCGAAAGGAAATAAAAAACTGAAGGGTGGTTAAGTTCATTTGAATAATCTTTGATGTCATTTGGAAGATGGGAACGATGATGATAATTTTCCTAAGGTTCTTCTCCTATCATCATCGATTGGACAATTCCTTCATCCGTAGAAAATATACATGAAAAAGGATCCAAATAAGTACCATATTCTAATGAATAGTCTACCCATAAAATTCGTGAAAGTGGATTTGGGTTCACCGCGCAAGCCAAAAAAATTAATTGCTATGAAAGCTCAATGGGGCTTAATGACATAACTTCAGCATTACTATCAACTTCAGAACTATTGGTAATCCTCCTTAAATCATATGAGGTGGAGGAAATCATGTTGCAAATCTCTACTCTTGCCACTTCCATCAAATCAGATGGTGATGGTAGCGTAAAAGTACCCATTAGGGAAGGATCTTTAAAGATAACTACACCAAAATTTTGAAGTGATAGCGGGGGTCTGTGTACCAATGGAATGCTTCCAATAGCCTAAGAACTAGATGCAAAGAAGGCAAGATGATTTATAACTGTGATTCCACCTTTATGAGGGAATGAAATCATACAAAAGTACGTGGAAACAACAACAACCATAGCATATACCCATGGCCTTCCTAATAAAATGTTGTAATCAAGGGGTTCATCAACTACCTCAACTTCAAGAGTAACTGTTTTCCCCCCTAGTTTAATTTGCAGGTTACTCAAAATCCCACAAGGCATATATGTGCATTCTTCAAAAGCTTTTAATGTTGTTGGTGATCGTGACAATGACAATGAACCAAGTGTTTTCCAGCAGATTATTGACATAATGCAAGTAGATGCCCCCTCATCAATGATAGTTTAGTGAACATTTTTATTGAGAGTTTTTACTTGAATTAAGAAAGCTAATTGTGCCGGTAACTGTGGTGTATATCCCGCATGGTTGAAAACCACAAGATTGGAATTTGTAGGGTCTACTCCACCAATTGCTGGGAGCAAAGCCTACTTCTGGAAGGGACAATTTTGTAACACCTCAAGCGTCAACATAGCAGAAGGTGATTGAGCAAGGTCTTCTACAATATTATAGTTCTAATATGCTCGAGCTCGAGGGTTAAATGTCGATTTATGTACAACTCCCTTTGGTGGTTTTATTGTCAATTCTGGTGCAATAGGTGGTGGAATATTTTTAGATGAAGTTGAAGTCGAAGGATTAGGTTGATTAGTGGCCTGATTATCCGATGATGATGGTGGATTTCCATAATATTTATTTTGTGTTGACACCAAAACTTCATTTTTAGGTTTTGCAATAGATAACATAAGTACTTTGGATGTCAAATTATGGTCTATCGCAACCAAGTGTGTCTCCAGGTTTGGAAATGGATCAGTCAACACTGCAAATGTGTTAGAAGTCTTCAGAAGTTTAGAGACTTCTGAGTGATGTGGACAATCTCTTGTAAAATGCTTGTCATT
Source organism: Pinus tabuliformis (assembly GCA_031772625.1). Taxonomy (NCBI): domain Eukaryota; kingdom Viridiplantae; phylum Streptophyta; class Pinopsida; order Pinales; family Pinaceae; genus Pinus; species Pinus tabuliformis. The sequence continues at coordinate 319,625,070 of CM062804.1, read as the reverse complement.
ATATATTATACATGGATAATGAGGTTACCTTTCCGAAGTAGAGGAATCCGATGATTTATCTTGAGGGGTATTATCTTGTTTCTTCTTTTTTTTCCCCATATTCTTGCCTCCTGGTTGCTTTTGATTCTTGCCTTTGTCAGATGACATGACATTGACTTCGGAAGAAAGAGTGTTTTTTGATGCATTTGAAGTTTGATTGGAAATGGAAAGTGTTTGACCAAATGGTCTACCTTCTATTTTTGTGCTCGAAGAACCAATCACACCATTGCCATCATGAGTCCTTACTTGATGGTGGTGGAGGAACAGTGGAAGTTGGTCAAGGTGCATTCAGAATCTTGTCATAGAGTGTGCTAGACTGTGTGTAAATCAAGTCCAAATATTGGGCATGAGCAATTACTTTCTCTTCTATGACAACACCACCATTCGCCACATCCTCGGCGATTTATGGCGACAAGGATTTTATAAACAACTCAGCCAAAAGCTGATCAGGAACATAAGTCTTAACCATTTGATGACGATGCCGCCACTCATGAATATGATCTGATATGAGAGTAGAAGTACTCTATTTAAAGTTGGTCAGGAGTTCTGTTCCAATATCATATCTAATAGGTAACTGGAATTGGGTCCAAAAGGTGGTGACTAAAGTTGTAAAGTTGTCGAAAGAAGCTTGTGGTAACTCAATGTACCACTTCATAGTCAGACCAGTAAGCATTCTTTGGAAAAGACGAAGTCTAACTGAATCATCATTCAAGGAGTTTGATGAACACCACAAATGAAGAGTCATGACATGATTTGACGGGTCTTGTCTAGGATTTCCATTGAATTTTGGAAGTTAGAAGGTAACTTATGCTGAATTACCAACCACCAAGGTGCATATAAAATTGGATCATTAGTGATATGGTTTAAATCCGGTAATTCAAGAGTTGCTACAAACAGAAACTATCGATTCAAGTCAGGTTGAGCATACTCAGGATATGATGGAATTTCCTGAGAAATAGGTCTTTGCATACCAACATAGGGCATATGGATCTGGTAACCTTGATAAGATGGTTGTTGAACAAATCCAGAATAAGGTGGTTGTTGATAACTAGGTTGAATTTGCGGTTGTCCATAACTAGCAAAGCCTTGTTAACTAGGACCTTGGTAAGCTTGATATTGTCCAAACCTAGGTTGAGATTGTTGGGCAAGTCCAAATTGGGGTTGGAATTGCTAGAATTAAGGTTGTTGATATTGGGGTTACCAAGGTTGTTGGGGTACAGGTTGTTGAATTTGATATTCCCCCCAATGTTAGCTTGACCAGGTTGTGAATAAACTATAACAGTGTAAGCCTGGGTCACTCCAGATAAAGGTACACTAACCTGAGGTTGTTGGACCTCGGACACAAGTGGTTGTTGTAGAACAAGTGAGAAACTTGGGCCTGTTGACCTGAAACTTGTGGTTGGGAGGTAGAGGGACCAGTTTGTACAACTTGAGATACAGCCGTTTGAAGTTGTGACTATGATATAGTGGTAACAACAGGTGTAGTAGAAACAACTGACATGGTTTGTATTGATTGTGTTGGATACACAAGCCTCAGTTAAACTGGTGTTGTTGGCTTCCATTGACACACAAGCATTCCAGATTGGCCTGAATATGGTGGGGTATTACCATATGAAGGTCCTCCAGGATATGGAGGATAAGGTGAATAGGCATATTTCTCTCCATATGGTGGCAATCCAGTATGTAGTGGATACATAGGTCGTTGTTGACTAGATTTCCCAGTTTGATATTGATATGTAGGATCAAACTGTTGAGTTCGCGTAAATGAAGAACCAGGTAAAATTCCAATAGCAGACATGGGTGATGACCATGATGTAGAAGAAACCCCTGAGTGGGTTCCAGATAAAGCTTGGTAACCAACCAAGATAGATGGTTCACCATATAGATGTGACATAGGAGTAGTACAAAACATCGAAGAGGTTGCGACAGAAGATTCTATTGTAGCTGCATTAGATGATATAGTTTGGGATGTTGACGGTTGTTCAGCCATAGTTAACTAACCCAATAAATGTCCTAAAGAATCAATGGGCACTTGAAAAGAAGTAGGATCAAAAGGAGTAGTAAAATTAGGAGTATGAAGGTAAAGATAAAGCCCTGTTCCAAAAAGGAATGGGGTTCCAGGTGTAGTATCTTCTTCAAATTCTTCCTCAACAACAATTAAACCAGGTGGAAGAACTTCACCGTTAGGTTCGTAATAGACTTTTGGTGTTGGTAAAGTGGAAGTTTCAGTAGTTACTGATGTCTAAGGGTTAATTGGTTGATCATCTTCCAGTAAGGTAACAACTTTGAATGTTCAAATTTGAAGTCTAGATGGTCCGGTCAGAGAACAACAGTTTCAAGGTGAGGTACCTAAACAACTTCAGGTTCAGAAGTAACTTATGATTGAACTGTGATAGGTTCTATATTAAATTCTGGTTGAACTAATTCAAGTTCAGAAGTAATTTCTTGTTGAGCAACTTCAAGTTGAGAATCAACTTGTTGTTGAACAACTTCGATTACCGTTTCACTAGTATCAGTTATAGTGTCCTCAGGTAATTGTGAAACTTCTTCTTCAGTAATAGATGTACCAGAAATAGTTGGAGTAACTAGAGTCTTAGTACTTACCAAAGTGGGTGACTCTGGTAATTCAGATGAAGAACCAGGAGCTCTTGATGTACTTGACTCAGTTAAATGAGACTGCTTTGATTGAATAGGTGTAGCTTTGGGCAGCAAAAGCGGTTTGCTCGCTGTTATCCATGAATGATGAGGTAAGGGTTGATGTTCCTCCATGATTTCTGATTATTTTTATTACAAAAAGAAATAAACAAAAAGGGGTAATCTAGGAAAAAAGGTTTAGCAAGCAACTGTGAATTGCACAATACATCTCGGTGAACCGAGAAGTATGGGCAGGCAATCTCCCTGAATGCTCTGTTCGGTGTATCACAGTGTACAAGGAAACTAACTCAGTTACCTAAGGATGGATAGCAACCTAGTGTTGTCCTCCCAAATATACCCAAAAGTACATGGAGGCACAATCTGTATAAGCATTGTCTAATGCAAAACCGCATAGTGAGAGCATTCCCATATACTTTACGTACTGTTACACTACCCTATATACCTGAAGGTACATGGACGAGCTACGATATACTCACGTATGTGGAATAAGGTATCCCACTTGGGATGTATTGCAGACAACTTAGTGACAACTGCTTTGTTTTACGATGCCAAAACACGTCTCTAGCCTAGAACCGCTAAATGTTTTTTGTTAGGTGACAATGCTCCATTAGGTAAATTGAGGTTAATTTTAAGTTGATCTTGCTGAGGAATTCTCCTTTCAAGTTCACCACATGATGTATTCTCAAATTCCTAGGAATGCAACTATTATGATAAGCATTCCTTCCATTCAATTTAACAATAAAAATCTTAACTAATAGGGATAGAGCAATCAAATTTCTTTCAATCAAAGAGCAAAGAGCATAATCTAATGCAATTTCCTAAAATATTCCTATGAGCACACACAAACTTTTTCAATGTAAAATTCATGTATTTGCTTTTGATTTCATTAATGTGAATATGAACAAAAGGAAACTAATGCACATACAATCAATCAATCTTTAACAAGAATGATGACCTTACGACAGTTCTGTTTCGAAGGAAAATAAGACTTTTACAACACTTTATTTCGAACAATGATTAATCGACTATAATCTAACTTTGACTATAGATTGATAATGACAAAGAAAACATTTAAGAAACATTAATCAACTAAGTCTAAGTAGGGCTAGAAAAAGAGACTAAAACTTGCTTTCTAAGACATGACATTCATTGACCAATCAACAAGCAATCAAATAGAAGAAATTTAGGAAAAAGCTCAATCCAAAGGTGGGAAACTGACCCTAGGAGGTTCAGCGCAGCCTTGAATGGGAGACAACGTGCTTCAAAGCACTATCCCTAAGCCAATGGTTCTCTGAAGTGCATTGTGTCTCTCACAAGCCTGCGTTGGTGACAGTAAGCCATTTCAAGGGGAAAATTGACATAGTTTTTGACCAAAATTCAATGCAATAAAGCTGACATACAATTAATGAAAACAAGTAGGGTCTGCAAGAGTGTCCTAGGAGGTGGATAAGCTACTAGGAAGGATGATATTCCCCAGCGGAGTTTCCAATTTGTTTTGGAGAATTTGGTATCTACGGATAAATATTAATTCCCTATATAAGTAGTCATATCTAGAACAACAGTTTAAAGCACTTTAGCTTTTTCCTATAAGCAATAGATAAGACAAAGAGAATGAGAAGACCTACTTGTAGTTTCTCTTTCCTCTTGTCTCCTTTGTATCGGTCATGTCGCTCCTTCCCGTACTTAACATGCTTGAGAAGTACCTGTAAACATCAACAGAAGATAAAGAACCAATCAAAGAAAAATATCTATTGATTACAAGTAAATGGAATCAGATACATTCACACATATAAGCATCATATAACAAGATAAGCATATGGAAAAAGGTTCAACTACTTTATTGGATAGAAGGAAGAATTACAACCATGAAGTCTACTTTGAAGTCACTCCTCCAACTTTGATCCCTTCCACATCACATCAAAAGCATGACAAACTTGTAGCATAACAATACTTGTCTCAAAGTCAATTCTCATAGCAACATTATCTCCTTACAATTCGTCAAAGTACAACCCTTGATCACTTAGATGAGTGGTAACTTTATAGGAAGATGGAGTAGGTTATGTCATAAATGGGGGTATTGAATGGCCTCCCTTACTTAGAATTAGTTCCATGGATAAAGAGATGAGAGGATAGGATGCATCTTAACTCATTCCTCATCCATTTTTGAGCTCATATGAGTTGATAAGTGAGAGAAACTTCTAGAAGACTCCAAAAGGTAAGAATATTCCCCAAATCCTATGTGAATTTCACTCAATATCACCTAGCGTGGGTTAAAGAGGGCCTATGTGCTCTATAGAGCACACTGGCATGGACTTAACTGCTCTACACTGCACCCTTACATAGGCCTACCTATGCTGGTCCCTTTAGAGACCGTTTCAGGATGTCTTCGATTCATGACACTTTCTGGGAAGGAGGCATTCAAAAGGTTGACTTGCTTAGGGCATATAGAAACTAAAATTGGGGTTTGATGAGCCTAAAACATTGATCTAGATGATGGGAGTGATATGCCCAAATGGATTTGTAAGAACTGCGTCACCTCTCTGCTAGATCAATTTTCTCCGAGGAGCTTCAAATTCATTTCTCCCATCTCAGAATGTCAAACTCCCACTAAAATTTCGGACTTCTACTTGGAAGGCTTTATGCTGCTCTGCATGAGCCCTTCCTACCTCTACATCACCCTCATTGGGTATTGCACTACCTCCTCTGCGTCTTTCTCTACCTTTATGTTGAGTATTCTTGGCTGAGGAGAAGATACTCTAGCCAAAACTGTCTCTTCCCCTTTGCGTGATCACCAAAAAATCACTGCACTACTCTCTAATTCATCAATTCAATTTGATTGATCAACTCTCTCTGTATCTTCCAAATGACCCTCAAGCCTCCTTAAATAATATTCTCGTTGACATTCAACGACCTAGAGTAGAAGCTAATTAATGGCTAAGATCATTTATGCTTGATCCTTGTCTTCTTCTATAATTTACACCCACAGTTAGATTAATACCCATTAATTATTTTAATTTCCTAAGTTTAGACTTAGGGACCCATTAAAAATAATTAAGTATTTTAATAAAATTGTCTTCGGGTGGAATTTTCCAAAATTATTTCTAAGTTCTTTGGAATACCTGTGCACAAGCCACCCTATAAAATTTGAGACTTAGATCACATCCGATGCTACCAAAAATCAACAGGAAGAAGGGTATCACAGGTCTGAGATAACCCTAGATTTGGGGGCACAGAGATCTGTAGAAAGGCCTAGGATATCAATCAACAAAATTACCATAATCGTGGTTGTTCGGGACTAAGTGGTAGCATCTTCAAGGAGAAGGATTACTAAGGTTGGAGGTTTGTCCATGAGGTTTTGAAGAACAATTTTGATATGCACTAGCTAGGGCTTCTTCTTATGGAGAGAGCCATCCTATGGTTTGTCCAGATCTCAGTGAAAGAATAGCCCAGATCTTTGATGAATGATGAGGGTCAAGACCCTAGAAAGGGAGGTTGATGCCTCTTTGTTGAAGGTAGAAGTTTGAGATGGAACAAAAACGAGAAGGGTGTTGTAGTAAAGGAAAATTTATGGTCTGTCCAAAGGTTTGAACAACAATTGTAATGAGTCATAAGAATAGGGATATAAAACACATCTTATCATTGTTGGTGGTTTGTTTGGAATAAACCTAGATCTGGACAATTTAAGGAGACAAATTGCAAAAGAAAATGCAGTCTCGAAAGCCCTAAATTAGTCATGGTGTTAACTATGTATGGGTAATTTTGGAAGCTCTAAGGGTTGAGCTTTGAAGGATGAAAGGGCAGCCAAGAGGGTTAGATCTTGTGTGACATAGGAGTAGAATTTTGGAGCATCCACGATGTTGACAAGTGGGTAGTCTATAAGACCTCAAGTATAGTGTTCATGAAAGGAATCAATGGGTTGTTTGAAGGTAGAGTAATGGAGCCCTAGTTCAGCTTATGAAAGGAGCCATATGGTTGACAAGAGGGCATATCATAAAGACCCAAGGAGTAGAATTCTTAATGGAGCTAGAAGGTTGCTAGTGGGCAGATCCGTGAGCCAAAGTTCAGTGACACAAAAGGAGTTGTGATCATTGATAGTTGCAGTTGAAGATACAAGTGCAGTGATCAATAGATTAAGAGGCAAGAGGACTCGCCAGATGTGTTCAAGGTACGTGGACTAAAAGGGATATAGTGCGTGTTGTCAACAAGTAGGTCAAGTGTACTTTGTTTAGGGTAGATTGGTGGTCATAACAATTGACACCAAGCCCTAGTTGTGTCCTTATATCAGGGCTATATGTAAGGGCCATGATCCCTAGTATGAGAGCCCTAAGACTATTGTATTAAAGTATGTACTATAAGAAGTAGAGGATTTAAAACATTAAAAATTATCACGTTCACTAGTTGATTCACTGATGTATGCTATTTCGTTGTGAAAAGTGAAACCGTTGTCACATTTGAGTGTGTTTGTGTTTGTGATTTTAGATTCAAACCAAATTCTTGAGTGTCATGGAAAAATCAACAAGCTTACACTTGAATTAACCATACACATACCTGCCCTCCCTTGGCTAATATTATAGTAGCAACAATCATGAAAAATAAGCACTAAAGATGTGAACCTAAGTATAAATTTTCTATTTCATTCATATCAAAGTTTTAGGAAAAATTCTTGAATCTCACACACATGAACAAGATCATACTACCTCGAAACCATTACAAAAGGATAAATCGTTGTGCAAAAAGCAAATATTTCAGTGTATTAAAGGACAATAGTATTTTGTAGGAGAAAAGTATGGCTCACCCATCCTTTGTGCCAAGTTTGTAGAATTTCTAGTGTATCTTCACCACTTGACCTTTGTAGATTATACAATTGTAGTCGTTCACTACATAAAGAAGATCATTATAGTTGATTATGAGAGCATAGATAACACATAATAAATTGAATAACAAACAAGTGGAGCCACAAATTAGCAAAAGATACTTTTAAGTGAAATGCACTGCATATAGGTATGTTAACTCACCTTCATTTATGAACAATAACCTCCATTTTCTTTGTCTGCTTCCTTCATTTCTTTCTCTGTCTACTTCCTTCATTTCCTTTTCCACACCCAACACATGAAACCAAGACCAAACTACAAAACATGTGAAAAAAAGGAAAACAAAGGAAAACGAGTACAACACACCCAACAAATGAAACCAAGACCAAACTAACAAAAATGAACAAAAAAATATGAAGGAAAATAAGTACAACTCAAAGCATGGCCATGCTCAAACTCAGAAAACTAAACATGTAGACAAGAGCAAAGAAAAATCGCAAATATCTGCCTTTCACATCATCTCTCCTACATTGTGCTCTCCTTTGCTGAATAAGGTTAAAATATACAAACAATTAGTAATGGTAAGAATATTCCAAAACCAATAATTATTCATAATAGAAAACACACCGCCCCTAGATTTTGTTTTATAAAAATTGGCACTCTCTTTTGTATTCCACTTGTTCATGCTCATCAAAACAAGCCATCTACAACAGAAACAAAATAATATATTATAATCATTATATAATTTAGACTAAAGAGTCGAACGCAATAATTAATCCTTGCACTAGATATGCAATAAAATATTAGATTTCTAATAGAATTTAAACTAGAGAGTTTGAAGGTATGAACTTGCAATGCATCTTAGTTCGATTCTATTTATATTCTGTGCTATATCTCAAAAAAATAGAAATTTTATAAACTAGATGTACTTCTACTATGATTTATACAAAAAAAATTTTTAGAAGTTGTAATTTTTTCGAAAAAGGAATCTAAGCATATCTGAACATATTGAACGCCCAAAATCCCAGGGTCGACAAGGCAATAATGTTGTATGTTAGAATGATGGTTGATTAATTGAAGGGTTAGCATGCTTGTCTACTTGACCTTACTCACCTCCTCTACAAGGCACATTGTGCATGTGATTTGGAGCAAGAAAACATATGTTTCACCATCCTAGAGGGAGAAAAGAAAAAAACTATTTTTTAAACTCGTATTTTCAACTTATATCCTAATGAGTTTACTCAAATTTCCAGCACTAACACTCGTTGGATACAAAATTTGATTCCTGATCCAAGGAGTGTCCATATTGCATAATTTTGATGGACCCTACTACATGAAAATTTAGAAATACATTAAAAATTTGATTGCAATCATGCTTTTTCATGTATTTCTCATTTTTCGTGTAGCAAAGTCCACTGAAAGTATGCAACATCGATACTACTTGGATGAGGAATCAAATTTTGCATTGAATGAGTACTCCCGCTTGAAATTTTAGTAAAACCTTAGGGAAATAAGTTGAAAATATGAGTTGAAAAAGTAGTTTGTATTATTTTATTATTTTTTAATATTTTTACTTTTTTACTCTAAAAATGGTGAATCATCCCCCATGGTTGACATCATCATCTTGAATAATATTGGTTCTTATAAAGTTTATTTTGGTTGTACATTTTTCTTAGGATGCCCATTTTAGACCTCCAAATTCCCCTAATATATGAGATCACAAATAAACCACGAGAGAAAATGAATAATGGATATACATAGTGATAAATTAATCATACAAATAATTGTTCGCCCTTAGCTAATGTTATTGCAGCAACAACCATGAACAATAAGCCCTGAAATTGTGAACCTCAATATAACATTTCCCTTTATTTTGTATCAAAGTTATTGGAAAATCTCAAACCTCACACTCATTAACAAGATCATACTACCCTGAAGCCATGACAAAAGGATAAATCAATTCGCAAAAAACAAATATTTCAGTCGATTAAAGGACAATATTCTTATGTAGGAAAAAAATATGGCTCACCAATCGTCCAAGCTGTGTTGGTAGAATGTCTAGGGTATCTTCACCTTGACCTTCATAGACTATACAATTGTGGTTGCTCACTACACAAAGCAGATCGATATAGTTGAGTGTGAGACCACATATAAAACATATAATAAATTGAAAAGAAAGAAAATGGATTCAAAAATGAGCGAAAGATAATTGCGAGTGAAATGCATTTCATATACTTAAGCTAATTCAGCTTCATTTATGAATGATGACCTCCATATTATCTCTTTGATTTTCTCTCCTTGCTTACTTCCTTTCTTATTACACGTCTAGTGAACAAAACTAAGACCAAACTACAAGAAATGATTTTAAAAAAAAGACAAAGCTAAACGAGTATAGAAAAAAGCGTGACCACTCTAAAGTCCAACAAAAAGAAAAGATGTGGTCAATAACAAACAAAAAATTGCAAACTTCCCCTTTGCACATTATCTCTCCTGCAGTGTCCTCTCCTCAATTGAAAGGAAAAAAAGGTGGGGTGAATAACATTAAAATCCAAACATATATAGTAATGGTAAGCATAATTCAAAACCAATAACTATTCATAATAGCAAACACACCTCCTCTAGAGTTTTTTATATAACATAAAACACTCCATTTTGTATTCTACTTACTCGTGCATCTACAACAAATACAGAACAACATATTAAAATCAATATACAATATAAACTAGAGAATTGAATGCAACAATTAATCATAATATGAAACATCTTGTCTTTGAGTTTTGTTATATAAAGGGGGATGATCCATTTTGTATTTTATGTATCCATAATTTTTTTGTATTATAGTAAATATAACTTACTACACACCAACAAATGCACTTTAATTATTTTAGTCAGAATTTAGGCCATAACATATTGAATTCCCATGGTGGGAGCCCTCTCTTTAGAGAGAGCTTTTGAAATAGAAAATTAAGCAGACTTATTCTAAGTACCAATGAAAGGGTTAGCTAAGATAGCATTGAATCTATCCACATATGAAATAGTTTAGAGTAATTCAATATAGTCATGTCATATTAATTTGAATGAATATTATTCTGTGTACTAGTGTGAAAGCCAACATTTTGTCTTTTTTTTTTTTAGAGATTCATAGTCAGGAGACAAATTGTTATTGCAGTGCCTACTAAACCCAATTCTATGAATATTCCTAATGCTTATGGTTTATGGATAGTTCTTGATACCTTCTAGGAGATTTTAGGGCTTCTACAATTGCTCGATACTTCTAGGTGATGTCAGGGATTTTCAATTGTCTGTCATATGTCAAGTGGAAAAGATTACTAGTTTCAAGCTAGAACTTCTTGGAAAAACATAGGTTGCTTCAACGTCTTATTTAGATAGCGGATTTGTGTACATAAGGTTGAGCTATGCAAGTTTATAACATATTAAATTGCATCAATAGCTAGTTGTTTCAGGATCACATGTAGAAGTTTTGGAAAGATGTGTAAATATCGATCTTATAATGAACTTTTGTATTTTAGATGAAATTCAAGCATAAGGTCAAGTTGTTCCCTATTTTGGAGCATTTAAAGAGGGTTTTCTCTTACAGTCTGTAGTCATGAGCATGCATCAACAAAGATGAAAACGAGATTTGGCCATATTTGATAGTTCCCAACACATTTTCTATAATTGTGATCACAATGTTTTTAAGGTTATTTTGGCCACAGAAGGGGTAATATTGTCTATATGGAAATTGGAGAAATATTTGGTCATTGAGTTTGATATAAATCCCATTGGTGATGATCCTATGTGGATTGGATGGGCATATATTTAACTTTATATTTAATATGAGAAAAGGGAAATTATCTGATACTAAATAATCTCGTTGGGTATGAAAGAAAGTGATGACTAACCAAAGGAGGCCGCATACCTCAAGAAGAAGAGCTAGAAAAAGAGAAAGAAGGAGGGTTTTTTTATTGTCTTTTTCTTTCATTCTCTAGTTCAAGTTCAAGGAGGATGTTGGCTCAGTTTAGTGAGAGTTTGAGTGGGCAAGTCTATGCATCAAAGTAAGGGAAGGGACTTGAGGAAAAGGGTCGAAAGTTTTCGACTAATAGCAGTGGTTATTTTGTGATCTAGCCACAGACTCATGTACCTTATTACAGGGCCACAACACCTATAATGAGGTTGTTTTGGTATGCCGTGAGGATTGTAAGAAATTTAGAGTAATGTTGCATGCCTTAGAGGACCATTGAAACAAGCACAAGGTTCTAAGAAGGGTATTGTAGGTCATAGGTAAATCTAGATTTGGGGCTGCAAATATCTGTAACAAGGCCTAGGATACTGGTCAAGAAAATGACCAGAACTATGGTTTTTTGGAGGCTAAGTGGTAGTGTCCTCAAGAAGATAGATTGCTAAGGTTGGAGGGTTGTCCATGAGGTTTTGGACAACAATTTTGATATGCCCTAGTTAGGGTTTCTTCCTATGCAGAGAGCCATCCTATGGTTAGTCAAAATCTCAGTGAAACATAAGCCCAAATCTTTGATGAATGGAGAGGGTCAAGACCCTAGAAAGGGAGGCATGTCACTCAATATTGTGGGGAGAAGCTTGAGCTGGAAGGACAATGAGAAGGGTGATGTAGTAAAGGAAAAGAGAAGGTTTGTTCAAAGGTTTGAACAACAATTGTAATTAGCCCTAAGAACAAGGATATAGAACACATCTTATCACTATTGGTGGGTTGTTTGGAATAGCCCTAGATCTAGACAATTTAAGGAGACAAATTGTAGAAGAAAGGGCAGTCTTAGAAGCCCTAGATTAGTCATGGTGTTGACTGTGTATGCATAATTTTTGAATCCCTTTAGAATGCATCTGATCATTGTTGGTGGGATTTTTGTAATAGTCGTAGATATGGACAATTTAAGGAGACAAATTGCAGAAGAAAGGTGAGTCTCGGAAGGATGAAAGAGTAGCCTAGAGGGGTAGATCTGGTGTGACCTAGGAGTAGCGCTTTAGAGCATCCAGGACATTAACAAGTGGGTAGTGTAGAACACCTCAAGTATAATGTTCATTAAAGTAATCAATGGGTTGTTACGAGGTTGAGTAATGGAGACCTAGTTTAGCTAATTAAAGGAGCCATATGGTTGACAAGGAGGCATATCCAGAAGACCCAAGGAGTAGACTTCTAAATGGAGCTAGAAGGCTGCTAGTGGGCAAAACCCTGAGAAAATGTTTATTAACACAATAGGAGTTGTGATTATTGATAGTTGTAGCTGAAGATGCAAGTCCAATGATCAACAGATTGGGAGGCAAGAGGACCCATCATATGTGTTCAAGGTACATGGACTGAAAGAGCCATGGTGCATGTTGTCAACAAGTAGGTCAAGTGTACTTTGGTTAGAGTAGATGGTATTCATAGCAGTTGACACCAAGCCCTAGTTGTGTCCTTATATTATGGTTGTATGCAAGCGCCATGATCCCTACTACAAGGCCCCTAAGTCTATTGTACTCTAGTTTGTAATATAACAAGTAGAGGGTTCAAAAAGTTAAAAATTGTCATGTGCACTAGTTGATTCACTGATGTATGTTATTTCATTGTGAAAAGTAGAAGTGTTGTTGCATTTGAGTGTGTTTGTGTTCGTGATTTTAGACTCAAACCAAATTCTTGAGTGTCGTGGAAAAATAAACAAGTTTATGCTTGAAATAACCATACACATACCTACTCTCTCTTTCCTAATATTATGGTAGCAACAATCATGAAAAATAAGCTCTAAAGATGTGAACCTAAGTATAAATTTTCTATTTCATATCAATGTTTTAGGAAAAAATATTGAATCTCATACACATGAAACAAATCACACTACCTTGAATCCATTACAAAAGGATAAATCATTGTGAAAAAAAGAAAATATTTCAGTGTATTGAAGGACAATAGTATTTTGTAGGAGAAAAGTATGACTCACCCATCTTTTGTGCCAAGTTTGTAGAATTTCTAGCGTATCTTCACCACCTTTTGTAGATTATACAATTGTAGTCATTCATTACATAAAGAAGATCATTATAGTTGATTATGATAGCATAGATAACAAATAATAAATTGAATAATAAACAAGTGGAGCCACAAATTAGAAAAACATACTTTTAAGTTAAATGCACTACATATACGTATGTTAACTCACCTTCATTTATGAATAATAACATCCATTTTCTCTGTTTAATTCCTTCATTTCCTTTTCAATACCCAACAAATCAATTGAAGACCAAACTACAAAAAACGTGAAAAAAAGGAAAACAAAGGAAAATGAGTACATCACACCCAACAAATGAAAGCAACACCAAACTACAAAAAATGAGCAAAAAAAAAAATGAAGGAAAGTAAGTACAACTCGAAGCATGGCCATGCTCAAACTTAGAAAGAAAAAAATGCAGGCAAGAACAAAGAAAAATTGTAAATATCCCCTTTGCACATCATCTCTCCTACAATGTGCCCTCCTTTGCTAAAAGGGAAAAAAGTGGATTGAATAAGCTTAAAATATATACACAATTAATAATGGTAATCATATTTCAAAACCAATAATTATTCATAATAGAAAATGCACCTCCACTAGAGTTTGTTTTACAACAAGGCAACTCCCTTTTGGATTTCACTTGTTCGTGCTCATCAAAAGAAGCCATATACAACATATACAAAATAAGATATTAGAATCATTACATAAACTAAACTAAAGAGTCAAACACAATAATTACTCGTAATAAGAAACACACCTTTCTTTAAGATTGTTATATAAAATATGAGAGTCCATTTTGTATTTCATGTATTCATGCTCAATGGAACAAGCCATTTTCACTAAATATACAATAAACTATTATATTCCTAATAGAATTTAAACTAGAGAGTTTGAAGATATGAACCTGTCATGCAACTTAGTTCGATTCAAGTTATATATGTGCTATATCTAAACAAAATATAAATTTTATAAACTATATGCACATCAACTACAAGTAATACAAATAAGGTTTTCATAAGATGCAAATATTTCAGAAAAGTAATCTAAGCATATCTAAACATACTGGACACTCAAAATCCCAAGGTCCACAAGGTGATAGTGTTATTTGTTAGCACGATGGTTGATTGGTTGAAGGGTCAATATGCTTGTCTGCTCGACCTTACCCACCTCCTCTACAAGGCACGTTGTGTGGGGGTGTGCATGTGATGTGCAAGAACTTGGAAGAAAACATATGCTACACCATCCTAGACACTACAACTATAGTCACTTACAACACAAATTAATATTATTTATGAGATCACAAATAAATCATGAGAGAAAATGAAAAACAAATATATAGAGTGATAAATTAATCATACGCATACCTATTTTCCCTTGGCTAATGTTATAGCAGCAACAACCATGAACAATAGGCCATGAAATTGTCAACCTCACTATAACATTTCCCTTTATTCTGCATCAAATTTATTGGAAAATCTTAAAGCTCAGACTCATTAACAAGATCATACTACCCTGAAGCCATGACAAAAGGATAAATCGATTCGCAAAAAATAAATATTTCAGTTGATTAAAGGAAAATATTCTTATGTAGGAAAAAAATATGGCTCACCAATTGTCCAAGCTACATTGGTAGAATGTCTAGGGTATCTTCACCTTGACCTTTATAGACTATACAATTGTGGTTTCTCATGACACAAAGCATATCCATACAGTTGAGTGTGAGACCACATATAAAACGTATAATAAATTGAAAAACAAGCAAATGGATTCACAAATGAATGGAAGGTAATTGCAAGGGAAATGCATTGCGTATAGTTAAGGTGATTCACCTTCATTTATGAATGATAACCTCCATCTTATCTCATTGATTTTCTCTCCTTGCTGCCTTCCTTTCCTATTGCACATCTAGTAAACAAAACCAAGACCAAACTACAAGAAATGAGAAAAAAATGTAAAACAAAGATAAACAAGTACAAAAAAAATATTTACCATGCTAAAACTCAAAAAAAAAAAAAAAATAGTCAATAACAAAAAAATATTGCAAACTTCCCCTTTGCACATTATCTCTACTACAGTTTCCTTTCCTCAGCTGAAAGAAAAAAATGTGGGGTGAATAACATTAAAATCCAAACATAGATAGTAATGGTAAGCATAATTCAAAACCAATAATTATTCATAATAGAAAACACACCTTGTTATGAAACCAGCTCAAGAAAAGATATAAAAGATAGATCAACGTCTTAGAATTCAGCCTCTTTGAGGGGGCAACCTCCTTTACATTACATAAATGAACAATTCTTGGATCATACAAATGACAAAACCTCCTTTCTATATATAGGAGCCTAAGGAGTCACAATATAATCCAGCCGACCTAACAATAATAATATAAAGCCACAAAAATAACAAAAGAGGGATTCTATGGGGCACAGAAATAACAACATGGGGGTAATAGGGGCACAACAATATAAATAAGGGGTATAACTACAATAGTAATGGGGTAATCACTAATATTATAGGGACCCAACATGCCCCTCTCCTTCAAAAAAGTGTTGTCCTCAACGCTTGAGTAGTTCTGGATACTTCTGCATAAAATTCTTATCCTCCCATGTGGAATCTTCAGCGGATAAGTTCTTCCACTTGATAAGATACTCTGAAATTGATCGATTTCGTAGCTTTTGAGTTCTCGTTTCTGTGACTGCTTCTGGTTCCAATATAATTTTTCCTTCCTCGTCAAGTTCTGGCAATATTGTTTGAACTGGGAGCTTGTCGCCTATAACCTTATTTAAACATGAAACATGGAAAACTGGGTGCAATCGAGAAGCTGCAGGAAGCTCCAATTTGTATGCCATAGTACCAATCTTTTGCAACACCTTGTACGGACCATAATATTTTGGTGATAATTTTTTATCCTTCTTAGCTTGCTTTAGGGACATTTGTTTATATGGTTGTAGCCGTAGGAATACCCAATCACCTACATCAAAGCTTCTTTCACTGCGATGTTGATTTGCCTGTTGTTTCATTCTATTTTGTGCCAACACGAGGTTATCCTTTAAGAGTTGGAGGACTTGTTGTTGATGTTGAATGTGATGTTCCACTGCCTGAACCTTAGAATTTTCTCTTAAATATGATGTGATGGATGGTGGTTGATACCCATAAAGTGCCATAAATGGGGTCATTTTTGTTGCTGTATGGAAGGAAGTGTTATACCACCATTCAGCCAGAGGCAACCATTTGACCCATTGTGTCTGTTTATCAGATACAAAGCAACGAAGATATCCTTCCAAACATTTGTTTACTATCTCAGTTTGCCCATCAGATTGAGGATGATAGGATGAGCTATGAGCTAACTGAGTACCAAGACAAGAAAATAATTCTGTCAAAACATTTCCAGTGAAAACGGGATCTCTGTCACTTACAATAATCTTTGGGTTTCCATGTAGCTTTTGAATTGTTTCCATAAATGCAATAGAAACTGTACTAGCTTTAAATGGATGTGATAATGCACAAAAGTGTGCATACTTGGTAAGTCTGTCAACTACCACCATGATTACACTCTTTCCCTCAGACTTGGGTAAACCTGTGATAAAATCCATTGAAACCTCCTCCCAACGTTGGCTTGGAATGGATAAAGGTTGTAGTAGACCCGGTGTCTTAATTGTTTCAACTTTATTTTGTTGGCAAACCAAACATTCCGCCACAAACTTTTGAATATCTGATTTAAGGCCATCCCAAAAAAATTCCTTCTTAACCCTGTGGTAAGTTTTTAAAAATCCTGAGTGCCCTCCTAAGGGAGAAGTGTGAAATTCCATAAGAATCTTTTGTTTTAGTTGGGAATTCTTACAGAGGTATAAGCGATCTTTGTACCATAACGAATCATTTTTCCAGCTAAATGTATCAGACGTACTGGAATCTTGTTGTAGCTTTCGAATAAGTGCCCACACTTCTTCATCATTCTTCCATTCCTCCCTTGCCTCGTTTATCCAATCTGGTTGGATAATAGAAATGGCGCACAACAATGCTTCCACATCCTCATCCTTTCTTGAGAGTGCATCTGCTACCACAATTTGCTTCCCTTTTTTGTAGATGATTTCAAAGTCATAACCCAACATCTTTGTGACCCACTTTTGTTGCTCTTCATAGGATAATCTTTGTTCTAAAAAGTATTTAAGGCTATCATGATCCGTTTTTACCTTGAAGTGTCTTCCCATTAGGTAGGGTCGCCATTTCTTAAGTGCATGGAGTATTGCCAACATTTCCTTCTGATAAATAGCTTTGCTTAAAAACTTTCCCTTGATTGGACGACTTTCAAAAGCAGTGGGTCTTTCATCTTGCATTAGAACAGCACCAATTCCATTTCCTTAAGCATCACATTCCACAATAAAGGTTTTTGTGAAGTCCGGTGTAGCTAAGACTGGTGCTTGGCACATTGCCTCTTTAAGATGTTCAAAGGCCTTTGTTGCTTCCTGAGTCCATGAAAATGCATCTTTCTTCAATAATGTTGTTAGAGGTGCGGCTATTCTCCTATAATTCTTAACAAATTTGCGATAATACCCTGTCAACCCAAGAAATCCTCGCAAATTCTTTATGGATGTGGGGATTTTCCATTCCTTAATGGTTTTAATTTTGCTAGGGTCTACCTTAACTCCTTCATGAGATACAATATGACCCAAATATTCCACCTCCTGGACTCCAAAGAAACATTTGGATCTTTTTGCAAATAATTGTTTCTCCTCCAATAGTTGTAGCACCTTGTCAACGTGTTCAACATGATCCTTCCAAGACTTGCTATAGATTAGTATATCATCAAAAAATACTAATACAAATTTTCTAAGGAATGGTTTGAAAATTGAGTTCATCAAACCTTGAAATGTTGAAGGTGCATTGGTAAGGCCAAAAGGCATGACCAAAAATTCATAATGAACCTCATGAGTTCTAAATGCCATTTTCAAAATGTCTTCAATCTTCATTCTGATTTGATGATATCCCGAACGAAGATCCAACTTGGTGAAGTAAATCGATCCATGCAATTCATCCAGTAATTCATCAATGACAGGAATGGGGAACTTATCTTTAATAATGAGCTTGTTGAGCTCCCTATAATCCGGACACATGCACCATGATCCATCCTTCTTGTGCATCAATACTACTGGAGCAGAGAAAGAACTTTGACTTGGTTGAATTATACCAGCCTCTAACATTTCTTCAACCATACGTTCAATTTCACTTTTTTGGACATAGGGATATCTGTACGGCCTGATGTTTGGAGGAACACTTCCTGGAATCAGATGAATAGCATGATCATGATCACGCATAGGTGGGATACCTTTGGGAGTCTCAAATACCTTGGAATGATTGTCCAGTACTTTTTGGAGATCTGGAGAAATAGATGATTCCAATGTGGAAACATCTAGCGAACATAATTGTGCAATTACAGATCTTTGCTCCTTTTTTAGAAGCTTTGTCATACAATTAGAGCTGATTATCTTTCCTGGTTTCCCTGCAATACCCCTTAATTCAACTTCCTTTCCTTCTGTAGAAAATCTAAAGAAAAGTTCTTGAAAATTAAAAGCTATTGTACCCAAGGATTGTAGCCATTGGACTCCTAGTACAACATCAGCACCTCCCATTGGAATGGAAAGCATTGGGCTAGTCAATACATATTCTCCCATGGATAGCTTAATATTATGGCACTTTCCAGAGCAATTTATTGTTCCTCCATTTGCAATCATTACTTGACACTCTGGTGCTAGATATAGGAAGCAATTCAATTCTTTTGCTACCTTACAATGAATGAAATTGTGGGTGCTTCCTGAATCAATCAAAACTATTAACTTTTTCTTCTTGATTTGTCCTTCTATCTTGATGGTTTGAGGAGTGGTAATTCCTGCTAATGCATTACAAGATATGGTTGGATTTATTTGTTCTTCATCTAGGCTTTGTTCCTGGAGTATATCCTCTTCTTTTGACCTTTCTTGCTCCCTTTCTTCTTCCTCTTCACAATCTATGTAGAATAATTTCTTCTCAGCACACTTATGGCCTTGAGTGTATTTGTTATCACAACTGTAACAAAGCCCTTTTTCTCTTTTTTCTTCCAATTGTTGTGGTGTCAACCTTATAGGTTGTGGAAGACTATGGGCAACAACACTTCCTTCTTTACAGTTGTGAGTGGTATACTTCCTGGTTGCCATAATTTTGCTTTCCATTTTTCTTGCAAACCTGAATGCCTTCTATAATGAATCAGGTTCCCAAAGGCGAACATCATGTTGGATATTATCCTTTAAAGACCCTATGAACACATCAATCCTATGCTCCTCTGGAATATCTTTTACCCTTATGTTCAATTTTTGGAACTCCTCAATGTGCTCCATTATTGAACCCTTTTGTTTGAGACTTATCAATTGGCTAAAAAAAGTGTTGCTTTTTGTATCCTCATAATGTGCTATCAATTCTTCCGTAAAAATTGCCCAAGTGATAAATTGTTTATGAGAGCAAAGCCATTGATACCATACAAACTGATTTGGTTCCAAATATAAAGTTGCCATACGTACCTTTTGTGTGTTTTGCACATTATTGAGATCTAAGAATTGCTCCATCTGTAGTATCCATGTTGCAGGATACTTGCCATCAAACTTCCTCATATCGATTTTTGGAATGTGGTGGGTCTTCGATCCAACATTAGAGTCTATGGAATCATGATTAACATTTATTTTATTCTCACCATGAGTTTCCTTTACTACCCTTTCACCATTAGTGACCCTTTCTTGTAGTAACTTCTTTAATTCGTCCATGTCTATCTTCAATTCTATCTTCAAATCATCCACCTTAGCTTCTACACCTTTCTTTAAACAATCCATCTTAGCTTCTGTTCCTTTTTGTGCAAGTGACACTTGTTGCACTTGGTTTCGTAATTTTGCCATATCATGTTGCATTTCTTCCTCTTCTTCATAAGTCATGCTAGAGCTTTCAGGTTGCTTACTAGGTGTTTGCATTTTCTTTCTTCGGGGCATCAATTACTGATAATAATGCTTTCCTATGCCCTTTGAATTCCTTCAAACCAAGCTTACGCAAAAATTAAAAAAAAAAATACACACCTTTTTTCACTTTGTATAAGCCTGATATTGAATCTGATGTATCTCTGAAATTTCGTATCATCTAGTTCTGAAATTGCAACCTGTAGTAGCCTTCTGTGTCCTCTTTCCAATGCCACAAGTCTGACCCAAATTGGATTCTCCAAGGAAGAGTTATGTGAAATCTCCCACAGTGACTTTCTTTTAGACTAATTCAGTAGGGCGAACTTGTACGATGTGCCACAAGTCATTGTTTCAACCTTTGGATCTGAAACATGCATACAAGAAACTACAGTCTGTCCGCTTTCTGCACCTTCTGACGAAATTTGAATCCGATCCCCAGGGAGAAAGTTATGACGATTTTCCCTCGGTCACCTGTTTTGGATGTAATTCAGGAGTCTGCAAAAAGACCAACTTCCTCAGATCATATCTCCATAAATATCACGCGAAAAGCTATGAAATTCGGAGCCAAGGTTCAGCGCAATTTCTTCTCAAATGAGTTTTTATTGCGAATTCTGAAACGTCACAGAAAAAAAGTTATAGTGAAAATGCCACGATGACCTGTTTGGAGCAGTGAAACCCTAGAATCCAAAGCTCTGATACCAAATGTTATGAAACCAACTCAAGAAAAGATATAAAAGATAGATCAACGCCTTAGAATTCAGCCTCTTCGAGGGGGAAACCTCCTTTACATTACATAAATGAACAATTCTTGGATCATACAAATGACAAAACCTCCTTTCTATATATAGGAGTCTAAGGAGTCACAATATAATCCAGCCGACCTAACAATAATAATATAAAGCCACAAAAATAACAAAAGAGGGATTCTATGGGGCACAGAAATAACAACATGGGGGTAATAGGGGCACAACAATATAAATAAGGGGTATAACTACAATAGTAATGGGGTAATCACTAATATTGTAGGGACCCAACACACCTCTTCTAGAGTTTGTTTATATCGATAGCAATCCATTTTTTATTCCACTTACCAGTGCTTACCACAACAAGACATCTACAACAAATACATGATAAGATATTAAAATCAATATACAATTTAAATTAGAGTATTGAATGAAATAATTAATCATAATATGAAACATACGTGTCTTTGAGTTTTGTTATATAAAGGGGGATAATCCCTTTTGTATTTTCGTAATTCTGATGGATTTTAGTAAATATAACTAACTACACACCAACTAATGCGCTTTAATTGTTTCAGCCAATATTTAGACCAGAACACATTGAAGTCAACAAATGCCTTTATTTATTTTAGCCATAACTTAGACCATAAGACATTGAAGTCAACAAATGCCTTTAATTATTTTAGTCATAGTTTAGACCATAACACATTGAATTCCCATGGTGGGAGCCCTCTCTCTAGAGAGAGCTTTTGAAATAGAAAATCAAGAAGACTTACTCTAAGAACTTGTGTCAAGGTGAACGGGTTACTAGTTTCAAGCTAGAACTTCTGGGAAAAAAAATTGTTACTTCAACAACTTCTTATTTAGATAGTGAATTTGTATACATAAGGTTGAGCTATGGATATTTATAACTTATTAAATTGCATCAGTAGCTAGTAATTTCAAGATCACATGTAGAAGTTTTAGAAAGATATGTAAATATCAATCTTGTAACGAACTTTTGTATTTTAGATGAGAGTCAAGCATAAGGTAAAGTTGTTCCCTATTTTGGAACATTTAAAGAGGATTTTCTCTTACAGTCCGCAGTCATGTGCATGCATCAACAAAGCTACTGGGAAAAAAAGATATTTAGTCATATTTGATAGTACCCAATATATTTTCTATAATTATAATCACAATGTTATTAAGGTTCTTTTGGCCACAAAAGTGGTAATATTTTCTATCTGGAAATGAGAGAAATATTTGGTCATTGATTTTCATATAAGTCCCATTAGTGATGATACTATGTGGATTGGATGGGAATATACTTAATATGAGTAAAGGGAAATTGTTTGATATGAAAGAAATTTCGTTGGGTATGAAAGAAAGTGAGGAGTGATCCAAGGAGGCCACCTAACTCAAAACGAAGAGATAGAGAAAGAGAATGAAGAAGGGTTTCATGTTTTTATTTTTGTCTCATGCTCTGGTTTAGGTTCAAGGAGGATGTTGGTTGCGTTTAGTGATAGTTTTAGTGGGAAAATCTATGCATCCAGGTAGTGGAAGAAATTTGTGTAAAAGGGATGAAAGTTATGGGCTAAAAGAAGTGATATTTTTGTGATCTATCTATAGACTCTTGTACCTTATTAGAGGGCTAAAACTCCTAGTATAAGGTTGTTTTGGTATTCCATGAGGATTGGAGTAACATCGGATGCCTCAGAGGACCAATGCAACAAGTACATGGTTGGAAGAATGGTACTGCAGGTCATAGGTAACAAGGCCCACAAATATTTGTAACAAGGCCTAGGATATCAGTGAAGAAAATGTGTTAGGCCCCTATACTGCTAGTGTAGCCCCTCATTGTTATTAGTACAACTCACTTATTATATTGATGTACCCATGTAGTTCCCATATTGTTACTATTGTGCCCCATATAGGCCCACTATTGTTATTATTGTGCCCTTACATTATTATTGTTATGTCGGCTCTGATTATGTTATGACCCCTTAGACTCCTATATATAGAAAGGAGGTCTTTTCATTTGTATCATCGAAGAATTGTTCATTTGTGTAATGTAAATGAGGTTCCCCCTCGAAGAGGATGAATTCTAAGGCATTGGCCTCTCTTTTTATATTTTCTTGAGCTGGTTTCATAACATTTGGTATCAGAGCTTTGGATTCTAGGGTTTCACTGCTCCAAACAGGTCATCGTGGCATTTTATCTAGAACTTCTTTTCTACGACATTTCAGAAGCTAAAAAAAAACCATTTGAGAAGACATCGTGCTGAATCTCGGGTCCAAATTTCAGAGCTTGTCCCGCTATATTTGCGGAGATATGATCTAAGGAAGTTGGTCTTTTTGCAGACTCCTGAATTACATTCCAAACAGGTGACCTGGGGAAAATCGTCATAACTTTCTCTCTGAGCATTGGATTGAAATTTCATAAAAAGCTATAGAAATAGGATGGACTGTAGTTTCTTGTATATATTTTTAATAGCCAAAGGTCGAAACAGTGACACGTGACACTTCATACAAGTTCGCTCTTCTGGAAAGGTCTATAATCAGGTCATCTTGGGAGATTGTGCATAACTCTTTCTTGGAGAATCAAATTTAGATCATACTGGTGGCATTGGAAAGAGGACATAGAGGGCTACTATAGGTCGCAATTTTAGAACTTAAAGATCTGAAAATACAGAGTTACAATCGTTTCAAGATCGAGCTCCTAAAATCAAGAAAAAGCAAGATGAGGAAGTTTGATGGCAAGGATCCTGTAAATTGGATACTTCAGATGGAGAAATATTTGATCTACATGGTGTACCACTGTTACAAAAGGTATGTATTGCATCTTCATATTTAGAACTGGATCAATTTTTATGGTATGAAGGGCTTTGTTCTCATAAACAACTTGTTACGTGGTCAATTTTCATGGAGGAAATGATAACATGTTATGAGGATACAAAGAGCAACACCTTCTTTAGAGCAACACCACAACAATTGGAAAGAGTAAAAGGGCTTTGTGACATAGTGGAAAGAAAAATTATGGAAACTAGGAAGCATACCCCTCAACACTATAAAGATGGAAGTGTTGTTTCTCCTAGCCTTCCACAACCTGCAAGGGTTACACCACAACAATTGGAAGAAAAAAGAGAAAAAGGGCTTTGTTACAATTGTGATAGCAAATGCAATAAAGGTCATAAGTATGCTGAGAAGAAATTATTTTACATAGACTATGAAGAGGAGGAAGAAAAGTATCAAGAACATTAAAAGAGGAAGATATACATTAGGACCCCACCCTAGAGAAAGAAGAAATGAATCAGACCATATCTTGTAAAGCATTGACAAGAATTACCACTCCTCAAACTCTCAAGATAGAAGGAAATATCAAGAAGAAAAAGGTGCAAGAAGTGAAATATCACATCGAGAAAGAAGAAATGAATCCAACCATATCTTTTAATTCATTGGTCGAAATTACCACTCCTCAAACTATCAAGATAGAAGGACATATCAAGAAGAAAAATGTTCAAGAAGTGAAATATCACATCGAGCATCAAGAAATGAATCTGACCATATCTTGTAAAAGATTGGAAGAAATTACCACTCCTCAAACTCTAGAGATAGAAGGACATATCAAGAAGAAAAAAGTTCAAGCAGTGAAAGATCACATTGAGCATCAACAACAAGTTCTCCAAATTTTAAAGGATAACTGCCACTTCGATGCAAAATCAAATGAAACAACAAGTAGATCAACATCGTAGTGAAAAATGTTTTGATGTAGGTGATTGGGTATTTTTACTACTACATCTCAAGCAAGCTGTTTATGAGAATGAAATGTTGGGAATACTACATGCACTTAAAAAATGGTGACCTTACCGAATGGGAAGACTCTTCGAGGATGAGGATGTGGAAGCATTGTTTTGTGATATTTCTATTATCCAACCAGATTGGATAAAAAAAGCAAGGGATGAATGGAAGAAGGACGAAGAAGTATGGCCACTTATTCAAAAGTTGCAAAAGATCCCAATTCAAACAATATTGCCAGAAATTGAAGAGGAAGGAAAAATCATATTGGAACCTGGAGCAGTCATAGAAACAAGAACTCGATAGCTACGAAATCGATCAATTTCAGAGTATCTCATCAAGTGGAAGAACTTACCCGCTGAAGATTCCACATGGGAGGACAAGAATTTTATACAAAAGCATCAAGAACTACTCAAGCATTGAGGAAAATGCTTTTTGAAGGAGAGGCGCATGTTAGGCCCCTATACTACTAGTGTATCCCCTTATTGTTATTAGTACAACCTACTTATTATATTGATGTACCCATGTAGTGCCCATATTGTTACTATTGTGCCCCATAGAAGCCTACTATTGTTATGATTGTGCCCTTACATTATTATTGTTATGTCGGCTCTGATTATGTTATGACCCCTTAGACTCCTATATATAGAAAGGAGGTCTTTTCATTTGTATATCGAAGAATTGTTCATTTGTGTAATGTAAAGGAGGTTGCCCCCTCGAAGAGGTTGAATTCTAAGGCATTGATCTCTCTTTTTCTATCTTTTTTTTAGTTGGTTTCATAACAAAATGACCAGAACTGTGGTTGTTTGGAGGCTTAGTGGTAGCTTCCTCAAGAAGATAGATTTCTAAGGTTGGAGGGTTGTCCATGTGATTTTGGAAAATAATTTTGATATTCCCTAGTTAGGGATTTTTCCTATGCAAAGAGCCATCCTATGGTTAGTCCAAATCTCAGTGAAAGACTAGCCTAGATCTTTGATGAATGAAAAGGTGTGAGACCATAGAAAGGGAGGCAGATGACTCATTATTATGGGTAGAAGTTTGAGATGGAAGAACAACAAGAAGGGTAATATAGTAAATGAAAAGAGAAGGTTTGTTCAAAGGTTTGAATGACAATTATAATTAGCCCTAAAAATAAGGATATATAACACATCTCATCACTATTGGTGGGCTGTTTGGAATAGCCCTATATATGGACAATTTAAGGCAACAAATTGCAGACAAAAGGGCAGTCTAGGAATCCCTATATTAGTCATGGCATTGATTTTGTATGCGTGATTTTGGAATCCCTTTAGAATGCATCTTATCAATGTTGGTGGGTTGCTTGGAATAACCCTAGATCTAGACAACTTAAGTTGACAAATTGCAGAAGAAAGGGTAGTATTGGAAGGATGAAAGGGCAACCTAGAGGGGTTGTTCTAGTGTGACCTAGGAGTATCATTTTGGATCATCTAGGACCTTGACAAGCGCGTAGACAAGAAGACCTCAAGTACAATTTTTATTGAAGGAATCAATGGGCTATTAGTAGGCTGAGTACTGAAGCCTTAGTTTAGCTTATGAAAGGAGCCATATAGTTCACAAGAGGGAATATCTAGAAGACCCAAGGAGTAGACTTCTTAATGGAGCTAGAAGGCTGGTAGTAGGTAGATCCATGAGCCAAAGTTCAGTGACACAAAAGGTGTTGTGATCATTAATAGTGGAAACTGAAGATGCAAGTACAATGATCAACAGATTAGGGGGAAAGAGGGCCCGCTAGATGTGTTCAAGGTACATGGACTAAAAGGGTTGTAGTGCATGTCATCAACAAGTAGGTCAAGTGTAGTTTGTTTAGGGTAGATTGGTGTTCATAGTAGTTGACATCAAGCCCTAGTTATGTCCTTACATCAGGGTTGTATGTAATGGACATGATCCCTAGTACAAGGGCCCTAAGGCTATTGTATTATAGTTTGTAATATAACAAGTAGAGGGTTCAAAAATTTAAAAATTATCATGGGCACTAGTTTATTCGCTGATGTATGTTATTTCCTTGTGCAAAGTAGAAGAGTTGTCACATTTGAGTGTGTTTGTGTTCGTGGTTTTAGATTGAAACTAGATTCTTGAGTGTCGTGGAAAAATAAACAATATTATTCTTGAATTAACCAAACAAATACCTTCCCTCCTTTACCTAATATTATAGTAGCAACAATCATGAAAAATAAGCACTAAAGATGTGAACCTAAGTATAACTTTTCTATTTATTTCATATCAAAGTTTTAGGAAAAAATCTTGAATATCACACACATGAACAAGATCATACTACCTTGAATCCGTTACAAAAGGATAAATCATTGTAAAAAATACAAATATTTTAGTGTATTAAATGGCAATAGTGTTTTGTAGGAGAAAAGTATGGCTCTCACATCCCTTGTGCCAATGTTGTAGAATTTCTAGTGTATCTTCACAACTTTTTGTAGATTATACAATTGTAGTCGTTCACTACATAAATAAGATCATTATAGTTGATCATGAGAGTAGGGATAACACATAATAAATTCAATAACAAGCAAGTTGATCCAAAAATTAGCAAAAGATACTTTTAAGTGAAATGCATTGCATATAGTTATGTTAACTCACCTACATTTATGAACAATAACCTCCATTTTCTATGTCTACTTCCTTCATTTCTTTCTCTGTCTGCTTCCTTCATTTCATTTTCCACATGCAACACATGAAACCAAGACCAAACTAAAAAAAATGTGAAAAATAGGAAAACAAAGGAAAATGTGTACAACACACCCAACAAATGAAACCAAGACCAAACTAACAAAAATGACAAAAAAAACAAAGGAAAAATAAGTATAACTCAAAGCATGGAAATGCTCAAACTCAGAAAATAAAACATGTAGACAAGAGAAAAAAAATTGCAAATATCTGCTTTGCACATCATCTCTCCTACATGTTTTCTCCTTTGTTCAAAGGAAAAAAAGTGGGTTGAATAAGGTTAAAATATACACACAATTAGTAATGGTAAGCATATTTCAAAACCAATAATTATTCATAATAGAAAATGCACCTCCCCTAGAGTTTGTTTTATAACAATGGCACTCTCTTTTGTATTCCACTTGTTCGTGCTCATCAAAACAAGCCATCTACAATAGATACAAAATAAGATATTAGAATTGTTATATAAGTTAAACTAAAGAGTCAAACATAATAATTGATTGTAATAAGAAACACACCTTTATTTAAGACTGTGATATAATAGATGAGGGTCCATTTTGTATTTCATGTATTCATGTTCAATGGAACAAGCCATTTGCACTAGATATACAATAAAATATTAGATTTCTAATAGAATTTAAACTAGAGAGTTTGAAGGTATGAACTTGTCATGCAACTTAGTTCGATTCCAATTATATTTTGTGCTATATCTCAAAAAAATATAAATTTTATAAACTAGATGTACTTCTACTACGAGTAATGCAAACAATGTTTTCATAATATGTAAGGTTTTCGAAAAAGGAATCTAAGCATATATATTCATATTAGACACTCAAAATCTTAAGGTCCACAAGGCAGTGGTGTTGGATGTTTGCACGATGGTTGATTGGTTGAAGGGTCAGTATGCTTGTCTGCTCGACCTTACCCACCTCCTCTACAAGGGACATTGGGTGGGGGTGTGCATGTGATGTGTAGGAACTTGGAAGAAAACATACTATGCACCATCCCAGACACTACAGCTATAGGAATTCATTACACAAATTAATATATTATATATAATATCACAAATAAACCATGAGAGAAAATGAATAAAAAATATACAAAGCAATAAACTAATCATACACATACTAGTTTTCCCTTAGCTAATGTTATAGCAGCAACAACCATGAACAATAAGCCCTAAAATTGTGAACCTCAATATAACATTTCCCTTTATTTTGTATCAAAGTTATTGGAAAATATCAAACCTCACACTCATTAACAAGATCATACTACCATGAAGCCATGACAAAAGGATAAATCGATTCGCAAAAAATAAATATTTCAGTCGATTAAAGGAAAATATTCTTATGTAGGAAAAAAATATGGCTCACCAATCGTCCCAACTGCATTGGTAGAATGTCTAGGGTGTTGTCACCTTGACCTTCATATACTATACAATTTGGGTTGCTCACTACACAAAGAATATCGATATAGTTGAGTGCGAGACCACATATAAAACATAAAATAAAATAAAAAACAAGGAAATGGATTCACAGATGAACGAAAGATAATTGTGAGTGAAATGCATTGCATATAGTTAAGGTGATTCACCTTCATTTATGAATGATAACCTCCATCTTATCTCTTTGATTTTCTCTCCTTGTTGCCTTCCTTTCCTATTGCACATCCAATAAACAAAACCAAGACCAAACTACAAGAAATGAGAAAAAAATGTAAAACAAAGCTAAACGAGTACAACAAAAAGCATGACCATGCTAAAACTCAACAAAAACAAAACATGTAGCCAATAACAAACAAAAAATTGCAAACTTCCCCTTTGCACATTATCTCTAGTAGAATGTCCTCTCCTCAACTGAAAGGAAAAAAAAGTGGGGTGAATAACATTAAAATCCAAACATAGATAGTAATGGTAAGCATAATTCAAAACCAATAATTATTCATAATAGCAAACACACCTCCTCTAGAGTTTGTTATATAACGATAAACACTCCATTTTGTATTCCACTTACTCATGCTCACCACAACAAGACATCTACAACAAATACATAATAAGATATTAAAATCAATATACAATTTAAACTGGAGTATTGAATGCAATAATTAATCATAATATGAAACACACTTGTCTTTGGGTATTGTTATATAAAGGGGGATAATCCATTTTGTATTTCTTGTATCCATAATTTTGATGGATCGTACTAATGATAACTTACTACACACCAACAAATGCACTTTAATTGTTTCAATGAATATTTAGACTAGAACACGTTGAAGTCAACAAATGCCTTTAACTATTTTAGTCAAAATTTAGACCGTAACACATTGAATTACCATGGTGGGAGCCCTCTCTCTAGAGAGAGCTTTTGAAATAGAAAATCAACTAGACTTACTCTAAGAACTTGTGTCAGGGGGAAAGGGTTAGTAGTTTCTTGCTAGAACTTTTTGGAAAAAAATTGTTGCCTCAACAACTTCTTATTTAGGTAGCGAATTTGTGTACATAAGGTCTAGCTTTGGATATTTATAAATTATTAAATTCCATCAGTAGCTAGTCATTTCAATATCACATGTAGAAGTTTTGGAAAGATATGTAAATATTGATCTTGTAATGAAATTTTGTATTTTGGATGAAAGTTAAGCACAAGCTCAAGGTGTTCCCTATTTTGTAGAATTTAAAGAGGGTTTTCTCTTAGATCCCGCAATCATGAGCACGCATAAACAAAGCTACTAGGAAAAAATGAGTTTGGGTCATATTTGATAGTACCCACTAAATTTTATATAATTGTAATCACAATGTTCTTCAGGCTCTTTTGGCCATAGAAGGGGTAATATTGTCTATCTGGAAAATGGAGAATTATTTGGTCATTGAGTTTGATATAAATTCCATAGGTGATGATCCTATGTCGATTGGATGGGCATATATTTAACTTTATATTTGATATGAGCAAAGGGAAATTATTTGATAATAAAGAAATATCGTTGGGTATGAAAGCTATCAATCTTCACACTTTTTGATCTAGGAATTCAATGCATATTTTTGCAGTGTCACATAGGAGTGACAAGCTGACAACTATATACAATAGCTTTCTCAACCATGGCAGCTTACGATTTGTTGTGTCTGAGGAATACAAAAGGGCCATGGATCAATGCGTAGGCTGGTTAGCGATTTCAATGATATTTGGAGCCTACAACAAGATTAGGCCACCCATGCATGTGAGAAGAATCACTACAGAAAACATTGGTTTCCTCATGTTGTGGGCAATATAGATCTCGTACACCTTACTAAACTTGCTAGTTACTAAATCATAAGAAATGAATCTCATAAAATAGGACTTTGGAGCAAGTTTTTGGTCAATGAGTTGCCATACAAGAGAATTGTTATCATCTTCACAAGTTTTCCTGACACTAACGTTGCTCATACAAACTGTGGGTTGGTAATTATTTTTTGTTGGAGATCTTTTTTAGCTTAAATAACTCCAATAAAAAGTTGGTCTTCTCATACCTACTGCGACTTCTTTCTTTGTTTCTTCTATGACTATAAAAATCATTCTATTTTATATTTGTATGTAGACATTGACCTCCAATATATTCCATTCAGCAAACAGACATAAATGATTGAGAAACCCAACCATGTATAAATCCACACAGTTGTTTGGATACAACATCATGTTTATGTCTACACAATAGAAAATTAAAGGGGTTGTGGTGATATGGAAAAATGTTTTGGATTTACATTAGAAATGATCTCAAAGCGTTCTTTGGGAGAAAACTATCATTAAAAGTTTCTTAGCATCTCTGAGATCGATTCCAGCAATGAAAGCACAAAGTTAAGTGAAATGTGCTTCTACAGGACTAGATCTCCACTAATGAAGGAGGCATCATTGTCAGACCACCTATTCTTGGGTTTGTGTGAGTTTGCACCACCAAAGGGTTTACCCTTTTGTGGGAAAATAACCCAAGCATCAGAATTTTGTACCCAAGGTCTGGGTGTGAAATCAAAAAAATGAATTATCATCTATTCATTGTTACAAGTGGAGAACCCTTAGAGGAGCAAGGGTGACCTAAGGCTACGATCAAGGGTCTTGATCAAATGAAGAAATTAATTTTCCTTAAATTAGTTGGGGTTTTTTTAGAAACTTTAAGTGGGCCTAGTCTTTGAAGGACACCCTTTGAGGGAAAAGTCTACCCTCATGAGAAACTATAAGAAAGGAAGTTGTGAAACTAATTTAATTATCCAACAAGTGAAATTATTATAAGGTGAGGATTGATCCAAAGAAGCATCATACCTTGAGAAGCTGATCTATATAAAAAGCTAGAAGAAGGGTTTCATGTTTGTATTTTTGTCTCATGCTCTGGTCCAGGTTCAAGGATGATGTTGTCTGAGTTTCATGAGGGTTTTAGTGGGAAAGTATATGCATCCAAGTAGTGGAAGAGACTTGTGGAAAAGCACTGAAATTTCTGGGCTAGTATCACTAGTACTTATGTGATCTAGCTGTAGAATCTTGTACCTTATTACAGGGTCAAAACACATAGAATAAGGATTTTTTGGTATGTCGTGGGGATTGGAGGAGAGATGGAGTAACACCGCATGCCTTAGAGGACAATTTAAGGAGACTGTTGGTGGGTTATTTGGAATAGCCCTAGATCTGGAAGATTTAAGGAGACAAATTGCAGAAGAAAGGGGAGCCTTGGAAGCCCTAGATTATTCTTGACATTGGTTGTGTATGGGTAATTGTGGATCTCTTTAGAATGCATATTATCACTATTGGTGGGTTTTTTGGAATAGCCCTAGATCTAGACAATTTAAACAAACAAATTGGAGAAGAAAGAGAAGTCTCAGAAGCTCTATATTAGTCTTGGCGTTGATTGTGTATGGGTAATTTTGGAAGCCCTAAGCATTGAACTTTGAACAATGAAAGGGCAACTAAGAGGGATAGATCTGGTGTGACCTAGAAAAGGTTGTTCTGGTGTGTTGTGAGGATTGAAGGAAGGTTGGAGTAACACTGCATGCCTTAGTGGACAATTTAAGGAGACAAATTGCAAAAGAAAGGGAAACCTTGGAAGCCCTATATTAGTCATGGTGTTGGTTATGAATGGGTAATTTTGGAATCCATTTAGAATGCATCTTATCACTATTGGTGGGTTGTTTGGAATAGCCCTAGATATGGAAAATTTAAAGAGACAAATTGCAGAAGAAAGGGAAGTCAAAGAAGCCCTATATTAGTCATGGTTTTGACTATGTATGGATAATTTTGGAAGCCCTAAGCATTGATATTTGAAGGATGAATAGGAAACCAAGAGGGCTAGATTTGGTGTGACCTAGGAGTATCATTCTGGAGGATCCATGACAGTGGAAAGTAGGTAGTTTAGAAGACCTCAAGTACAATGTTCATGAAAGGAATCAATGGGTTGTTAGGAGGCAAAGTAATGGAGCCTAGTTCAACTTATGAAAGGAGCCATATGGTTGACAAGAGGGCATATCCAAAAGACCCAAGGAGAAGACTTCTTAATGGAGCTAGAAGGCTGCTAGTGGGAAAATCCATGAGCCAAAGTTTAGTGACACAAAAGGAGTTGTGATCATTGATAGTGGCAGTTGAAGATGCAAGTGAAGTGATCAGCAGATTGGGAGGTAAGAGGACCCGCCATATGTGTTCAAGGTACATGGACTGAAAGGGCTATAGTGCATGTTGTCAACAAGTAGGTCAAGTGTACTTTGTTTAGGGTAGATTGGTGGTCATAGTAGTTGACACCAAGCCCTAGTTGTGTCCTTATATCAGGGTTATATGTAAGGGCCATGATCCCTAGTACGAGAGCCCTAAGACTATTGTATTATAGTTTGTAATATAACAAGTAGAGGGTTTAAAAAGTTAAAAATTGTCATGTGCACTAGTTGATTCACTAATGTATGTTATTTCGTTGTGCAAAGTAGAAGTGTTGTCGCATTTGAGTGTGTTTGTGTTCATGATTTTAGACTCAAACTAGATTCTTGAGTGTCGTGGAAAAATCAACAAGCTTACGCTTGAATTAACCATACACATACCTGCCCTCCCTTGGCTAATATTATAGTAGCAACAATCATGAAAAATAAGCACTAAATATGTGATCCTTGTTGAAGAAGCTAGGGCAAAGTAGTGTAAAGTGATTCTTCGTTATTTGATAACAATATGTGATGCACTTTGATCTATTTATCCTCTTCTTCTTATTAGTGTGTGTGTTTCATCAAGCTGCTATCAAAACAAGATAACGAGAACACAAATTTTCGCTCTCTGCAAAGGGAAAAAACCTCTCCACTCTTGAGAGGAAAACCCTTTGTAAGTTTTCTCTTATTGAAGATTCTTATTTGAACAAAGGATAAACCCTAGACCCCTGATGATGATATCCTCCAAGAATAAGTCAAATCCTTCCTCTTTCTGCACTGTAACTTCTGGCACATGGAATTCTTTCTTTTGACACTTTACTCCTTAGTACTTTGTCCCTCTTCTGCTACTTGTCTGAGTAAAACTTCTCCTCTTTTTGGGAGAAACCCTAGAACTTTAGGACTTATTTACTTAACCTTCTTCGATTTCCTTAGGAGACCTTGTAGACCTAGTTGTACATCTGAATGAGGCCTCTAATTTTGTTTCCTTCAACTTCTATCAAATCTGCAAAAGTTCACTTCTGATATCTTCACACATGTTGACAGAAACCCTAAAACAATCCTCTTATCTTCGTTGTCTTTTCCTTCCCTCTTCATTGGATGGGGAGGCCTTATATGCCTTGTTTATTAGCCCAAAAAAAAATACTTTTACTATGATTTCCTATTGTAATGACCATAGTTAGATCCTTCCTTTCTTGCACATGTGGTTGTTGATTCCCTAGAAAACTTGCTCCTTACCTTCATTGTTCTTCTTCCTTATCTCGTCGCCCTTATAAAACATTTTTATTGGCTTTCCGTGTCCTTCTAGTCCTCCTTATTTTCTTAAGATTTTATATCCTAATCGATATCAAATGAGGAGTGGACAAGCTCTTCCATCCTCTTTCGGCTGACTTGACATTCCATTAGGCCGACTTGACAGTTGCATCATAATTCATATTTTATTCATTATTTGGTTGCTTGGAGACTTTGTTGATGGTAGGAGAGGATTTGAGTAGGCTTGTAGGTTTTGCCACGACCTTGTATATTGACATATATGATGTAACATGCCCTCAAAGGGTCTCATCATAATTACATTTTGACTTTGACTTTCTAGAAGCACTTTAAAATGTGTTTGACCTATTTTTAGTGAGCAAGAAGCTCATTGACAAATAATATCAAAATAATTTCTCTTGTCTTGAATAAATACAAATATTGATGAAGACCTATCCTAGTTACATTTTCTTCAACACTCCCTCTTAACTAGGGAGGTATTCATACAACATTACAAGGTGTTTGGAAATTTTCAATCTTGAAGAATTCACATAAGAGAAGCTTGATTAGTAATCCATCAGTTATAGCATCACATCCATTAGCATTTTCATAGTGCAAGGCCTTTACTAACATATCATCTCTTTATGAGACAATGAGCTACAATGCTAGTGAGACCAATGATTTATAGACACCTTCATAATTGTCTCTCAAGGTACATACCCATCTGAGTGTACTTCGAGTATGACCTTCCAGGACTATTCTTATCTTGGGTTCCCATCCCTTAAACAATATCAGTCCTCTTGCCTACTCTTGTGTTGCATCCCCTACACATCCTCAAAGAATATCAGATGCCAGATGATTACTAGGGAAAATTTTAAGGATGGAAGTTTATCTTAAAGTTTGGAAACCTTGGTGAATCATACTAGTCCCTAATATGTAAATTGTAAATTTTTTGATGATATATATTTTTTAAATATTTGGGTTTCTAATTATCTTATATTAGTATATATAAAATTTTGGTGCTTTTTAGGGTAAAATAATTTTATACTATAAAATTTGGGAAAATTAATTTAAAAAAATGGACATTGGCGAATCTTTTTTGGGGGAAAAACATGGAAAAATAGCCCACCTACGAATATTAACCCCTAAAATTTTCCCTGAATTACTTAATCCTCCCATTCTTTCTTCTAAAGTGAAGACAAGGATGTTTTGTCTTTCTTTTGCCTACATTTTGATTCATGACCTTCATCTAGACTTACGGTTGTTAGTCCTGGTCTAGTGCATGACCCATGAAATGGAAAACACAATTGTCACTCCTTTGTAATCAGGGGTGATCCAAAAATCCCTCTTGATTAGGGACTTTTCAGAGCTTCCTCCTAATTGGGGACTCTTTCCTTCATCAACATCATCTTCTTCGTGGGTCCTTTAGTTGCTTGATCTCCTTCCTTTGATGTGATGAAGTCTTTGTTCGAAATTCTTCTATGTAGGGCACCATCCATCCATCACTTTCCTTCCAGTATTGTCAATTCTTGCTTCCTTCGTGGAAAGTGGCTTTCTTGTCATTCATAAGGTTTTCTTGTCATCTTGGCTATTATTTTGTCATCTTGTCCATGCTTCATAATATTCTTCTCATGGATGCCTCGATGTACTTTCTTGTTTACATGCTTTGACCTAGTAGCCCATCATGAATTCATTCTGATATTTCTTTCAACATTTCTTTTCCTTTTCTTGGATGGCTTCTTCATCACAACATATTTGTAGAGTAGAATAAGTTATCTGAACCTTTTATATCTCCAAGGCATTCATATGTGTCAAGGGTCCTTTCTTCCTTTATCAGAGTTGTCACACCTTCTTTCGGTAGGTATTCTCAAGGAATTTTGTTATATAGTGATTCTTGGTGACCATGGTATTCTTCACATGCTTGATCTCTTTCTTCATTTCCTTCTTCCCATATAGATAGGTCAACCATATAATGATTCTTGTGATAAAATTCCTTCATTGCTTTCTTTCTGGACTTGTCGACATTTCTTCTTGCTTCTTAGTCAGCAATATTATGCTCCTTATGTGAGCATATTCTTTTGTTGACCTTCATTTCATTGTGGTAGATGCCTTTGAGCATGTTCTTGGTGAAAGAGATTATTTCATGCTTGATCATGTTATATAACTATCCCAAGACTCAATAATATATAAATGATAACATGACAAAACTTTAATGCATACATACGTCATCTTGATTCTCCTTTGATCATCCTTTGGTGTGGCCCTTCTTGCTTCATCTTAGCTTGCCTGCATAACATCCTTTTCTTGAATCCCATGAATGGGATTCTCAATGAGACATCTGCCTTGGCTCATGAACCTTCTTTTTAAGATTCCATCATAGGATCTTAAAGATCCTTGCCTTACAAATGTTTCTTTTCCTTTGATGATGGAGGTCTTCTAAGATTCTTAATCATGATCAATTTTTTCTTTTATCATGGATGAGGTTATATACTAGGTATGCTCCCTATATATGAATATCTTGAGATATACCTACCAAGCTCCTATATTCTAGAATATATTTCTACCCATGCATTTTTATTCTCATTATTAAATGATACATCCTCATGAGTATCTAGAACTGTATGTGCATCATGCTGCTAGATTCTAGGGGATGTTTCTAGCCATGAAATTTTATTTTATTCCTACATGCTCCTATCCTACTCAAAACTTTGAAAGAAATCTAGAAGTAAAGAGTTTTACCTAGTCTTAGTAGAGATATGAAGGATCTTCCTTCTTTTGCTTCTTTCCTCCTTCTTTCAACTCTTCATACCCTCTTACTTCTGTTATTTTTTTCCTTCTTAAGATTATGACAATTCCTTTTGTATTGTCCATATTATTGGCACCAAAAACATTGGATTTTGGACATGTCTTTGTTGCTTGTTCTTCGTGGACCAAACTTACCAAATTTACCCTTTCTTTTGGCCAAGGTAGCAAATGCATGATCCTTTGATCCCACATCTTCTTTCTCCTAAGTATGCTTTCCTCTGTCTTGCATAGAGACCACATTTCACTGATAGTGGTTGCCTCATTCTTCGCATATATGCTGGATGTGAATTTTCCCAACTCCTCAGGTAGAGCATTGAGTACTACAATTTTCATCTCTTTGTTACACATGACTTCCCCAAGCTCTTGAAGTTGATCTCTCATTTCTAATATTTTGATGAAGTAGGGAGCTATTCCTTCCTCTATTATCTTCATCTTGTATAATTCATTCCTTAGAGATATTGTTGCTCTAGTTGTAGACATCGAGAATAAATATACTAGCTTATCATAAATTTATTTCTATGTCTCAAACTTTGAGACATAAGGAATGAGAAAGTCTTTGATTGATTCTATCAAAATCCTTTGAGCTCTTGTCTCACCCTTATTGTACTTGGTTAAGGCTTGAGTCTGTTCCTTAGCAGGAAAAGTAATATTCCCTTTGACATGCTCTAGCAGTTCATTCTCATTAAGTAGTAGATCAATCCTCTTCTTCCATGAAATAAAGTTATTGGTACCTACCAATTTATTTCTTTACTTGCAAAAATACATTGAAATATATTCAGAAGGGGACATGTACTTACTTGATAGATTTTGAGAAGTAATGGATTTTCTTCCTCCATGAATGCTTGATTGCTTTTCTTCCCTGGATCTGGACGTTCTTCAAGTGGATTTGCTTGATGATGATATTTTCTTGATGACTTTTAGCTTGATGTAGGTCCTGCTTCAATCTTATCTTCTTTGTAGGTGCCTTTATGTAAAGCTATTATTCTAGCTTTGTAGGCCTCCTTGATGAATGATGGATTGTATAACCTTCTTGTCCTTGAAGTGATTGGGACATCTAGGACTAATGTTTCAACTTTGTATATGCCTCTTCTTGATGAGTGTTCTTGAGTTGCCCTCTCCTTGATGTGTCACCTTAGCTTCGATACCATGTTGAAGAATCTAGGGAAAAGTAGTGTAAAGTGATTCTTTGTTATTTGATAACAATTTGTGATGCACTTTGATCCATTTATCTTATTCTTATTATTAGTGTGTGTGTTTCATAAAACATCTACCAAAACAAAATAACAAGAACACAAAGTTTTTCTCTCTTCTAGGGACAAAACCTCTCCACTCTTGAGAGGAAAACCTTTGTAAGTTTCCTCTTATTTAAGCTTCTTATTTGAACAAATGCCAAACCCTATACCCTTGACTAGGATATCCTCCAATCATAAGTCAAGCCCTTCCTCTTTCTACACTGTAACTTCCAACACTTTGCTCCTTAGTACTTCATCCTTATGTTGCCTGTCTAAGTCAGACTCCTCTTCTTCTTGGGAGAAACCCTAGAACATTAGGGATTCTTTACTTCGTTATAGAGAAAGCCTTCTCTAATTTCCATAGGAGACCTTGTAGACCTAGTTATACATCCAAATGAGGCCTCTAATTTTGTTTCTTTCAATTGTTGTCAAATTCGCAAAAGTTCATTCCTGAAATCTTCGCACGCATGGATAGAAACCCTAAAACAATCCTCTTATCTTCATTTTCTTTTCATGCCCTCTTCGCTAGATGGGGAGGCCTTATAGGCCTTGTTTATTAGCCCAAAACAAAGATACTTGTTACTACGATTTCATACTGTAATGACCACATCCAGATCCTTCCTTTCTCGCATGTGTGGTTGTCGATGCCCTAGAAAACTGTCTCCTAACCTTTGTTGTTCTTCTTCCTTATCTCACTGCCCTTGTAGACCCATTTTCTTGGCTTTTTATGTCCTTCTAGTCCTATTTATTTTCTTCAGATTTCAAGGCATAATTGATATCAAATGAGCAGTGGACAACCTCTATAAATCGAGGTTTGTCCCTCCTCTTCAGGTTGACTTGACTATCCATTAGGCTGACTTGACAGTTTCATCATAATTCATCTTTTATTCATTATTTGGCTGCTTGGAACTCCGTTGGTGCTAGGAGAGGATTTGACTAGGCTTGGAGGTGTTCCCATGACCTTTTATATTGACATACATGATGTAGCATGCCCTCAAAGGGTCTTATCATAATTACATTTTGACTATGACTCTCTAGAAGCACTTTAAAATGTGCTTGACCTATTTTCAATGAGCAAGAAACTCATTGACAAATAATATCAAAATAATTTCGCTTGTCTTGAATAAATACAAATATCAAAATTACATTGATGAAGACCTAGCCTAGTTACATTTTCTTCAACAAACCTAAGTATAATTTTTCTGTTTCTTCCATATCAATATTTTAAGAAAATTTCTTGAATCCCACACACATGAACAAGATCATACTACCTCGAAACCATTACAAAAGCATAAATCGTTGGGTAAAAAGAAAATATTTCCTTGTATTAGAGGATAATAGTATTTTGTAGGAGAAAAGTATGCCTCACCTATCCTTTGTGACAAGTTTGTAGAATTTCTAATATATCTTCACCACTCCAACTTTGTAGATTATACAACTGTAGTCGTTCACTACATAAATAAGATCATTATAATTAGTTATGAGACAATAGGTAACACATAATAAATTGAATAACAAACAAGTGGAGCCACAAATTAGAAAAAATTACAGTTAAGTGAAATGTGTTGCATATAGGTATGTTAACTCACGTTCATTTATGAACAATAACCTCCATTTTCTATGTTTGCTTCCTTCATTTCCTTTTCCACACCCAAAAAATGAAACCAAGACCAAACTACAAAAAATGTGAAAAAAAAAGAAAACAAAGGAGAATGAGTAAAACACACTTAACAAATGAAACCAAGGCCAAACTACAAAAAATGAGAAAAAAACAAAACAAAAGGAAAATGAGTACAACTCAACGCATGGCCATGCTCAAAGTCAAAAAAACAAAACATGTAGACAAGAACAAAGAAAAATTTAAAATATCCCCTTTTCACATCATCTCTCCTACAATGTGCTCCCCTCTACTGAAAGGAAAAAAAAAAAAAGTGGGTTGAATAAGGTTAAAATATACACAAAATTAGTAATAGTAAGCCTATTTCAAAACAAATAATTATTCATAATAGAAAACACACCTCCCCTAGAGTTTGTTTTATAACGATGGACACTCTCTTTTGTATTCCACTTGTTCGTGCTCATCAAAACAAGCCATCTACAACAGATACAAAATAAGATATTAGAATCATTATATAAGTTAAACTAAAGAGTCGAACGCAATAATTAATCGTAATAAGAAACACACCTTTCTTTAAGACTGTTATATAAAAGGGGAGAGTCCATTTTGTATTTCATGTATTCATGCTCAATGGAACAAGCCATTTGCAATAGATATACAATAAAATATTATATATATAATACAATTTAAACTAGAGAGTTTGAAGGTATGAAAATTTCATGCAACTTAGTTCGATTCTAGATATATTCTATGCTATATCTCAAGAAAAAAAAAACTTAATCTAGATGTACTTCTACTATGAGTAATACAAACAATGTTTTCATAAGATGTAAATTTTTTGGAAAAGGAATCTAAGCATATCTAAACATATTGAACACCCAAAATCCTAGGGTCCACAAGGTAGTAGTGTTGTATGTTACCACAATGGTTGATTGGTTGAAGGGTCAGTATGCTT
Organism: Pinus tabuliformis; assembly: GCA_031772625.1. Classification (NCBI taxonomy): domain Eukaryota; kingdom Viridiplantae; phylum Streptophyta; class Pinopsida; order Pinales; family Pinaceae; genus Pinus; species Pinus tabuliformis. Next base: position 319,583,895 of record CM062804.1, on the reverse strand, counting down.
GTCTGCTCGACCTTACCCACCTCCTCTACAAGGAAAATTGTGTGTGGGTGTGCATGTGATGTGGAGAAAGAAAACACCATATTGGACATTGCAACTATAGTCACTCACTTCACAAAGTAATATTATATATGAGATCACCAATAAACCATGAGAGAAAATGAATAAAAAATATACATAGTGATAAACTAATCATACACATCCCTAATTTCCCTTGGCTAATGTTATAGCAGCAACAACCATGAAAAATAATCCCTGAAATTGTGAACCTCAACATAACATTTCCCTTTATTTTTTATCAAATTTATTGGAAAATATCAAACCTCACACTCAGTAACAATATCACACTACACTGAATCCATGACAAAAGGATAAATTGATTCACAAAAAATAAATATTTTAGTCGATTAAAGGAAAATATTCTTATGTAGGAAAAAATATGGCTCACTAATCATCCCAACTGCATTGGTAGAATGTCTGGGGTAGCTTCACCTTGATCTTCATAAATTGTACAATTGTGGTTGCTCACTACACAAAGCAGATCAATATAGTTGAGTGTGAGACCACATATAAAACATATAATAAATTGAAAAACAAGAAAATGGATTCACAAATGAGCAAAAGATAATTGTGAGTGAAATGCATTGCATATAGTTAATGTGATTCACCTTCATTTATGAGCGATAACCTCCATATTATCTGCTTGATTTTATCTCCTTGCCTTCTTCCTTTCTTATTGCACATCCAATAAACAAAACCAAGACCAAACTACAAGAAATGAGAAAAAAATGTAAAACAAAGCTAAACGAGTACAACAAAAAGCATGACCATGCTAAAACTCAACAAAAAAAAAACATGTAGCCAATAACAAACAAAAAATTGCAAACTTCCCCTTTGCACATTATCTCTACTGCAATATCCTCTCCTCAGCTGAAAGGAAAGAAAAGTGGGGTGATTAAAATTAAAATCCAAACATAGATAGTAATGGCAAGAATAATTCAATACCAATAATTATTTATAATGGGAAACAAACCTCCTCTAGAGTTTGTTATATAATGATAAACACTCCATTTTATATTCCACTTACTCGTGATCACCAAAACAAGACATCTAAAACAAATAATAAGATATTAAAATCAATATACAATTTAAACTAGAGAATTGATTACAATAATTAATCATAATATGAAACATACTTGTCATTGAGTTTTGTTATATAAAGGGGAATAATCCATTTTTTATTTAATGTATCCATAAGTTTTATGTATTGTAGTAAATATAACTTACTACACACCAACAAATGTGCTTTAATTGTTTTAGCCAATATTTAGACCAGAACACATTGAATTCAAAAAATTCCTTTGAAATAGAAAATCAAGCACACTTAAGAACTTGTGACAAGGGTTAGCGAAGATATCCTTGAAGCTATCAACATGAAAAATTATTTAGAGTAATTCGATATAGTCATGTCATTGTAATTTGAATGAATAATCTTTTGCGTACTCGTGTGAAGGCCAACATTTTGGCTATATTTTTAGAGATTCATAGTGAGGAGATGATTTGTTATTGTAGTGCCTACCAAACCTAATTCTATGACTATGACTATTGCTTATGGTTTGAAGATGGTCCTTGATACATTTTTGGTGAGCTCAGGGCTTCTTAAGTTTCTAGATACTTCTAGGTGATATTAGGGATTTTCAATTGCCTATCATATGTCAAGGGGAAAGGGTTATTAGTTTCAAGTTAGAATTTATGGGAAATTTTTTTGTTGCTTCAACAACTTCTTATTTAGATTACGGATTTGTGTAATAAGGTCAGGTTATTGAGATTTATAACTTATTAAATTGCATCAGTAGCTAGTCATTTCAAGCTCACGTGTAGAAGTTTTCGAAAGATATCTAAATATTGATCTTATAATGAACTCTTGTATTTTATATGAAATTCAAGCATAAGTTCAAGATTTTCCCTATTTTGGAGCATTTAAAAAGGGTTTTCTCTTACAATCCTTAGTCATGAGCACACATCTATAATAGTACCCACTAGATTTTTTATAATTGCAATCACAATGTTATTTAGGTTCTTTTGGCCACATAATGGGTAATATTGTCTATCTAGAAATTGGAGAAACATTTGGGCATTGAGTTTGATATAAATCCCATTAGTTATGATCCTATGTGGATTGGATGGGCATATATTTAACTTTATATTTAATACGAAAAGAAGAAAATTATTTGATAAGAAAGAAATTCCATTGGGTATGAAAGTTATCAGTCTTCGCACATTTCGGTCTAGGACTTCAACACATATTTTTGAAGTGTCACATAGAAGTAGTGGGCTGACAACAACATACAATAACTTTGCCAATCATGGTAGCTTGCGGTTTGTTTTGTCTAATGAAAACAAAGGGCCATGGAGCAGTGTGTAGGCTATCTAGTGAATTCAATGATATTCAGAGCCTACAACAAGAATAAGCCACTCATGCATGTGAGGAGACTCACTACTAAAAACATTGGTTTCCTTATGTTTGTGGGTAATATAGCTCTCATACACCTTGCTAACCTTGCTAGTTAACAAATCAGACAAAATGAATCTCATAAAATAGGACTTTGGTACATAGTTTTGGTCAATGAGTTGCTATACAGGAAAATTGTTATCTTCTTCACATGTTTTTCCCGACGCTAATGTCACTTATACAAACTCTGGGTTGGTGATTATTTTTCGTTGGAGATTGTTTTTAGCTTAAATAACTCCAATACAAAGGTGGTATTCTCATACCTATTGTGACTTCTTTCTCCGTTCGTTCCACGACTATAAAAAATCATTTTGTTTTATATTTTTACGTAGACGTTGATCTCCAATCTCTTCCATTTTGTGAGCGAGCATAAGTGATTGAAACACCCAACAATGTATCAAGTCACACAATTGTTTAGCTACAATAACATGTTTATATCTACACAACACAAAATTGAAGGTGTTGCGATGATATATAAAAATGTTTTGGATTTACATTGGAGACGATCTCAAAGAGGTCTTTGGGAGAAAAGCATCATTAAAATCATCTCAACATATATCAGCTCGATTCTCGCAATGGAAGTGCAAAATTATGTGAAATGTGCTTCTACAGGACTAGATCTCTATTGATGAAGGAGCCATCACTATCAGACCACTTGTGCTTGGGTTTGTGCGAGTTTGGACCACAAAAGAGTTTGCCAACAAAAGTCTCTAATGATGAAGGACTCATCACTTTCAAACCACACGTGATTAGGTTTGTGTTAGTTTGCACTGCAAAAGGGTTTGCCATTTTGTGGGCAAAGAACACAAGCATTGGGATGTTGTACCCAAGATGTGGGTTTGAAATCAAGAAAAGGAATTATTATTTATTAATTGTTGCAAGTGGAGAACCCTTAGAGGAGCAATTTTGACCTAAGGCTACGATGAAGCATCTTTATCCAGGTGGATGTTGGTGGCCACCCACCTATCCCATTTGTACCCCCACAACCGTCTCTTTCAGTTTCTCAGTTTCCTTAATTATAGCGCAGTTTACTATTTTTAGCAGTTTTTCGGGTCCTAAACTTCTGGAGCCATTTTGAGGCCCTAAACGACGTTTTTTGGGAAATCTACGGCCGGCAATTTTTCTAATAAAAATCATCTTTTCCGTGGTAGTCCTCGGAGAGATCTTTCCAACGGGCCATCATGCGTGTCAAACGGAGATAATACGACCAATTCGCGACCCCAGGAAGTTGGTTGTCCAACTCTCCCCAAAACGGGGCCCACAATTTGGCGTTTCATCTTCTAGGGTTAGGTTTTGGAATGTGAAGGGTTTTCCATTGTCTCTCAATAATAAATAGGCCTTTGAGCCTCATTGTAAAGACAGTTCAGAGGCATGTAGCCAACACATCTCTTCTCAGAGATAAGCTACCATCGCCCTAGCTGGGTTATTTCTATTTGTAATCATATTTCAGTATTCTCCATTAATGAAATGAAGTATTATTTCCATTGCATCTCTATTTTTATGGTTATCGCATCTCTGTATTTATGGTTATCTCTGTAATCTATTGCGTTCCTGTTTAAATCTGGATCAGTGGTATCAGAGCGGTCTGATTTTTCTCTGTTTTTCTTTGCATGTCCCCAACGAGGTCGGGATATAAGGAGTTAGGGCTTGAATTGGTCGAACCTTTGCAAGACCAGGCTCGCAAATCTCGACGACCTCCCATGGCGGATGAGAAGAAAGACGAGGGGGCAGGAGATCCTATCAGAATCTTGCTCGAAGAAGCCCTCGAGCGGCAAAGGAACGCGACGATGGATAGCTTTACGCAGATCCTTCAGCGGCTACCCAGAGGTGACGCATTAGCTTCCAACAGCTACTCTGAAAACGCCACACCATTTAAGGTACAAGTTAATTTTGAAATCCCCATCTTCGAGGGTCAAATAGACGCAGATGCCGTAGATAAATGGTTAAATCTGCTAGATGGGTATTTTCTGTTCATGAATTTTCAAGTTGGGAAAAGATTGTTTTCGCTCTTCTCAAAGCAGCCCCCCACGTCAAGGACTGGTGGGAAACATACTGCGAGCAGAAGGATGAAAGTACAGGCTCACTGTTTTCAGCCGCCCCCACTTGGAATGACTTCCAAGATGCCATCAAGGAGCAGTACTACCCTGTCAAAAGCTATGAGGACAAATACATCAAATGGACCACACTGCGGCAGGGACGAGACCAAGATGTGCCAGAGTTCACAAATATTTTTCATACCCTTCGCACAGAGTTGGGTATCAAAGATTTTGAGCTGCATCTGGTACTCAAATACCGCGACTGCCTACATAGATACATCCAGGAAGAGATGCAGTTCTTGAACATCTCCTCACTCTGCAAATCATACTGATACGCTGTCAAAATCGAGCAAAAGTTCAAACAAAAGAAGCGAGACTTTGGATCTGCAAATCCAATGCCCAAAGGACAAAGCCAAGGTGGGGTGACCCAAGACAACCCCTCAAAGCTGCAAGAAAAGAACAACACCACGAAGCCAAAGAAGGACATAGGAAAGTGGTGTGAGTTCCACAAGAGTCCCACTCATAACACAAGTGAGTGTCGGACCAAGTAGTCGCTGGTGGCCGAGTTGAAGGCTTCCGAATCAGATGCATGTTCCGACTCTGAGCCAGAACCCGACAAGGGGGATGGCAAAGGGAAGAAAATAATTGATGTGGATCCTAGTGCCACTGTCGCCACTGCCAAGATCCAGAAGAATGAGCCCGAAGAGCCAGAGGAGGGGGAACGTCTTTTCCACTCACAAATGTGGGTGAAGGGTTCACCGCTACAATTAATTGTCGACAGTGGTAGCCAAAAGAACCTCGTTTCAGCAGAGGTCGTGAAGCAGTTGGGCCTACCAACTACGCCACACCCACAACCGTACAATATCGGGTGGCTTCACGAAGGACGAGATCTCAAAGTTCGCCAGTAGTGCCGCCTTCCCTACAACATCAAGCCCTTCACAGATGAGGTATTGTGTGATGTTACACCTCTGGATGTTTGTGATGTACTATTAGGCCAGCCATACTTGTAGAGGCGACATGCTGTGTATGAGTTAAGGCCTCGCGCTGTCATTATTTCTTTGGATAATTCATTATACAGGATACCAGACGTAGCTCCACCTACCGCCACCTCTTTGATCACTGCTAAGAAAGGCAGCAAGCTCATCTCACAGACTAGGAAATTTGTTTTCTGTCTGGTTCAGTCCCAAAGTAAGGGGAAGATCGTTGCTACATCCATGACCCTCGTAAAGGGTTCCTCCACGCAGCAGTAGCAACATAGGAATACAGTCATGATAGAACACAGGAACAACTTCTCCTCACCCAGAGGGGTACCACACAAGTTTCAGGTGGGCGACAAAGTTTGGTTACATCTGCAGAGAGACCGCCTTACCGAAACCCATCAGAAACTCAGACCACTTCGACATGGTCCTTACACCAGTAACAAGGTTGTGGGCAACAATGCTTTGAAGCACGCATTCCTCCATTCCTTCGCTTGCACCGATTTTTCAATGTGGACCATCGCCGACCATGCTTCCCACCATTTCTGGGCACATCAGAGATTGCAGGACAGCTCACCAGAGACCCAGCTCAGCAGAAGCTTCCTCATCTCAAGGAGGAACTCAACGCAATGGGGACCATTGCTTCCTAAGGGGGGAGGAATGATCCAGGTGGATGTTGGTGGCAACCCACCTATCCCATTTGTACCCCCACAACCGTCTCTTTCATTTTTTTAGTTTCCTCAATTATAGCGCAGTTTACTATTTTTAGCAGTTTTTTGGGTCCTAAACTTCCGGAGCCGTTTTGAGGCCCTAAATGACGTTTTTTGGGAAATCTATGGCCAACGATTTTTCTAATAAAAATTGTCTTTTCCGTCATAGTACTCGGAGAGATCTTTCCAATGGGCTATCATGCGTGTCAAACGGAGATAATACGACCAATTCGTGACCCCAGGAAGTTGGCTGTCCAACTCTCCCCAAAACGGGGCCCACAATTTGGCGTTTCATCTTCTAGGGTTAGGTTTTGGAATGTGAAGGGTTTTCCATTGTTCCTCAATAATAAATAGGCCTTCGAGCCTCATTGTAAAGACAGTTCAGAGGCATGTAGCCGACACATCTCTTCTCAGAGATAAGCTACCATCACCCTAGCTGGGTTATTTCTATTTGTAATCATATTTCAATATTCTCCATTAATGAAATGAAGTATTATTTCCGCTGCATCTCTATTTTTATGCTTATCGCATCTCTGTATTTATGGTTATCTCTGTAATCTATTGCGTTCCTGTTTAAATCTGGATCACATCTTGATTGAATGAAGAAATTAATTTTCCTCATGTTAATTGGGGTTTGTCTTGGGATTTTGTACCCAAGGTGTGGGTGTGAAATCAAGAAAAGGATTATTATTTATTCATTCTTGCAAGTGGAAAACCCTTATAGGAGCAAGGGTGACCTAAGGCTATGATCAAGATTCAAGGGTCTTGATCAAATGAAGAAATTAATTTTCCTTATGTTAGTTGGGGTTTGTCTAGAAACTTCAAGTCGACCTAGGCTTGGAAAGACACCCTTTGAGGGAAAAGTCTACCCTCATGAGAAAACCATAAGAAGGGAAGTTGTGAAACTCATTTGATTATCCAACAAGTTAAATTATTTTCAAGTGAGAACTCACTCAAGGATGTCACATACCTCAAGAAGCCATTATACATAAAAAGAAAGAAGAAGGGTTTTGTGTTTGTCTTTTTGTCTCATGCTCTAGTTGAGGTTCAAGGAGGATACTGGCTAATTTGGGTGAGGGTTTTAGTGGGCAATTCTATGCATCAAAGTAGTGGAAGTGACCCATGGAAAAGGGTTGAAAAGTATGGGCCAATAGTAGTGGTACTTTTGTGAGTTAGTCGCAGACTCCTATACCTTATTAGAAGGCCAAAACACCTAAAATAAGGTTGTTTTGGTATGCTGTGAGGATTAGGGGAAAGTCGGAGTAAAGTTTCATGCCTTAAATGACCAATGAAACAAGTACAAGGATGTAAGAAGGGTACTGCAAGTCTAAGGTAACTAGATTTGGGGCTGCAGAGATTTGTAGCAATGCCTAGGATTTTAGTCAAGAAAATAACCATAATGGTGGTTGCTTGCAGGCTAAGTCGTAGCATCCTCAAGGAGATAGATTGCTAAGGTTGGAGGGTTGTCCATGAGTTTTTGGACAAAAGTTTTGATATGCACTATTTAGGGCTTCTTCCTATGCAGAGAGCCATCCTATGGTCTATATAAATCTCAGTGAAAGAATAGCCCAGATCTATGATGAATATAAAGGGTCAACACCCTAGAAAGTGAAGTTGATGACTCTTTGTTTTTTGTAGAAGTTTGAGATGGAAGGACAATGAGAAGGGTGATGTAGTAAAGGAAAAGATAAGGTATGTTCAAAGGTTTGAACAACAGTTGTAATTAGCCCTAAGAATAGGGATATAAAACACATCTTATCACTATTGGTGGGTTGTTTGGAATAGCCCTAGATCTGGACAATTTAAGGAGACAAATTGCAAAAGAAAGGGCAGTCTTGGAAGTCCTAGATTAGTCATGGTGTTCACTGTGTATGGGTAATTTTGAAATCCCTTTAGAATGCATCTTATCATTGTTGGTGGGTTGTTTGGAATAGCCCTAAATATGAACAATTTAAAGAGACAAATTGCAGAAGAAAGGGAATTCTCAAAAGGCCTAGATTAGTCATGGTGTTGACTGTGTATGGGTAATTTTGGAAGCCCTAAGGGTTGAGATTTGAAGGATGAAAGGGAAACCAAGAGGGCTAGATCTGGTGTGACCTAGGAGTAGCATTCTGGAGCATCCAGGACGTTGACAAGTGGGTAGTCTAGAAGACCTCAAGTACAATGTTCATGAAAGGAATCAATGGGTTGTTACGAGGCAGAGTAATGGAGCCCTAGCTCAGCTTATGAAAAGAGCCATATGGTTGACAAGAGGGAATATTTAGAAGAGCCAAGGAGAAAACCTCTTAATGGAACTATAACGCTTCTAGTGGAAAAATCCTTGAGCCAAAATTTAGTGACACAAAATGAGTTGTGATCATTGATAGTGGCAATTGAAGATGCAAGTTCAGTGATCAGTAGATTGGGAGGAAAGTGGACCCGCTTATGTGTTCAAGGTACATGGAATGAAAGGGCTATAGTGCATGTTTTCAACAAGTAGGTTAATTGTACATTGTTTAAGGTATATTGGTGGTCATAGCAATCAACAACAAGGCTTAGTTGTGTCCTTATATTAGGGTTGTATATAAGGGCCATGATCCCTAGCACAAGAGCCCTAAGACTGTTGTATTACAATTTGTAATATGATAATTAGAGGGTTTAAAAAGTTAAAAATTTTCATGTGCACTAATTGATCCATTGATGTATGTCATTTCGTTGTGCAAAGTATAAGTGTTGTGACATTTGAGTGTGTTTTTGTTCGTGATTATAAACTCAAACTAGATTCTTGAGTGTCATGGAAAAATCTACAAGCTTACGATTGAATTATCCATATAGATACCTTCCCTCTATTCACTAATATTATAGTAGCAACAATCATGAAAAATAAGCACTAAAGATGTGAACCTAAGTATAACTGTTCTATTTATTTTATATCAAGTTTTAGGAAAAAATTTTGAATCTCACACACATGAACAAGATCATACTACCTCAAAACCATTACAAAAGGAGAAAGCATTGTGCAAAAAGAAAATATTTCATTGTATCAAACAGCAATAGCATTTTGTAGAAGAAAAGTATGGCTCACCCATCCTTTGTGGCAAGTTTGTAGAATTTCTAGTGTATCTTCACCACTTGACCTTTGTAGATTATACAATTGTAGTCGTTCACTACATAAAGAAGATCATTATAGTTGATTATGAGAGCATAGATAACACATAATAAATTGAATAACAAACAAGTGGAACAAAAAATTAGCAAAAGATACTTTTAAGTGAAATGCACTGCATATAGGTATGTTAACTCACCTTCATTTATGAACAATAACTTCCATTTTCTCAGTTTGCTTCCTTCATTTCCTTTCCCATGCCCAAACAATGAAACTAATACCAAATTACAAAAAACGTGAAAAAAAGGAAAACAAAGGAAAACGAGTACAACACACAAAAAATGAAACCAAGACCAAACTACAAAAAATGAGAAAAACAAACGAAGGAAAATAAGTACAACTCAAAGCATGGCCATGCTCAAACTCAGAAAACAAAACATGAAGACAAGAACAAAGAAAAATTGCAAATATCCCCTTTGCACATCATCTCTCCTACAATGTGCTCTCCTCTGCTGAAAGGAAAAAAAGTGGGTTGAATAAGGTTAAAATATACACACAATTAGTAATGGTAAGCATATTTCAAAACCAATAATTATTCATAATAGAAAACACACCTCCCCTAGAGTTTTTTTTATAACGATGGGCACTCTCTTTTGTATTCCACTTGTTCGTGCTCATCAAAACAAGCCATCTACAACAGATACAAAATAAGATATTAGAATTGTTATATAAGTTAAACTAAAGAGTCGAACACAATAATTAATTGTAATAAGAAACACACCTTTCTTTAAGATCATTATATAAAAAGCAAGAGTCCATTTTCTATTTCACGTATTCATGCTCAATGGAACAGGACATTTGCACTAGATATACAATAAAATATTATATTTCTAATAGAATTTAAACTAGAGAGTTTGAAGGTATGAAATTGTCATACAACTTAGTTCTATTCTAGATATATTTTGTGCTATATCACAGAAAAATATAAATTTTATAAACTAGATGTACTTCTACAACGAGTAATACAAACGATGTTTCCTTAAGATGTAAATTTTTTGGAAAAGGAATCTAAGCATATCTAAACATATTGAACAACCAAAATACCAGGGTCCACAATGAGGTAGTGTTGTATGTTATCATGATGGTTGATTGATTAAAGGGTCAATATGCTTATCTGCTCGACCTTACCCAACTCCTCTACAAGGCACATTGTGTGCGGGTGTGCATGTGATGTGGAGAAAGAAAACATACGTTGGACCATCCTAGACACTACAGCTATAGACAACGATGAGTTAATCATACATATACAAATGAAACCAAGACAAAAATACAAAAAATGTGAAAAAAAGGAAAACGAGTACAACACACTCAACAAATGAAACCAAGACAAAACTACAAAAAATGAGCAAAAAGAAAAACAAAGGAAAATAAGTACAACTCAACGCATGGCCATGCTCAAACTTAGAAAAAAAAAACATGCAGACAAGAACAAAAAAAAAGTGCTAACATCCCCATTTCAGATCATCTCTCCTACAATGTGCTCTCCTCTGCTGAAAGGAAAAAAAGTGGGTTGAAAAAGGTTAAAATATACACACAATTAATAATGGTAAGCATATTTCAAAACCATTAATTATTCATGATAGAAAACACACCTCACCTAGAGTTTTTTTAGAATGATGGGCACTGTATTTTGTATTCCACTTGTTCATGCTCATCAAAACAAACCATCTACAACAGGTACACAATAACATATTAGAATCGTTATATAAGTTAAACTAACGGGCCGAACGTAATAATTAATCATAACAAGAAACACACCTTTCTTTAAGACTATTATATAAAAGGGGAGAGTCCATTTTGTATTTCATGTATTCATGCTCAATGGAACAAGCTATTTGCACTAGATATACAATAAAAGATTATATTTTTAATATAATTTAAACTAAAGTGTTTGAAGGTATGAAATTATCATGCAACGTAGTTCTATTCCAGTTATATTTGTGCTATATCTCAAAAAAATATAAATTTTATAAACTAGATGTACTTCTACTACAAGTAATACAAACAATGTTTTCATAAGATGTAATTTTTTTGGAAAAGGAATCTAAGCATATCTAAACATATTGAACACCCAAAATACCAGGGTCTACAAGGCAGTAGTGTTGTATGTTAGCACGATGGTTGATTGGTTGAAGGGTCAGTATGCTTGTCTGCTCGACCTTACCCACCTCCTCTACAAGGCACATTGTGTGGGGGTGTGCATGTGATGTGGAGCAAGAAAACATACGTTGCACCATCCTAGACACTGCAACTATAGTCACTCACTGCACAAAGTAATATTATATATGAGATCACAAATAAACCATGAGAGAAAATGAATAACAAATATACAGAGTGATGAATTAATCATACACATACCTATTCAGCCTTGGCTAATGTTATAATAAGCCCTAAAATTAGCAGCAACAACCATGAATAATAAGCCCTAAAATTGTGAACATCAATATAACATTTCCCAAACCAATACTTATTCATAATAACAAACACACCTCCTCTAGAGTTTGTTATATAATGATAAACACTCCATTTTGTATTCCACTTACTCGTGCTCACCACAACAAGACATCTACAAAAAATACATAATAAGATATTAAAATCAATATACAATTTAAACTGGAGAATTGAATGCAATAATTAATCATAATATGAAACATACTTGTCTTTGAGTTTTGTTATATAAAGGATGATAATCCATTTTGTATTTCATGTATCCAAAATTTTGATGGATTTTAGTAAATATAACTTATTACACACTCCATTTTGTATACCACTTACTTGTGCTTGCCACAACAAGACATCTAAAAAAGATACATAATAAGATATTAAAATCAATATACAATTTAAACTGGAGAATTGAATGCAATAATTAATCATAATATGAAACATACTTGTCTTTGAGTTTTGTTATATAAAGGGGGATAATCCATTTTGTATTTCATGTATCCATAATTTTGATGGATTGTAGTAAATATAACTTACTACACACCAACAAATGTGCTTTAATTGTTTCAGTCAGTATTTAGACCATAACACATTGAATTCAACAAATTCCTTTAATTATTTTAGTCAGAATTTAGACCATAACACATTGAATTGCCATGATGGAAGCCCTCTTTCCAAAGAGGGATTTTGAAATAGAAAATCAAACAGACTTACTCTAAGAAATTGTGATAAGGGTTAGCTAAGATAGCCTTGAAGCTATCTGTTAGGGCCTAAATCTACCTTAGGTTGAGAAAGGAGGGTCTCGGGTAACATCAAACCATGCTTAACCTGATAGCTAGCCCTACCAGGTCGGGAGAGGGCTCTCTCCTTGTCAATCTCAATGAATATTTATCAAGGAAGGCTTGAGATGACTGATATAAAAACTAATTTTAGGCTAGGTACGCATGCTCAGAGGAATTTGTTTGATTTTAATGGTTGGTTGCTGGATCAGATGAGGAAGGCAGCTTTGGGTCTGAGAAGTGAACACAGATTTGCAGAGGTTTCTGTGGGTCGAGGTAGGCAAGTGTTTTATCACTTTGAAATGAGTGTAATGGTGAGTCTAAATACTGGTGAGGATCTAGAGAGGGAATTCAAGTGTCATGAGTCCACTTTAAATAGTAGAAAACATGTAGAACTAAATCAACCTCAAGCTAGAGCACTGAGACACCAACGAATTCCACCTATAAACTTGATTCATTTAGTTATGCTAAAAGAGAGAGATGATGGCACACATAAACATAAGATAAACTAAATTACAAAGAAGGAAACAATGCTAAATCACATTACCACAATAATCCCACAAAATGCTGCAAAACCCTGGTTTATTTCCTTGCCAAACTGTAGAAATGATGTACAATAGTGCTCAATGCATCCACAAGAGTACAACCTTGAAAAATGACTAAGAAAGTACAAGATATAGGCCTAAAACCACCCATTCTAGCCATTAGGGGTTGAATCCATGAGTCTAGGAGCTGTTTCAACAAGATCTAAACTAGGAACTGAAAAATTGGCAGTGGAATAGCTTGCCTCTAAAACTATGGAAACTGATTCATTCAGTTCAAAACTACCTATACATGATGTATCTACCTCCTTCAGTAATTTTGATCATTTTTACATCATAGTACATCAAGTTACATCATATTACATCATGAATTTACCAAAGAGAGACGAAAAAGTCAAAATGGCAGAAAACTAGGTGAAATTCTTAGTAAACAGGTAAAACTAGCAAATTTTCTCCTATGCGTAGCGCCACTGATTCTATGCGTAGCACTTTTCTAGGCCAGTTTTGGAAAGCTTCCCAAAGCCCAAATTAGGTGCAGAATAGCTCATTGAAAATCTTGGTGCGTCTACCTTCTGGGACAACTTGAAGTTTTTTATTTGGAGTCCATTTGCCCCTCCAAAAATTCAGTCTCCCAAGACTACTAACTGTGTGGCAAAAAAGTGGCAGAGAGGGCACTTTTTGGGTGTTTTTTCCCCTTTTGGAGACCTAAAACTTGTCCAAAGTTCTCAACCATTTCTTAACATGCATATTTTTTCATGCTGATTCCAAATATGTGAGCCATTTTTCAAGAATATGCCTCTATCAAAAGCGTAGTGCCAGTGGCGCTACACACCTATTGGAAAAGCCCGTGTTAAAATTTTTTATGGGTAGCGCCACTGATTCTATGCCTAGTGTTGTTTTCAGATCATGTTTTGGAGGCCTTCCCGATGTCAAAATTGGTTTCACAATAGCTTGTTGGAAATATTATTGAGTGTACTTTCCAACAAAACTTGATTTTTTCAATTTGGAGTTTATTTTCCCTGTCAAAAGTCAAATCTCCCAAGACTGGTCAAAATGTGTAAAATGAGGCGGCCTAAAGGCAGAGTGTTGTTGCAGTCAACTTTTGAAGGTCTTCCTCAACTTCAAATTGAGCTCATGATAGCTCATTGGAAATATATTTGTGTCTAGTTATCATTTAATGCATCAAACAAGTCATTTGACCAACCAAGCTAGGATAAATATTGATTTTCCCAAGGTCACTTAAGAGGTGCATCAATTCTCCTGAGGCAACTGTATTTTCGACATTTCTTTAAAACCATGACACCTGTGTAAAAGGTGAAGGAGGCCTTTCTTCCTTGGCCTATTATGGACAAAAAACTCTCTCACTATTTACAAATTCATTTTTTCTTGCTTAGAAACATCATTTGAGTAAAACCTATCCCGATGTGTGGAACATGGGATTTGTCGAAATGAAGTGAAATAAAGGGGATAAGGGGATTCTAAATTCTTGAGAAAATTTTGGGAAGTAGGGAGGGATGTTAGAAAATAGGGGAAAGTGGAATTTCAAAGATTGAGTGATGGGAAGGGGTCCAAAAGGGAAAAACACAGGCTTAGCCTATAAAATTGTCAAATTGTAGCAAGAAACTAGGGTTTGTGGGAAAATGACAAATTTGAAGGATATCAGTGATGGGAAGTGTTTAATAAGGTACATCAAGGATAGGGGAAGGCGTATGAATATCAGGACACAAGTTTTGTTGATGATTTGACCATCCAAGAGAAATTACCTTCAAAACCCTAGGAGAGGGAAATGAACCTTACCTAGGCACAACTGAAGCATGAACAAGGTGTAAAATGACCCATTGGAACCTAACATGATGATGACAACCCTCTGAATGATGGTACACTCAACTAAATGGTGACATGGACTGACATTTGGACAACTTTGAAAGGAGTGAAAATAAACCCTAGACCTAATACCTATTGACCAAATTTTACTTAAAGACTCACTAAAATGACAAAATTTGACTTTAACACCATAAAACCACTTTGTAAGAACATATTTGATCATTGGTTGAAGGTTTCAAATACTAACACCAACATTGGCTCCAATGGGGATGGCAGCTCTTTGGAGGTGCAATGAACTGCAGATCTTTGGGAGAGCAGACCAGTGCCTTATCCATTGGGCAATATGGAATCAATAACTTTAGAACACCAAACAAATACCTCGACTCAAAACTAAACTAACTAAAACAAAAAATGACTCAAGACTGACTTAACTGAAACAAGTACTTACAAAGCTTTTAAATGGTAGCAGACCATCGAGATTTGAAGGCTTCAAATCATGATGACAACCACCTGCCTACTGATGAAATATGTATAATCATGTGAAGTGGGCCTTCCAATGTAAATAATCCAGCAGATGGCTACTCATTGAAATTCTACTCTCACTTTCATCGAGCGAGTAGAACGATGTACATGTAGGCAACTCACAATAACAACTGAAACCAAGGCTTATGCTAATGAACCAAGCAACATCCATCTTATCTAGTGCTTGCAAAAGAATGCTGAAAGGATCTTGAAAGTTCTAAAGCACTAGCTTGTCATGAGATCTAGCAGCAAAAATACAAGTACTCCCTTCATTATGATCTTAAAAAAAAATTGGTTGTTGTTTGATAGGAAGGCTTTGAGAAATATAAGCTTCTGCTATCTGAGTGTTGGTTGTGAATTCCGTGAGCGTGAGAAATTCTGACTTGAATTCTGATACACTATCTCTCTCAAGCTCATACTCCTCAATTTCATATTCTAAGCCTTTCTTAAACATAAAACAATCTTCAAGATTATCAAACATGACAGCCATATCATCTTCATGAAGGAAAACATTATCTATTTGTTGATCTATAAAGCTAATTTCAAGACTGTCCTCACTTTCAAAAGTGGAAGAAGCTTCACTTACACCTTCTTGACAATGTGAACACTGCAAACCTGCATTAGCTTAGGCTGTAACCTGACCTTTCAGGAGTTGATCTATCTCATCTTCAGACAGAGGAGATAATACTTTTTGTTTTCTTTTGCTCAAGAAATTATTGTCTTCTTGAAATAACATTTCAAAACACGAAAAACTTGAATGGTAGTCCTAAATTCCTTGATCTTCTGAAATTTGAAAACATTTTTGATCATCTTCATATGACATGGAAATCAAATTATCATTTACCATTGAGTTACCTAAAGAAGATTTTTCACTTAATTGAACAAAGATCTCCTCTTGTTTTTCATAAAATGACTGGATTACCTCCTCATGAAGGCTTTGCTCTAATGAAATGAGAACACTTGGGTCAATAACTATGTCTTCTTCATTACAGATGATCTCAACAACAGAGCTCTCCTTCATGGGATTCAGAACAAGGTACTCTTGATCATCACGATCTGACTCTAGATCTGAAAGAGCCGACTTGACTTTATCACATTCTGAAATTGAAACTTGACTTCCCTACATACTGTCTTCTTCTATGGATAGATCTAAAATAAAACCTTCTCTTTCATCATTTTCCATTGTGCTAAGATCTTGATCCAACTGCAAATTTTCCTGCGCATCTTGATAAGTATCCTCTTTATGTTGCTGAAATGGATTTTCATACAGGGCTTCCATGATCTCATCATCCATGAAATCATCATCTTCATAAACTTTCTCAAGACTTTCAATAAAACAATAAGCATGTCTGCAACAGTTCTGAACTAAATTTAAGGATGGGTAAGATTCTTTAAACCTTTCAAAGAAAATGGTATGAAAATCCTTTAAACAGTAAATACAAGCAAGTGGCAAACTTTCATACCAAGATCAGGCTTCACCTTCCAGAGTGGCCATGAATATCTTCATCAAGGAGTCTTCAAGAAAATCAACCTTCAACTTGAGAATATGCATGTGAAATCTAACCAGATGTAAAGTAGAATCATTCCTATCATCACCTTTAAACATAAGCAAATTCCTTTGCCAATCTACCTTAGGAATTTTATTTGGGAAACCTGGAATGTGATCTAGGCTCATGGGAGCATACCTTCGATCTAGCGAATCCATTTTGGTAACAATGAATTCACTAAGAAATTCTTCAGGCTATTGATTCTTCAAGAGTAGAGTCACCATAAAAATTCTAAACCTTGGGATTCTTCGACACCAGAGTCGCCAGGTGAATGATTTCAGCCTTCCAGTGTCTGATCATTGTCCACCTTCAAAAATCAGATCTAACTTGATACAAGTTTCCAAGGAACATAAAATTATTTTCCCCAATATGGTCGCCACTATGTTAGGGCCTAAATCTACCTCAGGCTGAGAAAGGCAGGTCTAGGGTAACATCAAACCACGCTTAACCTGGTAGCTAGCCCTACCAGTTTGGGAAAGGGCTCTCTCGTCAATCTCAATGAATATTTATCAAGGAAGGCTTGAGATGACTAATATAAAAACTAATTTTATGCTAGGTATTCTTGCTCAAAGGAATTTGTTTGATTTTAATGGTTGGTTGCTGGCTCATATGAGGAAGGTAGCTTTGGGTCCAGGAAATGAACACAGATTTGCAGACGTTTCTGTAGCGCAAGGTAGGAAAGTGTTTTAGCACTTTGAAATGAGTGTAATGGTGAGTCTAAAGACTGGTGAAGAGTTGGAGGGGGCATGCAAGTGTCATGAGTCCTCTTCAAATAGTATAAAACATGTAGAACTAAATAAACCTCAAGGTAGAGCACTGAGACACCAATGAATTCCACCTATAAACTTGATTCTTTTAGTTATGCTAAAAGAGAGAGATGACGGCACAAATAAACATAAGATAAACTGAATTACAGAGAAGAAAACAATGCTAAATCAGATTACCACAAGAATCCCACAAAATGCTGCAAAAGCCTGGTTTATTTCCTTGCCAAACTGCAGAAGTGATGTACAACAGTGCTCAATGCATCCACAAGAGTCCAACCTTGACAAATTATTAAGAAAGTACAAGATATAGGCCTCAAACCACCTATGCTAGCCATTAGGGGTTGAATCCATGAGTCTAGGAGCTGTTTCAACAAGATCTAAACTAGGAACTGAAAAATAGGCAGTGGAACAACTTGCCTCTAAAACTATGGAAACTGATTCATTCAGTTCAAAACTACCTATACATGATGTATCTACCTCCTTTAGTAAATTTTCATCATTTTTACATCATAGTACATCAAGTTACATCATATTACATCATTAATTTACCAAAGAAAGAAAAAAAATTCAAACTGGCAGAAAACTAGGTGAAATTCTGAGCAAACAAGCAAAACTGGCAAATTTTTCTCCTATGCATAGTGCCACTGATTCTGTGCGTGGTGCTTTTTCTAGGCCAGTTTTGGGAGGCTTCCCGAAGTCCAAATTAGGTGTAGAATAGTTCATTGGAAAGTTTGGTGAGTGTACCTTTTGGAAAAACTTAAATTTCTTTATTTGGAGTCCATTTGCCCCTCCAAAAGTTCAATCTCCCAATACTACTTCCTATGTGGCAAAAAAGTGGCAGAGAGGGCACTTTTTGGGTTTTTTTTGCCCTTTTGGAGACCTAAAAGTTGTCCAAAATTCTCAGCCATTTCTAAGCATGCATAATTTTTCATGCTAATTACAGATATTTAAGGCATTTTTCAAGAAGATGCCTCCATCAAAAGCATAGTGCCAGTGGCGCTACACACATGTTGGAAAAGCCTGTGTTAAAAATTTCTATGCATAGCGCCACTGACTCTATTCATAGCGTCATTTTAAGATCAAGTTTTGGAGGCTTTCCCAATGTCCAAATTAGGTTCACAGTAGATTTTTGGAAATCTTATTGTGTCTACCTTTCAAAACAACTTGAATTTTTCAATTTGGAGGTCATTTGCCCTGTCAAAAGTCAAATCTTCCAAGACTGGTAAAAATGTGCAAAATAAGGCTGCCTAAAGGAAGAGTGCTATTGTAGTCAACTTTTGAAGGTTTTCCTCAACTCAAAATCGAACTCATGATACCTCATTGGAAATATCGTTGTGTCTAGTTATCATTTAACTCATCAAGCAAGTCATTTAGCCAACCAAGCTAGGAGAAATATTTATCTGCCCAAGGTCACTTCAGAGGTGCATCAATTCTCTTGATGCAACTGTATTTTTGACATTTCTCTATAACCACAACACCTATGTAAAAAAAGAAGGAGGATTTTCTTCCTTGGCCTATTATGGACAAAAACCTCTCTCACTTTTTACAAATTCATTTTTTCTTGTTTAGAAACATCATTTGAGTAAAACCTATCCCGATGTGTGGAATAGGGGATTTGTCGAAATGAAGTGAAATAAAGGGGATAAGGGGCTTCTAAATTCTTGAGAAAATTTTGGGAAGTAGGGAGGGATGATAGGAAATATGGGAATGTGGAATTTCAAAGATTGAGTGAGGGGAAGGTGTCTAAGAGGGAAAAACACTGGCTTAGCCTAAAAAATTGTCAAATTGTAGCAAGAAACTAGGGTTTGTGCGAAAATGAGGAATTTGAGGGATATAAGTGATGGCAAGATTTTAATAAGGTACATTAAGGATAGGGGAAGGTGTATGAACATCAGGAAACATGTTTTGTTGATGATTTGACCATCCAAGAGAAATTACCTTCAAAACCCTAGGAGAGGGAAATGAACCTTACCTAGGCACAACTGAAGCATGAACAAGGTGTAAAATGACCCATTGGAACTTGACATGATGATGAAAACCCTCTGAATGATGGTACACTCAGCTGAATGGTGACATGGACCGACATTTGGACAACTTTGAAAGGAGTGAAAAAAAACCCTAGACCTAATACCTAGTGACCAAATTTTACTTGAAGACTCACTGATATGACAAAATTTGACCTTAACACCCTAAAACCACTTTGTAAGAGCATATTTGATCACTGGTGGAAGGTTTCAAATACTGATACTAACACTATCCACATACGAAATTCCTTAGAATAATTCAATATAGTCATGTCATAGTAATTTTAATGACTAATATTCTGTGTACTCCTATGAAGGCCAACATTTTGGCAAGTTGTTTTAGAGATTCATAGTGAGGAGACGATTTGTTATTGCAGTGCATGCCGTGCCCAATTTTATGACTACCACTAAAGCTTATGGTTTGTAGATGGTTCTTGATAACTTTTGGGTGATCTCAGGACTTCATTTGCTCGATAGATTTAGGTGATCTAATAGATTTTCAATTTCCTGTCATATGTAAAGGGGCAAGGGTTACTAGTTTCAAACTAGAACTTCTCATAAAAACATTTGTTGCTTCAACAAATTCTTATTTAGATAGTGGTTGTGTGTACATAAGATTGAGCTATGGAGATTTATAACTTATTAAATTTCATCAGTAGCTAGTTGTTTCAAGCTCACATGTATAATTTTTGGAAAGATATCTAAATATCAATCTTATAATGAACTTCTTTATTTTAGATGAAAGTCAAGCATAAGGTCAAGTTGTTCCCTGTTTTGGAGCATTTAAAGAGGGTTTTCTCTTACAGTCCACAGTCATGAGCACGCATCAACAAAGCTACTAGGAAAAAAGGAGATTTGGTCATATTTGATAGTACCCACTGGATTTTCTATAATTGTAGTCACAATGTTCTTTAGGTTCTTTCGGCCAAAGAATGGGCAATATTGTCTATCTAGAAATAGGAGAGACATTTGGTCATTTAGTTTGGTATAAATCCCACTGGTGATGATCCTATGTGGACTGGATGGGCATATATTTAACTTAATATTTAATATGAGCAAAGGAAAATTATTTGGTATGAAATAAATTTCATTGGGTATGAAAGCTATCAGCTTTGCCACTTTTCAATCTAGGATTTCAACGCATATTTTTTCAGTGTCACATTGGAGTGACAAGCTAACAACTACATATAATAACTTTGCCAATCATGGTAGCTTACATTTTGTTATGTATGATGAAAACAAAATTTCCATGGTGTAGTGCATAGGCTAGGTGGTGATTTCAACGATATTTGGAGCCTACAAAAAAATTAGGCCACCCATGCATCTAAGGAGAATCACTACAGAAAACATTGGTTTTCTTAGTTTGTCAGCAATACAGCTCTCATTCACCTTGCTAAACTTGCTAGTTACCAAATCAGGCAAATTAATCTCATAAAATAGGACTTTGTCGCATAGTTTTGGTTAATGAATTGCCATACAAGAAAATTGTTATCTTCTTCACAAGTTTTTCCCGCCACTAATGTTTCTTATAAAAACTTTGGGTTGGTGATTATTTTTCGTTGGAGACTATTTTTAGCTTAAAAAACTCCAATACAAAGGTGGTCTTCTCATACCTATCATGACTTCTTTCTCTCTACGTTCCACAACTATTAAAATGATTTTGTTTTATATTTTCATGAAAACA
This sequence comes from Pinus tabuliformis, assembly GCA_031772625.1. NCBI lineage: Eukaryota > Viridiplantae > Streptophyta > Pinopsida > Pinales > Pinaceae > Pinus > Pinus tabuliformis. The sequence goes on along the minus strand of CM062804.1, from coordinate 319,562,387 downwards.
TTAAACTCCAATCTCTTCCATTCTGCTAGCAGGCATAAGCAATTGAAACACCCAACAATGTATAAAGGCACATAGTTGTTTGGCTACAACATCATGTTTACATCTACACAACACAAAATTAAAGGGGTTGCGGTGATATAGAAAAATGTTTTGGATTTACATCAGAGACAATCTCAAAGAGTTCTTTGGGAGAAAAGTATCATTGAAGCTTCTCAGCATATCTCAAATCGATTCCAGCAATGGAAGTGCAAAGTTAAGTGAAATGTGCTTCTACATGACTGAATCACTATTGACGAAGGAGTCATCACTGTCAAACCACCAATGCTTGGGTTTTTTTTGAGTTTTCACCATAAAATGGTTTGCCATTTTATGGTAAAGAACCCAAGCATTGGGATTTTTTATCCAAGGTGTGGACGTGGAAGCAAGAAAATGAATTATAATTTATTCATCATTGCAAGTGGAGAATCCTTGGAGGAGCAAGGGTGACCTAAATCTACGAGGATCTTGATCAAATGAAGAAATTAATTTTCCTTAAGTTAGTTGGGGTTCCTCTTAGGATTTTGTACCCAAGTTGTGGGTGTGAAATCAAGAGAAACAATTATTATTTATTTATTGTTTAGCTAGAAGGCTACTAGTGGGGATAGTGACACAATAGGAGTTGTGATCATTGATAGTGGTATCTAAAGATGCAAGTGCATTAATCTGTATATTTGGAGGTAAGATGACCCACAAAATGTGTTCAACATATGTGGACTAAAAGGGCTATAGTGCATGTTGTCAAATAGTAGTTCAAGTGTACCTTCTTTATGGTAGGTTGGTGGTCATAGAAGTTGACACAAATTCCTAGATGTGTCCTTATATCAAGGTTGTATATAAGGTCCATGATCCATAGTACAAGAGACCTAAGACTATTGTACTATTGTAGTTGTAATATAACAAGTAGAGAGTTTAAAAAGTTAAAAGTTGTCATGTGCACTATTTGATTCACTTATATATGTTATTTTGTTGTGCAAAGCAGAAGTGTTGTCACATTTGAGTGTGTTTGTGTTCGTGATTTTAGACTCAAACTAGATTCTTGAGTGTCATGCAAAAAAAACAAGCTTACACTTGAATTAACCATACACAATCATGTCCTCCCTTGGCTAATATTATAGTAGCAACAATACTAAAAGATAAGAACTAAATATGTGAACCTAAGTATAACGTTTCTATTTCTTTCATATCAAAGTTTTACGAAAAAGTATTGAATCTCACACACTTGAACAAGACCATATTACCTCAAAACCATTACAAAAGGATAAATCATTGTGCAAAAAGAAAATATTTTAGTGTATTAAAGGACAATACTATTTTGTAGGAGAAAAGTATGGCTCACTCATCCTGTTTGCCAAGTTTATAAAATTTCTAGTGTATCTTCACCACTTGACCTTTGTAGATTATACAATTGTAGTCATTCACTACATAAAGATCATTATAGTTGATTATGAGAGCATAGATAAAACATAATAAATTGAATAACAAACAAGTGGAGCCACAAATTAGCAAAAGATACTTTTAAGTGAAATGCACTGCATATAGGTATGTTAACTCACCTTCATTTATGAACAATAACCTCCATTTTCTATGTTTGCTTCCTTCATTTCTTTCACTATCTAATTCATTTCCTTTTCAACACCCAACAAATGAAACCAAGACCAAAATACAGAAGCCGTGAAAAAAAGGAAAACAAAGGAAAACAAGTACAACACACCCAACAAATGAAACCAAGACCAAACTACAAAAAATGAGAAAAAAAACAAAGGAAAATAAGTACAACTCAAAGCATGGCCATGCTCAAACTCAGAAAACAAAACATGAAGAGAAGAAAAAATAAAAATTGAAAATATCCCTTTTGCACATCATCTCTTCTACAATCTGCTCTCTTTTGTTCAAAGGAAAAAAGTGGGTTTAATAAGGTTAAAATATACACACAATCAGTAATGGTAAGCATATTTCAAAACCAATAATTATTTACAATAGAAAACACACCTCCCCTAGGGTTTGTTTTACAATGATGGTCAATCCCTTTTGGATTCCACTTGTTTGTGTTTACCAAAATGAGCCATCTACAACAGATGCAAAATAAGATATTAGAATCATTATATAAATTAAACTAAAGAGTCGAATGCAATAATTAATCATAATAAGAAACACACCTTTCTTTAAGACTGTTGTATGAAAGGGGAGATTCAATTTTGTATTTCATGTATTCATGCTCAATGGAACAAGCCATTTGCATTAGATATACAATAAGATATTAAATTTCTTATAGAATTTAAACTAGAGAGTTTGAAGGTATGAAATTGTCATGCAACTTAGTTCTATTCTAGCTATATTTTGGGCTATATCTAAAAAATTATAGATTTTATAAACTAGATGTACTTCTACTACGAGTAATACAAACAATGTTTTCATAATATGTAAATTTTTTGGAAAAGGAATGTAATTATTTTTAAACATATTGAACACCCAAAATACCAGGGTCCACAAGGCAATAGTGGTGTATGTTAGCACGATGGTCGATTGATTGAAGGGTCAATATGCTTGTCTGCTTGACCTTACCCAACTCCTCTACAAGGCACATTATGTGGGGTTGTTCATGTGATGTGGGGCAAGAAAACATACGCTACACCATCCTAGGCACTGCAACTATAGTCACTCACTACAAAAAGTAATATTATATACGATATCACAAATAAACCACTAGAGAAAATGAATAAAAAATATACAGAGCAATGAATTAATCAACACATGCTTGTTCACCCTTGGCTAATGTTATAGCAGCAACAACCATGAACAATAAGCCTTGAAATTGTGAACCACAATATAACATTTCCCTTTATTCTATATCAGTCAAATATACCATGAGACCCATGAGTTGATTTGCAATCTCATGATTGATATCCTGAGCCAAAAAAAGTAATCTCTCTCAATAAAGCTAGTTGTATAAGTCGACCAAATATGGTTTGTAATAATCTTCCTTCTGGGGTACATAATGATTCTTCTATTGTTTGAGGCGTTAATTTACCTACCAAAACATCACCTGTATCTATCCAAGATCCTAGCATTACAACTTGAGGAAACCAAGAATTCTGGTCATACTATTGACAACTTCCCAATCACTTTCATATTATGAAGAATAGATTGGTGGCCCCTATCGTCTAGTGGATCAGGACATCTCTCTTTCAAGGAAGTTGGATTTGAACCAGTGTAGGCATATTGCCAACGGATTTACAGTCCGTCCTCATTAACCACTCGGGAATCTAACTAGGAACAAGACAGTAATTGAAAATTTTCTTTGAAAATCTCAAACCTCACACCCATTAATATGATTGTACTACCCTAAAGCCATGAAAAAAGGATAAATATATTAACAAAAAACAAATATTTCAGTCAATTAAAGGAAAACATTCTAATCTAGGAAAAAAATATGGTTCACCAATTCTCAAAGCTGTGTTGATAGGATGTCTAGGGTATCTTCACCTTAACCTTCATAGGCTATACAATTGTGGTTGCTCACTACGAAAAGCAGACCGATATAGTTGACTGTGAGACCACATATAAAAGATATAATAAACTGAAAAGCAACCAAATGGATTCACAAATGAGCGAACGATAATTGTGAGTGAAATGTATTGCATATAGTTAAGGTAATTCACGTTCATTAATGAACGATAACCTCCAGCTTATCTTTTTTATTCTCTCTCCTTCTTGCCTTCCTTTCAAATTTCACATCCAATAAAAAAAAACCAAGACCAAACTACAATAATTAAGAAAAAAATGTAAAACAAAGCTAAAGGACTACCTCAAAAAGCATGGCCATGCTCAAATTCAACAAAAACAAAACATTTAGACAATAACAATAAAAAAATTGCAAACTTCCCCTTTACATGTCATCTCTATTGCAGTGCCTGTTCCTCGGCTGAAAGGTAAAAAAAGTGGGAAGAACAAAATTAAAATCCAAACATAGGTAGTGGGTAGACCCATGAGCCAAAATTCAGTGACACAAAAGGAGTTGTGATTATTGATAGTGGAAGCTAAGATGCAACTGCAATGATCAACAAATTGGGAGGAAAGAGGACCCGCCAGATGTGTTCAAGGTATGTGGGTTGAAAGGGCTATAGTGCGTGTTGTCAACAAGTAGGTCATGTGAGACTCCCTCCTAGGGCCCTCTAACTAGAAAATATTTTTTCTAATTTTAAACACAATAAGATGGAAAATAACTTATTTATATCTAACCATTTATTTGATGATAATATACCACTAAAATTTATTTACCACAAATTAAATAAGTAATAATTTCATTGCAACCATTTACATAAGTAATCAATAAATGGAGGAATACATGTTCCAATAGATTAGTTGAGATGCTCCTGAGCTCTTGACTCTATTGGGATGCTCCTCTTGACTACCCGACTGGATTTTCCTCCCAGCAACTAGGAAGTATTTCCTAGCCCAAGGAACCTCCACAGTTTCCCTAGTCCTCCAAGCCTAAGTCCAACTAGATGTAGTGTGTCCAAGTGTCCAAGTTTAACCAACACTCCTTAGATCCAATTTTTATCTCCTTCCTCTTTTTCCACATCCCTCCTCCAAAACAAAACCAAATCAAAACCAAGACCAAGGATCCTCCCCTCTCCTCTCATCTTCCTTCCCCTTTTATGTCTCTTCCTCACATCCACATCAACCACCTATCATTAATGTCATGACTACCCCCTCATCCTTTCATTTAGTATCCTTGAATTTTCTTACCATATCTTGTTCAAGTAGATTTGAGAAGACATTTTGGGGATAAGATATGAATATTTAATTTGGAAATTAATTGGAGAAGATCATATCTTCTCCCAAGTATATTTTGAGAAAACACCTTGCGATATGGATATTTAATTTTGAATAAATGGAAGGAGACCATATCCTATCCAAAATTAAATTTGAGAAGACAATAATAAAATTTATATCAGTAAATAAAAATTATAGTTTCACAAATGTAGGTATATGCAAATATTTCTTGATAATTGTAAGTCAATATTTTTAGGTAATTTAAACACTAATAAATTTTCATGATAATATTAAGGATGGCATTACATACACCCTCCTTCAGAAAAAATTGTCTCGAAGTTGGAGTGAAAAAGATACAAGGAGTTCAAAAGCAGTTTGAAAATAAGGCATAACAAAATAGAGAGAGAATTATAGTAGTAAAATTTAATAATTCAGGCAATGATACCACTTCCGATCAAGAGTCTCCAACTAATCTATATCCTCCTATCCTTCCTAACCTTTTCCATTCCCACCCTATCCATCCTCCGATGTTATATACGATGGCATTGGATATACCAATCTAACCACTGATAAAACCAATATGGCAGAAGCATCAACTATATAGACCTAACTTCCCCAATAAGCAACTAGAAATCGTCATCACATGTCTAGGGGAGCATGTCCATCACTTCCGTCCCACGATTCTAGATTTGGAGGTTATATGGTGGGAAATACCTCCACCCCTCCTTACAACTAGGGTCAACCCCTAATATGGACCACACTACAGCGCTGGTTGGATACTTGTCATAGAATAATCCAGTCAAGTAGTCTTGCCACCTACCATTTACATTTTACCCATGTCATAAGAGTGCATATCAAGTAGATACCAAATATAATAGGACAATGTACATCATACCATTCCTCATTGGATGTCTCAACCTTCCCCAATCGAATAGTAGATCTTAGTTATCATATAGTTCTTTCCAATATGCAGGTTAATTATCATTCATGCATATATATAACAACAAATTAAATATAGATACATGATCTTAAACATCATATTATTAAGTCTAGTATCCACGTGTCAATTTTGTAGTTCATACTGGAAATAAATATTACATTAGATAAATCATAATTTCACTAAGTCATTCATTAGATAAATCATATCCACTTAATCCATACATGAAATAACTCTGATAAGTCATGCACTAGATAAATCATAACCAAGTAGGTCAGACATTAAACATTTCAATCATCAATACCTAATCCATCTAATGATTTATATAAGTATTTTCATCTGTCCAACAAAATCAATCAATATTACATAGTGTTCATAAGTAAATAACATGGAACTAAAAATAGAGCCTTAGCATAGGTAGTTATCTAAGTCAAAATGGGCATCACAGATGCTCAAAAGTGAGGGGTAGTCATGATGTATAGTCTCTGCATCCTCCCAGGTAGTAGATCCTGGGCTATACTTGTCCCAATGGACCTTAACCTGGTCCACCATGCGACGTCTGAGCTATCGAACCCTATGGTCCAATATGCGTAATGGTTCGACCATTATGGTTCCCATGTCCGAGACCTACAATTCCCTCCAATCCAATTTGTGAGATTCATCAGAAACATAATGTCATAAAATAGATACATGAAAAACATCATGAGTTTTATGAAAATGGGGTGTCGGTACAAGACGATAGGAAACTGGTCTAATCTTCTCCTTGATCCTAGAAGGCCCTACAAACTGAAGTGACAACTTCGTCCCTTTCCCAAATCAAATGGTGCTTATTTGGGTTGGATACGAATAAAAGGTTGGTCCCCTACTTCATCACTGCGATCAATAAACATAACTCTTCTATCTATCTTGTGCTTCCTTTAACCTTTGTCAAATCTATCTTACCTATTCCTCCATTTCTTGAACTAATTCTGGCCCAACTATTACTTAGTCCTCCAACTTTTCCCAACTTAGTGGCATCCTACATGGCCTCCCATATAGAGCTTGATAAGGAGACATCCCAATTAAACTATGGTAACTGCTATTATAGGTAAACTCTATTAATGGTAAGTACCTTTCCCACTGAGTCGATTATCTGTGATGTACATCCTAAGCATGTATTCCATAACCTAATTTACTATTTCAGTATGCCCATCTATTTCTCGACAATATACAATGTTCATGTTTAACTGAGTCCCTAGTGCTAACTGCAAACTTGTCCAAACCTAGATGTAAATCGAGAGTCTCTATCAGAAATGAAATGTTGGGTCCCTATAATACTAGTGATTACCCCATTACTATTGTAGTTATACCCCTTATTTATATTGTTGTGCCCCTATTACCCCAATATTGCTATTTCTATGCCCCATAGAATCCCTCTATTATTATTTTTGTGGCTTTATATTATTATTGTTAGGTCGGCTGGATTATATTGTGACTCCTTAGACTCCTATATATAGAAAGGAGGTTTTGTCATTTGAATCATGGAAGAATTGTTCATTTATGTAATGTAAAGGAGGTTTCCCCCTCGAAGAGGCTGAATTCTAAGGTGTTGATCTATCTTTTCTATCTTTTCTTGAGCTGGTTTCATAACGTTTGGTATCAGAGCTTTGGATTCTAGGGTTTCGCTGCTCCAAACAGGTCATCGTGGCATTTTCACTATAACTTTTTTTCTTGACGTTTCAGAAGTCACAAAAAAAACCCATTTGAGAAGAAATCGCGCTGAACCTTGGGTCCGAATTTCAGAGCTTTTTACACGATATTGGCGGAGATATGACCTGAGAAAGTTGGTCTTTTTGCAGACTCCTGAATTACATTCAAAACAGGTGACTTGGGGAAAATCGTCATAACTTTCTCTCTGGGGATCAGATTGAAATTTCATTAGAAGGTACAGAAAGAGGACGGACTTTAGTTTCTTGCATGCGTTTTTCAGATCCATAGGTTGAAACAATGACTCGTGGCACGTCATACAAGTTTCCTCTACTAAACTAGTCTATATTCAAGTCACTGTGGGAGATTTCACATAACTCTTCCTTGGAGAAACCAATTTGGGTCAAACTTGTGGCATTAGAAAGAGGACGTAGAAGGCTACTACAGGTTGCAATTTCAGAATTTGATGATCTGAAATTACAGAGATACATCAGATTCAATATTAGGCTTCTACAAAGTGAAAAAAGGTGTGTAGTTTTTTTTTTTAATTTTTGCATAAGCTTGGTTTGAAGGAATTCAAAGGGCATAGTAAAGAATTATTATCGGTAACTGATGCCCCAAGAAAATTAAATGCAAACACTTAGTAAGGAACCTGAAAGCTCTAGCATGATTCATGAAGAAGAGGAAGAAATGCTACATGATATATCAAAATTACAAGAACAAGTGCAACAAATGTCACGCTCACAAAAGCTAACAGAAGCTAAGATAAATGGCGTGGAATATAAGATAAAGGGCGTGGGAGCTAAGATGGATGATTTGAAGACAGATTTGAAGATAGACATGGCAGATTTCAAGAAATATTTGACAAATTTTCTACAAGAAATGCATACTAATGGTGAAAAGGTTGTAAAGGAAACTCATGATGTGAACCAAAGAAATGTTAATCATGATTCCATAGACTCTAATGTTGGATCAAAGACCCACCATATTCCAAAAATCGATATGAGGAAGTTTGATGGCAAGGATCCCACCACATGGATATTACAGATGGAGCAGTTCTTTGATCTCAATAATGTGCAAAACACACAAAAGGTACGTATGGAAACTGTATATTTTGAACCAAATCAGTTTGTATGGTATCAATGGCTTTTCTCTCATAAACAATTTATCACTTGGGCAATTTTTACAGAAGAATTGATAGCACATTATGAGGATACAAAAAGCAACACTTTTTTTAGCCAATTGATAAGTCTCAAACAAAAGGGTTCAATAATGGAGCACATTGAGGAGTTCCAAAAATTGAACATAATGGTAAAAGATATTCCAGAGGAGCATAGGATTGATGTGTTCATAGGGTCTTTAAAGGATAATATCCAACATGATTTTCGCCTTTGGGAGCCGATTCACTAGAGAAGGCATTCAGGTTAGCAAGAAAAATGGAAAGCAAAATTATGGCAACTAGGAAGCATACCACTCACAACTATAAAGATGGAAGTGTTGTTGCCCCTAGTCTTCCACAACCTATAAGGTTGACACCACAACAATTGGAAGAAAAAAGAGCAAAAGGGCTTTGTTACAGTTGTGATAACAAATACACTAAAGGTCATAAGTGTGCTGAGAAGAAATTATTCTACATAGATTGTGAAGAGGAAGAAGAAAAGGAGCAAGAAAGGTCAAAAGAAGAGGATATACTCCAGGAACAAAGCCTAGATGAAGAACAAATAAATCCGACCATATCTTGTAATTCATTGGCGGGAATTACCACTCCTAAAACCATCAAGATAGAAGGACAAATCAAGAACAGAAAGGTAATAGTGTTGATTGATTCAGGAAGCACCCACAATTTTATTCATTGTAGGGTAGCAAAAGAATTGAATTGCTTCCTATATCCAGCACCAGAGTGTCAAGTGATGATTGCAAATGTAGGAACAATAAATTGCTCTTGAAAGTGCCATAATATCAAGCTATCGATGGGAGAATATGTATTGACTAGCTCAATGCTTTCCATTCCAATGGGAGGTGTTGATGTTGTACTAGGAGTCCAATGGCTACAATACTTGGGTACTATAGCTTTTAATTTTCAAGAAATTTTCATCAAATTTTCTACGGAAGGAAAGGAAGTTGAATTAAGGGGTATTGCAGGGAAACCAGGAAAGATAATCAACTCTAATGATATGACAAAGCTTCTAAAAAAGGAGCAAAGAGGTGTAATTGCACAATTATGTTCGCTAGATGTTTCCACATCAGAATTATCTATTTCTCCAGATCTCCAGAAAGTCCTGGACAACGATTCCAAGGTATTTGAGACTCCCAAAGGTCTCCCACCTATGTGTGACCATGATCATGCTATTCATCTGATTCCAGGAAGTGCTCCTCCAAACATCAGGCCGTACAGATATCCCTATGTCCAAAAAAGTGAAATTGAACGTATGGTTGCAGAAATGCTAGAGGCTGGTATAATTCAACCGAGTCAAAGTTCTTTCTCTGCTCCAGTAGTATTGGTGCACAAGAAGGATGGATCATGGTGCATGCGTCTGGATTATAGGGAGCTCAACAAGCTCACTATTAAAGATTAGTTCCCCATTCCTGTCATTGATGAATTACTGGATGAATTGCATGGATCAATTTACTTCACCAAGTTGGATCTTCGTTTGGGATATCATCAAATCAGAATGAAGATTAAAGACATTCCAAAAACGACATTTATAACTCATGAGGGTCATTATGAATTTTTGGTCATGCCTTTTGGCCTTACCAATGCACCTTCAACATTTCAAGGTTTGATGAATTAAATTTTCAAACCATTCCTTAGAAAATTTGAGTTAGTATTTTTTGATGATATACTAATCTACAACAAGTCTTGGAAGGATCATGTTGAACATGTTGACAAGGTGCTAGAACTATTGGAGGAGAAACAATTATATGCAAAAAGATCCAAATGTTTCTTTGGAGTCCAGGAGGTGGAATATTTGGGTCATATTGTATCTCATGAAGGAGTTAAGGTAGACCCTAGCAAAATTAAAGCCATTAAGGAATGGAAAATCCCCACATCCATAAAGCATCTGTGAGGATTTCTTGGGTTGACAGGGTATTATCGCAAGTTTGTTAAGAATTATGGGAGAATAGCAGTACCTCTAACAACATTATTGAAGAAAGATGCATTTTCATGGACTCCGGAAGCAACAAAGGCCTTTGAACATCTTAAAGAGGCAATGTGCAAAGCACCGATCTTACCTACACCGGACTTCACAAAAACCTTTATTGTGGAATGTGATGCTTCAGGAAATGGAATTGGTGTTGTTCTAATGCAAGATGAAAGACCAATTGCTTTTGAAAGTCGTCCAATCAAGGGAAATTTTTTAAGAAAAGCTATTTATGAGAAGGAAATGTTGGCAATACTCCATGCACTTAAGAAATGGTGACCCTACCGAATGGGAAGACACTTAAAGGTAAAAACGGATCATGATAGCCTTAAATACTTTTTAGAACAAAGATTATCCTCTGAAGAGCAACAAAAGTGGGTCACAAAGATGTTGGGTTATGACTTTGAAATCATCTACAAAAAAGGGAAGCAAAATGTGGTGGCAGATGCACTCTCAAGAAAGGATGAGGATGTGGAAGCATTGTTGTGCGCCATTTCTATTATCCAACCAGATTGGATAAACGAAGCAAGGGAGGAATGGAAGAATGACGAAGAAGTGTGGGCACTTATTTGAAAGCTACAACAAGATTCCAGTACGTCTGATACATTTAGCTGGCAAAATGATTTGTTATGGTACAAAGATTGCTTATACCTCTGTAAGAATTCCCAGCTAAAACAAAAGATTCTTATGGAATTGCACACTTCTCCCTTAGGAGGGCACTCAGGATTTTTAAAAACTTACCACAAGGTTAAGAAGGAATTTTTTTGGGATGGCCTTAAATCAGATATTCAAAAGTTTGTGGTGAAATGTTTGGTTTGCCAACAAAATAAAGTTGAAGCAATTAAGACACCAGGTCTATTACAACCTTTATCCATTCCAAGCCAACGTTGGGAGGAGGTTTCAATGGATTTTATCACAGGTTTACCCAAGTTTGAGGGAAAGAGTGTCATCATGGTGGTAGTTGACAGACTTACCAAGTATGCACACTTTTGTACATTATCACATCCATTTAAAGCCAATACACTTTCTACTGCATTTATGGAAACAATTCAAAAGCTACATGGAAACCCAAAGATTATTGTAAGTGACAGAGATCCCATTTTCACTGGAAATTTTTGGACAAAATTATTTTCTTGTCTTGGTACTCAGTTAGCTCATAGCTCATCTTATCATCCTCAATCTGATGGGCAAACTGAGATAGTAAACAAATGTTTGTAAGGATATCTTCGTTGCTTTGTATCTGATAAACAAACTCAATGGGTCAAATGGTTGCCTCTGGATGAATGGTGGTATAACACTTCCTTCCATACAGCAACAAAAATGACCCCATTTATGGCACTTTATGGGTATTAACCACCATCCATCACATCATATTTAAGAGAAAATTTTAAGATTTAGGCAGTGGAACATCACATCGAACATCAACAACAAGTCCTCCAACTCTTAAAGGATAACCTCGTGTTGGCACAAAATAGAATGAAACAATAGGCAGATCAACATTGCAGTGAAAGAAGTTTTGATATAGGTGATTGGCTATTCCTACGACTACAACCATATAAGAAAATGTCCCTAAAGCAAGCTAAGAAGGATAATAAATTATCACCAAAGTATTATGGTCCGTAAAAGGTGTTGCAAAAGATTGGTACTATGGCATACAAATTGGAGCTTCCTGCAGCTTCTCGATTGCACCCAGTTTTCCATGTTTCATGTTTAAAGAAGGTTATAGGCGACAAGCTCCCAGTTCAACCAATATTGCCAGAACTTGATGAGGAAGGAAAAATTATATTGGAACCAGAAGCAGTCACAGCAACAAGAACTCGACAGCTACGAAATAGATCAATTTCAGAGTATCTTATCAAGTGGAAGAACTTATCCGCTAAATATTCCACACGGGAGGATGAGAATTTTATGCAGAAGTATCCAGAACTACTCAAGCATTGAGGACAACACTTTTTTTAAGGAGAGGGGCATGTTGGGTCCCTATAATACTAGTTATTACCCCATTACTATTGTAGTTATACCCCGTATTTATATTGTTGTGCCCCTATTACCCCCATATTGTTATTTCTGTGCCCCATAGAACCCCTCTATTATTATTTTTGTGGCTTTATATTCTTATTGTTAGGTCGGTTGGATTATATTGTGACTCCTTAGACTCCTATACATAGAAAGGAGGTTTTGTCATTTGAATCATCGAAGAATTGTTCATTTATGTAATGTAAAGGAGGTTTCCCCCTTGAAGAGGCTGAATTCTAAGGTGTTGATCTAACTTTTCTATCTTTTCTTGAGTTGGTTTCATAACATGAACTTTGTGGGTAACCCATGTAATCAAATAACTTGACTTATAAAAACTTGTGCCACATTAGTAACATCGTAAGTGTCTCTTTTTGGGATGAAATGGGCACTTTTGGTAAATTTATCAACTCTAACCAATATAGCATTGTGCCTCTGTGACTTGAGTAGTAAACCCATGACAAAATCCATACAAATTACCTCACATTTAGACATAGGGATGTCATGTGGTTGTAGGAGTCCTGCTAGATGGCGATGATTAGCCTTCACTCGTTGACATTCAAGACATTTAGTGACAGAATGGACTATGTCATGCTTCATGCCTACTCAAAAGAAGAGTTTCTTCATGTCTGCATACATCTTCTTCACTCCATGATGTGCACAATAGAGTGCTCTATGTGACTCTTCGAGGATGGTCCTTCTTATACCCGCTTCCTTAGGCATGTACATTCTCCCTTGAAATCCTAATAGTCCATTTGGTTCAAGGACATATTCCTCAAACATTGGTTTTATTTGCTTCCCATTCTAGAGTGTTGATATAACTTTAGATACCAACTATCTTCAAAGAGTTTCTCTAACACACGTTCCCTCAAACTGACCCTCAAGGCTACTAGGGAGACATTTCGTGGGATTAAATTGCAACATATAGACTAGCCTTCCAAAACCTGATGAAGAAGGGTCCCTTTAACTACATCCAAAAGTAGTAATGGCTACCAAAGAGCATTGACTACACCAATGAACTATCCAAAATGTCTTGATTTAGCGGAAAGGTTTGTAGTTAAAAAAAAAATGCCACTTGAGAACTGACAATGATTTACAGCAATCTCCGCACCTCCAACCTTGAGGATAATGGTGCTCTTGAAAGGGGAGGGAAACAGTCCTCCTACCATAACTTCACTAATCTAAGGTACTTAGGAGCGACCAATTAATGTACAAGGGTATCTTCTTTGAATTATTCCCATTAGATATTTGGTGGCTAGTTAATGTAAAAGGGTCATCTTTATCAAATAAGGTTCACTAAAGGGTCGGTACTCATTAATGATGGAACCACAACTTATTAGGGTATTTCTATTTATAGAATTAGAACTTAGAAGGCCATGTAATGTTTTGTCAATTGTTGTGATTGTAAACAAAACTTTGCTCATAAGAGGCCGCCCTCGCATACAGGCCCATAAACATTGTTCTCGTTTTTATAAAATAATTAATATAAGTATTATATTTTACATGTTTAATCTCATTGTCTCTTGTCACTACTTTTTGGCATTTATATTTCATTGAATATTTTGTTTTTGATTGAATTTTAAAGGTTTAAGGATCACTATAATCATGGATCAATGTGACCAATCAATGATAACACATTCAAGCTTGACTGACGACCATACTGCTCTAGATTTCTAAAAGCCATTTTTGTGATGATGCTTAACAATTGTGTTGGGATGACATAACACCATACTTGGGCCTTTGTCTAGTAATTAATGTAGAATTATTATAGCCTTCCAATCCTCCCTTTACTTGAGCAATAAATTGTGCAACCTAAACGTAGAGTACATATTTATCTTGAATTTAGCATATGATAAAGAGATGATACCATTGGCAGGACAACTGTATACACCAGGAAAAATTCATTCCACAATTCAGAATCATGAAATTAAGAAAGTTCCAAGTGCAATCCAACTATTTCACATTTGATCAATTGCAGCAGGAGTTTCCTCACCTTTTGATACAATGGGATTGATTCTAGTTAATACCCTCTAAGACCAATGCTAAAGGTGCAGAGACTCTAATGCATGCTCTGGTGCAGTTATGTTAGATTCACGCCAGAACCCAGGCAAGTTCAGACCCTGCACCCAACCTTCTTCTCCTTAGCTAGACATTTTCAGTGCCAACGACCAACTCACCCCAAGCTTAACGCCTCCCCCAACACCAACATTCCTACACATCCATGAGAATAGCTCAGCTCACCTAGTCAATGCCAGTCCATAGCCTAGTGGCCCCACACAAATGCCACAATCAAGGATCAAGTATGGCCTTTCCAACGGTGATACCGCACCAAACCTAGTGATCGATTTGGATTCAATTGGTGCCAAAAAAAAGCTGACCTAAAAACAGGCAACAAAGAATTGATCTACCTTTTGCTTAGTGCCCAGGGCCTACTATTTGGATTCACTACGGATGACTCAATCAGGGCATTGATCAGCGATCATTTAAATTATTTAGATATATATCATATCTCCATTGTACTCTTTAAGCATGCTCTTAGTGATTGGTTATAGTGAAACTTACCTCACATCCTTCTTCAGAAGGATTTTGCACACAGTTATTGCCTAGCGCTATAGTCATTTCTCCAAATTGTATTCCTTTCCACTAGGAATAGTGCTCTACAAGTTTTAGCGATATCTTCTTGTCTCTACACAGATGTTCATTGTGAGATGAATCATGATTGTTTACGTTTTATGCTACCATGCTTAAATATAATTTTTAATCCTCTAATTTACTTTTTCTTGTTTAAGTTTTGTGCAAATGTCAAACAAATTGTTCATTGAGTTCACTACACTATGCATTTTTATTCCACTGCACAGATAACATCTGCACTACTCTAATATTTCTTGCGTGTGAAGTTCATATATATATATATATATATATATATATATATATATATATATATATATATATATATATATATATATATATATATATATATATATATATATATATATATATATATATATTCTAAGGAAAACTCAAAGAATTCTTCCTCATGTTCATGGAAAACATCCCTAGTAAACCCATCAACTCATTATTTAACATGTCCTAAAGGTTGTTGGCAATTATCATTAGTGTTTTTTCCTACCTCGACTCCTAGTTAGCATCAAGTTTTTAACTTTCTATAATTTTGTTGAAAATCCAGACATGACTAGCTCCATATTTTGTGACTGGCCCCAAATATCCAGTCAGAAAATGTCAAAACAGATGATAAGTTACATACTAAGCCATTTCAAATCAGCTATGCTACAAAAGTTCATTATAAGCACAAAAAATCTCAGTATGGGATCAATTTGTTGTGATGCTCTCTATGAGGATGGCTAACTAAACAACCACAACTTAATTTTGCAATGCAAGGTTCGCAGGGGACATGATATAACACAAACGGGGTTTAGTTTTACAAAGCAGAAAATTCGAAGCATAATAGAAGCCACCTATAGCTTAGTTTTACACTCTAGATAGTTGGTACAACAAATCTAGCTCTACACTTAACAAATATGACAAAATCCTTGACCAAGCCTAATTATTGGCATTTAGGATGCTTGAAAGAAACAAGGTATACATAAATTTCCAACATATAGAAATCCAGGAACGTAGAAAGAAACTCACCTTCCATGCTAAGGAGAAACCCAAAGTTTGTGCAAGAACATTGTTGGTGACCCAACAAAGAAGGCAAAGGACTACTACTAGAGTGCTTGCCTTCTTTTCGAACATGATATAGATGAAGGCATTGACAACAGAAATAACAAAAGCAAAATTCAATACCATGTACTTGTTGAACTCAACCAAAAGCCTCATCGCCACTCAAATTTTCGTGACATCAATCATCAAATATGTGAGAAAAAATGGATATATCCATGAATGATAATCGACAGACAATCTAACTCCATTCAATCATAATTTCGGGAAGTCTCATCATACTTGGAGTTTTAGGTTGGCTTAAGAGGGGAGTACTGTTTTTGGTCGCAATATTGAAGTGTTTGATTATTTAAGTAGGCAATATTATGCAATTGCACCTGGAATGAAATAGAAGACAGTCAAGACAATACAAACACCTTTCATGCTAAATTGAGGCATCCTTGTAAAGGTTATCCAGAAACTATGTTCAATTGCTTGAGAAAGTACTGGAAAATAATTGAAAAAGTATAAGTTTGAAGTTGCAATTTAAGCACACATCCTATATAAATAACATTGAGGTAAGGGGAGATAAATTTTTGTTTGTGGTAGTTGAGCTTCTTTGAATGGTGACAGGGTTGAATAAGTTGCAACGCTAACTGTCTAGAGGTCATATGGCCATATCATTTATGTACAAGATAAGGGTTGTTTGATTTATTGAAAATCAGTTGAAGGTGGTTATGAGGGAAATTGCTAGTGATAATATGATTAATGACAATTGTTCTTCAGTTTCAACTAGGAAAAAGATCCCCACAGATTGCTCAGATGAAAATTTATTTAACGTTAAAACACTTGAAGATAGTTCCTTGAGAAATTCAACAATGTTAGAGGAATTCATGAGTACCAAAGTTGAAGAGAGTGGTTTTGATAGGCTTCCTGATCATCTTATTATTGAATTTCTTGTGAGAATTCCTAACTCTGATTCGGTTGTTGCATCACGTGTCTAGAATCATTATGTTGACTTATTTCAGGGTGAATCCTTGTGGAAAGTTGCACTAAGTAAGAGATGGCCTTCAGTGGACAGGAAAAAGTGATGCCCAGGACCAATTGGACGAGGCTCAAGCAAACAGAGATATACAACTTTATATATCAGTAAGAATATATTATCATTTAGTGGATTGGATGTGGACACCGATGAGCTTGCTGGTCATGTTTTTCAGTTTCTAAAGGAGCAGCTTGAGCTGTCAGTTACGCCATGGTCTTATGGTTTACTTCACAGAACTATAATTGGTTCATGTAAAACTATGTTACTCTTAACATATTTACATGATTTAGTAACCTCTAATAATTTAATAAATTACTTTTTCTATTATATGGCAGTATTTAAACTTGTTTTGCTGATTAAATTAAGCATGCAGTAGATAGATTTCTTACTTTTTGTTGTGTAGCTTTATTTCTTTGAATGGTGTGATTTACTTTTAGTAGTGGGATTTAATTTATGCAAATGTGATGTACTTTCAAGAGTATGATTACTCCCCTATAAGTGTGAGATTTCTTTTGAGGAGCTGAGCCTAGAGAGCCAAGGGACAGTTTGTGTCTTAGATGACTTGACCTACAGAGTCGCCAAACTATGTGTATAGAGTAGATTTAATTAGTTCCACTCCCTATAGTTTAGCTACATTGATAACTCCACAACATTTTTAAACCAAGGAAAATAACATTTCAATAGCATTTGAGGCCTAGAGATTTCATATATAATACTAAATGCCTTGAGGTTCGAGCACCCTAGTGGATAGATTCAGTGTAGTTGGAGGATTTAGTGGTTGTAATATTGCTGCTATTCCTTAGCCTATCACATCTCATGTGAATATTTGTTTGAACATGCATTGTGATTATTTGTTTGAACATACCTCGGTAATGTTTCAAAAACTAGCTATGAGGGTACCATATATCATATATGTTCTGCCAAATTGCCCATGATTTAAACTTGGCGTTGCCCCTTTTGAACTCATGCCATTGGGTGGGGTAGACTACAGTTGGAATGGAACTCTAATGAATGGCTTGAAACTGCATTGACCTCACCCAAGAACCAATACACCTTTGGCATTTCATCAAATAATTAGATTTAAGGCCTTGGAACCTTCTGAGTTTTGTTGTTTATTATAAGACTGGTATCAATAATTTTTTCATGTCTATCAAAGCTTTGTGCCTTATTATCATAGCATAGATGGTTGCAGTGATAAATATCTAGAAATTGCTAAAAATCAATGCGATTCAAGCAAGTTTTCAATTGTGGATGATGGTGATGCTTCTCATCAGGAAGTAAATGTAAATGAAAATGTTGTTGAAGAGGCTCTAGAGTTTTCTACGGACACGCAGAAAGACAGAATAACTAATGCAAATATGAAAATAAATTCCTCTAAATTCAGTTATGTTGTGACTTCAAATATTGGGGATGGAGACAAATTTGAGCTTGTGGATGTGCACATTTTGGAGCACAGGGTGTTTGTGTCATAGGTTGTTGTAGCAGTTGCTACCTTACATGAATGATTCCAGCTAGAAGAAAGAATAAATGGACTGAGAAACTTTAGAAGGCTTTAAAAATATCATCTATTAGCTGAGCATGAAAATGTCGTGAGGAAGGCTATAGAGGAGTGGAAAAGGCATTCCGATTATAAACCCATACTTGAGTAGGATGGCCTTATATGGCAGCGTTCTTCCTATCAGGTAGGTCTTGGTGGGTATATTTGTATGGATCAATGAGGTCTCCAGTTCAAGTCTGGGCAGTGCCATTGTTGTTCAAGTCCAGGTGGCATAATTTCTTTTATCCTTTGTGTTTGAAAATATATCCAATTGAGGGCACCCAATGGAGCAATCAATGAAAGCAAGGTGAAATCTAAAGTAATTTGTTTTGAATCCTTTGTTGGTAATGTTGATTTTCTGTCAGCGTCGGAATTTTTTCACTAGGACTGGATGTTGGACTCAGGGTCTTGGAATGCAATAAATATGTTTTCTACTAGAGGGAGTTGTGAGTATGGTAAAGAGAGCAGCAAGTTGTCTATAAGTGCCAACTTTCCGAAAAGTATGCCTAAAGATATAGTAAGGAAAGGGCTTCTGAATGAAGTTGAGTATAAATTTGTTAAGTGTAGGGAGGAGATAAAATTTCCCACGATGCATGAATGTGTATTTCGAGCCATAACTTTTTATGGCAGCAAGCCAGATTTGAGGGGGTTTGGGCATAGGGATGAAAGAAAATTTGTGGGATTGACTAAAATGTTAAAGGCAGAGAAGGATAAGGAGAATAATGTCGAATCTGAAGATCCATTTCATGAACTTGAGGACACTCGCACCAACACAAAGATAGTAGTGCATGAGTTTGAAGGAATTTCCTGAAAACCCTTTGAAGTGGGCACATTGCTAGTATCAAAGCCCAAAACAAACAAGAATATGTGTATGATTTTGGGGAGAGCTTTTGGAGCACAGGAAACAATGCAAGTGCTAGTATATTTTCTAAAATATTCATCTCTTCAAAAGGCATATTGAGACTTCTAAGACTGAGACCATGAATAGGTTTTCCTAAATTTGAGTGCCCTTGAATTTGCTAGCCATGGAGGCTTTGAACCTAACTGTAAATTTTACATCTGTAAGATTCGGAAATGATCGTATGTTTTCAAATGGGAAAAATTTGGGGAGATGTTTGTTTTATCGTAGTGGTTGTAGCTTATTTGCCACGCATTTACATCCCTTATCAATTTCGATGTTAAGTAGGAGGTCAGATAAGCGAAAAGGATATTTAGTAATTGCAGCCTTTGAGAGAATGAGTGGAGCTCTCAGGCACCAGAATGCACTGTGACGTAAAGTCATCGAGAAAATTAAGGTAAGAGAACCCATTTCAATGCTTGAAAATAACAATAATCTTATTGGCCATGAGAATTCAGTGGAAGAAAAAATGATTGAGGGTTTGGAAAATAAGTCTGGTGAGAGTTTATAAAATAACTCTAGCAAAGAATTGGAAGAAGGTTGCGGTGGCAGGTTGGGAGAAAATGTATATATTAATGTAGAAAAAGGGATTAATTCATTATGATTAATTCGGCTGGTTTGGCTCCAAATTTTGAATTTGAAATTGCAATTTTTTTTTTAGTTAGGTAGGCTTCAAGGTCCAAATTTTGAACCTAAGCTCTAATACTAGATGTGAGACTCCCTCCTAGGGTCCTCTAACTAAAAACTAAATTTCTCTAATTTTAAACACAATAAGATTGGAAATAACTTATTTATATCTAAACATTTATTTGATAATAATATACCATTACAATTTATTTACCACAAATTAAATAAGTAAGAATTTCATTGCAACGATTTACATAAGTAATCAATAAATGGAGGAATACTTGTTCCAATAGATTAGTTGAGATGCTCCTAAGCTCTTCACTCTGTTGGGATGCTCCTCTTAACTACCCAACTAGATTTGCCTCCTAGCCAATTAGAAAGTATTTCCTAGCCTAGGGAACCTCCACAGGTTCCCTAGCCCTCCGAGCCCAAGTCCAACCAGATGTAGTGTGTCCAAGTTTAACCAACACTCTCTAGATCCAATTTCGATCTCCTTCCTCTTTCTACACATCCTTCCTCCAAGAAAAAACCAAACCAAAACCAAGACCAAGGATCCCCCCCATCCTCTCATCTTCCTTGCCCATTTACGTCTCTTCCCCCCATCCACCTTAACCACCTATCATTGATGTCATGACTACCCCCTCATCCTTTCATTTAGTATCCTTGAATTTTCTTACCTTATCTTGTTCAAGTAGATTTGAGAAGACATTTTGGGGATAAGATATGAATATTTTATTTGGAAATTAATTGGAGAAGACCATATCTTCTCCCAAGTATATTTTGAGAAGACACCTTGGGATATGGATATTTAATTTCGAAGAAATGGAAGGAGACCATATCCTATCCAAAATTAAATCTGAGAAGATAAGTTGGAAATTGAATAATAACAATAATAAAATTTATATCAGTAAATAAAAATTATAGTTTCACAAATGTAGGTATATGCCAATATTTCTTGATAATTATAAGTCAATATTTTTAGGTAATTTAAACACTAATAAATTTGCATGATAATATTAAGTAGGGCATTACATACACCCCTCCTTCAGAAGACTTCGTCCCGAAGTTAGAGTGAAAAAGACACAAGGAGTTCGAAAGTAGTTTGACAATAAGGCATAACAAAATAAAGAGAGAGTTATAGTAGTAAAATTTAATAAGTCAGGAAATGATACCACTTCTGATCAAGAGTCTCCAACTAATCTATATCCTCCTATCCTTCCTAACCTATTTCCATTCCCACCTTATCCATCCTCTGATGTTATATGCTATGGCATTGGCTATCCCAATCTAACCACTGATAAAACCAATACGATGGAAGCGTCGACTATATCGACCTAACTTCCCCAATAGGCAACTGGAAATCATCATCACATGTCTAGGGGAGCATGTCCATCACTTCTATCCCACAATTCTAGGTTTGGAGGTTATACAGTGGGAAATACCTCCACCCTTCTTACAACTAGGGTCAACACCCTAATATGGACCACACTACAGCGCTGGTTGGATACTTGTCATCAAATAATCTAGTCAGGTAGTCTTCCCACCTACCATTTACATTTTATCCATGTCATAAGAGTGCATATCAAGTAGATACCAAATATAATAGGACAATGTACATCATACCATTCCTTGTTGGACGTCTCAACCTTCCCCAATCGAATAGTAGATCTTGGTTATCATATAGTCCTTTCCAATATGTAGGTTAGTTCTCATTCATGCATATATATAACAAAATAAATATAGATACATAATCTTAAACATCATATTATTAAGTCTAGTATCCATGTGTCAATTTTGTAGTTCATACTAGAAATAAATCTTAGATCAGATAAATCATATCCACTTAATCCATACATGAAATAACTCTGATAAGTCATGCACTAGATAAATCATAACCAAGTAAGTCATACATTAAACATTTCAATCATCAATAACTAATCCATCTAATGATTTATATAAGTATTTTCACCTGTCCAACTAAATGCATCAATATTACATAGCATTCATAAGTAAATAACATGGAACTACAAATAGAGCATTAGCATAGGTAGTTATCTAAGTCAAAATGGGCATCCCAGATGCTCAAAAGTGAGGGGTAGTCACGACGTATAGTCTTTGCATCCTCCCAGGTAGTAGATCCTAGGCTGTAATTATCCCATTGGACCTTAACCTGGTCCACCATGCATCGTCTGAGCTATCAAACCCTATGGTCCAATATGCGTAATGGTTCAACCACTATGGTTCCCATGTCCGAGACTTACAATTCCCTCCAATCCAGTTTGTGAGATTCATCAGAAACATAATGTCATAAAATTGATACATGAAAAACATCATTAGTTTTATGAAAATGGGGTGTCGGTACAAGACGATAGGAAATTGGTCCAATCTTCTCCTTGATCCTAGAAGGCCTTACAAACCAAAGTGACAACTTCGTCCCTTTCCCAAACTGAATGGTGCTTTTGTTGGGTTGGATACGAATAAAAACTTGGTCCCATACTTCATAACTGTGATCAATCAACATAACTCTTCTATCTATCTTGTGCTTCCTTTAACCTTTGTCGAATCTATCTTACCTGTTCCTCCATTTCTTGAACTAATTCTGGCCCAACTATTACATGGTCCTCCAAGTTTTCCCACCTCAATGGTGTCCTACATGGTCTCCCATATACAGCTCGATAAGTAGACATCCCAATTGAAATGTGGTAACTGTTATTTTAGGAAAACTATACCAATGGTAAGTACCTTTCCCACTAAGTCTAATTATCCATGACATACATTGTAAGCATGTCTTCCATAACCTGATTTACTCTTTTAGTCTACCTATCTGTTTCTAGATGATATACAGTGCTTAGGTTTAACTGAGTCCCTAGTGCTAACTCCAAACTTGTCCAAAACCTAGATGTAAATCGAGAGTCTCTATCAGAAATGATCTTTGTGGGTAACCCATGTAGTCGAATAACTTCACTTATAAAAACTCGCGCCACATCAGTAACATCGTAAGTGTCTCTTATTGGGATGAAAAGTGAACTTTTGTTCAAGTTATCAACTATAACCAATATAGCTTTGTGCCTCTATGATGTGAGTGGTAAACCCACAACAAAATCCATACAAATTACCTCCCATTTAGACATAGGGATGTCATGTGTTTGTAGGAGTCCTGATGGATTGCGATGATCAGCCTTCACTCCTTGACATTCAAGACATTTGGTGACAAAATGGACTATGTCATGCTTCATGCCTACTCAAAAGAAGAGTTTCTTCATGTCTTCATACATCTTCTTCACTCCATGATGTGCACAATAAAGTGTTATATGTGACTCTTTCGGGATGGTCCTTCTTGTATCCCCTTCCTTAGGTATGTACATTCTCCTTTGAAATCTCAATAGTCCATCTGGTTCAAGGACATATCCCTCAAACTTTGGTTTTATTTGCTTCCCATTCTAGAGTGTTGATATAACTTTAGATACCAACTATCTTCAAAGAGTTTCTCCAACACACGTTCCCTCAAATTGACCCTCAAGGCTACTAGGGAGAAGTCTCATGGGATTAAATTGCAACATATAGACTAGCCTTCTAAAACTTGATGAAGAAGGGTCCCTTTAACTACATCCAAAAGTAGTAATGGCCACCAAAGAGCATTGACTACAACAGTGCACTATCCAAAATGTCTTGATTCAGCGGAAAGGTTTGTAGTTAAAAAAAAAAATGCCACTTGAGAATCGACAATGATTTCCAGAAATCTCTGTACCTCCAGCCTTGAGGATAATGGTGCTCTTGAAAGGGGAAGGAAATGGTCCTCCTACCATAACTTCACTAATCTGAGGTACTTAGGAGTGACCAATTAATTTACAAGGCCATCTTCTTTAAATTATTCCCATTAGATATTTGGTGGGTAGTTAATGTAAAAGGGTCATCTTTATCAAATAAGGTCCACTAGAGGGTCAATATTCATTTATGATAGGAACCACAACATGTTAGGGTATTGCTATTTATAGAAAAAGAACTTAGAAGGCCATGTAATGTTTTGTCAGCTATTGTGATTGTAAACAAAACTTTTCTTATAAGAGATTTCCCTCGCATATAGGCCCATAAACATTGCTCTCCTTTTTATAAAATCATTAATACAAGGATTATATTTTACATGTTTAATATCATTATCTCTTATCAATGCTTTTTGGCATTTATATTTCATTGAATATTTTGTTTGTGATTAAATTTTACAGGTTTAAGGATCACTATAATCATGGATCAATGTGACCAGTCAATGATAACACATTCAAACTTGACTTACAACCATACTGCTCTGGATTTCTAAAAGCCATTTTTGTGATGATTCTTAACAAATGTGTTGGGATGACATAACACCATACTTGTGCCTTTGTCTAGTACTTAATGTAGAATTATTGTACCCTTCCAATCCTCCCTTTACTTGAGAAATCAACTGTGCAACCTAAACCTAGAGTACATATTGATCCTGAATTTAGCATAGGATAAAGAGATGATATCATTGATAGGACAATTGGACACACGAGGAAGAATTCATTCCACAATTCAGAATCATGAAAGTAAGATAGTTCCAAGGGCAATCCAACTATTTCACATTTGATCAATTGTAGCAGAAGTTTCCTCACTTTTTGATACAATAGGATTGATTCTACTTAATTCCCTCTAGTACCAATGCTAAAGGTGCAGGGACTCTGATTCATGCTCCAGTGCAGTTATGTTAGAGTCACGCTAGAGCCTAGGCAAGTTCAAACCCTTCACCCAAGCTTCTTCTCTTTCGATGGACATTTTCAATGCTAACGACCAACTCACCCAAAAATTAATGCCTCCCCCAACACCAACATTCTTACACATCCATGACAATAGTTTAGCTCACCTAGTCAATGCCAGCCCATAGCCTAGTGGTCCCACACAAATGCCATAATCAAGGATCCAATCTGGCCAGTTCAATGGTGAACCCGCACCAACCCCAATGATCAATATGGATTCAATTGGTGCTAAAAAAAGCTGACGTGAAAATAGGTAACGAAGCACTGATCTACCTTGTGCTTAGTGCCCATGGCCTATTATTTAGATCCACTACGGATGACTCGTTTAGGGCATTGATCAATGATCATTTAAATTATTTAGATATATATCATATCTCCATTGTACTCTTAAAGCATGCTCTCAGTGATTAGTTATAGTGCAACTTACCTCACATCCTTCTTCAGAAGGATTTTGCACACAGTTATTTCCTAGCTCTATAGTCATTGCTCCAATTTGTATTCCTTTCCACTAGGAATAGTGCTCTACAAATTTTAGCGATATCTTCTTGTCTCCGCACAGATGTTCATTGTGAGATGAATCATGATTGTTTACGTTTTATGTTACCATGCTTAAATATAATTTTTAATCCTCTAATTTACTTTTTCTTATTTATGTTTTGTGCAAATGTCAGACGAATTGTTTGTTGAGTTCACTACAATATGCATTCTTATTCCACTACACAGATAACAACTACACTATAATATTTCTCGCGTGTGAAGTTATAATTTTTATTTTTATTTTTCTAAGGAAAACTCAGGGAATGCTTCCTCATATTCATGGACAACATCCCTAGTAAACCCATCAGCTCATTATTTAACATGTCCTAAAGGTTGTTTGCAATTAGCATTAGGGATTTTGCTTGCCTCGACTCCTAGTTAGCATTAGGTTTTCAACTTTCTAGAATATTCTTGAAAATCTAGACATGACTAGTTCCATATTTTGTGACTGGCTCCAAATTTCCAATCAGAAAATGTCAAAACAGATGATAAGTTATATACTGAGCCATTTCAAATCAGTTTTGCTACAGAAGTTCATTATAAGCACAAAAAATCTCAGTATGGGATCAATTTGTTGTGATGCTCTCTGCGAGGATGGATAACTAAACAACCACAACATAACTTTGCAATGCAAGGTTTGCAAGAGATATGATATGACACAAATGGGGTTCAGTTTTACAAAGAAAAAAATTCAAAGCATAATAGAAAGCACCTACAACTTAGTTCTACACTCCAAAGAGTTGGTACAATGAATTTAGCTCTGCACTTAACAAATATGACAAACTCCTTGACCAAGCCTAATTATTGACATTCAGGATGCTTAAAAGAAACAAGGTATACATAAATTTCCAACATATAGAAATCCAGGAACGCAAAAATAAACTCACCTTCCATGCTAAGGAGAAACCCAAATTCTATGCAAGAACATTCTTGGTGACCCAACAAAGAAGGCAAAGGACTACTACTAGAGTACCTGTCTTCTTTTTGAACATGATATAGATGAAGGAATTGACAAGAAAAATAACAAAAGCCAAATTCAGTACCCTGTACTTGATGAACTCAACCAAAAGCCTCATCGC
The DNA here is from genome assembly GCA_031772625.1 of Pinus tabuliformis. NCBI lineage: Eukaryota > Viridiplantae > Streptophyta > Pinopsida > Pinales > Pinaceae > Pinus > Pinus tabuliformis. Next base: position 319,535,641 of record CM062804.1, on the reverse strand, counting down.
CACTCAAATTTTTGTGACATCAATCATCAAATATGTGAGAAAAAATGGATATATCCTGAATGACAATCGACAGACAATCTAACTCCATTCAAGCACAATTTCAGGAAGTCTCATCATACTTGGAATTTTAAGTTGGCTTAAGAGGGGAGAACTATTTTGGTAGCAATATTGAAGTGTTTGATTATTAAAGTAGGCAATATTATGTAATTTCACCTGGAACGAAATAGAAGACAATCGAGACAATACAAACACCTTTCATGCTAAATTGAGGCATCCTTGTAAAGTTTATCCAAAAACTATGTTCAATTGCTTGAGAAAGTACTGGAAAATAATTGAAAAAGTACAAGTTTGAAGTTGCAATTTAAGCACGCATCCGGCATAAATAACATTGAGGTAAGGGGAGATAAAATTTGGTTTGTGGTAGCTGAGCTTCTTTGAATGGTGACAAGGTTGAATAAGTTGCAGTTTTAATTGTCTAGATGTCATATGGCCATATCATTTATGTACAAGATAAACGTTGTTTGATTTATTGAAAAGTAGTTGAAGGTGGATATGAGGGAAAATTCTAGTGATAGTATGATTAATGACAATTTTTCTTCAGTTTCAATCAGGAAAAAGATCCCCACAGACTACTCAGATGAAAATATATTTAACGTTAAAACACCTGAAGACAGCTCCTCAAGGAATTCATCAATGTTAGAGGAATTCATGAATATTGAAGTTGAAGAGAGTGGTTTTGATAGGCTTCCTGATCATCTTCTTATTGAAGTGTTTGTGAGGTTTCCTACCTCCGATTGGGCTATTGCATCATGTGTCCAGCAGCACTGCGCTGATTTATTTTAAGGTGAATCCTTGTGGAAAGTTGCACTAAGTAAGAGATGGCCTTCAGTGGACAGGAAAAAGCAATGGCCAGGACCAATTGGACAAGGCTCAAGCAAACAAAGATATATAGCTTTATATACCAGTAAGAATATATTTTCATTCAGTGGATTGGATGGGGATACCGATGAGCTTGCTAGTCAAGTTTTTCAGTTTCTAAAGGAGCAGATTGAGCTGTCAGTTACACCATTTTCTTATGGTTTACTTCACGGAATTATATTGGTACATATACAACTATGTTATTATTAACATATTTACATGATTTAGTAACCTCGAATAATTTAATAAATTACTTTTCTTATTATATGGCAGTATTTAAACTTGTCGTGTTGATTAAATTAAACATGTCGTAGATAGATTTCTTACTTTTTGTTGCTTAGCTTTCTTTCTTTGAATGGTGTGATTTACTTTCAGTAGTGGGATTTTATTTATGCAAATGTGATGTACTTTCAGGAGTATGACTACACTACAAGTGTGAGATTTTATCTGAGGAGCTAAGCCTAGAGAGCCAAGGGACAGTCTATGTCTTGGATGACTTGATCTACAGAGTCCCCAGACTATGTCTATAGAGTAGATTTAATTTGTTCCACTCCCTATAGTTTAGCTACATTGATAACTCCACAACATTTTAAACCAATGAAAAGAACATTTCAACAGCATTTGAGGCCTGGGGATTGCATATATAATATTCAATGCCTTGAAGTTTGAGCACCCTGTTGGATAGATTTAGTGTAGTTGGAGGATTTAATAGTTCTAATATTTCTACTATTCCTTAGCCTATCACATACCATGTGAATAATTGTTTGAACATGCATTGTGATTATTTGTTTGAACATACCTCAGTAATGTTTCAAAAACAAGGTATGAGGGGTACCATATATCATATATGTTCTGCCAAATTGCCTAGGATTTAAACCTGGCGTTGCCCATTTTGAACTCATGCCATTGGGTGGGGTAGAATACAGCTGGAATGAAACACTGGTGAATGGCTTGAAACTGCATCAACCTCACCCATGAACCAATAAACCTTTGGAATTTCATCAAATAATTAGATTTAAGGCCTTGGGGCCTTTTGAGTTGTTTTGTTTGTTATAGGACTCGTATCAAGAAATTTTTCATTGTTATCAGAACATTGTGCCTTATTATCATAGCATATATGGTTGCAATGATAAATATCTAGAAATTGCCAAAAATCAATGGGATTCGAGCAAGTTTTCGATTGTGGATGATGGTGATGCTTTGCATTAGGAAGTAAATGTAAATGAAAATGTCATTGAAGAGATTCTAAAGTTTTCTAAGAACAAGAAGAAAGATAGAATAACTAATGCAAATATGAAAAGAAATTCCTCTAAATTCAATTGCAATGTGACTTCAAATATTGGGGATGGAGACAATTTTGAGCTTGTGGATGTGCACATTTTGGAGAGCAGGGTGTTTGTGTCACAGGTTGCAGCAGTAGTTGTTGCCTTACATGAATGGTTCCAGTTGGAGGAAAGAATAAATGGATTGAGAAACTTCAGAAGGCTTTCAAAATATCAACTATTAGCTGATCATGAAAATGCTGTGAGGAAGGCTACAGAGGAGTGGAAAAGGCGTTCCGATTATAAACCCATGCTTGAGCGGGATGGCCTTATATGGTAGCATTCTTCTTATCAAGTAGGTCTTGGTGGGTATATTTGTATGGATCAATGAGGTCTCCAGTTCAAGTTCGGGTAGAGCCATTGTTGTTTAAGTCCAGGTGGTGCAATTTCTTTTATCCTTTGTGTTTGAAAATATATCCAGTTGAGAGCACCCAAAGGAGCACCCAAAGAAAGCAAGGTGAAATATGAAGCGATTTGTTTTGAATCCTATGTTAGTAATGCTAATTTTCTATCAGCCTTGGGATTTGTTCACTAGGACCGGATGTTGAACTTAGGGTCCTGGAATGCAATAAATATGTTTCCTATTGGAGGGAACTGTGAGTATGGTGAAGAGAGTAGCAAGTTGTCTATAGGTGCCAGCTTTCCAAAAATTATGCTTCAAAATATAGTCACGAAAGGGCTTCTGAATGAAGTTGAGTATACATTTGTTAAGCGTAGGGAGGAAATAAAATTTCCCACGATGCATGAATGTGTATTTTGAGCCATATTTTTTTATGGCAGGAAGCCAGATTCAAAGGGGCTTAGTCATAGGGATGAAAAAAAATCTGTGGGATTGACTAAAATGTTAAGGGCATAGAAGAACAAGGAGAATAATGTCGAATCTGAAGACCCATTTCATGAACCCAAGGACAACAACACCAACACAGGGAGCATAGTGCATGAGTTTGAAGGAATTTCTAGAAATCCCTTTGAGGATGGGCACATTGCTGGTATCGGAGCCCAAAAAAAACAAGAGTATGTGTATGATTCGGGGAGATCTCTTGGAGCATAGGAAATAATGCAAGTGCTAGTATATTTTCTAACATATTCATCTCTTCAAAAAGCATATTGAGACTTCTAAGACTGAGACCATGAATAGCTTTTCCTAAATTTGAGTGCCCCTGAATTTATCGGCCATGGAAGCTTTGAACCTAACAGTAAATTTTACTTCTGTAAGATGCAGAAATGATCCTATGTTTTCTAATGGGATAAATCTAGGGAGATGTTTGTTCTATTCTAGTGGTTGTAGCTTATTTGCCACGCATTTACATCCTTTATCAATGTCGATGTTAAGTAGGAGGTCGAATAAGTGCAAAGGGTATTTAGTAATTGCAGCCTTTGAGCGAATCTGTGGAGCTCTCAAGCACCGGAACACACTGCGACCTAAATTCATCAAGAAAATTAAGGTAAGAGAACCCATTTCAATGCTTGAAAATAATAGTAATATTATTGGCCATGGGAATTCAATGGAAGAAAAAAAAGATTGAGGGTTTAGAAAATAAGTCGAGTGAGAGTTTATAAAATAACTCTAGCAAAGGATTGGAAGAAGGTTGTGGTGGTAGGTTGTGAGAAAATGTATATATTAATGTATAAAAAGGGATTAATTCATTATGATTAAGTCGGTCAGTTTGGGTCCAAATTTTGAACATAAGCTCTAATACCACGTGTGAGACTCCCTCCTAGGGTCCTCTAACTAAAAACTAAATTTCTCTAATTTTAAACACAATAAGATGGGAAATAACTTATTTATATCTAAACATTTAATTGATGATAATATACCATTAAAATTTATTTACAACAAATTAAATAAGAAAGAATTTCATTGCAACCATTTACATATGTAATCAATAAATTGAGGAATACTTGTTCTAATAGCTTAGTTGAGATGCTCCTAAGCTCCTGACTCTGTTGGGATGCTCCTCTTGACTACCCGACTCGATTTTCCTCCCAGCCAACTAGGTAGTATTTCCTAACCTAGGGAACCTCCACAAGTTCCCTCACCCTCTGAGCCCAAGTCTAACCAGATGTAGTGTGTCCAAGTTTAACCAACACTCTCTAGATCCAAGTTTGACCTCCCTCCTCTTTCTCCACATCCCCCCTCCAAAACAAAATCCTCCAAAACAAAACCAAACCAAAACCAAAACCAAGGATCCCCCCTCTCCTCTTATATTCCTTCCCCATTTATGTCTCCTCCTCCCATCCACCTTGACAACCACCTATCATTAATGTTATGCCTACCCCCTCATCCTTTTAATTAGTATCCTTGACTTTTATTACCATATCTTGTTCATGTAGATTTGAGAAGACATTTTGGGGACAAGATATGAATATTTAATTTGGAAATTAATTAGAGAAGACCATATCTTCTCCCAAGTAGATTTTAAGAAGACACCTTGGGATATAGATATTTAATTTAGAATAAATGGAAGGAGCCCATATCCTATCCAAAATTAAATTTGAGAATACAAGTTGGAAATTGAATAATAACAATAATAAAATTTATATCAATAAATAAAAATTACAGTTTCACAAATGTAGGTATATGCCAATATTTCTTGATAATTATAAGTCAATATTTTTAGGTAATTTAAACACTAATAAAATTTGCATGATTAAGATTAAGTAGGGCATTACAGGTCAAGTTTTCTTTGTTTATATTAGATTGGTGGTCATAGAAGTTGACACCAAGCCCTAGTTGTGTCCTTATATCATGGTTGTATGCAAGGGCCATGATCCCTAGTACAGAAGCCTTAAGACTATTTTATTATAGTTTATAATATAAGATGTAGAGGGTTTAAAAAGTTAAAAATTGTCATGTGCACTAGTTGATTCAACTAATGTATGCTTTTTCTTTGTGAAAAGTACAAGCATTGCTGCATTTGAGTGTGTTTGTGTTTGTGATTTTAGACTAAAACCAGATTCTTAAGAGTCATGAAAAATCAACAAGATTACACTCGAATTAACCATACACATGCAAGCCCTACCTTGGCAAATATTATAGTAGTAGCAATGATGAAAACTAAGCACTAAAGACGTGAACCTAAGTATAAATTTTCTATTTCTTTCATATCAAAGTTTTACAAAAAATTCTTGAATATCACACACATGAACAAGATCATACTAGCTCAAAATCATTAAAAAAGGATAAATCGACATGAAAAAAGAAAATATTTGTGTATTAAAGGACAATAGTATTTTTTAGGAGAAAAGTACGGCTTACCCATCCTTGTGCCAAGTTTGTATAATTTCTAGTGTATCTTCACCACTTGACCTTTCTAGATTATACAATCGTAGTCGTTCACTATATAAAGAAGATCATTATAGTTGATTATTAGAGCATAGGTAACGCATATAAATTGAATAACAGACAAGTGGAGCCACAAATTAGCAAAAGATACTTTTAAGTGAAATGCATTGCATATAGGTATGTAAAATCACCTTCATTTATAAACAATAACCCCGATTTTCTCTGTCTTTTTCCTTCATTTCTTTCTCTATCTCCTTCCTTCCTTTCCACACCCAACAAATGAAACCAAGACTAAACTACAAAAAATGTGAAAAAAATGAAAACAATGGAAAACAAGTACAACACACCCAACAAATTAATCCAAGACAAAACTATAAAAAATGAGCAAAAATAAGTACAACTCAAAGCATGGCCATGCTCAAACTCAGAAAACCAAACCTATAGACAAGAAAAAGGAAAAATTGTAAATATCCACTTTGCACATCATCTCTCCAACAATCTGCTCTCCTCTGTTGAAAGGAAAATAAGTGGGTTGGATAAGGTTAAAATATACACACAATTAATAATGCTAAGCATATTTCAAAACCAATAATTATTCATAATAGAAAACTCACCTTCCCTAGAGTTTGCTTTAGAATGATGGGCACTCTCTTTTGTATCCACTTGTTTGTTCTCATCAAAACAAGCCATCTACAACATATACAAAATAATATATTAGAATCGTTACAAAAGTTAAACTAAAGAGTCGAACACAATAATTAATCATAAGAAGAAACACATTTCTTTAAGGATTTCATATAAAAGGGGAGAGTCCATTTTGTATTTCATGTATTCATGCTCAATTGAACAAGCCATTTGCAATAGATTTACAATAAAATATTAGATTTCTAATACAATTTAAACTAGAGAGTTTTAAGATATGAATTTTTCGTGAAACTTAGCTCGATTCCAGTTATATTCTATGCTATATCTAAAAAAATATAAATTTTATAATCTACTATCACCAATACAAACAACGTTTCATAATATGTAAATTTGCCAGAAAATGAATATAAGAATATCTAAACATATTGGACACTCAAAATCCCAAGGTCCACAAGGCAATAGTGTTGTATGTTACCACGATGGTTAATTGGTTGAAGGGTCAATATGTTCGTCTACTCAACCTTACCCACCTCCTCTACAAGGCACTTTGTGTGGGGATGTGCAAGTGACGTGGAGCAAGAAAACATATGTTGCACCATCCTAGATACTTCAACTATAGTCAATCACTTCACAAAGTAATATTATTTATGAGATCACAAATAAACCATGAGAGAAAATGAATAACAAATATACAGAGCGATAAATTAATCATACACATACCTGTTCACCCTTGGCTAATGTTATAGCAGCAACAACCATGAACAATAAGCCCTAAAATTGTGAACCTCAATATAACATTTCCCTTTATTCTGTATCAAAGTTATTGGAAAATCTCAAAGCTCACACTCATGAACAAGATCATACTACCGTGAAGCCATGACAAAAGGATAAATCGATTCGCAAAAAACAAATATTTCAATCAATTAAAGGAAAATATTCTTATGTAGGAAAAAAATATGGCTCACCAATCGTCCAAGCTGCATTGGTAGAATGTCTAGAGTATCTTCACCTTGAACTTCATAGATTATACAATTGTGGTTGCTCACTACACAAAGCAGATCGATATAGTTGAGTGTGAGACCACATATAAAACATATAATAAATTGAAAAGAAAGAAAATTGATTCACAAATGAACGAAAGATAATGGTGAGTGAAATGCATTGCATATAGTTAAGGTGAATCACCTTCATTTATGAATGATAACCTCCATAGTTCAAAACCAATAATTATTCATAATGGAAAACACACCTCCTATAGAGTTTGTTATATAATGGTAAACACTCCATTTTTTATTCCACTTACTCGTGCTCACTAGAGCAAGACATCTACAACAAATAATATGATGTTAAAATAAATATACAATTTAAACCGAAGAATTGAATGCAGTAATTAATCATAATATGAAACCTACTTGTCTTTGGGTTTTGTTATATAGATGGGGATAATCCATTTTTTATTTCATGTATCCATAATTTTGATGGATTGTAGTAAATATAACTTACTACACACCAACAAATGTGCTTTAATTGTTTCAGTCAATATTTAGACTAGAACACATTGAATTCAACAAATGCCTTTAATTATTTTAGTCAGAATTTAGACCATAACACATTGAATTCCCATGGTGGGAGCCCTCTCTCAAGAGAGAGCTTTTGAAATAGAAAATCAAGCAGACTTACTCTAAGAACTTGTGACAAGGGTTAGCTAAGATAGCCTTGAAGCTATCCACATATCAAATTGTTTAGAGTAATTCAATATAGTCATGTCATAGTAATTTGAATGAATAATCTTCTGCGTACTCGTGTGAAAGCCAACATTTTGGTTGTTTGTTTTAGAGATTCATAGTGAGGAGACGATTTGTTATTGCAGTGCATGCCAAACCCAATTCTATGACTATCGCTAATGCTTATGGTTTGCACATGGTTTATTAGGGGAATTTTGAGGTCTAAAATGGGCCTTCTAAGGAAATTATAAAATAATAGTGAAAATAATGAAATAAGATTACATTACATCACCAGAATTTTGAGGTCTAAAATGGGACTCCTAAGGAAATTATAAAATATTAATGAAAATAAGAAAATAAGATTACATTACATCGCCAAAGTTTAGAGAGAAAAAAGAAAAAGCTAATTTTTCAACTTGTATTTTCAACTTATCTCCCCATGGGTTTACTCAAATTTCGAGTGGCAACACTCATTGGATCAAAAGTTTGATTCCTCATCCAATGAGTACTCATGTTGCATGCTTTCTATGAACCCTGCTACACAAAAAATGAGACATACATGAAAAGTGTGATTGCAATCACGTTTTTTTCATGTATTTTTCATTTTTCGTGTAGCAGGGTCCATCAAAAATATGAAACATGGGTACTTCTTGTATGAGGAATTAAATTTTTCATCCAATGAGTACTCCTGCTCAAAATTTAGTAAAACCTTACAGAAATAAGTTAAAAATACAAGTTGAAAAAGTAGTTTTATTATTTTATTATTTTTTAATCTTTTTACTTTCTTACTCCAAAAATGGTGAATCATCCTCCATGGTTGACATCATAATATTGAATCCTATTGGTTATTATAAGTTTTATTTTGGTTGTACATTTTTCTTAGGAGGCCCATTTTACACCTCAAAATTCCCGTAATGGTTGATACCTTCTAGGTGATTTCAAGGCTTCTTCAAATGATCGATACTTCTAGGTGATCTCAAGGATTTTCAATTCTCTATCATATGTCAAGTAGAAATGGTTACTAGTTTCAAGTTAGAACTTTCGGGAAAATAATTTGTTGCTTCAATAACTTCTTATTTAGATAGCAGATTTGTGTACATAAGGTTGATTTATGGAGATTTGTAACTTATTAAATTGCATCATTAGCTAGTTGTTTCAAGATCACATGTAGAAGTTTTGGAAAGATAAATAAATATTGATCTTGTGATGAAATTTCATATTTTAGATGAAAGTCAAGCATAAGGTCAGGTTGTTCCCTATTTTGGAGCAATTAAAGAGGGTTTTCTCTTACAGTCCGCGGTCATGAGAACACATCAACAAAGCTACTAGGAAAAAAGGAGATTTGGCCATATTTGATAGTACCCACTAGATTTCTAAAATTGTAATCACAATGTTCTTCAGGTTATTTTTGCCACAGAAGGGGTGATATTGTCTATTAGGAAATTAGAGAAATATTTGATCATTGATTTTGATATAAATCCCATTGGTGATGATCCTGTGTGGATTGGAATGACATATATTTAATTTTATATTTAATACGAGTAGAGGGAAATTATCTGGTAAGAAATAAATTTTGTTGGTATGAAATCTATCAGTCTTCGCAATTTTCTGTCTAGGAATTCAATGCATATTTTTGTAGTGTCACATAGGAGTGACAGTTTGACAACTATCTGCAATAGCTTTGCCAATCTTGGTAGCTTATGGTTTTTTTGTGTCTGAGGAAAAAAAAAAGGGCCATGGAGCAGTGCACAGGTTGGGTGGTGATTTCAATGAGATTTGGAGCCTACGACAAGATTAGGACACCCATGAAAGTGAGGAGAATCATTGCAGTAAATATTGGTTTCCTCATGTTTGTGGGAAATATAGCTCTCGTGCACCTTAATAAACTTGCTAGTTAACAAATCAGACAAAATGAATCTCATAAAATAGGACTTTGGCGCATAGTTTTGGTCAATGAGTTGCCATACAAGAAAACTGTTATCTTCTTCACAAGTTTTTCCCGACGCTAATGTCGCTTATACAAACTCTGGGTTGGTGATTATTTTTTGTTGGAAATTGTTTTTAGCTTAAAGAACTCCAATACAAAGGTGGTCTTCTCATACCTATTGTGACTTCTTTCTCTGTTTGTTCCACGACTATAAAAATCATTCCGTTTTATATTTGTATGTAGACATTGATCTCCAATCTCTTCCATTATGCTAGTAGGCATAAGCAATTGAAATACTCAATGATGTATAAAGTCACACAATTGTTTGGCTACAACATCATGTTTACATCTAAAAAACATAGTTTTAAAGGGGTTGTGGTAATATAGAAAAAAATGGATTTAAATCAGAGTCGATCTCAAAGATTTTTTTGGAGAAAAGTATCATTGAAAGTTTCTCAACATATCTCATATCGATTCCAGCAATGGAAGTTAAAAGTTAAGTGAAATGTGCTTCTACAGGACTGGATCTCTATTGGTGAAGGAAGCATCATTTCCAGATGACCTATGTTTGGGTTTGTGTGAGTTTACACCACCAAAGGGTTTACTGTTTTGTGGGAAAAGAACCCAAGCATTGGGATGTTGTTCCGAGGGTGTGGGTGTGAAATCAAGAAAAGGAATTATTATTTATTCATTTTTGCAAGTGGAGAACCCTTAGAGGAGCAAGGGTGACCTAAGGCTATGATGAAGGGTCTTGATCAAATGAAGAAATTAATTTTCCTTAAGTTAATTGGGGTTTGTCTTGGGATTTTGTACCCAAGGTGTGGGTGTGAAATCAAGAAAAGGAATTATTATTTATTCATTGTTGCAAGTGGAAAACCCTTAGAGGAGCAAGGGTGACCTAAGGCTACGATCAAGGGTCTTGATCAAATGAAGAAATTAATTTTCCTTTAGTTGGGGTTTGTGTAGGCCTAGGCTTGGAAATACACCCTTTGAGGGAAAACTCTACCCTCATGAGAAAACTATAAGAAGGGAAGTTGTGAAACTCATTTGATTATCCAACAAGAGTAATTTTTTTAAGGTGAGGACTGATGCAAGGAGGTTGCATACCTCAAGAATCCAAGCTAGATAAAGAGCTAGAAGAAGGGTTTTGTGTTTGTCTTTTTTTCTCATGCTCTGGTTCAAGTTCAAGGAGGATGTTGTCCGATTTTGGTGAGAGTTTCACTGGGCAAGTATGTGAATCCAAATAGTGGAAGACACTTGTGGAAAAGGGTTGAAAGTTCTGGTCCAATAGTAGTGGTACTTGTGTGATCTAGCCGCAAACTCTTGTGCCTTATTAGAGGGCCAAAACACCTAGAATAAGGTTGTTTTGGTATGCCATGAGGATTGGAGGAAAGCTAGAGTAACACTACATGCCTTAGAGGACCAATGCAACAAGTACATGGCTAGAATAAGGGTATCGTAATTCTAAGGTTACCCTAGATTTGGGGTCGCAGAGATTTGTAGCAAGTCCTAAGATATCAGTCAAGAAAATGACGAGAATGGTGGTTGATTGGACGCTAAGTGGTAGTGTCCTCAAGGAGAAGGTTGGAGAGTTGTCCATGAGGTTTTGGACAACATTTTTGATATGCACTAGTTAGGCTTCTTCCTATGCAGAGAAACATCCTATGGTCTATCCAAATCTAAGTGAAAGAATAGCCCAAACCTTTCATGAATGAAGAGCATTAAGACCCTAGAAAGGGAGGCAGATGACTCTTCATTGCAGATAGAATTTTGGTATGGAAGCAAAATGTGAAGCGTGATGTAGTAAAGGAAAAGTTAAGGTTTATTCAAAGGTTTGAGAAACATTTGTAATTAACCACAAGAAAAAGGATATATAACACATCTTATCACTGATGGTGGATTGTTCGGAATAGCCCTAGATCTGGAAAATTTAAGGAGACAAATTACAAAAGAATGGGAAACCTTGGAAGCCCTAGATTAGTCATGGTGTTGGCTGTGTATGGGAAATTTGGGAATCCATCTAGAAAGAATCTTATCAATGTTTGTGGGTTGTTTGGAATATCCCTAGATCTAGACAATTTAAAGAGACAAATTGCAAAATAAAAGGAAGTCTCAGAAGCCCTAAATTAGTCGTTGTGTTGACTGTGTAGAGGTAGTTGTGGAAGCCCTAAGGTTTGAGATTTGAAAGATGAAAGGGAAGCCATGAGGGCTATATCTAGAGTGACCTAGGAGTAGCATTTTCGAGCATCCAGGAAATTGAAATGTGGGTAGTCTAGAATATGTCAACTACATTGTTTATTATGTTGAAGAATCTATGGAAAAGTTGTGTAAAGTGATTCTTCGTTACTTGATAAAAATTTGTGATGCACTTTGAAAATTTATCTTCTTCTTCTTATTAGTGTGTGTTTTTCATCAAACTGATACCAAAACAAAATAACAAGAACACAAAGTTTGGTTCTCTGCCAGGGAAAAGACCTCTCCACTCTTAAGACTCTTGGTAATTTTTATCTTATTGAATCTTCTTATTTGTACAACTACCAAACCCTAGACCCTTGACTAGGATATCCTCCAGGCATAAGTCAAATCCTTCCTCTTTCTGCACTATAACTTCCAGCACATGGACCTCTTTCTTCCAACACTTTGCTCCTTAGTACTTTGTCCTTCCTCTGCTGCTTATCTAAGTCAAACTTCTCTTCATGGGAGAAACCCTATTACATTATGGCTTCTTTACTTTGCTATAGAGAGAACCTTATTCGCTTTCCTTAGGAGACCTTGTAGAACTAGTTATATGTCTGGATTAGGCCTCTAAATTTGTTGCCTTCTACTACTATAAAATCTACAAATGTTCACTTTTGAAATATTCGAATGTGTGAATAGAAACCCTAAAATAGTCCTCTTATCTCTGTTGTCTATTTTTTCCTTCTTCGCTAGATGGGGAGGCCTTATAGGCCTTGTTTATTAGCCCAAAGTAGAGATATTTTCCACTGTGATTTCCTTCTATAGTGACTGCAGGCAGACCTTCCTTTCTCGCATGTGTGACTCTTTTGACTCTAGAAACACAGTCCCTTCAACCTAGACTTCTTTCTCCCTTGCTTCATTATCCTATAAGACTTTTTTTTCCTCAGCTTCCTTCATAAGACTTATATCCTTTCTCTTGTGGATTTCAGAGCTCAAATTGCATCAAATGAGGAGTGGAAAACCTATACAAAAAGAGGTTTGTCCCTCCTCTTTAGGCCAACTTGACTGCCCATTAGGCTGACTTGATATTTTCATCATAATTCATCTTTTATTCATTATTTGCCTGCTTGGAGACTTCGTTGTTGCTATGAGAGGATTTGAATTGACTTGGAAGTGTTCCCATGACCTTGTACATTGACATACATGATGTAGCATGCCCTCAAAGGATCTCATCATAATTACATTTTGACTTTGAATCTCTAGAAGCACTTTAAAATTTTCTTGACCTATTTTAAACGAGAAAGAAATTCATTGACAAATAGTTTATTTTCTTGAATAAATACAATAAAAATTACATTTATGAAGACCTAGCCTTGTTAAATTTTATTCAACACATTACTGGAATCAATGGGTTGTTAGAAGGCAGAGTCATGGAACCCTAGTTTAGCTTATGAAAGGAAGCATATGGTAGACAATAGGGCATATCCAAAATACCAAAGGAGCATACTTGTTAATGGATCTAGAAGGCTGCTAGTGGGTAGATTCTTGATTTCCATGGAAAAATCAACAAGATTACACTTGAATTAACCATACACATACATGCCCTCCCTTGGCTAATATTATAGTAGCAGCAATCATTAAAAATAAGCACTAAATATGTGAATTTAAGTATAGATTTTCTATTTCTTTCATATCAAAGGTTTACGAAAAATTCTTGAATCTCACACACATGAACAAGATCATAGTACCTCGAAACCATTACAAAATGATAAATCGTTGTGCAAAAAGAAAATATTTCAGTGTATTAAAGGACAATAGTATTTTGTAGGAAAAATGTATGGCTTACCCATTCTCTTCACCACTTGACCTTTCTAGATTATACAATTGTAGTTGTTCACCACATAAAGAAGATCATTTTAGTTGATTATGAGAACATAGATAACATATAATAAATTGAATAACAAACAAGTGGAGCCACAAATTATCAAAATATTCTTTTAAGTGAAATACACTTCATATAGGTATGTTAAGTCACCTTCATTTATGAAAAATAACCTCCATTTTCTCTATTGTCTTCCTTCATTTCCTTCTTTGTCTACTTCCTTCATTTCCTTTTCCACACCCAACAAATGAAACCAATACCAAACTACAAAAAAATGTGAAAAAAATCAAAACAAGTACAATGTACACAACAAATGAAACCAAGGCCAAACTACAAAAAATGACCAAAAAAAAACCAAGGAAGATAAGTACAACTCAAAGCATGGCCATGCTCAAACTCAGAAAAAATAGGTAGACAAGATAAAAGAAAAATTGCAAATATCCCCTTCATGCATCATCTCTCCTACAATGTGTTCTCCTCTGCCGAAAGGAAAAAAAGTGGGTTGAATAAGGTTAAAATATACACACAATTAATAATGGTAAAGCATATTTCAAAACAAATAATTATTCATAATAGAAAATGCACCTCCCCTAGAGTTTATTTTATAGTTATGGACACTCCCTTTTATATTCCATTTGTTCGTGATTATCAAAACTAGCCATGTACAACAGATACAAAATAATATATTAGAACCATTATATCAGTTAAACTAAAGAGTCGAACACAATAATTAATCATAATAAGAAACACACCTTTCTTTAAGACTGTTATATAAAAGGGGAGAGTCCATTTTGTATTTCATGTATTCATGCTCAATGGAACAAGCCATTTGCACTAGATATACAATAAAATATTAGATTTCTAATAGAATTTAAACTAGAGAGTTTGAAGGTATGAACTTGTCATGCAACTTAGTTCTATTCTAGAGATATTCTGTGCTATATCTCAAAAAAATATAAATTTTATAAACTAGATGTACTTCTACTATGAGTAATACAAACAATGTTTTCATAAGATGTAAATTTTTCGGAAAAGGAATCTAAGCATATCTAAACATATTGAACACCCAAAATACCAAGGTCCACAAGGCAGTAGTGTTGTATGTTAGCATGATGGTTGATTGGTTGAAGGGTCAGTATGCTTGTCTGCTCGACCTTACCCACCTCCTCTACAAGGCACGTTGTGTGGGGGTGTGCATGTGATGTGGAGCAAGAAAACATACACTGCACCATCCTAGACACTGCAACTATAGTCACTCACTGCACAAAGTAATATTATATATGAGATCACAAATAAACCACAAGAGAAAATGAATAACAAATATACAGAGCGATAAATTAATCATACACATACATGTTTGCCCTTGGCTAATGTTATAGCAGCAACAACCATGAACAATAAGCCCTGAAATTGTGAACCTCAATATAACATTTCCCTTTATTTTGTATCAAAGTTATTGGAAAATCTCAAACCTCACACTCATTAACAAGATCATACTACCCTGAAGCCATGACAAAAGGATAAATCAATTCGCAAAAAAAAAAAAAAATTAGTTGATTAAAGGAAAATATTCTTATGTAGGAAAAAAATATAGCTCACCAATTGTCCAAGCTACGTTGGTAGAATGTCTAGGGTATCTTCACCTTGACCTTCATAGACTATACAATTGTGGTTGCTCACTACACAAAGGAGATTGATATAGTTGAGTGTGAGACCACATATAAAACATATAATAAATTGAAAAGCAAGCAAATGGATTCACAAATGAGTGAAAGATAATTGTGAGTGAAATGCATTGCATATAGTTAAGGTGATTCACCTTCATTTATAAATGATAACCTCCATCTTATCTCTTTGATTTTCTCTCCTTGCTGCCTTCCTTTCCTATTGCAGATCCACTAAAAAAAACTAACACCAAACTACAAGAAATGAGAAAAAAAAATTAAACAAAGCTAAACGAGTACAACAAAAAGCATGGTCATGCTATAAGTCAACAAAAAAAGCATGTAGCCAATAACAAATAAAAAATTGCAAACTTATCCTTTGCAAGTTATCTCTACTACAATGTCCTCTCCTCAGATGAAAGGAAAAAAAAAGTGGGGTGAATAACATTAAAATTCAAACATAGATAGTAATGGTAAGCATAATTCAAAACAAATAATTCTTCATAATAGAAAACACACCTCCTATAGAATTTTTTATATAACTATAAACACTCCATTTTGTATTCCACTTACTCATTCTCACCAGAACAAGACATCTACAACAAATAATAAGATATTAAAATAAATATAAAATTTAAACTCGAGAATTGAATGCAATAATTAGTCATAATAACAAACATACTTGTCTTTAAGTTTTGTTATACAATTGGGGATAATCCATTTTGTGTTTCATGTATCAATAATTTTGATGGATTATAGAAAATATAACTTACTTCACACCAACAAATGTGCTATAATTGTTTCAGTCAATATTTAGACCAAAAGACATTGAATTCAACAAATGCCTTAAATTATTTTAGTCAAAGTTTAGACCATAACACATTGAATTCCCATGGTGGGGGCCCTCTCTCAAGAGAGAGCTTTTGAAATAGAAAATCAATCAGACTTACTCTAAGAACTTGTGACAAGGGTTAGCTAAGATAGCCTTGAAGCTATCCACATACCAAATTGTTTAGAGTAATTCAATATAGTCATATCATTGTAATTTGAATGAATAATCTTCTGCGTACTCGTGTGAAGGCCAACATTTTGGCTATTTTTTTAGAGATTCATAGTGAGGAGACGATTTGTTATTACAGTGCCTACCAAACCCAATTCTATGACTATCACTATTGCTTATGGTTTTCAGATGGTTCTTGATGCCTTCTAGGTGAGCTCAAGGCTACTTCAATTGCTCATTACTTTTAGGTGATCTCAAGGATTTTCAATTGCCTGTCATATGTCAAGGGGAAAGGTTTACTGGTTTCAAGCTAGAATTTTTGGAAAAATATTTGTTGCTTCAACAACTTCTTATTTAGATAGCAGATTTTTGTACATAAGGTCGAGCTATGGAGCTTTATAACTTATTAAATTGCATCAGTAGCTAGTTGTTTCAAGATCACATGTAGAAGTTTTGGAAAGATATGTAAATATTGATCTTGTAATGAGCTTTTGTATTTTAGATGAAATTCAAGCATGACATCAAGTTTTTCTCTATTTTGTAGCATTTAAAGAGGGTTTTCTCATACAGTTTCCAGTCATGACCATGCATCAACAAAGCTACTGGGAAAAAAGGAGATTTGGTCATATTTTATAGTACCCACTAGATTTTCTATAATTGTAGTCACAATGTTCTTTAGGTTCTTTTGGCCACAGAAGGGGTAATATTGTCTATCTGGAAATTGGAGAAACATTTGGTCATTGAGTTTGATATAAATCCCATTGGTGATGATCCTATGTGGATTGGATGGGCATATATTTAACTTTATATTTAATATGAGCAGAGGGAAATTATCTGATAAGAAAGAAATTTCATTGGGTATGAAAGCTATCAATCTTCGCACTTTTCGGTCTAGGAATTCAACACATATTTTTTTAGTGTCACATAGGAGTGACAGGTTGACAACTATATACAATAGCTTTTCCAATCATGGTAGCTTATGGTTTGTTGTGTCTGATGAAAACAAAAGGGCCATGGAGCAGTGCGCAGGTTGGGTGGTGATTTCAACGATATTTGGAGCCTACAACAAGATTAGGCCACCCATGCATGTGAGGAGAATCACTGTAGAAAACATTGGTTTCCTTATGTTTGTGGGCAATATAGCTCTCGTACACCTTGCTAGCCTTGCTAGTTACCAAATCAGACAAAATGAATCTCATAAAATAGGACTTTGGCGCATAGTTTTGGTCAATGAGTTGCCATACAAGAAAATTGTTATCTTCTTCACAAGTTTTTCCCGACGCTAATGTCGCTTATACAAACTCTGGGTTGGTGATTATTTTTTGTTGGAGATTGTTTTTAGCTTAAAGAACTCCAATACAAAGGTGGTCTTCTCATACCTATCATGACTTCTTTCTTTGTTCATTCCACGACTATAAAAATCATTTTTTTTTATATTTGTATGCAGACATTGACCTCCAATCTCTTCCATTCTACTAGCAGGCATAAGTGATTGAAACACCCAACAATGTATAAAGTCGCACAGTTGTTTGGCTACAACATCATGTTTACGTCTACACAACACAAAATTAAAGGTGTTTTGGTCATATAGAAAAATGTTTTTCATTTATATTTATAGATGATCACAAAGACTTTTTTTGGAGAAAAGTATCATTTTAAACTTCTTAGCATATCTTAGATATATTCCAACAATGGGAGTGCAAAGTTAATTGAAATGGGCTTCTACAAGACTGGATCTCAACTGATGAAGGAGTCATCACTATCAGACCAATTATGCTTGGTTTTGTGTGAGTTTGCATGACAAATGGGTTTACCCACAAAAGTGTCTATTAATAAAGGAGTCATCACTATTAGACCACCTGTGCTTCGCTTGTGTGAGTTTGGCAAAGCACCCAACCATTGGGATGTTGTACCCAAGGTGTGGGTGTGAAATCAAGAAAAGGAATTATTATTTATTATTTTTTCAAGTGGAGAACTCTTAGAGGAGCAAGGGTGACCTAAGGCTCTGATGTAGGGTCTTGATCAAATGAAGAAATTAATTTTCCTTAGGTTAATTGGTGGTTGTCTTGGGATTTTATACCCAAGGTGTGGGTGCAAAATCAAGAAAAGGAACTATTATTTATTCATTGTTGCAAGTGAAAAACACTTAGAGGAGAAAGGGTGATGTAAGGCTATGATGAAGTGGGTTGAGCAAATGAAGAAATTAATTTTCCTTAAGTTATTTTGGGTTTGTCTAGAAACTTCAAGTCAGCCTAGGCTTGGAAAGACACCCTTTGAGGGAAAATTCTAACCTCATGAGAAACTATAATAAAGGAGGTTGTGAAACTCATTTGATTATCCAATAAGTGCAATTCTTCTCAAGTGAGGATTGATCCAAGGAGGTCGCATACCTCAAGAAGCCGAGCTACATAAACCGTAAGAAAAAAGGTTCCATATTTGTCTTTTTGTCTCATGCTCTAGTTCAGGATCAAGGAGGATGCTGGCTCATTTGGGTGAGAGTTTCAGTGTAGAAGTCTTTACACTGAAGTAGTGGAAGAGACTTCAAGAAAAGGGTTGAAAGTTTTGGACCAATAGCAGTGGTATTTTTGTGATCTAGATGTAGACTCATCTAGCTTATTATAGGGTCAAAACACTTAGAATAAGGTTGTTTTGGTATGTTGTGAGGATTGGAGGAAAGTTGGAGTAACATTGCATGCCTTAAAGGACCAATGAAACAAGTACAAGGCTGGAAGAAGGGTACTGCAGGTCTGAGGTAACCCTAGATTTGGGGCCACAAAGATCTGTAGCAAGGCCTAGGATATCAGTCAAGAAAATGACCAAAATGGTGGTTGCTTGGAGGCTAAGTGGTAGCGTCCTCAAGGAGATAGATTGCTAAGGTTGGAGGGTTGTCCATGAGGTTTTGGACAACAATTTTGATATGCACTAGTTAGGGCTTCTTCCTATGCAGAGAGCCATCCTATGGTCTATCCAAATCTCAGTGAAAGAATAGCCCAGATCTTTGATGAATGAAGAGGGTTGAGACCCTAGAAAGGGAGGTTGATGACTCTTTGTTCTGGGTAGAAGTTTGAGATGGAAGGACAACGAGAAGGGTGATGTAGTGTAGGAAAATTTGAGGTATGTTCAAGGCTTTGAACAACAGTTGTAGTTAGCCCTAAGAACTGGCACATAGAAATCATCTTATCACTATTGGTGGGTTGTTTGGAATAGCCCTAGATCTGGACAATTTAAGGAGACAAATTGCAAAAGAAAGGGCAACCTTGGAAGCCCTAGATTAGTCATGGTGTTGACTGTGTATGGGTAATTTTGGAATCCCTTTAGAATGCATCTTATCACTGTTGGTGGGTTGTTTGGAATAGCCCTAAATTTGGACAATTTAAGGAGAAAAATTGTAGATTTTAGGATCCCTTTAAAATGCATCTTATCATTGTTGATGGGTTGTTTGGAATAGCCCTAAATTTGGGCATTTTAAGGAGACAAATTACAGAATAAAGGGAAGTCTTGGAAGCCCTAGATTAGTCATGGTGTTGACTGTGTATGGGTAATTTTGGAAGCCCTAAGGGTTGAGCTTTGAAGGATGAAAGGGCAGCCTAGAGGGGTAGATGTGGTGTGACCTAGGAGTAGCATTTTGGAGCATCTAGGATGTTGAAATGTGGGTAGTTTGGAAGACCTCAAGTACAGTGTTCATTAAAGGAATCAATGGGTTATTAGGAGAGTGAGTAATTGAACCCTAGTTCATCTTATGAAAGGAGCCATATGGTTCATAAGAGGGAATATCCAGAAGACCCAGGGAGAAGACTTTTTAATAGAGCTAGAATGATGCTAGTGGGCAGGATCGTGAGCCAAAATTTAGTGACACAAAAGGAGTTGTGATCATTGATAGTGGAAGCTAACAATGCAAGTGAAATTATTAACATATTGGGAGGCAAGAGAACCTGCCAGATGTGTTCAAAGCATGTGGACTGAAAGGGCTATAGTGTTTGTTTTCAACAAGTAGGTCATGTGTTTTTTGTTTAGGGTAGATTGGTGGTCATAATAGTTGACACCAAGCCCTAGTTATGTTCTTATATCAGGGTTGTATGTAAGGGCCATGATCCCTAGTATAAGATCCCTAAGGCTATTGTATTATAGTTTTTTATATAACAAGTGGAGGGTTTAAAAAGTTAAAAATTGTCATGTACACTAGCTAATTTAGTGATGTATGTTATTTCATTGTGAAAAGTAGAAGTGTTGTCACATTTGAGTGTTTGTGTTTGTGATTTTAGACTCAAACTAGATTCTTGAGTGCTATGGAAAAATCAACATGCTTATGCTTGAATTAACCATACGCATACCTACTCTCCCTTGGCTAATATTATAGTAGCATCAATCATGAAAAATAAGAACTAAAGATGTGAAACTAAGAATAACTTTTCTATTTCTTTCATATCAAAGTTTTAGCAAAAATTCTTGAATCTCACACAAATGAACAAGATCATACTACCTCAAAACCATTGCAAGAGGATAAATTTTTGTGTAAAAAGAAAACATTTCAATGTATTAAAGGACAATAGTATTTTGTAGGAGAAAATTATGGCTCACCCATCCTTTGTGCCAAGTTTGTAGAATTTCTAGTGTATCTTCACCACTTGACCTTTGTAGATTATACAATTGTAGTCGTTCACTACATAAAGAAGATCATTATAGTTGATTATGAGAGCATGGGTAACACATAATAAATTGAATAACAAACAAGTGGAGCCACAAATTAGTGAATTATACTTTTAGGTAAAAGGCGTTGCATATAGGTATGTTAACTCACCTTCATTTATGAACAAAAACGTCCATTTTCTTTGTTTTCTTCCTTCATTTATTTCTCGATCTGCTTCCTTCATTTCCTTTTCCACATCAAACAAATGAAACCAATACCAAAGTACAAAAAATGTGAAAAAAAGGAAAACAAAGGAAAACAACTACAACACACCCAACAAATGAAACTAGGACCAAACTACAAAAATGACCAAAGAAAAAACGAAGGAAAATAAGTACAACTCAAAGGATAGCCATGCTCAAACTCAGAAAACAAAACATGCAGACAAGAACAAGGAAAAATTACAAATATCCCCTTTACACATCATCTCTCCTACAATGTGCCCTCCTCTACTGAAACAAAAAGTGGGTTGAATAAGGTTAAAATATACACACAATTAGTAATGGTAAACACATTTCATAACCAATAATTATTCATAATAGAAAACACACCTCCCCTAGAGTTTGTTTTTGAATGATGGGCACTCCCTTTTGTATTCCACTTGTTAATGCTCATCAAAACAACCATCTACAACATATACAAAATAAGATATTAGAATCGTTATATAAGTTAAACTAATGAGTTGAACACAATAATTGATCGTGATAAGAAAGACACCTTTCATTAAGACTGTTATATAAAAGGGGAGAGTCCATTTTGTATTTCATGTATTCATGCTGAATGGAACAAGCCATTTGCACTAGATATGCAATAAAATATCTAGTTTCTTGCATCTTAGTAGAGATTAATCTATAAAATCCTGTGGTTATAGCCTCTACATCACCTCTCTTGTGGGTGAATTAGTAAAATGATTCACAACCACAGTCCAAAAATATTGTGTTTATGATTTCTTGGAAATAGATTAGTGTTAGTAGTCCTGTTTTACATATCCTTTCTGTAGCTAAAATTCAATTTAGTGATTAGATCATTGTTATTGCATAAATTAGATGTTATTTAAATTCAACTCATCTTTTCGATCATAAGTTGTATTTTTTTAATGATAAATGGATGCATGCATGTGATTGATTGCAGGGCTAATTGATATGTAGGGAAAGGCGCCTTTACCACTTTCATCTTGAGCTCCTTCATATTCTTTTTCCACTTCCAAATTCTATCGCAAAACCCTATTTTATAAGTCATTTTACCTAGTATGCTAAGAGCACTCGTCCTAGTGCAAGACAGGCCTCTAAGAGGTTATAACTTTGGCTAGGGCCTAAAACCAACCCCCCTCCATTCGCTTCAACTTCCATCCACCTCTCCATACTGTCAAGACAACATTTTCACCTTCAAAAACCACTCGGATGCTCTCTTTTAGCATTACAGGCCTTCCTATAGAATTACAGGGCTCCTATAGCATCACTTTCCTTCATCAGTTTTGATCCCCACTATAGCTTTGACTTACTCTAGATGAATGATGACCCCCAACTATGCTTTTATGATAAAGGGAAGCTCCTAGGCCACTCCAACCATTCATTTTCTTCACTACAAAAACAAATTAGAGTTAGTTTTTTTATCACAAGTATGATACAAGTAGGTTAATGATTTACAATCAAGAGTGAACTAGGTAGATGGTACATGCAATTCTGATTGATAATTTGATGAATTAAGCAAGACAAAATAGTTTTATTTCTGCAATTAGATTTGGTAGTTTGATGGATTTTGTAAGATAAAATAAATTTATTTGTACAAGTAGATTAGCTCTTATCCTTTCATGAGTTGATTAGTTAGCATTTACAATTTGAGTCAATCGAATTTCCACTTTCATAACTAGAAGTAATTTCCAATTATAGTTTTATCGGCAAGCTTTCATTATAAACGTGTAGGAGGAATGGTCTCTGAGTACTTTTGTTAAAATTGACAACTAGGGTCAAATTCCACCTTGGGATAGCTCATATGATGAGATTATTATTGCATTGGATTCCTCTTTTTGAGAGGTCCAAGTTTTATATAAAGATCATCTCATTCGAATAAGTAGAAATGGAATTATGAATTTATTCTCTCTCATGCACAAATTGTCAAGGTCAGCCTCAGTCAAATGTAGGCTCATAAGCCCAACAGAGGTGTCTCCTCACCCCCAACGAAGTGTATAAATAGGAGTGACATCTCTCCTCATTTGGACATCACTCATCTTATCACATCTCTCTCTCTCTCATCTATTGATTGGTTCATACAGCTTGGAGGCAGCCTTCTCTACTTCGCATGTGTGAAAGGATGATGAATTTATGGGTTTGTTTACTGGTTGAAGTTTAGGAAAACAAAACAACATTGACAAAGGTGCCTTTGACCAGTGTTGACTACATTTCCTTGAGTAGAATTTTTATTTTTGGAGGCCACACTCATTGGCATAGAAATCGAGGTGATTGGGATATTTTGACTGGTTTGAACAATCTATTTTGGGCTGACTTTGACCCTATTGGAAGGACAAATTTATCACCAAGCAGATTGGAGGGCATTTTGGAGTTTCTTTTACCATCATTGACTTTTGGATAGGATTGCAATTGATTGTTGTTGACTAATGATTTGATAGGATTGTTTTGGGGAGGTTAATTTGATATTTGTACCCTCTCTCTATTGAACTATTGAAGAATAATAAGAAGATTTGATCAAATGGTTTCTCCACAATGGTATTTTTCCTTGGCATCCCCCACATCTTGTGTCCTCTTGTCTTCTGCACATGTTTTTATGTTCTATCTGCATTTACTGTCAATGTGTTTAAGTTAATGTGATTGCTACTGGATATAATTTTAAATTGTCATTGGGTTGATAAGGAACATTGAAGTAACTTGTGCTAAATCATAGAACATAATATTGATATCTAAAATTAACATGGAATCAAAGTGCAGGTGAAGACAAAGCCCAAGCAAGAGTGAAGAAGATAAATCACTAAGGGAAGCTGTTGGACAAGGACTTGGAACTAGTCTCAATGATGACTACATCTTTCTTCAAATCCAAGGACAAACTTAAGGACCAATCTGACTATCATGCATGGAGTATAACCCTAGATTTGACATTGGAAGAAAATGATTCCATGGACTATGTCAAAGGAAGAATAGTGGAACCTCCTTCAAATGTATTTGCAATTGCACAAACAAAGTTCAAGAAAGGTGAGGTTAAAGCTAAGAATATTATTGTTGATTCTATTCACAAGCCTTTGGTTTTCTATATTTATGATTTGGAAACATCTAAGGAGATGTATGGCAAGATGGTTGGGATATTCAAAGTAAATAATGCAAATCAATTTCTCTTTCTCAAGAACAAGATGAAAGACATCAAGATGGAGAGAGGAGAATCCATCCAATCCTACTTCATGAGGAGTACCGAGGTCAAGAATGATCTCCTATTTATTGGAGAAGTCATTAGTGACAGGGAGCTCACTCTTATTGCACTTGGAGGCGTTACAAAAGAATGGGTTGTGTTCAACACTACCATCCTCAACAATGCAAGTTTTTCAAGATTTGATGTATTATTAGCTAGATGCACTCAAGAATAAATAATGATGATGGAAAGAGATAAGCCCTCAAATGGAAATAATCCTACCACCTTCTCCACTCATTCTAAGAGGAGGAACAATGTTGGTCCAAGGAATCAAGGACAAGGGTTTAAACCAAGATTCAAAAAAGGAATAAGATGAATATGCTTCAATTGTAACAAGTTTGGCCACTTTGCTAGTGAGTGTCCTCACAAAAAGGATACTCGAAGAGATAATGAAAATAATAACAACAACTTCAAGGGCGATGGCACTCAAAGGAACAACAGGTTCAATAACAAAGGAAAGAGGAATTCTCCCACTACTCAAAATGGAAATGGTCATCCTCCCAAGAAGTCGAGAAACTATAGGTATGAAGAAGTTAATGTTGTAAAGCAAAACAAACTTTATCTTATTTCTGTCCTCACCACTACCTCTCCTCTGAATACATTAGATCATTGGTTGATTGATAGTGGTGCCTCAAGGAACTTTACTGGGTATAAAGAAGCTCTCTCTAACTTGATTGAAAAGAAGATGAATATGGATATTATACTTGGGGATAGTGCCACTTATCCCGTGAAAGGAATTGGGACTGTTACTCTTCACTTAAATCAAGGTCAAACCCTCCACTTACAAGAAGTGTTGTATGTACCTGATTTGAAAAAGAACTTGGTATCTATTTCTGTGATGGAAGACAAAGGTCTCAAAGTGACATTCATTGATGGAAAAGTTCATGTTTGGCAAAGGAACCCAAGAGATGCATTCTCTTGGATTTAGGTTTGAAGGTCTCTATTAGGTTGGAGGAAGTTCACTGGGAGAAATGACTTGTGATACTTCTCTTCAATCTGAACTATAGCACCAGAGATTTTGTCACCTTCATTTCAAAGCCTTACTTGATGTAAGGAAGATGGTCATAAGTATGTCCAAATTCAACTTTGATCATGAAGGTATTTGTCAAGGTTGTGAAGTTGGAAAACATGCAAGGGAACCATTCCCCTCAAGTGAAACTCAAACCACTGATATACTTCAATTGGTCCATTTTGATCTATTAGGTATGTTGCCTGTGACATCTTTGGGTTGATATTTGTACTATGTTATTCTCGTGGATGACTTCTCTCACAAAATATCGGTTTGTTCCTTAAAGAAGAAGGATTAAGTATTCAAATGGTTCTACTCTTTCAAAGCCTTGGTTGAGAATCAAACATGGAAGAAGACCAAAATATTGAGGACTGATTTAGTGTCGGTATCTTCATCCCTCCATCAGAGATCAAATCCTCTTGTTGCATTGCATATTAGGTGTCTCGCTCAATCAGTTGCATTCCATTAGGCACATGGATCATCTAATGATAGTGGCTTCCTATATTTTCCCTCATGTTATCTACTTTCTGGCTCATGTTTGTTCATTACAAAGCATATACAGTCATCTTTTGTCTTAAAGATTGCAAAGGTTTTTGTTTTAGGGTTTCATTGTCATTTAGGTCTAGGGTCTCATTAGGGTTTCATCAAAAGGTGTTTCAGAGTGTCCAATAACAACCAGTAGGCACATGAGGAGGTTCCAACATCAATAAATTTCATTATCGAGTATCCAGAGATCTGTCTTTCATCAAAACTCTGTTTTGAGGAAAAACAGAGTCTTTTTGCTTTTATGGTACAAATTTATGTAATTTTATTTTCTTCATATGTAAATCACTCCACCTGTAACCCTGGTCTCTTTCCCTAGCCCCAGTAGCTCCAACCACCTACAAAACAAACAAAGCACAGGTCATTCAATCCATCACAAGTTTTAATAAAGTGAAAAAAACTCAAAATAGAGTAAAAAACAAAGTCATTTTCAAAAGATTGTAAAAATGGGTTTTATAAGCCACAAATTTGAAAGCTCCATATATAAATCATTTCTTCATTTGAAAAGTTCATTTGCACTCCAAGACAAAGTGGAATCAAGGCAAAGTCGTGTTGGTAAGCAAGTGAGAGGAATTGGTGAAAATTGACCAAAAGACAAAGGCGCGACGCACTGGGTAGGTGGCGTGGTGCACATAGCAGCCGCGACGCACTGGGCTTCGACCTCCATTTCAAAATTGCACGGGCACATCGCACTCATTGGGCACGACACATTGGGTTTGATGCACAGCACATACCGCCAGCAAGCCCGAAAACTTCAAACGTTTGCTCCAAATCGCCCGAAACTTGTGGATCATCACTTGTCCAAGTAGGTTGGCCCTCTGTCACTGCTTTTCATCCAAATTTGGTGGTTGTGTTATGGTGTTTGTTGTATTGTGAGTGTTTAAAAGAAACCAAACCTTGTCTCTTGAGCTTTCTCAAAGGAAATTGCTGCCTAGGGTTAGTATTAACTGTTTTTCTACCAATTCCATCCTTCTATTCCCTCAATCACTCCCTTACTTCATTTTTCCCTTGATTTCCCTATTCCCTAAATTCACACACCCTTATATTCACTAATTCCATATCCCAAATCCCCTTTCCCAAATTCCCAAATACTCTCTAATTCCCAAACCCTAGTCCTATATCAAAAACTCCTAAATCATTCCCTAATTCCCTATTTCCCTAATTAAACCCTCCCCTAACAGTCGCTAAATCCCTCACTATTTTCTCCCTCCATAGTCCCTTATATCACTATTTCCCTTGGTGGAAAAAGTCAAAACACATCACAGCTCACCTATTTCTCATCAAGATAGCTCCAATAGTCCATCCACTAGCAGACATGACATCTGATCCCTCATATGATTATGAAGAGGAGACCCACAGTGATTCACCTACAGAGGTACATGCACCTAGGAGGCCTCATAGAGGTGGCAAACATATTAGAGAACAACCAACCACTCTTGTTGAATTATAGGCATACCCTCTTGCCATCTCTTGTTTCCAACATCAGTCCTACTATGAATTTTGTGAGAAGGTTGCTAGCATTCAGTTTCATCATGAGTTGGCTCGTTTGTTTGTGCTGCATTTACATGATGGTCAAGCCACTCTAGCTTGTGTCACTTTCACATTAACACCAGAATCTATTTCACTAGCAACTGGTATTCCTAACATTGGAGAGCAATGGAATAAGAGGCAGCAAATTGACCGACAGCATTATGAACCATACATCAAACCTGGCTATTTGAGACAACTCAGCAGAGTATTTCCTTTCTAGTACATCAAAGATGCTTATGCTCCTTTGATGAAATTGATCATGAAGTATTTCAGCTGTGAGGGTTGGTTTTCCTGTTTATATGCTTATCATATTAGGCTACTGATGCATTTCACCAAGGTAAGGATGATGAACATCCCTTACTTCGTGTGTCGAAATATCGAGAAGATGACCACTCTAGTGCAGCACAAGACTCCTCAACAGAAGTTCAACAATATTTACCATTTTTCTCTCATTAAAATTGTGGTCATTTATCAGATTGGCTTACAGGGCATCACTTGGGAGGACTTCATCTCTCATGAGTTTTTCACAGCTCATAAGGGACCTTCAGAGGCTTTGCATGAGACAAGTGGACCTTCTTATCAGCATGAGGGTCATGAGACACAGACCGCTAACATGCTCGTGTTCATCACCTATCAGAAGGGCACTAGATGGTTGTTTGCAGCAGCTAAGTGAGTGTTATCTCCACCCGGGGTCGAAAGGGCCTCGCTTTCGTAATCAACACAATAGTTTTAGGACAAAGGCAAGAGGCCACTACAAGATGAAGGACCATCAGGTAAGCGTGACACTGATTTCATTCTCATTGAGGGTGATGACACTGATATGGGCCCACAAAGCAAAAATATCAAAGAAGTCATTCAAGAGCAGCAGGCAAACATCAATGCCTTGTCCCTCAACTTGGAAAGGGCCAAGTGGACAATAAAGTATCTGGAGCAAAGAAATAAGCAACTTGAGGATCAGCAAGCTATGATGGAATTACAAATCATTAAAGAAAATCGACAAGAAATCAAGAGGGCACAAGGCAAGTTGACACCCATTGAGAAAAAGGACGAGGACCAGGAATATGTGTTGGAGAAAGTGAATACTTATTTGGAGAAGTTGCTGGAGAAGGCCAATAGGGAGAAAGCAATGTTGAGGCGCATGGCCTGTTGTAAGGCAAGAATTAGAAACTTGAAAGCAAATTTCAAAAGGGCATCGAGGAGGCGAAAGGACCATGATAAACTTCAGATATTGGTTGAAGCTTCCTTGGCCCAACACAATGTTTGATGAAGAAGTCTCAGCCCAAATTTCAAAAAGTTTGGGGCACTTTTTTCATTTTTGAAATTTTTGGCACAAAAAATAGAATTTTCTGCCCTATGTGTCACGCCACGTGGCGGTCGCTTTTGCTAGGAACCTCCAAATGACAAAAACTCAGCATTTTTGGATTTGACATGGAAAAATATGTTTTCCTATCAATGGCCAAGAAATTTGGACAAGTTTTGAGCCCTCAGAAAGGTCAAAAACACTCAAAAAATGACCTCACTGCCCCTATTTTGACACACAGGAAGCAATGTTGGGAGAACTGAATTTTGGAGGGGCAAATAGAGGCCATATTGAAAAATTATACTTTGGCTGGAAATTATATAGGTAGAAATTTCCAACAAGCACACTTGGAGCTAATTTGGACACCAGGAAGGCCTCCAAAAGTGGGTCCAAACAGGCGCGGCGCATAGAGGAAAAATTGCCAATTTGACCAAGTATTACTCTGTTTTTCGCCCAGCTTTGGCCAGTTTAACTTTTTCACTTTCCTAATGGAAAATTTGTGATGTAATATAATTTACATTGATGCATCGTGATGTAAATATGTCAAATTTTCACTTGTATAGGTAGATTCATCAGTTTAAAAGTTGTTTGAATATGAATGAATCAATTCCCTTGTTTCTAGAGGCATGATGTTCTATTGCCTAATTTCTAGTTCTTAGTTTAGAATTAGTTGAAACAGCTCCTAAACATGTGAGCTCAACCACTAGAGGCTAGGATGAGCTATTTTTGTCTATATTATGTTTTTTTTCATTCCTTAGCATGGTTGGACTTTTGAGAAAGCCTTGAGCTTCATTGTACACTCATATCAACATTTTGGCTAAGGAATTGAGATCAGGATTTGAAGCACTCTTTGGGATTCATGTGGAAATTTGTCTTGGTACAGTGCTTTCTTTTGTAATTGTGAATTTTCTTATGTTTTATGTATGTCATTTTCTATCTTGTTTCTTGTTAACTAAACAAACAGGAGTGTAAGTAGAACCCATTGAAATTGCAGTGCTCTACTTGAGGTTTCCTTTAGTTTCTTGATGTTTTTAGCTGTTTGGAGAGGATCCATGACTTTCCTTGCCCTCTTCAACTCCTCACCTATCTAATCCCTCCACCTCATTCTATTTGAAGTGCCAAAAACAATTTCCTACCTTGCCCCATTGAGATCTCTGTAAGATTGAACCTCAATCCCCGCACCCAAAATCTGCTTTCCCATTTGAGCCAGCAAAAACATCATTTTATTCAATCAAACTTTTTCACACATATACCTAGCCTAAGATCAATATTTCTATAATTCATATTAAGCCCCCATCGATTATAATTTATTGAGATTGACCTGGAGAGATCCCTCTCCTGACCTGGTAGGGCTAGCTACCATGTTAAGCATGGTTTGATGTTGGCCCTAGATTCTACCTTCCTCAGCCTTAGGTAGATTTAGGCACTAATATTGATAATGGGACCACATACGATTAAAATGAATTCAAAGACTATTGTAAGGAAGTTTTCATTAAGAGGGAGACCACTACTACATAAACTCCTGAACAAAAGTTGTCGAAAGGAAGAATCATACTATCATAGAAGCCACCTGTGCTATACTTCATGATCAAGGTTTTCCGAAGTTCTTATGGGGAGAAGATGCCAAAACAACTATGTATGTCCAAAACAAATGCCCACATCAAGGTTTGGACTTCAAGACACATGAATAAGTATTCATCGGTAAGAAACTTGATGTTTCTCATTTTAGAATTTTTGGATGTCCTATGTATTTTCATGTGTCGAAAGAGAAAAGAAAGAAACTAGATGCATTTGGGAAGAAATGAATGTTTGTGGCCTACAGTGAAACTTCTAAGGCATATATAATCTATGTTTATGGTTAAATGGAAGTGGAATTAAGTCATGATGTCACTTTCAATGAATATTCTTCTCTTAGAAAGACTTGAGGTCTTCTTATCCCTATGAAGGACAATGATGATGTTGATGCAGAAAAGCAGGATGAACCTCTGTCTGATGAACCAATCTTTGATGTTGAAGGTCTGATGAATTCAATTCATTCACTTCCTAGTGAGCCAACTACTTCAAGAAAAATACCTTTGTTGCTCAAATATACTCTTAAAGATGTTGAGAAACATATTTCACCAAGGGGGATATTTCGTGAAAGCAAGAAGTTGAATAGGTACCAAGGGTACTTAGCTGCCATGAGTACCATTGTACAATCTGAGTCTTAGACATTCAAACAAGACTTGAAACACCAAGTTTGGAAGGATGCGATGAATGAGGAGTATGAGTCGATTATGAAGAATTATGTCTGGGATGTGGTTCCTAGACCCAAGGTTAAGTCATTGGTCACCTCAAAATGTCTCTACAAGATCAAACATGGAGCTGATGGGAGTGCTGAGAAGTTCAAGGCTAGATTCGTTGCTCAAGGCTTCTCTCAAAAGGAAGGAGTAGACTATGATGAGATATTTGCACCAGTTGCCTGATATAACACCATTTGTTTGATCATAGCCCTTTCCACTTCTCAAGGATGGATCCTACACAAGATGGATGTCAAAATTACCTTCAAGATCATGAGACACATGTATGTAGGTTGAATAAAACCCTCTATGGCATGAAGAAATCCCCTAGGGCATGGTATGAGAGGATTGATAGTTATCTTATGAAGCTAGGATTTACAAGGAGAGATGTTGACCCAAACCTATACTTCAAGGTTAAAAGGGACAAGCCTCTCATTTTGGTCCTTTATTTCAATGCTCTCTTTCTAATTGCTGATGACCCTCTCATTCATCAATGCAAGAGGGATTTGGCTTATGAATTTAGGATGAAGGACCTAGGACTAATGAATTACTTCCTAGGGTTGGAGATCTGGAAAAATCCACGTGATATTTTCCTTTCTCAAGGAAAATACATTGTGAAGCTACTTAAGAGATATGGAATGGTCGATTGCAAGTCCATGACTACTCTGATGGAACTCAACTTTAAGAAGCTATGTGGAAGTGTTGTTGGGCCCATATTAATGAACCCTTCCAAGTATCATCAACCTCTGGGGTCCCTAATGTTCTTGGTCAACTCTCATCCTAACATATGCTTCTCTGTGAACACATTGAGTTAATTTTTGGTCGAGCCTCATCACATTCATTGTATTTCTGCTGATAATCTCTTGAGATATCTCCAGGGTACAATCAACTATGGGCTGAGATACACTTTCAGGAACTTAAGGCTACATGGATATTCAGATGTTGATTGGGTTGGTAGTGTGGTGGATCGCAAGAGCATGTCTCGGTGTTGCTTCTCTTTGTGGTCTGCTTCTATATCTTGGATGAGCAGGAAGCAAAAATTAGTTGCACTACACATAGCCAAGGCCGAACAAATTTCCGCGAGTATGGCCTATTGTGAAGACATTTGGTTGAGGAAGCTCTTCAGTGAGCTATTTGAGCACATGTTCGATATGATTGTGATATTCTGTGACAACCAAAGTGGGATTTGCCTTTCATAGAATCTCGTATTCCACAACCACTCCAAGCACATTGATATCAGGTACCACTTTATCTGAGATATGGTACAACAAGGAGAAATAAGGCTCCAACACATTAGAACAAATGATCATGTCACACACATTCTCACAAATCCTTTGGGGAGGGTCAAATTCTTAACCTTCTGAGGGAGAATTGGAGTCGCGGAATGACCCTCCTATGAGTATCCCATGTGAGTTGGACATAGAGCTCTAGGAGCTCTAGGGGGCTTTGGGTACTTATTGGAGCTTTAAGCGACCACAAGGTGAATGGTTCACCTTCCCCTAGTGGTGCACTAGATACAAGGTGAGTGGTTCACCTTCTCCTACCCAATTATGGTTGACATGTGTGTAGGGTGAGTGGTTCACCTTCCCCTACTTGGACACATGTATGTAGGGTGAGTGGTTTAGATTCCCCTATAATTGACATATGCATAGGATGAGTTATTCACCTTCTCCTACAGCATATGAGCAGGATGAGTGGTTCACCTTCTCCTATCGATGCCCCACCACACATCCTACCCATAAAGTCTGGGACTCATGGTAAGTACCTATCATCTGGCCAATGAGTTGGGAAAATATGGTTAGGGACCATAGCATTTCTGATGGATGCATTGTGTATAGTCATACTTCCTATGACTAGGATGCATGGTCTTCAACAACTTGATCTGGGATCAAAGACTAATTTTTGTCAGTGGAGAGTGGTATGATCTTATGACTCACTCTCAATCACTTATTCTTCATTATTACTTCATCGTTCAACAAATGAAAGCAGAGAAATGCACAATAGAGCAGAGCAGTGATGACAGGGATTGTATGGGATGGCATGATGATGACAGATGGATTGGCAAGTGGAATTCTCCCTAGTTTAGAGGGAGTGTTAAAATTGGAAACTAGGGCCAAATTCCACCTTGGGATAGTTCATATGATGGAGATGATTATTGCATTGGATTCCTATTTTCGAGAAGTCCAAGTTTGATATAAAGATCATCTCATTCGGACAAGTAGACATGGAATTTTGAATTTATTCTCTCTTATGTACAAATTGTCAAGGTCGGCCTAAATCAAATGTAGGCTCATCCGCCCAAAAAATGTGTCTCCTCACCCTCAACAAAGTGTATAAATAAGAGTGGCCCTCTCCTCATTTGGAAATCACTCATCTTATCACATATCTCTCTCTCCTCTCTTGATTGGTTTGTACAGCTTGGAGGTAGCCTTCTCTACTTCACATGTGTGAAAGGAGGACAAATTTATGGGTTTGTTTGCTGGCCGAATTTCAAGAAAACAAAACAGCGTTGACCATGGCACCTTTGACCAACGTTGAATGCGTTTTCTTGGGCATAATTTTGAATTTTGGAGGCCACACATTGGCACAAAAGTCGAGGTGATTGGGATAGTTTGATTAGTTTGACTTCAACTTTAACTTCAGATTTGACTACATAAATTACAACTGTGTTTTCTCTCTCCTCTGACTAGTTTTATCGATCTGTTGGGCTGAATTTTACCCTCTTGGAAGGCCAAATTTATCTACTATTTATGGAGCTGCTTGGAGAACATTTTGGATCTATGTTAGCCACCGTTGACTTTCTAGTTAGGGCTGCAGTGGACTACTGATTTGACAGGACTATTTTGGGCAAGTTAATTTGATATTTGTACTCTCTCTCCGTTGAACTATTGAAGAATAATAAGAATATTTGATCAAATGGTTTCCTGATCCAAGTGGATATTGGTGGCCACCTGCCAGATACACTTGGACCCAAACCATTGTTTCTCTCAGCTTTTTCAATTTCCTTAATTGTAGCACAACTTACTACTTTTAGCAATTTTTTGCGTACTGAACTCTCTAAGCCGTTTTGAGGCCCTAAACCACGTTTTTTTGGGAAAACTGAGAGCAACATGGGTCTATGGATTGATGTTTCTCTTCCTAAAGTTTTAGTTCTCGGATATATATTTCTAACGAGATATTGTTCATGTCAAACGAAGATCATATGCCAAAGTTACGACCCCGGGAAGTTGATGTAGCAATTTACCCAAACGAGGCCCACAATTTGGTGTTTCATCTTCTATGGTTAGGTTTTTGGATATTTAGGGTTTTCCATTGTTTCTCAACAATAAATAGGCCTTCGAGACTCATTGTAACACAATTCAGAGGCATGTAGCCACCACATCTCTTCTCAAAGATAAGCTATCATCGCCCTAGCTGATTTATTTCCATCTCTATTTGTAAGCATATTTCAGTATTTTACATTAACAAAATGAACTATTATTTCCACTACATCTCTGTGTTTTTGGTTATGTCTATAATTTTTTGCATTCGTCTTTAAATCTAGATCAGTGGTATCAAAGCAATTTGTTTCTCTTCTCTATTTTTCTTTGCATGTCCCCAACAAGGTCAGGATATAAGGAGTTAGGGATTGAATTGGTTGACCCTCTGCAAGATCAACCCTAAAAATCCTGACAGCCTCCCATGGTGGATGAAAAGAAATATGAGGGGGTAGGAGATCCTATCAAAATATTACTCAAAGAAGCCCTTGAGTAACAAAGGAATGCGATGATGGACAATTTTTCCCAAATCCTTCAGCAGCTACCCAGAGGCGACGCATCGGCTTCTAGCAGCTCCTCTAGAAAAACCATGCCCTTTAAGGTACAAGTCAATTTGGAAATCTCCATCGTCAAGGGTCAAATAGACGCAGATGTCGAAGACAAATGGTCAATTCTACTAGAGGGTTATTTTTCTGTTCATGATTTTTCTAGTCAGGAAAAGATTATTTTTTCTCTTCTCAAAGCAGCCCCCCATGTCAAGGACTGGTGGGTAACCTATTGTGAGCTGAAGGATGAAAGTACAGGCTCACTATTTTCAGCCACACCCACTTGGGTCATTCTGAGATGCCATTAAGGAGTAGTACTACCCTGTCAGAAGCTATGAGGATCAATACATAAAGTGGACCACGCTACGGTAAGGAAGGGACCAAGACATACAGGAGTTTACCAATATTTTCCATAGCCTTCGCACAAAGTTGGGTATCAAAGATTCAGAGCAGCATGTGGTACTCAAATACCACAGCTTCCTGCAAAAGTACATCTAGGAAGAAATATAATTCCTGAACATCCCCTTGCTCGACATGGCATACCAATATGCCATCAAGGTCGAGCAAAATTTTAAATAGAAGAAGCGAGACTTTGGATCTGTGAATTTGAAGCAAGGGAAAGGTGCCCCCAAATAGCAGAACAAAGGACAAAGCCAAGGTAGGATGGCCCAAGACAACCTGCCAAAGCTACAAGCAAAGAACAATGTTTTGAAGCTGAAAAAGGACATGGGAAAGTTGTGTGAGTTCCATAAGAGCTCCACTCACAACACAAGTGAGTGTTTAGCCAAGCAATCACTAGTGGCTGAGCTAAGGGTTTTAGAATCAAATTCATGTTCTGACTCCAAGTCAGAACCTGACAAGGGGAATGACAAAGGAAAGTAGATTATCGATGCGAAGCCCAACGCCACTATGGCCACCATGAATATATAGAAGGAGGAGCCCAAAGATCCAGAGGAGGAGGAGCATCTCTTGCACTTCCAGATGTGGGTAAAGGGCTCCTCGCTACAGTTAATTGTCAACAGTGGAAGCCAAAATAACCTCACTTCGATAGAGGTCATGAAGTGGTTAGGCTTACCAACCACAACACATCCACAACTGTACACCATCAGGTGGCTTCAACAAGGATGGGATCTTCGCGTCAGCCAATAGTGTCCCCTTCTATACAACATCAAGCCCTTAACAAATGAGGTATTGTGTGACATTGCTCCCCTTGAAGTTTGAGATGTATTATTAGGACAAACATACTTTTGGAAGTGACATGGTGTGTATGAATCAAGTTCTCGTCATGTTATTGTTACATTGGGAAATAAGTTGTACAGGATACCAGAGGTAGCACCACCTACTGCCATCTCTTTGGTTACTACAAAACAATGTAGTGAGCTCATTTCCAAAACTGGGAAATTTGATTTTCTGATGATATGCCCTCAAGGAAATAAGAAGACGGTGTCCACGACCTCCAAACAGGGCCCCCCCACACAATAACTATAGATGGAAAAGGTCGTGGAGGAGTACGAGGACATCTTCACCTGCCCCGCAGGGGTTCCTCTGCACTGTCAGGTCAAGCACTCCATCGATTTGACCCCAAGTGCACCGCTGCCCAATGGACTAATCTATCGGTGCTCCATTCTAGAGAATGATGAAATCAAGAGGCAGATTTAGGAGTTGCTGCAGAAAGGTCACATCTGTCTTAGTTCATCACCCTGTGGGAGACCAATCATGTTGGTACAGAAGAAGTATGGGATGTGGAGACTCTGTATTGACTATCGGACACTGAACAAGATCACTGTCTGTAATACGTACCCGATCTTGTGGATTGATGACCTCCTGGACCAACTAAAGAGGGAAAATATTTCAAAAAAAGATCAATCTGAAGTCAGGATATCACCAGGTACCAATCGAACCCT
This sequence comes from Pinus tabuliformis, assembly GCA_031772625.1. Taxonomy (NCBI): domain Eukaryota; kingdom Viridiplantae; phylum Streptophyta; class Pinopsida; order Pinales; family Pinaceae; genus Pinus; species Pinus tabuliformis. The sequence goes on along the minus strand of CM062804.1, from coordinate 319,498,627 downwards.
CTAATGTGTGGAAGACTGCCTTCAAAGCCAAGGAGGGCCTTTACAAATGGTTGTTTCTACCATTCGGATTGATGAATCTGCAACTTTCATGAGGCTAATGGATGACATCTTGTGGCCATTCACCAACTCATTCATAGTGGTATACTTGGATGACATCCTAATCTTCATCCAAAGTTCAGAAGAGCACCTCCACCACATCTGACAGGTTCTCCAAACACTGCGGCAACACAAGCTATGTGCCAATTTGGAGAAATGTACTTTTGGCATGACCCAGGTTTAGTATCTAGGATACATTATTGATGAATAGGGGGTGCATGTGGATCCATCCAAGATCCAAGTCATTCAGGATTGGTCATCACCAACTACTCTGACAGAGCTCCGCAGCTTTCTAGGTCTTGCCAACTTCTACCACAGGTTCGTGTTGGGGTTTTCTCATATCACTTGGCCCTTGAGTCAAGTCACCAAGGGAGGAGCGAAAGAAAAATTCTTTTGCTATGAATCACAACAGAAGGCATTCACAGAGTTGAAAGATCGCCTATGCATGGCACTAGTGCTTGCATTACCAGATTTGCAACAGCGATTTGAGGTCGAGATAGATGCCTCTGACTATGCTATTGGGGCAATCCTTACTCAACACGGGCATCCAGTGGCATATTTTTGAGCCTCAAACCTGCACCTTCCTGTACACCCTCTCAGCCTTCTTTTTCCACTTACTTCATCCATCAAGCTGTTAAATCATTGCATTATAGTTTAAAAAGAGCTTCTGACATGGTTTCCTAACTATGCTTATGATTGTTGTTTGGTTTAGATTTTTGTTCAGGCAGCTGCGGAAACTTGTTAGTTTCCGCAGCCAACACAAGTTTCCGCAGCCAGCTCAGGTTTCCACAGCCAGCACAGGTTTCCGCAGCCATTTTGTTAAAGGCTATGCTACAGGTGTCCTATGAAGAAATGAGCCACATGGGCAAGCTACAGGTGACGTGTACATGGAACCTGTCCCTTCAAATCAGCCAAATCATTGATAAATGGTCACGGTCAACGAGGGTCAAAGGCAAGGCCAACCAAGGAATTTAGTGGTGGCACGTCTCTGTTTTGATCACGTGAAGGTTTACGTGGCACAATCCTCAGCTCACGGAGATATTGGCACACCTGGAGATCAACCCCGTAACCCGAATCCAGCAGCTACCACTCCGAGGATTTAATGGACATGATGACGATTACGCTAGATCTCGGGCTGAGGAGATCTACGTGTCTTTGGCAACGCAGTTAGCAGCATAGGATTTAGGAGTTAGTTACAGCACTTTTCATTATAAATAACGTGTTGATATACGCTGTGTAGTTAAGCTTTTTGACATATAATTGAAAACTGTGATCAGCACCCCACTGCACTCTGTTTTACATTGTTTTACTGTTGCTTTAATACATGAGAAGACTACTTTCCTGAGCTCGTTTTTGTGACTGATCGTTGACTGGCTTAGGTGGCAGAGGGCCCCTACACACCAAAGCTCTGTACAATTCTCATTTGTTTCATTATGCTTCTATTTTTATAATTATTAGCTTGTATATAACCTACTGTTTTGATATTTATAATTCACTGTTGTTTATGTTTTCACTTATGTTTTCTTATATTTGTCAGCTGATCAGTGTTTTCTTACAGGTTTTCATAGGTAGCCCGAGCAAATTTTCATCTTTTTGATAACTGCTGACATGAGATCATCTTGTCCTTTTTACTGATGTTCATTTACTGTATTTTAATTTACTTAATTTCAATTTCCCGCATTGTCATTTCTTTTCAATTTTTCTTTGCTTATTTACTTTTCTGCACATAGATATCATATTACTCATCTGTTTATGATTTCCTTTCTATAAGCCTGGTGACTCAAGTAGGGAGGAATCAGAATATTACTTGTTGTAGTATGATTTAGTTTTCTTTCTGCAAGTTAGAGATTGAATTGCTTATGTCGTTTTCAAGAATTAAAACATGAATGGGTAGTGAAATCTTAGTTTCCTTTTATGCAATTTTATTTCTTGCAATTTAGATATCATGTTACTCAGCTTGTTTATGATTGCTTCCTATAGCTGGAGCGAGTCGAAAGGTGAAGGGTCAGAATGTGGGCTGAAGTAGTGTGATTTAGTTTACTTGCTTTCAGTCTTTGAGGTGATTTAAGTTTAGTTTTTCTTTTCTTTTCTTTACAGCAACAAGGATATTGGGCCCTTGTCACTAGTTCACTGTTTTAATACATTTCCATTTCTTTTTGAAGTTGATTTCATTACAGTCAGTTTGAAACTTTCTTTTTGAGAATTTTAAAGTTTGGAAAATCATTGTAGGATCCACCATCACCCTCTACACTTAACTTTCAGTTTTCGCCATCTCACACTAGGAATCCACAGAAGACAAAACCAAAACAAGCTAAAAAACTCAAAAACAACAAAAGAATAGGAAAACGGTTATCTAGCACATACAATGCATTTCACTTCATCAGTTTACGAACTCCCGGATTGAAATTTTAATAGCAATTTAGACCACACTAAATTCACCAAACATTTTGGCACCATTACCGTGGAAGTGAAATTAGGTAGCCAATTTCTTAAAAAAAAAAAAACAAACTAAGAAAATCTCAAGGAAGGTAAAATTGATAATTTCTCAAAGTATGCTCTCCTCTTGCACCTAGTGTGATCTGGAGGATCAGAAAAGAGAATTATTCATTTAATAATTTCTTAAGTATGCACTCTTCTTGCACCTTGAGTGACCTGGAAGATTAGAAAGAGAATTATTAAGCCAACTTGAAGAAAAATGACATGCACAGAGCAAGAGATTCTAGGGGAAGGTTTTTAGCTAGGGCCAAGAGTTCGATTTTTACAACTCCGACCACTTCAAGGAATAGGCAAGAAACACCTCCATCATCACCAACTCACACTCCTAGCCTTAGGATTCTTGAAATTCAGGAGGCGGTAGTTGAGTTAGGAGACTCTCCCACACCATCCACCACATCTGAATTAAAAATAGACCCTTTCTTTACTTCTACAGGGAAACACATTGTAATTTAAGAAGTAGAATCACTTGAGGAAGAAGAGGGAGAAATTCCTCCTCATTTGCCATTGATAGAAGAACCAGAGGACCCTGAAGTCACTGAAGAAACTATCATAACAGAGGAAGTAAATAGATTTGGTAGGGGTAGAGGTAGAGGAGGAGGAGGAAATAATGGAGGAGGTAGAGGTAACAATGGAGGAACTAGGGATGGAGATAACTCATTTGGATTTCCTATAGTCGATGAGGAGTCTCGAGCAACAATGAAAAATATTTCACCATCTGTCCTCCCAAACTTTCACGGGTTAAGAAATGAGGATCCTCAAAACATTTCTATTTGAGTTTGAGGTCATATGTCGAACTTATGATTATTTAGAAGACTCCCAAAAATTCAAATTGTTTCCTTTAACATTGAAGGGGGCTACTTTGAAATGGTTCATGGGATTACTCACTCAATCCATTAGGACTTGGAATGATATGAAACAAACATTTTTGGATAGATACCTGGACTATTGCATGCCCACCAATCACAAAGATGAGGTATTCAAAATTGTGCAAAGAGAAGATGAAAACCTGGAGGATTTACTTGAAAGATTTCAATACAACCTGAAAAGAGAAAAAATGAGTAACTTAGATGAGGAAACCTTGAAAGCCCTCCTATTAAAAGCCATTAGAGATGAATGGATAGATATTTTGAACATGATGGGAAAAGGAGATATATCTCAACTTCCACTTCATGATATAGTAGAGCTATGTGTCCATCTCTCAAGAGGAAAATCTAAAACTGGAAAGGGGCCTAGAGATCCTTCTCTCATTAGAGCAAACAAATCTGCAACAGGATCAGTAAGTAGAACTGAGATTGGCAATATGCTTGATGAATTTAAAATCGATATCTTAGGGAGTCTTAGTGAGCAACTAGACACCCTTAGAATACAAAACAAGCAGAAAGCAGAAGCTGAAGCTTTGGCCATCTTTTGCCCAAAATGTAGAAAGAAACATGCTCTAAGGGAATGTCCCCTGGATGCAAAAGTTGTAGAAACATGTATGATTTGCTCAGAAAACCATGAAACTAAGGATTGTCCTTCAATTCCTGGGCTCAAGGCTGTTTTTCAAGAGGACCCAAATTCAATGGAGTCTCTCTGTTTTGTTGCAAGGAGACCTTGGCAGGGGCAACAAAATCAAGGGTTTAACAACTCTATGAACTTTCAAACCCCACCAAATTGGAACCCTTGGCAACAATCTTGGTCCCAACCTCAAAATCCTTTTCAATCATGGGTACAAGGTATGAAAAATCCTTATGGGAGATTTGCTCAATTCTATCAATATCCTCCATCTTTTCAGAATCAACAAGCTCCACAACTTCCAAATCAAAATCCACAACTATCATTACCATTTCCACAACAACAACCTTCTCAACAAAATCTAAATTCTCAACTCTTTCTCCCATTCCAACAGAAGAAAAATCAACTACCTTCCCAGCCATTGCCAAACCCCAACAATAAAAACCCTCAAAATGCTTACATGGTAGAAGGTCAACAATTTCCTACATATATGATTGTTCCTCTCAATGATGTACAACTCAGATCTAGTAGAGTTTTAGATAAACCTTCTATAGATGCTCAAAAGCAAAGCATTTCTGAGGAAGATTCTCTTGAAGCCAATAAAGGTTCTAAAGCATCTCTTCAAAACCCAAGCACTCAAAAAGAAAAAGAAAAAGAGTTAACCCCCACAACTCCTATGGTTGAGCAACCTGCATCTTCATCCACACCTCCTTTCCCTGAAAGATTACAAATTGACAAAGGGGTGGAAAAACAAATCTTGTTGCCTGACTATGACTTTCTAGATGAATTTAAGAATGTCTGTATCAAGGTTCCCTTGTTACAAGCCGTTAAAGGAATTCCTATTCTAGCAAAAACAATAAAGGAGTTGAGTCTTAAAAGACCAGGAAGGAAACCAAGAGATACAAGAAGAATCGACCTGGTAGGAAAAATTGCAGATATCATGATGGGAAAAATTACTATGCAGAAGTATGTAGATCTCGGTAGTCCAATTGTCAAAACATATATCAATGGGGTAGAAATTCCAAATACTTTGACTGATTTAGGGGCTGCTATCAACATTATGAGTAGACAGACTATGGAACAGCTGAAATTTAATAATCTTCTTTTCACACCTACTTTACTGGAACTTGCAGATCAATCAATTATCAAACCAGATGGTGTATTAGAAGACATTTCGGTCTCCTTAGATTCTTGGGAATATCCAGTAGATTTCATGATTTTATCTCCCAAGAGTAATTTAGGAGGACACCCTCTCATTTTAGGAAGACCTTGGCTAGCCTCAGCTAATGCTTTTATCAGTTGTAGGTTGGGGATATGTATATTTCTGATGGTAATTCAACAAAGAAATTCAATTTGTATCCTCCTGCAAAGGCAACCACAGAAATAGGAGATCATGAGTGAGTTGATGATGAAGATACTATACAACATGTCCTTACCATTTCTGAAGTCAGTGAAGATAGTCAAATTCTAAACACATTAGAAAACTTTGAAACATCTTCAGAATATGACCACACACAATTTCAGTTAGACTCTAATATTGAGTATCTATCATCTAGACAAATGTCTCTTTTCTCTATGGAAGAATCTGGTAGTTCCACCATCGAGATCTTTCCAGATAAAACATTGAATATCAACAAAAACTTGGAAAGATCACAACAAGGAGAGCTAACCAAAATTTTGCAAAAAAATTCTACTGCATTTGCATTGGAATATACCGACATGAAAGGTATTGACCCTAAGACTTGCATTCATCACATCTACATTGAGGAGAACAATAGACCAATCAGACAACCTCAAAGAAGGATGAATCCAAACCTTAGGGAGATAGTGAAAGAAGAACTCCAAAAAATACTCAATGTAAACTTCATTTATCCAATTTCAGATAGCCGATGGGTTTCGCCTTTGGTTATAGTACCTAAAAAGAATGGTAAATGGAGGGTTTGCATTGATTACAGAGAATTGAACAAAGCAACTTTGAAGGATGACTTTCCTTTACCCTTTATCGATCAGGTATTAGATACTTTAGCAAGAAAAAAGTATTTTTCATTTTTGGATGGTTTTAGTGGCTATAATCAGATTCAGGTAGCACTTGAAGATCAGGATAAGACCACATTTACCTGTCCATGGGGAACTTTTGCTTACTGAGTACTTCCTTTTTGATTATGTATTGCACCTACAAAATTTCAAAGGGCAGTACTAGGAATCTTTTCTGATCTAATCCATGATTGTGTAGAGGTTTATATGGATGACTTTACAGTTTATGGTGATTGATTTGAAGAGGCATTAGAGCATTTGGAAAAAGTCCTTATAAGGTGTAAAGAGATAAACCTTTCATTGAGTCATGAAAAATGCTTCATGATGTTTACTGAAGGGATTGTTTTAGGACATCATATTTCAGGGGATGGGATTAAAGTTGATAGATCAAAAGTAGAAGTCATCTCCAAGTTGTCTATTCCAAATTGTCAAAAGGATGTTAGAAGTTTTCTTGGATTTACTGGATACTATAGAAGATTTATCAAAAAATTCACCAAGATAGCATCTCCACTCTTCAAATTACTTACAAAGGACTGTGAATTCAAATGGGATCCTAATTGTCAATCTGCATTTCAAACTTTGAAAACAAGAATATCTGAAGCACCCATTTTGAGAGGACCAAATTGGAAACTTCCTTTCCATATTTCTACAGATGCTTCAGATACAGCTCTTAGAGCTGTGTTGGGTCAAAAAGATTTAGTCCCTTATGCCATTTATTACACGAGTAAAAATTTGACTCCCACCAGGTTAAACTATATTGTGACTGAGAAAGAATTCTTAGTTGTTGTTCATGCAATCAATAAGTTTAGACATTATATAACAGGCTATGAAACTTTTGTCCATAGTAATCACTCTGTAATTAGATATTTAATGGAAAAACCTGTTACTAATGGCAGAGTTACAAGATGGCTCTTACTTTTACAAGAATTCAATATTATTTTGTTGGATAGACTAGGAAAACAAAATACAGTAGCTGATTTCTTGTCTAGAATCCAAAATACTAATGAAGATTCTCCGGTAGAGGATAAGTTTCTAGATGAGTATTTATTTGCAGTAACTACTAAGACTCCTTGGTATGCATATATTGCTAACTATTTGGTTACAGGAAAGCTACCTCCACATTTATTTCCGAGTGAAAAAAGAAGAATTATTCAGGAGAGTTCGAGTTATTCATGGATTTCTAATGAATTTTTTAAAACAGGGCTAGATTGTGTGATCAGAAGATGTGTTCAGGAAGATGAAATGCCTGACATCCTCAAGGCTTGTCATGATGAACCATGCGGTGGACACTTTGCTGACAAAAGGACGGCCTATAAAATCCTCTCTTTAGGATATTATTGGCCTTCCTTTTTCAAAGATGCAAAAAAATATGTCAGAAGGTGCGACAGCTGCCAAAGAGCTGGAAGACCAACTCTTTCAAATGAAATTCCATTACAACCATAGGTACTCATCGAACCCTTTGAAAAATGGGCTTTAGATTTCATTGGACCCATTAATCCACCATCTAAACACAAGAAGTACATATTGGTATGCACTGATTATGTCACTAAATAGGTAGAAGCTAAAGCATTGCCTTCTGCCACTGAAAATTCAGTTGTTCAATTTCTTTTTGAGGATATTTTTACTCGGTTTGGTGTCCCAAGAGAAATTGTGATAGATCAGGGAAGTCAATTTACATCTAACTTGATGGAGAAGCTGATGGAAGAATACAAAATCAAGCACAGAAAATGTACTCCTTACCATCCGCAAGCAAATGTCCAAGTGGAGTCTACAAACAAAGTTCTTGAGAGCATCATCACCAAAACTGTTCATCTACACAGAAGAGATTGGGAAGAGAGGCTTCTTGAAGCCTTGTGGGCCTACAGAACTACATGGAGGAATACAACAGGACATTCTCCCTATGAACTTGTTTATGGGAAGGAAGTCCTACTCCCCATTGAATTCCATGTCAAGACTTTTAATATGGAAGTTCAGTTGGGGATGGATCTATCAGAAGCCCAGAAGCACCGGTTGGAGCAGCTGAATGAGCTAGATGAGATCAGACAAGAAGCAATTTTAAGAACTAATATAATTCAACATCAAAGAGCAAAGTGGCATGACAAATACATCAAAGAGAAAAAGTTTCAAGAGGGAGATTGGGCGCTACTGTTTGATTCAAAGTTTAAAGACTTCAAAGGTAAATTTCAGACTCATTGGCTTGGGCCATATGAAATTGGCAAAGTCTTTAGCAATGGAGCAGTAAGAATCAAGACCATTGATGAATTTCAAACTCCTCTCATTGTGAATGGACACCGATTGAAAATTTATCATAAGCCACTCTCGAAAGAGGAATTTGTCAATATGTTTCAGGAGAATTCTGCAATAAGGCTGATGGAGAAGAATTCTTCTTCCCCATTAGCCTAATCTTGTTACTTTCAGTGAAAAAAAAAATTTAAAAAAAGAAAATCGTATAAGCCTGAAAACCAATCATAGATTGGCGTTCTTATACAGAAAATGTAGAGTGAAAATCAGGGACACCTGACACTCTATATTTTCCAAAAAAAAAAAATCTCTCCTCTCCTTCTTTTTCCATCTTCACTCCATCTCCATCTCATTCACATTTTCATTTCACTTCACTCCGCTTCACTTTCACTCCATTCCACTCATTTCATTTTCATTTCATCAATAAAAGTCCCTTTCAGGACTATTTTTACTCAGTTAGTTCTTTTCTAACTATTCTTGTTCAAGTTAAGTGGGCACTGTCCTAGTTTCCACAGCTGGTAGCAGTTTCCGCAGCCAGCCGCAGTTTCCGCAGCCAGAAACGATTTCCGCAGCTAACCACCACTCTGTTTTCAAAATCACAGTCGAAATGTTAGTATAAAGTCATGAAAATGCAGGTGTAATTGAGCATATGAGGACACGGAGCATCTCCAAGACATCAAGGAAGAAGAACAATTAGTTAAAAGCTATGAGCAAGAAAATGACAAAGTTTCCAAAGGTATGGGAATTTTTTTTTATCAAATAACACTTTAAGTCATAATTACGCATAGTTATCAAACCATAAAGAGTTCTACTATGTGAAATGATTTGATACGATAGCTCCATTACTCACTCCTATTCCACGATTTACTCCACACACCTTGCATTCATTTCTCAAACGGTCTCATGATCATTTCGTGTTTTAAACTCAAGATTGACTGCACTTTCATTTATCACCGTACTCAGAGACGTGACCTATTCTGTTGCGGTTCTTCTTAGCCGCATTTTCCGTAGCCGTCTATTGAGACGTGTAACCTTACGTACACGGCCATCCGATTCAAAAAAAATTCTCGACATCATACCATTCGTTTACCACTCCATTAATACCATACTCCTCACATGCATCCGCATTTTATTTTATGAACTCGTTTACTGCTGCTTACCCTCTGTTCTGCCTGTAATCCCGAGATATTCCCATTACCTTCTCTCCATTTTCGATTGCAGGCACTACGGTTTATCCTAAACCCCAATCGCAGCCACTACAGTTTATCCTAAACCCTGTAACCGAGCCCTTTTCCTCTAAACCCTCACACACAGAAAAGTTCTCAATTGAAATTCAAAACAGAGGATGGGAAAATTACTGAGGGCAGAGCGAGAAGGATCAAAATACTTGGAAGGTTATCCTCAAACTAAAGAATTGCTGAAGATAGCCAGATGGTTACGATTTATCCAAAAGTTTAAAGGCCATAATAAGGAGGTGACCAAGACTTTTGCACGGTCTTTTGATGGTCAAACAGTGGAGATTGGAGACTTGAAGCTCACGGTGACTGAAGCCACAGTAGCAGCTGCCATAGGCTTACCCCAGGAAGGTGAGAGGTGGTTCAAAAATAAAAGCGTGGATGATCAGACATCAAGAATTATGTTAGAAAATCAAGGTATGGATACCACCATGTTTACAAGAGGCATCCTTGTTCATTCACTAAAAGAGGAATGGTCTAGTCTGTTGTTAGTTATCCAAAAATTTATCACGTGTGAAGGACATTTTGGTTCCATGTACATGTATCATGCTAGGCCGATGATGAATTTCTTAGAGGGTCACACTCTTAATTTGCCTCATTTTCTACTGTTGAGTTTGAAAAAGATGAGTATTACAGTCCAAAAACACATAGGCAACATTTAACCTCATCTATATCATCATGGACTTATAAAAATTCTTATTGAGGACCAGCTGAAGAAAACTAAAGATACTTGGGAGCAATTCTTGATAAGAAACTACTTCCAAGAGCCATCTGAAGCCTCTGGAAGTAGTCCACCAAAGATACCAAGAAAAAGTATGAGAAAAGAAAAGGATACCACAATCCAAGACTCCCCTACTACAGAAACTCAAGAAGTTGACCGAAAAGAAGAGGAGAACAGAATTAAAGACAAGAAACAGAAAAAAGGGAAAGGCAAAAGGACCATTCAAGAAGTCTACCCCTCTCCTGAACCAGCCATAGAGGAGGATCAACAAACACTGTCAGAGAGATTAGTACATCTTCAAGAACAGGCTGTTATAGCAAAGAAAAAGTAGAAAGGGAAACAGAGTATACAAGAAAACAGTACTAGTCCATACTTAAGGAGGAGCACCAGGCTAAGAGGAAAGGGGAGTAAAAACCAAGAAAAATAGCCCCACTTTATTGATTTAGGTGAAGAGACACCTGAGAAATCTCCAGCTCAGCCAAGCATTGAATCAAGTCCTCCACATGATTAAAGCCCTTTTCGGCCAGAAATAGAGAGCAGTCCTCCTCCTCCACCAGATTTTGAGCTTAGTCCAAGAAAGACACCTGAGGTAGATCCCAATCAACAAGAGGTATATAACTACCTGGAATCCTTAGAACAATCAGCTGCAGGTCCGAGTACCACTCTGCCACTAGATGGACAAGTTCAGTCCTTAAAACAGGAGGTATTTGAATTAGAGGTCCTAAATAGGCATATCAAGCAAGAAAATGAAGCACTCAAGGAGCAGAGTAAAGTAGATAAAATTATCCATGACAACACTATGCTTCATTTAGGACTATGGCAAAAGAAAAACAAGAAACTGAAGAAAAGGTGCAAAAAGTTAAGCAGAGCATTGATTAACCTCAAGTTCAAATGTCTAATCAGGAAACCCAGGGTGATGTTAGCACCAAAGAAGAAGAAAAGAGGGCTAGATGTCCTAGAAGAAGCCTCAGAACATATGGATTAGAGGGAAATGACTAAATTTTGGTTGCATGAGGACATGCAACACCTTCACAGTGGGGGTATGTTGAGCCTCAAACCTGCACCTTCCTATACACCCTCTCAGCCTTCTTTTTCCACTTACTTCATCCATCAAGTTGTTAAACCATTGCATTATAGTTTAAAAAGAGCTTCTAACATGGTTTCCTAACTATGCTTATGATTGTTGTTTGGTTTAGATTTTTGTTCAGGCAGCTGCAGAAACTTGTCAGTTTCTGCAGCCAGCGCAGGTTTCCACATCCATTTTGTTAAAGGCTATGCTACAGGTGTCCTATGAAGAAACAAGCCACATGGGCAAGCTACATGTGACGTGTACATGGAACATGTCCCTTCAGATCAGCCAAATCATTCATAAATGGTCACGGTCAACGAGGGTCAAAGGCAAGGCCAACCAAGGAATTTAGCGGTGGCACATCTCTGTTTTGATCACGTGAAGGTTTACGTGGCACAGTCCTCAGCTCAGGGAGATATTGGCACACCTGGAGATCAACCCCGTAACCCGAATCCAGCAACTACCACTCCGAGGATTTAATGGACATGATGACCATTACGCTAGATCTCAGGCTGAGGAGATCTACGTGTCTCTGGCAACGCAGTTAGCAGCATAGGATTTAGGAGTTAGTTACAACACTTTTCATTATAAATAACACGTTGATATACGCTGTGTAGTTAAGCTTTTTGACATGTAATTGAAAACTGTGATCAGCACCCCACTGCACTCTGTTTTACGCTGTTTTACTGTTGCTTTAATACATGAGAAGACTACTTTCCTGAGCTCGTTTTTGTGACTGATCATTGACTGCCTTAGGTGGCAGAGGGCCCCTGCACACCAAAGCTCTATATAGTTCTCATTTGTTTCATTATGCTTCTATTTTTATAATTATTAGCTTGTATATAACGTGCTGTTTTGATATTTATAATTCACTGTTGTTTATGTTTTCACATGTTTTCTTATAGCTGTCAGCTGAACAGTGTTTTCTTACAGGTTTTCATAGGCAGCCCGGGCAAATTTTCATCTTTTTGATAACTGCTGACATGAGATCATCTTGTCCTTTCTGCTGATGTTCATTTACTGCATTTTAATTTACTGAATTTCAATTTCCCGCATTGTCATTTCTTTTCAATTTTTCTTTGCTTATTTACTTTTCTGCACATAGATATCATATTACTCATCTGTTTATGATTTCCTTTCTATAAGCCCAGTGACTCAAGTAGGGAGGAATCAGAATATTACTTGTTGTAATATGATTTAGTTTTCTTTTCAGCAAGTTAGAGATTGAATTTCTTATGTCATTTTCAAGAATTGAAACATGAATGAGTAGTGAAATCTTAGTTTCCTTTTATGCAATTTGATTTCTTGCAATTTAGATATCATGTTACTCAGCTTGTTTATGATTGCTTCCTATAGCTGGAGCGAGTCGAAAGGTGAAGGGTCAGAATGTGGGCTGAAGTAGTGTGATTTAGTTTACTTGCTTTCAGTCTTTGAGTTGATTTAAGTTCAGTTTTTCTTTTCTTTTCTTTACAACAGCAAGGATACTGGGCCATTGTCACTAGTTCACTGTTTTAGTACATTTCCATTTCTTTTTGAAGTTGATTTCATTACAGTCAGTTTGAAACTTTCTTTTTGAGAATTTTAAAGTTTGGAAAATCATTGTAGAATCCACCATCACCCTCTACACTTAAATTTCAGTTTTCGCCATTTCACACTAGGAATCCACAGAAGACAAAACCAAAACAAGCTAAAAAACTCAAAAACGACAAAAGAATAGGAAAATGGTTATCTAGCACATACAGTGCACTTCACTTCATCAGTTTACGAACTCTCGGATTGACATTTTAATAGCAATTTAGACCACACTAAATTGACCAAACACATATCACAGTGAGAAACTTTCATACACAGTCCGGAAGTATCCCATTTATGACAAAGAAATGTATTCCATTGTGCAGGCTTGCTGACAATGGAAGCATTACATTTTGGGGAACGAAATAGTCATCCACACAAACCACCGACCCCTGTAGATCATACAAATCCAAGGGAAATTGCATCATTATCACCATTAGAAGTGGTCTACATACCTGCAACAATTCCATTTGAATATCAAGTATAAGAAGGGCAACACCAATAATGTTGCAAATTGCCTCAGTCGACCACCAGTCATGGCATTAACCACTGTGCTCAACTCTTGTGGGCAAAAGACTTCTAATTGGCCACTTCTCTACAAAAGCAACTCAAAATTTGGCCCCACATACCAGACACTCTTGGAGGGTCATCATGTTCCAGATTTTCACCTCCAGGATGCCTTGTTATGCCACCTGTGTCACCTTTGTTTTCCTTCAAGTGAGCGTGTCAAGATGATTTTGGAAGCACACTACAGTCGAGTTGTTGGGCATTTCGTGGTCGAGAAAACAGTGGCAGTACTGCAAAAGTATTTCTATTGGCCAAATCTTCGATAAGATGTTGGGAAGTACATCGGATCATGCATTGCCTGCACCATTGCCAAACTGACCATCAAGAAGCAATGCCTCTATACCCCGCTGCCACCCTCTAGTCAACCTTGGGAATCCATCTCCATGGATTACATGTTAGGCCTTCCTTCTACTAAGCATGGAAACGACTGTGTTTTTTTGGTTTCCAACAAGTTCTTAAAGATGGCCATTATGGCAACCTGTAAGAAGACTATCACAGTAGAAGCCACTGCTAAACTCTTCTATGAACGAGTGTGGGTGCACTTTGGGATCCCACAGTTTATCATCTCAGATCGGGACAGTTGGTTCCTCAATACATTTTGGTCTAGTCTTTGGTCGATGCTAGACACCAAACTCACTAAGTTCACAACCTTCCATCCTCAAACTGATGGCCAGAAAGAGGTTTTCAACAGGATGATTGTACACATTCTGCGCATGTACAACTCAAAGCATCCATGCACATGGGACGAGAGCCTCCCCTATGTTCAACACAGCTACAACCGAGCTCTTCACAGCTCAACTGGCCACAACCCTTTTTAGGTGGGCATGGGATTCCATCCACTAGGGTTACGTTTTTGGATGTTTAGCGTTTTCCATTGTTTCTCAATAATAAATATGCCTTCGAGCCTCATTGTAACATAGTTTAGAGGCATATAGCCACCACATCTCTTCTCAGAGATAAGATACCATCGCCCTAGCTAGTTTATTTCCATATCTGTTTGTAAGCATATTTAAGTATTTTACATTAATGAAATGAAGTATTATTTTTGCTACATCTCTGTGTTTATGGTTATCTCTATAATTTGTTGCATTCCTGTTTAAATATAGATCATTTCCTCACATTGGGATTTTCCCCTGCCATCCACCACATCTTGTGTCCTCTTGTCTTGGCTTGTCTTCTGCACATGCTTTTATGTTCTATCTGAATTTATTGTCAATGTGTTTAAGTTAATGTGATTGCTACAGGATATAATTGGAAATTTTCATTGGGATGATAAGGAACATTGAAGTAAATTGTGCTAAAGCATATAACATACCATTGTTATCTAAAATTAACAACTTTTGATCCAATGTCATAGCTGAGGGTGGCATGAGTGGAATCCTATATGTTGTCCATATAGCATTTTCACCTTGAAGTTTGTATTAACCTCAGGTTGATAATTTGAGTTGAGGAGCCCTTGGGAGTTGAAACATTCTTGATGCAATACCAGGGCTCACCACTTTTTGGCATCATTGCCAGGGAGGTGTCTAAGTAGTGTTGTTTCTGCTTGAGCATTATTTTCTATTTTGCATACATTTTTTGAAAAAGTAAAAAATAAACAATTTATTTCTTTCATGCCCCATAGGAGTAGGGATAATCAAGGAAAATTCTTATCAAAAACATCCACACCCTCAAACAGTCAACTTTCACTCTTGTTCAATGACTATGAGCTTCCCTCTTTGACCATAGGGGAGTCAGAAGACCCTCTAGGTGAGAAACCTGAAATTTTTGAAGAACCTATTGGAAATAAGAAGAACCCAGTCCACCGACCCAAACTATGGTTGAAAACAAGGACAATGTGGTTTCCCCTATCAGAGAGACCAATGGAGAGGCTGAAATGAAAAACATAAGCCCTCCTGCCCTTCCACATTTCCACAGATTAACCTCTGAGGTTCCTGACACCTTCATGTTTGAATTTGTTGTGTCTATAGGACCTATGACTATGCCTCTAATGAGAAGAAGCTGAAGTTATTCCCCATTACCCTTAAAGATGTAGCCTTGCGCTAATTTATTGGTTTTCCTGGGGGTAGCATCACTACCTAGGTCCAAATGCGACAGGCCTTCAATAGCAAGTACAGGGATTATTATAGGTCCAAAGAAACCAAGGAATAAATCTTTATGATGAATCTTTGACCTAATGAATCCCTAGAAGACTATGAGGAGATATTTCAACCCAGTTATATGTTGGAAACCCCCAACATGTTTCATGGAGGAGATATCTATCAATTATCCTATGATGACATAAAAATTGTGTTCAAGAATCACTCTAGGGCTGCCAGGGAGAAGGGTATGGCTAGTCAAGGTTTGGTCAGTCTCCCTCCACAACATCCATTAATAATGAGATAGGTAACATGTTGGAGGATTTCAAGAGTGAAATGTTGCATACATTTGAATTGAAAATGGATACCATGTAAATAAAAAAAAAATAGGAGGAAGCAGAAAGGGCACTAGCTATTTTCTTCCCTAGATGAACCAAAAGAAATCCTAGGAATGAATGCCCATTAAATGTCATAAAAGTCTGCCTAGTCTATGAAGAAAACCATGCAACAGAAAAATGCCCTTCTTTGCGAGGACTAAATTTTGTATGTTAAGGGGCAAAAGGGGGATCAGAGAAACCTTTTTTCATCAATCAAAGAAGACCTCAAGGACCTCAGCCATATCAATAAGGCATGTAAGGTGCACACTACTCTTATTATAATCCAAATCAGGATGCACCCTTGCAACCTTGGTACTCTTCCACTCATCCATCCTTCTCCACACCTCCTTCTTGGATTTATGCTCCTCCATATCCTCCTCAACCTGTCAACCATCCTTTATAGCCATATCCACCCCACCATTCTTAATGGAGCAACCCATCACAAGGGTGGAGGCCTCAAGTTAACCAACCTCCTGCTTTACTACCTCCACCCCAACCTCAACCACAACTCACTCATCCCACTCCACCTAAGAAACCTCAAATACCTTCTCAACCCAATTTGAATCTGAAAAACAAGCAAGAACAACAAGTCTGCAATGGGGAGACATCCTATCCTACTAATGTTGTGGAAATCTAGGAGATTAACCTTTGGTCTTAGAGAGTGCTTCCAAATAACCACCCATCTTCTCCACCTAAAGATGTTGAAGAAGAGAAGGAAGAGTGTGTTCCTCAAGTCAATCCACCTCCTTTTCCTGAGAGGTTGATCCACCCTAGCTAGCACACCTCAGAAGAGGTTGAACTGATGGGAGAATTAATTAAGATACCTCTTCTTTAGGTTGTTAAAGTTTTTCCCATCTATAATAAGCTCATCAAGGAGAAAATTTTTCAAACATTTTGGGAGAATGAAAAGAGACACCCCACCACAATTGTTTTTGGGTAATTTTCTAACTTGATGCTTGGGAGGGTGATCTTCCCCAATTATCCAGACCCTAGAAGCCCAGTAGTAGATGTGCACAATGATGGACTTATAGTCCCTAATACCTTGATTGATCTTGGGGTCGCAATGAATGTGATGACTATAGAGACCATGCTAAAGCTAAACCTCCAAGGGGCTTTGAGAAAGACTACCATAGTGTTACAGCTTGCAGACAGATCCACAATAGCTCCTGAGGGAGTTGTTGAATATTTTATGGTCTCCATTGACACTAGGGAGTATCCTACTAATTTCCTAGTTCCCCTTCCCAAAACCAAGTTTAATGGCTATCCTCTCATCTTGGGAAGGCCATGGTTAGCCACTGCTGATGCCTACATTAATTGTAGGGCTGGGAACATGACCATTAAAAATGGACATTTGTCTAAACGAATGGTATTGTATTCTCCTACTCAATATTCTATTAAGGATGACTTACCCTTTTGGATAGAAGAGGAGGAAGAAGATGAACTATGTCACACCACCCCCCACCCAATATGCACTCTAGATACCATTACAGGACGGGAGAAGCCCGATGAATATGACCTCATTGACCATATCCTTTAGAATCAACCTCCCACTCCCATACCAATTAATGAGTTGATGAAAGAATCTGGGAGAAATACTTGGGATGACTTATTCGCTATTAACTCAAGTCTATACCATGTTAAGATTGTAGAGTTTGGCCCATCCAAAACCTTAAATATCAACCTTTCTCTCTCGTCCAAATAGGAAGAACAATTGTGAAAAGTGCTAAGGAAACACCTAGATGATTTTGCTTGGGATTATAAAGAAATGAAAGGTGCACATCCCTCAATTTTTACCCACCATATTTATATCAAGGAGGGATGGAAGCTTGTGCACCAACCCTAGAGAAGGATGAACCCAGCTTTTAAATACATTGTGAAAGAAGAACTGCAAAAAATACTGGATGCAGGATTCATATACCCCATTTCAAATAGTGAGTGGGTGTCACATCTTGTGTTAGTTCCTAAGAAGAGCAGGAAGTGGAGAATCTATGTGGATTATTAGGAACTCAACAAGGCTACAAAGAAGGAACATTTTCCTTTGCCCTTCATTGACCAAGTCCTAGATGACCTTGTAGGGAAGAAATTATTCTCCTTCCTAGATGGATTTAGTGGATACAATCAAATCCATATCAGCCCTGAAGACCAAGACAAGACCACCTTCACATGTCCTTGGGGTACCTTTGCTTATATAGTTCTTCCATTTGGTCTGTGCAATGCCCTAGCTACTTTCCAGAGGGAAATTTTGATTATTTTTATCAAATTGGTTTATGACTCTAAAATATACATGGATGATTTCACTCATTATGGATGTGACTACCATGAAGCTCTCTCCAATCTATGCCAAGTTTTGAAGAATGCATCGAAATGAATCTCTCTCTAAGCCCTGAGAAATGTGAGTTCTTGATGGATGAGGGGACTATCCTTGGTCATTCCATATCGACAGAAGGGATACAAGTAAACCCAAACAAGATTGCCATCATCAAAAGTGTCCCTGCCCCTTAGAAGCAAATAGATGTCAAGAGATTCTTGGGACTAGCTAGATATTATAGGAGATTCATCAAAGAATTTAGTAAAGTAGCTTCACCTTTGTTTGGTTTATTGACCAAATATTTAGATTTCTATTGGACCAACAATTGTCAAGAGACCCTTGAAGTGTTGAAAGAAAAGTTGACCATTGCATCCATCCTAAGGGGTCCCAACTAGGTATTTCCTTTCCATATCCATATTGATGCATCAAATAAAGTTGTGGGGGGGGCCTTGAGATAAGTAGAGGATAAGTTACCTTATGTTATTTATTTCATTAGTAAAAAATTGTCTAAATCTCAGCAGAATTACACAATCACTAAAAACGAACTCTTAGTTGTAGTGCATTCTTTAAACAAATTTAGGAACTATAACACTAGGTACCAAACTTTTATTCATACTAATCATGCAGCCATTAAATATTTGATGAACAAGCCTGTTGTTAATTCTAGGATAATTAGATGGTTTTAATTGTTACAATAGTTTGATTTAACTATTATTGACAAACCAAAGAAAGAAAATGTGGTTGTAGATTTTTTGTCTAGGTTAACCTTGCCTGTAGGTAAAGAAGAGATGTTGGATGATCAACTTCTAGATGAGCACCTCTTTTCCATCTTGGTGTAGTCTCCTTGGTTTGTTGACATAGAAAACTACTTGGTTGTTGGGAGGTTCCCTCCTAAACTATCATACGGGGAGAAAAGCAAGAATATTGTAAGGAAAATCTCTCCTTTCACTTGGATTGGGGGAAATCTCTTCAGAATAGGACCATATTAGATCTTGAGGAGATGTGTAAGAGAAGAGGAGGTCTTTGACATCCTCTCAGCGTGTCATGATGGGCCTTGTGGAGGTCATTTTTCTGCAAAACAGACAACCTTTAAAGTTTTACAGGTTGGTTACTATTGGCCCACTCTACATCAAGATGCAAGGAGATACATCAGTAGATGTGATCAGTGCCAAAATACAGGAAAACCCACACCCATGGATGAAATGCCCCTACAACCTCAAGTGGCCATAAGCCATTTGACAAGTGGGGCATAGATTTCATTGGGCCAATTGATCCACCATCAGGAGAGAAAAAGTACTTCATTGTGTGCACTGATTACTTAACAAAGTGGGCTAGACAAAAGTAGTCAAAGAAACAACTAAGCAGAAACTGGCATAATGTTTAAGAAAAAACATCCTCTACAAGTTTGGGTATCCAAGGGAGGTAGTCATTGATCAAGGAGTACATTTCACATCCAATTTGACTGAAGATCTCATGAGCTAGCACCATATGAAGCACACGAAATCCACTGCCTATCACCCTCAAGAAAATGGGCAAGTGGAGGTCAAAAATAGAGCATTGGAGAGCACCCTCACTAAGATTGTTAGCAGCAACAGGAAAGATTAGGCAGAGAGACTAGTAGAGGCCACTTGGGCCTACAACAACACTTGGAAATCCACCACTAGGTTCACTCCATATGATTTGGTTTATGGGAAGAAGGCTTTTCTTTCTATTGAGTTTGAATATAACACTTTGATAATGGAAGCTCATTTGAAATTAGATGTCACCACAACACAACAAGAAAGGAGGCTCCAACTAAATGGCTTAGATGAGTTCAAAATGCAAGCTCTCCTACACAATGAATCCATACAATTACAAAGGGAGGTCTGGCATGACAAGCATATCAAGGAAAAGACTTTTCAAGAGGGGGATCGGGCCCTACTCTATGATTCTAGGTTCAAAGATTTTGAAGGTCAATTTATCCTATTATAAGCTCCCATAACTTCATACTCCCAATGGTCTATGCATTGGTCAAGTCCCTTGATGGTCAAATTTTGATTTAATCCATAAATTTTCCTTCTTTTCTCCTCTTTTATTTGTCCCTTTAACGATAAGGAGACCATCTAGGGCTTGGTGGGAAATTTTAGGGAGGAGGAAATTTTGAATTTCATCTAGACAAGATTCTTCCTTAGTGTCTCTCCTAGGCATCCACAACTTTTGAGTGAATTTCGACAGTGGAATTTCAATATAATTGATGCCCTGGCTAGTATACCAAGAGGGAACCCTAGAAGCTAATCCTTCAACTTAGGGATTCCTTGAAGGCTTGACCTTTAGTACTTGTTAAAGTATATTTTTCATAGCCTTTTCTCTTGTCTACCTTGACCTTGGATGTACCTTTATCTTATTACATATCTCAACCCCAGGTCTCGTGTAACCATCTATTTAAAGGGGCTTTTCATGGAAAGCCTTACTAGCTTCTCCCAAAGATTGCACTTTTATTGAGCCTTTCCATTGAATGAGACACCTTGCCTCACTTCAAGCCTATCATAGAGACATTTGTCACAAGTGAGGAATATTGGGACTCCTCCTGTCGGTGAAAATCTAAGGGACTTAGGTTGTGGTGACAATGGGCCTTTGTCCCATCGTTGTCATTTGGTCTAGTAGCTGTCCCTTAGGTACCCATCCTAGGACAAGGCATCTACAAGAGCTTCACTATTGACAACAGTGGAATCAAGTACAATATGAAAGGATTGCATGTGGAGTTGAAAACATTTCTTCATAAATAACTCCAGGGGTGGCTTTTGCAGTGTCACTATAGCAGTAATCTATATCAAGCATCTTTTCAATACAAGGGCAGATCAGGCAAAGAATTTTGATCATCTACTACAACAGTAAGGCACTCAAGGTTTCATCATCCGCAATTCAGAGACATTTTACATTGTACAGTTGTAAATTCAAAGTCTTGTAAAAGTTGTAAAGACATTTTTTTTGTACAAGGAGTTGTGGGAGTCATTTAGTCTAGGTGTTTGTTGTTGGGACAAGGGTTTAGGTCTTAGGGTTTTGGCCAGTTGAAGTGAAGTCATTATATATCATTATAAGTGGACCATTATCCCTGGTACGAGAGTCCACAATATTGTATTAATTTTTTGTCATTTCAGGGTGGTAGGGTGGTGCTAGAGCAAGTTGTAGCTTGCTAGGGTGTTGGAGCATCCTTTCAGCTAACTGCTAAAAAAACCATGGCATTAGGGCATCCTTCCAGTGGGAGCTGGAGAAGAATGTTTTTCTAGAGTTCTAGGAAGTTGGGGCTTTCTTTTCAGTTGGAGCTGAAGATTAAAATAACTTATTAGAAAAGCGTCTGGTGGTTTTTGACCTGGAGGGGGTTTTCCACCTAGAAATATTTGTGTTCACTATCTACTATTTATTTATGGTTTTTAAATACTACTGAAGATTAACTAATGCTATGAAAAGATTAATAAGTTACTAATTGCTAAGAATATTGATTCACCCCCCTCTCAGCATTTCCAACACTCAAATCCATAATAATAAGGGCCTGAGATTGAAGAAGCCATTAGGTTAGATTTTTATTGCAAATACTCGGTTAATGAGAAGGAAGATAATTTGCTCTTGATGGTTGGTGTGCAGGTAGTTTTGGGACATACATGATTGCCATGGACCAAAAAACATATAATTTAATTGAAGCTGACTATCTAGGCAATAGGTTCAAAGACATTAAAAATCCTTCTTTAACATTTGTTGATTAATAGTTTTCATAATCTGAAAGGTGTTGAGATTGCAAGAAAGGCTAGAAGCATACAAGAACACATTCTATTCTGACTTTAGTCCAACCGACAATGGATGTGGCCTTATCTGCCCTCACAATGTCAACTGTTCAGTTTTGCTTGGGGCAATAATGTTCTGGGGCTGCTTGTAGCATCTTATCAGCAAACGTGCAGGTGATTGGTATCTAGCAGACCTTCATAGCAATGACTTCAAAGGCCTGTATGGGCATAAGGTGTTTGTAGCTATTTCTCATATTCTGTGTGATGGGTTGTACAACCTTGTCAAGATAATAAGCATCACTAGTAAGGAAATTTATACCCAGTATGCTAAATGAAATGCCATTCCTCTCATTAATAATGTTCAAGTTAATGATAATGCAAAAACAGTGAAGGAACAAAGGCAAGAGGAGATATTTATGAAACACAGAATTCCATTTTAGGTAGCAGCTGCTAGTAATGTTGGTTTTGCAGCAATTTCTGTTGGATTAATACCTTCCACTTTCCCTCCCCTCAAATGGTACTCGGTACTGATTTCCTATGTTGTGGACCTAGCTTTTGCATTTTACAACTCATATGGAGCAGGTCTAATATTTAATACAGTTCCAGTCTTGGTGTATGTAATTAGCAGTGAGTGTCCTTGCATTTTACAATTCATATGGAGCAGGTTTGGTATTTAATACAGTTCCAGTCATGGTGTATGTAATTAACAGTGAGTGTCCTTCCTGTCCGCATTCCTCCATCAACAAATATCCTCCAAATGTTTGTGGCTCTCAATTTTTACTCCTTCAACAGATCATGGCCCTAGAGTTTATAATGCAGAGACTGTTTTTATAAATCCAAATGTGGCAGTGACAACAATAAAGCCTTCAGATATGGAGTTAGTAATTTAGAGAGAAACATTAAAATTCTATACTGGATGTTTCATGCTTAGGAATGAAGCTGTTAAGACTTTCCCAAGGAGAAATACTCAAATGCTTTCCTTGGATATGGACCAGAGGACTCTCATTTTGTTTAAAAGTTGGCATATAATTATGAAGTCAAAAGTTACAATATTGAAACAGGGTTTCGACACTTTGCAATTGCAATTGGAAATATTTCCAAGCTGGTTGAAGACATTCAAACGAAAAGAGGTAATATCAAAAGAGAACCAAGTCATGTTAAATAGTTAAAGGGGAGAGCACAGTGATAGCTTTTGTGAAGAATCTAGATGGTTACAGTTTGAGCTTGTTCAAATAGGTCCAACAACAGAGCCACTTTGTCAAATCATGCTTCGTGTTAATGATTTTGATCGATCCATCAACTTTTATGAAAGCATGTGGGATGAAACTCCTAGGAAAATCAGGAATACACCAGAGGCAATGCATATGCACAGGTTGTCATCAACACAGATAATGTATACAAGAGTGTAGAGGTTGTTCGGGTAGTTACATATGACATTTCTTGGGAACTCAAGCTCCTTCGATTTAGTAATTTAAGACCATGCAATAAAGAATTTGAGTTTCCTCGTTACACCATTGTTATTTTAACAACCTAGTTAGAGAAAATTAAAAAATAGCAAATTTCTTCATTCATATGCCATTGTTAATTCGTTATAAAGCACTCTTGATCCATGAGGAGTCATCCCTGTGTATTTCCAAGATGTTCAAGCCAAATCTCAGGTTATTCCACAAGTAGAGAGGAGAGTTTTAAGATAGAATTAGTGTACTTAGTGCCACACTTCTCATAAGGTTATCCATTTGCATGAAAATATGAAAGATCAGAGGGAGACAATGAAGTAAATAGTGCTTCCACTATTTTTACAATTATTCTCTGTAATTCGTTTAATCCCAGTGGTAAATTATTTTAATGAGGTCTAGAAAGTCTGGTAATATGTCTCATTAGGAGATTATTATTATTAATTCAAACACAATGCTCAATGATATATAGTATAACAACTGGTCAAAACAGATGGCAAAGCATATCTTGGACTTTGAAGATCATCTCCAGGTTTTATGGCAACAGTGGAACATATATCTCAGATTTCAAGGAGAAGGATCAGCAGGTTGAGGATTATTTCTAGAAATTCAATGAGTATCTTCAGACAGGTTTAAAGCATTCAAAGGACACGACTGGCAGAATACTCAACAACTGTGGATTTTTTTCCACATTTGAAAGCAATCAACTCTTTTCAGTTCCTGATTTTATGCACCAAATCAGAGATTTGTCTATTTTAAGTTTGTTAGATTTTTATTCCTAAAGCTTGTAACAGCTTGTAGCTTTGTAATTTCTTATAAATATTATCATTTAGAATGTAATAGGGGTTGGATTTTGGGGCCAAAACTTGTAAACTATATTTTGAAGACTTTCTTTTTTCAGAAGTTTGAATCAGAGGATTCCTACCTCAGTTTATGGTAGTATGTTATCTTCTGTGAGTGTGATTTCTTTGTATTTTCCATAATTTGTTCATCTAGACACTGAGATTGTGTGGAACATAGGAGAGGCAAAGCTAAGAATCAGCTTCCCTCATTTCCCTCGGTGATGTTATGTTCAACACTGAGATTATAATACAGGCGGATTATCAGTATTATCCCTCTGCACTTATAGATTGTCACCCTAATTCTATACAGTTGAAATGTGTACTATTGTTGAGCTATTGAAGGATCTTCTTTACGCTTTCTAGTCCTATCAGGTGATTTATATGTTCAGATTGAATATAGATGTTGTTTGATATCTTATAAGTCTTCCATTCTCATCTTTCAAGTTGTTATTATTCTATCATGGTTGAATGCTGGCATTTTGGTTAAACCTTTAGAGAGATAGGTCTTTGCCTTAAAGCAATGAGTTTAACCCATTAGTGACCACCTATCAACAAACCCCCAACATACAAATCTGACCACTGTGCTTAAAATGCTATTGTTCAGTGACGGTGAACAGTAAATAAGCCTCATAATATTTGAGGGAGCCCCCTCTAGTTCAAGGGCCAGGATGGGCCTAAAGCAGGTTTGTTGTTTCCTTGGAACAGTTTCCCAGCCAAAAACTGTCTTCAAGGAGAGATACAACAATAGGTTCAAACACATAGAGATAAAGTACCACTTCATCACAGATAGGGACCAGAGAGGTGTTGTGAGGTTACAATACATTATACATATCCACAGATGAGCAAGTGGCAAAAATTCTCACCAATTCCCTAGTGAAAGAGAAGTTTGTGTTCAACAGGGATAAGCTGGAATGGTGGAAAATCCCTTCCTTGGTAGGAGAGAGTATTGATGTCTATAGCATCAGAAGGTCTTCTACATAGGTTGTGTTTAACATGCAAGAGAGTCTTCTTTAGGTTTTTGTTTGAGAGGAGCAAGTATTATGATTTCTTTCCTAAGTTTTACCTTAGGAAAAGCACACATTAATTAATTTATTGATAAATGTTGGCTATTGGGCTAAAGTTTCTAAGGATAAATAATTTAATTATTTAAGTGACTTAGATTAGATCTAATCTCCACCGTTGATCTAATAGGATTAGGATTTAATCCTAGAACTCTATCACTTTGGAGATTAGGTATTTGACTCAATAAGAAATTATAAAGGGAACCTAACAGAGAGGTTGAAAACACAAATCACAATTGAGGAAGTGATTTTCCCAAGGACCTAGAGGTTCAATTGACTAAAGAGAAGAAAGTGTGCAAGAAGGGTTTTCTGGAAGGAAAATTTGTAGAGGTCAAGATTGAGGAAAGAGAAAAGTCAAGATTTGCAGAGAGTCTGAGATTCCTGTGCAGGCCAAGACTTCCCAAGCATAGCCATAAGGGCTAGGAGGGCCTATATTTGCAGGGG
This sequence comes from Pinus tabuliformis, assembly GCA_031772625.1. Taxonomy (NCBI): domain Eukaryota; kingdom Viridiplantae; phylum Streptophyta; class Pinopsida; order Pinales; family Pinaceae; genus Pinus; species Pinus tabuliformis. Next base: position 319,472,780 of record CM062804.1, on the reverse strand, counting down.
GAGGCCGAGATTTTACCAAGGCTGAGATATTCTCCAAAGCAGCCAATTTCATGAGATTAAATTTTCCTTAGGCTGAAAATCTAGAGAGCCATTTCCAAGTTTAATTATTGTTGTAATTTCTATGTATTTCTCTATGGGTCAAGGCTCTAAATTTTCCAAAAAACTAATGTGAAGGAAGATTTGATTGGGCAGATTTGTGTTGTTTGTAATTGATTTTTCTAAGTACTTTTTGCTGCAAATTTATAATGAAAAGTTAAAAATAATAGTGTGTTTATTTTCAGTTGTTCAGAAAATTAATTTAATAGTGAAATAATTCTAGGGATAAATTATAAAATAATTGCTATGTGAAATAGATGGGCCTTTTCCATCAAGCATTCAACAATAGATGGACCACAGTCAAAAAGGGAAAACAACTCTTAGATAAATTCTAGGAGCCAAGAAAACTGAGAATGAAACTATTAAAGAATTCACACAAAGGTTTCATGGAACAATGTGTTGCATCCAAATTATTCATTATTCATGCTGATAGATTAGATTACATTTAGCTAACCTTTTCTTTTCAGTATGCTTTTATGTATCATATAAATGCAAGGGTGATGATCAACAACTCATACACATGCTAGTAAACAAGTTGATTTGAGTGTCCGAGTAACAAGTTTGTGAGCCTAGGAATTGTCAGGGTTCTCATGAACTCCCTATTCGAGCATATGTACAATGTGCTCTATGGTGAGCACATGTCCCTAAGTTGGAGCCAAATGTTACCCACCAAAAATGGGTAACCCATAGGAGAAAAATTTTCTCCTACTTTGGACAGCCAGCCAGCAGCGCTATATTTGTTGATTATATGATTGCACTGAGAGGTGCTTTACAACCTAGTATGGTAGCAATCTTGTAAAGTGTTATGTAATGTTATGTTGACGCAGTCAAATTATTTAAAATTAAATTAAAGTTAAATCCATTTAACATTTAACACTTAGATCCATTTAATAAAATAAAAACAATAATAAATTGATAATTAACTTTATAATAAAAAATAGCATCAACAGGTATGGTCCATGCCCCAAAAACCATTTGCACATTCAAAAAATTACTCCACGCCAACACAAATAAAGTCTAATTTTTTTACCTTGTCTTGAATATAAACAAAGCTATTTAATTAGGTTTTCTAATTTATATCTACTTTTAGCAAAGAGACAACTTCCAAAATATCTTAATTAAAGAAGGTACCTTTCCTATGTTCCCAACAACACATTGTTGGAGAGCCCATTATGTAAGTGGACCTTGATAGTAAAAAATGCTAGTCCTCTCTTATCTGAATCAGTTATGAAATAATATAAATTAAGCCTGAGATTCAATTATTTTATATTTTATGGTTAACTAGTCATAATATATATAGTGAACAAAAGCACTTCTTCAAGCCTTTAGGCAAGGTTGGATCCTAGGACAGAGAGAAATTAGCACCACCACTGTGGAGGGCCTTATAAAAAATGTGGAGGGCCTTATAAAAAATGGTTGTAACATCAATTGGAAGAAAAGTATTTCCTATATTTTCCATGAAAAAGAAATATTGTAGCAATGGAGGTAGAAACATGGCGAAGGCTCCCAAATGACATATTGGATATGATTTTAGCAAGGTTTCCCGTGAGGATTCTTGGAAAAATGAAGATTGTCTGCAAAGAGTGGAAATATCTACTCTCTTCCCATGATGCCTTCAGAGGACTTGATCCATTTTGGTCGTTGCGTTCCACCCTAGGGTTTTTGATTCAAATCCATTGGGATTGAAAAGATGACATGGAACCTTGGGTTATAGAAGGACGTGGTTCAAACATGTGCATGCAAGTTGCCACTCCATTGTCACGCTAGAGGCAGGATGATGCATCGATTGCAGTGACCCAACAATCTGTAGTTGATGCATCTACTGTAGTAACTTTGACAATCTACGGTGTTTGCTATGATCTGTGGTGTCTACACTAGTAGGAAACATAATTTGTAGTAATTTTCTTGTTTAAATTGATTTTTAATTATGATAAAGAATGAAAATAAATTGGCCCACACCGGAGAAATAAATTCACTGATAGCTGAATAACGATTCTATAATGCGGAATAAACACTTAAAAGAATCGAAAACTTGAATGCCCAAGAAATCACAGCTCTGACCATTGATGTTATTCACACTCCGTTTTATTTTGTACACAACCGCCTAGATCTTTCTACACCACCTCAACAACACTTTACGCTTTATCAAGATTGGAAACCAACACCCTTCAAAATCTTTTCTTTGCCTATATTGCCTGTCATGGAAAGTGACGATGGAAGAGAAGATGGAAATCGCATAATGAATATCTGCAAGCCCAGCAAAATAGTGGCACAGTATTACCCTTAGAGAGACTAACAATTACTGCAATGTCAGAGCCAAATGGAATGGATGAAGTCTCACATGTGACCAGGGCAATTATTGGGCAACATGCGATATCATGATTTTTCAAATGATCAAATGGGCATCAATAGAGAGTGGAAATTACATGGGAAAGTGTGGACATAAATCAGTTAGACCACATCAAATACACACGCTACACCACACAAACATATATACAAATTTTCCACACACAAAACTAATGCTTCCCAATGAAAACAAAAGCCTGAAAGTAGCAGTGCTAAAATCCTATGGTCGGATCAAAAAAAAATTTGAGTGAAAACTACAAAGCCCTTAGATTTACAAAAATTCACCCAAAAACTCTCATCCATGTGGCACTTCCAAGATCTGCTCACTCTAATTTGATGGTGTAGGCTAAAGGGATTGAGTTAGTGAGCTTGGGGACCAAATAGAATATTTATATCCAAGCTTCCATCAAGCTTTTGTTGGCTATGTGTCAAGTGTTCCACAGATCATGGTACAGAACTGCAGAGGGAGTAATGGACCACTCCAGGAGCTCCCAACAAGAAATTAATTAACTAAAAATAGTTTTCGTAATTGAAGGAAATAACTGTAGTTGGTTTCCGTAATTTAAGGAAATGACTGCAGTTGATTTCCAGATTATCTGCGGCCATTGGGAGAGGGAGCTTAACATTCTCCCACTTGGTCCATACTTCTAATCTTAATGTCTCATCTTAAAACCCATGATAATCTGTATTAAGTAATAGATACATGAATCATGGCGATAAGTCATTTAATGATGAGTATTATCTTCCATGTATTACTATGCATTTATTTCTATTAAAATTTTATGTGGCAACAATTTCTCAATGAATAAGCCTTATGTTTATTCTTGGCCCTACACAGATGAATTCTCTCAAATCAAATTAAGGTGCACATAAATATGAGGAAAACATCACAATAACTAATAATTTCATTAAAATAACATTGTCCATACATTGAGAAACTATATAATGGAATCAAGTCCCATATTCATTACATGATCCTTGAATTTAAATGGTGGCATACCCTTAGTCAAAGGATCATCGATCATCAGCTCAGTGCTAACGTGCTCAATGTCCACTTTCTTTTCTTTAACACGTTCCCTTATAGCTAAATACTTAATGTCAATGTGTTTATTTCGACTCCCACTTTTGTTGTTTTTAGCCATAAAAACAGAAGTTGAATTTTCGCAATACATTCTCAATGGCTTAAAGATAGAATCCATAATTCTAAGCCCAGAAATGAAACTCTTAAGCCACACACCATGTAAAGTAGCCTCAAAGTAGGAGACGAACTTGGCTTCCATAGTGGAAGTGGCAATCAAGGTCTGCTTGGCACTACTCCATGATACAACTCCACCGGCCATCATAAAAATGTATCCTGATGTTGATTTGCATGAATCAACACATCTAGCAAAGTCAGAATCTGAGTAGCCAATTACTTCCAAATTTTCCGTAAGTCTATACATTAGCATATAGTTTTTGGTTCCTTGAAGGTACCTCATTACTTTATTTGCAGCTCTCTAGTGGTCTAAACCTGGATCACTCTGGTATCATCCCAACATTCCCACAACAAACACAATATCAAGTCTTGTGCAAACCCGAGCATACATTAGGCTTCCGACAATAGAAGCATATGGAATATTTTTCATTTGTTCCCTTTCAAAGTCATTCTTCGGGCATTGGTTCAAATTGAATCTATCACCCTTCACAATGGGAGCTACACTTGGTGAACAATCCTTCATCCGAAATCTCTCTAAAATTTTATTAATATAGGTTTCCTGAGACAGACCCAAGATGCCTCGAAATCTATCTCTATGGATCTTAATTCCAATGACATAAGATGCCTCACCCATATCCTTCATATCGAAATTTTTAGAGAGGAATTGTTTCACCTCATGCAGCAAATCCTTATCATTGGTTGATAGCAAAATGTCATCCACATATAAAACAAGAAAACAGATTTTGCTCCCACTGACTTTTAGGTATATACATTGATCCATAATGTTGTCTACAAAACCGAAAGAAGAAATTACATTATGGAATTTCAAATACCATTGGTGGGATGCTTGTTTTAAACCGTATAATGATTTCTTCAGCTTGCAAACCAATTTCTCACCATCTATAGAGGGGAATCCTTCAGGTTGTTTCATGTAAACATCCTCCTCTAGATCTCCATTAATAAATGTTGTTTTCACATCCATTTGTTGCAACTCCAAGTCAAAATGGGCTACTAATGCCATAATCACACATAAGGAATATTTCTTAGATATAGGAGAGAAAATCTTCGTGTAATCAATTCCTTCTTTCTGAGTGAATCCCTTAGCAACAAGTCTTGCCTTGTATCTCTCAATGTTAACCAATGAGTCTTTCTTTGTCTTAAATACCCATTTACATCTAATGGCTTTTGCACCATTAGGAAACTGAACAAGATCCCAGTCTTCGTTACTCTTTATAGAACTCATTTCTTCCTTCACGGCATCATACCATAATTCTGATTCTTTGGAACTCATGGCTTGTGAAAACGACTCGGGATCATTTTTGGCTCCAATGTTGTAGTTAGATTCTTGCAAATACATAACATAATAATTAGGAATTGTTGATCTCTTTGGTTTAGTAGATCTTATTAATTTTGTACCATTATCTTCTTGAGAAGTATGTGGTTCAACTCGTTGTTCAAAAGTTCTTAACAACTCTTGAACTACCTGATCTACTAGAATGTTGTCAATAGCTTGTGGAACTTCAACAATTGGTTGTTCAACACCAGTTTGTACTTGAGGGGTGCTGTGAACAATAACCAATCTATCACTTGAGGTGGAAGGTTGGGATTCTGAATGATCCTTTTTAGAACCTATGTTCCTAGTTTGATCGCTCCCACTGATCAATTCATTTTCAAGAAACTTTGCATTTCTTGATTCCACAATCCTAGTGCTCTAAGATGGAAAATAAAATATGTAACCTTTAGACCTTTCAGCATATCCTATGAAATACCCACTAATGGTCCTTGGGTCCAGCTCCTTCTCTTGTGTATTATATATTCTCACTTCAGACGGGCATCCCCAAATGCGCATATGTTGCAAACTTGGTTTCCAACCTTTCCATAATTCAAATGGCATTTTAGGAATAGCCTTGGTTGGAACCCTATTTAATATATACATTTCAATCTCAAGTGTTTCAGTCCACAAGGATTTAGGAAGATTGCAGCTGCTAAGCATACTCTGCACCATGTCCAATAATGTTCTGTTTCTTCTTTCTGCTACACCATTTTGGTCGGGTGAACCAGGCATGGTGTATTGGGCAACAATCCCATGCTCTTGAAGAAATTTTGCAAATGGCCCAGGTGCTTGTCCATGTTTTGTGTATCTAGCATAATATTCTCCACCTCTATCTGATCTCACAATCTTAATTTGCTTGCCGCATTGTTTCTCTACTTCAGCCTTAAAGATCTTAAAGGCATCTAATGCTTTGTTCTTTTTATGAACCATGTAGAGATACATATATCATGAGTAATCATCTATAAAAGAGATGCAGTATTTCTGACCATGTGAGTCCGTGTCTAGACTACATATATCAGTATTTATGATCTCTAATATGTTTGAATTGCTATTGGAACCTTTCCTTGACTTGTTGGTCTACTTTCCTTTTATGCAATCCACACAAGTCTCAAAATCAGTAAAATCCATAGTATTAAGTACCCCTTCATTTACCAATCTTTTAATTCTTTCTATGGAGATATGACCTAGTCTCTAGTGCCATAATTTAGAGGAATATTCATTAATAACACATATTTTAGTGCCAGTGTGAACATGCATTGAATCATAAGTGACATTGTCTTGTAAATTAATGCAGTAAAGACCATTAGAAAAAATACCATTCCCAACACAATTAGATTTATAAAATAAACTGAAGGATGTTTCTGAAAAGTTAAAGGAATATCCAAAAGGTACAAGCCTTGAAACTGAAATCAAGTTTCTAGAAAAACTTGGGACATAAAAGGTCTTTTATAATTCTAAAACAAAGCCACTACTTAAAGTTAAATAGCATGTTCCTATAACTTCCACATGTGAGCCCATATTGTTTCTTGATAAGATGCTTTGCTCACTTCCCACTGGCTTCCTTAGGTTTTGCAAACCTTGCAAGGAATTCGAAATGTGAATTGTTCATCCAGAATCAATCCACCAGGTGTTAATATTGACATTAACCATATTAGATTCATAAAAAAAAAACGAGATTGGATTACCTTTGTCCGCAGGCCATTTCTGAAATTTGGCACTTTCCTTCTTCATGTGTCCCTTCTTTTTACAGAAGAAACACTTGGAATCCTTCTTGATATCGGCTTGGGCAGGTACTTTACCTTTCCCTTTCTTATTGGCTTGAGATTTTCCCTTTCCAAGCATTGCCACTCTTCCATCACCAGTCTTTCTTCCTCTTGAACACACATGGTCATGAGTTCATTAATTGACCATTGATCCTTATGTGTGTTGTATGAGATTTTGAAGGGTCCGTATTGGTGCGGAAGGATGTTTAGGATGTAGTGCACCAGGAAGGACTCCGATATTTCAACCTCGAGTTCCTTTAATTGAGCCACAGTGTCCCTCATTTGCATGATGTGCTCGCGTACACCTTTCACACTGGTGAGCCTTAGGGATGAGAAATTCATGATTAGGGTGCTTGCAAGTGCCCTGTCTGAAGTGATGAATTGATCATCAATGGCTTTCAGCAAGCCTCGGACCTTTTCATGCTGATCAATGGAACCACGAATACCAGCTGAAATTTTAGTCTTAATGAACATCATGCTTAGGCGATTAGATCGTTCCAATTGTTCATAAAGCGTGATGTCCGCTGCAGTGCTGGTATTAGTGAGTGATGGTGGTTCATCTTTCCTAATAACATAGTCTATGTCCATCCACCCCAAATGAAGGAGAACTCTCTACTTCTAGACCTTATAGTTATGTCCCTTAAGTTCAAGGATATCACAACAACTTTCAGAGAAATTTTAGGTTGTGCAACTGCATAAAATTAAAGATCACATGCTTATGTTAAATTTGAGGCCTAAAAAAAAATTCATGCTTTACCAATGTAAACCATGCTTAAAATTGAATCTAATGACACAAAAATTATCTGTGGACTAAATTTTCAATTCAAGCAGATTCAATTATTCTTTATGAAAGAATCTATCAAATTATTCACTTAATTCATAATTCTAAAGGGTATATTATGATTATAATTCGATATAAATTCTATCTTAGATTTGAACTTTATGATAAAACTATTAATTCATATTTCTTGTGTTTAAGTTATGAATATTTTATCCTAATTAATTATATAAATATAATAAAAATTCCCGTGGGATAAAATTTATCATATTTAGTATAATTAATTACAATTAATGTCTAAATATTCTTTATGTGATCCTAATCAGTCATAATATATAATATTATTTAATTAGAGATGTTGTGGCTATTCTCTAATAAATTAAAAAATTATATGGGTCACTTGAAAATTATTTCTTTTATGCATAAAAATTAACTTGATATGTGAATAATTATAAATTGCATAAATAAAACTATAGTATTCATGCATAACATTCAATGAGTATACTCATCCAAAATAGCATGTATTAATTAGAGCAGAAATAATTAATTCATGCAAATTAAATATGAGTATAGTTATAAATTTTCACAGCAATTATACATATTGCATATAATTAAACAAAATAAATATTATAAGCATAAAAATTGTGCAAAAATTTAGACATATTTCCAATTAAATGCCTTAACCCAGAAAATTCTCAAATATGGCATTGACCGAGACAGAGATAAAACAAAGGCCCCGATACCAAATGATCACTGAATAACGATTCTATAATGTGGAATAAACACTTTAAAGAATCGAAAACTTGAATGCCCAATAAATCATACCTCTGGCCATTGATGTTGTTCGCACTCCATTGTATTTTGTACACAACTGCCTAGATCTTTTACACCACCTCAACAACACTTTACGCTTTGCCGAGATTGGAAACCAACACCCTTCTAAATCTTTGCTTTGCCTGTATTGCCTGTCGTGGAAATTGACGATGGAAGAGAAGATGGAAATCACATAACGAATATCTGCAAGCCCAGCAAAATAGTGGCATGGTATTGCCCTTAGAGAGACTAACAATTACCATGATGTCAGAGCCAAATGGAATGGATGAAGTCTCACATGTGACCAGGGAAATTATCGGGCAACATGCGATATCAGGATTTGTCAGATGATCAAATGGGCATCAATAGAGAGTGGAAATTACATGGGAAAGTGTGGACATAAATTAGTTAGACCACATCAAACACGCACACTACACCACACAGACATATATACAAATTCTCCACACACAAAACTAATGCTTCCCAATGAAAACAAAAGCCTAAAAGCAATAGAACTAAAAGCCTATGGTCGGATCAAAAAAACAAAATTGAGCAAAAGCTACAAAGCCCTTATATTTACAAAAAATCACCCAAAAACTCTCATCCGTGTGGCACTTCTAAGCTCTGCTCACTCTAATTTGATGGTGTAGGCTAAAGGGATTGAGTTAGTGAGCTTGGGGACCAAACATAAGTATTTATAGCCCAGCTTCCATCAAGCTTATGTTGGCTATGTGTCAAGTGTTCCATAGGTCATGGTAGAGAATTGTAGAGGAAGTAATGGACCATTCCAAGAGCTCCCAACAAGAAATCAATTAATTGAAGATAGTTTCCGTAATTGAAGGTAATAACTGCAGTTGGTTTCCGTAATTTAAGGAAATGACTACAGCCGATTTCCAAATTATCAGCGGTCATTGGGAGAGGGAGATTAACATTCATATCACAATATTCTTAACCAATTCAAATTTGAATAAGTAAATTTATAAAATTACAAAAATAATTTTTAGTATGTAAAAAATTGAGAATAATCCATATATTTAACCAAACTTTGACTATGTTTTGAAAGGAAAACAAATTAACTTAAAGTCAAAACTTATTGACTTTTGTGCAAAAACAAAACTATAATCTGTGTGGGATAGGGATTATTAGTGGTATAGGGATTAATAATAGAGAATAATTAAACCAACCTAGATCCATCTTAACTTTGGATCTATCAAGCATTGAGAGGGATCAAATCTCTCAAGGTGAAAACGTCTTTTTTGAGTGCAAAACTTAAGGAAAGGTTTGCACCTCGAGAGATTTGATCCCTCTCAGTGTTTGATAGATCTGAAGTTAAGATGGATCTAGGCTAGTGATATGCCACATTCCTCCACCATTTGCACCGGTTAGACACCTCTCACCATACAACATTCCTCTTGAAGGAGAATGGGTCGCCACTCACATGGTATTTTAACAATTTTGTAGTCATGTGCTTTTACTTAATGTTTTGGGCATTCTAATGTGGATAAAGGGGTGATATGGATGATTGACCAATCTTGACAATAAACTTGTTCTCTCACCTTACCAGGGTTTTTTTTTAACCCTAGTCCAATGGGACCTCCTTTAATAGCTTACGGTTATAGGAGAGGCACTACTTGGAAACTTGGATTGAAGTAGCATGTCCATAACCACTCCATACTTACCACTCTTCACCATTCCCCTAATTTCACATCCATCCTTCAAGATTTGTTGTCATTCGTTCATTGGGATTGACCCTCGAGAACCTATGAATTGGGATCCGTAAACTACTTTGGGAAACACAAGCTATTAGAAAATGTGAGACCGCCATGTTGAAGAACTATGACATGATGAATACACCATGGCCAAAAAATGCATATAGACTCCATAAGAGTCTAAGAGAACCATGTGGGGAACAAATAGGTGCATCGGGATTAAGGGGAAATGAGGGGAAAAGTACAATAAGTGAGCATCTTTACAGCACCAAACATTGAGTGTTCCAATAAATCATGAGTCTTAATGGGTCCACCTCTATAATAACTCTACCACCATTGAACATAAGAATGTCCATCAAGGCAAGGAGTTACCACCCACCAAAACCGAGTACCATGAATATGAGGCCAAGAGGATCGGCCATGACCATCCACCATCGGGGATATCAGACACACTCTCACATAGTCATCATCCCATAGGGATTTACAGAGTTTTAGACTTGCATTCCTTGGGCTTAAAATGTTGCTGCCAAAAAAAAATCGTGCATATGCACCTCTTCTGAAATGAGGGGTAACAGTTCCAACAATGATCACTCATCATCATCTCTCCTTTATCACTTTCCCAAATAATGGACTTGTTAAAATGTCTTGTAGAATTATGGCTCTATGGATACCTTGTGTGGCCATGCCAACATCACCCCTCTCCTTGTCTCATGGTTCTTCCTCATATTTTGACTTTTCTCTCTTTCACCTTATCTACCCTCTCCTACTTAAGAAGTGGACATTAAAGCCTCCTATCTTTTATGCTTGAGGGATTTGCACATTTTCTATGCATAATCTTTGGAATGCTTAGTTGCAAGTTCACCTTGATGTGGCCAACACATGACCAATGTGAAGGCAACATATTTTTCCCTCATGATGTGTATAATTGAATGTAGGTATCACACCCTTTACCTCTTGCTACTAGTTCACAATTTTGTCACTTTGTTTTTGGTTTTTCTACTAATGATATTTAGTAGTTAGATTTGTTTTTTGCTTTCATAGGCTAGTTATATTTACCATTGATGTCTAGTGGTCATCTCATAGTTGAGGGCCAACTTTATATATCTTTTGGTAATGTTGTTTTCTTAATTGTTTGATAGACTTAACTTGTTATTGCTCATATTGGAATTGATTTGGTATCACTTTGCAAGTAATCTACCAAAAAAACCTTGCGTTGGAGCATGATGGGAGGCTCAATGATTGCAAGTGTTCAATAGGTGTTACCAATCCTACCTTTCTCAAGTAGCTTCTCAACCATGCCCTTTCCTTCCCTTTGATTTGATTCATTGATTTTTTATCTACATCAATTTTTTTGACTTATCTAATTGTTATTTCATTTACCTAGATGTATTAGGCTTGAATTTTTTTCCTAGATAATATTAAACTCATATTTTGACAAGTACCCTAGTGTCTTCTTTCCTTTTCTTCCCTTGGCTCTTGCTTGCTTGAATAACCAAACGATAAGTTTACTCCCTTCCTCCTATCTTTTTGTAGTTAGGCCATGTTGCAGCAAAATCTAGCAAGTCTTATAGAGGGGCACCCAACAAGACAAACACTAGACCAAGTGACAACAATGGGGTAAAGGCCCCCTGTCACCACAGCCAATACCCCCTTTACTTTATGGATTTTCACCAATGGGAGGAGTCCTAGTATATAGGTCACCTAAGGGCTATTCTAAGCTTAGGGGTGCAAGGCAGCACAATAGGCTTCCCAAAGGATGGCTCCACTTAGGAACATGGCACAAACAAGGGTGATAAGGCAATTCACATCCTCTAGAGAAGCCTAATTAGGGCACACTAGACCTAGGGCTTGAGTGATAGCATATGAAATGGAATGGCCCAAGGTCAAGGTGCTAAGAAAAGGTTTCCAACAATGAATAATATCAAGGCAAAGATGCATGAAACCTTTAAGAAGCCCTCAAGTTGAAGCTTAGCCAAACTAGGGTTTTTCCTATGGCAAAATAGCTAGGGCAAAAGAAATTATGGAGAAAAATGGAGAGATTAGCCACCAAGAAGAATGATTTTAAGGCAACCACTTTTACTCGATGTTGAATCCTTCCAATGCCAAAAATTCCCTTCCTAGAACAATTCACACTAAGCCCTAGTTGAGGTCGCTTATCCTTAATAGGGTCGAATTTAAGAAGAGAGAGAAGACGAAATTCAATTAGTGGATAAAATTTAAGTTGATCACTAACTAGACAAGGCTAGTGCCTAGTGCTTAGGTTGATGGAGAGTCTATGGATGCTTAAGATTAGCTAGATCTTGCAAAGGAATAAGGATATTTTGATGCCCTAGCAACAAAATCCTAACTATTATCCTTATGAGGGATCAAAGGCACTTGGGAAAGCTACAACAAAAGCTCACCGAGGGGATTACCATTCACATTCCATATATGAGTAATGCATGCAAAGAGGCTATCTAGATTCTATGCAATTTATCTTCAATAATCAATGGTGCAATAGAAAAATCCTAGATAACCATTAAATTCCATACATTAGACATTAAATGAAATATTCTTCAACAACAAAGCTCACTTACATGATGAAATGCATGAATAATCCACATCATTGATCCAAGATAACTTCTCCAAAGACAAGAAATTAGAAAATAGCTCCAATATACAAAGTACTCTATAGATCACATCTTGCCAAGATACAAAGAGGTCGAAATTCTCCAAGAGAAGTTGAATTAGTCCAAGTGATGATGATTGAAATGAAAAGTACTCTCCTCTATTTTTATGAGGATGAATCATAATATTAGCCTAAAAGCCCCTACTAACAAGTTAAATCATAAGAAACCCTTGGGTTACAAGCCAATGCACTAGCTTTTGATAAAAAGTGCAAAACAAGCCCACACATGTGAGTTGTTAGCCTTCTAGGGTTGAAGTCATGCATAGAAAGGTCACCAAATGCCATGTGCTAGTGCTAGGAGGTGCCAACTATCATATAGAAGCATGTAAAAATCATGATTTAAGGGTTGGCCCTCAAATCCACCCCAATGGCTCCCTATGGTACCAAAATCCAGCTAGGGCACCACAAAATGATCTCGATGGGTCTCCAACAGTCAAAAGTGTCCATCTCTGCTCTAGCGTTGAGGGATTTCTAGGTGCTACTAGCCCTACCAAGTCTTTGAAGGTGATAGCATCCTCATCTAGGCCCTGAATCAACTACCATCCCTCATAAGGTGCTAAGGCCAACCTAGGGGCATGCTGGGTCCAGGTGTGACATCCTAAAGAAACATCAAATCCAGTGCAAAGTGGCATAACATACATGAGTGATATGTTGGTGTTGCTAGGAGGCCGAGGAGTCTCAATGCTTCACTTGATAGTGCCAATATGCCTCTTTAATAGCCTGGGTACCTATGGGTAAGGTGCCTAGGACTATTGAGAAATCAAGGGCAGAGAGATGAGGCAAAAAATTTAATTCGATTTCTCCATATTATTGACAT